>JAUMJJ010000246.1:20035000-20635000 GCA_033556795.1 Tapera naevia
TTAAAAGCTGTTACCTGTATGTTTTCTGCATCTAGTGCTGCTGTGCTCTGGCAGCTAATACTTCTAAAGGTCAGATCTTTACATGCTAAGATAAGGAAAACCAATTTCAGTCCCCAAAGGAGGAATCACTATGCACAGGGGTTATCCTATGACACTGAAACAACACAGCAGGAAAAAAGTTCAGCACACACCCTTGTACTGCAGCAGTGTTGATATGGTTTACTTGATTCTGAGTGCTCTGAAGAACAGAAAGTGAACACAAGGAAGGAGAAGACACAGGGAAGTCTTGAAAACTTCCCATTTACCCCAGATAAAACATTTAAGGATTACTACTGGGAAGTCTTACTGTTCTGTATACGTTTGAGGAGATGACAGCAGGTCTTGTTTACCCACACATTTGAAGATAAGAAGATCAAAGGCGATTATCAGTTTTATAAATCAAAAATACTTAGATTTGGCCTTGCTGGAGGTAACTGAACTCATGCAGATGAATTTCACAGAAGAGGACATGCAGGTGTGTATACTGCTTGACAAACATGAAGCCAGATTTCAATGGGAGGCTCAGGAGGATACATGCCACTTTACTTCAACACCCTCATTCTTTCCTGCTTCTGGCCCTATGCAAAGATTTGGTTTAGCAAAGGTTTCCATCTGGAGACACTAGAGGTGCAGTACACACAAATATAAATGGTTTTAAATGGTTTTATCCAATAAGAGTTACGATAAATTCTCCTTAGCTATAGGCAACCGCAGATCCATCACCCTGAAGTGAATTTAGGATGGGGTTGTCTTTTTTTAACCTCTTATAGAAAGCATTGGTCCTAAAGACAAGTGTAAGTAGAATCTGTCAAATCACTATTTTGAGCTTATTTGACATTCTTCAACATCTAAAAACCTTCTAATACACTGTGGGGAGTAGTACATGTGTCATAAAAATCTAACAAACAAACAAAAAAATCCACATAGACATTCCTGGTATTAAATTTTTTAAACATCCCACCATCCAGAAAACCAGGGAAGTGAACCTCAGCACAAACTGAAAGTGAATTCCAGGTTTTGGGACTCTCTCCATAATATATGTACTCAGAGAAGAGCTATTGCTTATCCCAACTATTTTGCAATGTGTAAAATAATTACCTACAGCCAACCCTTTGGCTGCTGCCATTCCACTGGCCCCATCTGTAGAAAACTCTGAGGAAACAAACAACAAAACAACCAACCAAATAAATAAATCTATCTTTTCGCTCTCTGCAGACAATAAGCAATGAGAATGTCTTTGCTCAGACAGGGGATGCCTGAAGACTCTAACTCTTCATGCATTTTAGTTTTGAAGAGTCCAGCCCACTTCAGATATTCTTCCACTGAAGCAGATAAAGTATAGCATAGAAAAGGTCATTAGATTTCTAATGGGCATCACCTCTTCAAAGACAGGCAGAAGGAAGTAAATTTATATTCCCACAAAAATTTACTTCAGTAATAATGGAAGAAGTGCATCTAGAAGTCTGCTTTTGCACTGCTTGTAGCCCAGGCCTATGTTGTAGATGGAAAACTAGGCAATGAAAGTCCAAGTTTAATTTAACCAGCCATTTTAATTTACGAGGCTGACTATAAAGTGTAAAAACCTAACAAATGGCTGTCAAAGTCTCATAAGGAGTTAGATGTTTAAGCTGCAACAGTTCAAATAAGCTAAGATACAACTAAGACTAGAGACAAAATATTTCCTAATACAGTAGAACGTATCTTTCCATGGTGTAAGTTAACATAACTCCACTGATTTCAGTGAGACAGCAATGTTTTGATTTTCCCATACAAAAACAAACAATATTTCCAGCATGACTGTACACTCACATCTAATCACAAGCTCTCACATGAAATTACTGTCAACCTGTCTGTTGTCATTTTGCAGTCCAGATGAAAGAAAGCTTTCACTTTGTCTCCTTCCAGGTATAACCATAAATCTCCACTGAATGCAACAGGATGTCATCAGAGCAACAATGACAAAGGTCTGATGCTCATCCATCTGCTTGCTCCAATTGCTTCCAATTATCCTGTAGGAGCTCTATCTTTCTGGGAAGTAATTCTTTCAGAGAACAAAAATGATTGTCACATATCTGCTAAGTAATCAAGGGCCTAGCCCAAGGAATCATCAAATCTGTATCACATCTGATCTTCAAGTTCTGAAAAGAGAGAGGATAGTCACTTTTGGATGAGGGGAGGGCTGGACAGAGAAAGGGGAGGCCAGGGTAGAGACCATAGCCATAAATGCAAACATGATGAAGGAAGAAGATTTTATCATTCTGAACCACAGCCTATGTTGTTTCTACAGTTGATGTCGTGAACTGCAATGACACTGGTGGATATATTGTACCTATCAACATCTGGATGGGGTATTCTCATCCAGCAACCAAGAAAATACTAGAACTGTCTCAACACCAAGGAGAGTGCTGTGGCAGAAGAAAAGCCTATCAATTCTACCAGCATTATTAAATGTCTCAATCTATTGTTAACATGTCTAGTATAATATCAAGACATAACTGTTACTCAGATGAAGAAAGAGATGACTGCTGCTCCTAAAGATACAAGATGAAGATTGGTCTGCTCTAGCAACATCATAGTTAACTTGAAACTCCTGTTTGGTTTTCCTTTTTTTTTTCCCCTGAAAGGGTAGAGATTGTGGTGTTAAAACAGCTAGAAGTACATTAAATGTGCAGGCTATGTAAAAAGTAGCTTGAGCAACACAAAAAGAGAAGAAAAACTTGCTATTCATCGTGACTTAGTTTATAAGGAGGTAGTGGACAGGTAAAGAACAACAAAAATTTTATTTCTTGTCAAATTTATTGGCTAATTTGAAGAAGAAAAACAGAATGATGGAAGACTAGAGACACAAAAAAAGAAACAGAGAGCAGGAAAAAAAAATGTCTAAAAAAATTCAGGGTCCCTTCCAAAACCCTCAGCTGAGAGTAGATTGAAACAAATCATGTTCATTGCCCAAGCAGGCAACTGCCACAGTTGCAGGCAGAGGTAAGGTGACCACAAAGGCAAGACCACTTAACACTCTGGGTGCTAAGTAACTGGTAAACTGGACAGTGATTTTCTATGATGTGGCTTATTTTGAGAAAAAGCTCCAGGACGTCCTCTTTTAAGTATTTTTCAGTTACAACTCTCTAGTGTTATTAATCAGTCTCTGTAACAGTAGTTAATGCACCTTTAAAGCCACGAGTCTAAGAAACATAAGAGCACTGCGTTTTGTTAAACTTAAAAGCAAGCTCTGTGTTTTCCACCTTCCCATGCCCGTGACTCTCCATGCACACAGCAGAACCATCGCTGCTCTGCTTTTTGGCTTGTCGCACTGCACAGCTTCTGCACAGCTGCACTTTGTTCTAGGCTGCCTCTCCTCAGGGAAGTGCACAGCAGGGTAGGAAACACTCCTCACTCCACGGTTACCTTGCTTTAATTCTGCATAAAAGACAGAGAAGCCCCAGGCTCTACTACAGGCCATATGCTGCAGCAATGACAGAAGAGTCGCTGCATAGCCTCTTGGTGCCAAATCACTATTAACTAGGATAGAATTCCAAGCCCTCCCAGATCCCATGACTGCAGCTATTTACTTGGCTTTGGATGCATAGATGTGAGCTGCATATGGTCCCTACGGCCACTAACTGAGCTAGCAACAGAAATCAGCTTTAAAAAAACAGGTAAACATTGGAGGCAGGCAACACTAGAAAGAAAGAAGCACAAAGAAAGGCCATCCAGATAGCATGTATAACTTTTCCAAGGAGTTTGACCAGCAAAGCTGTGCTCCAGAAGAGCCTTAAGCAATGGCACTGTGTCAGATGTCATGACGCTTTAAACAAACTAAAGAGAAGAAAAAGACTAGAAGAGAGATGAAGCAAAAAAATCTCTCAAAGATTGTTTTTCTCTCTGAAAGACAACAAAATACAATTCCATGTATTTTGGCATCACCACTTTTTAGAAGAGATTAATTCTGACAGAAAACAAGCAGCTTCACACATCCACAGGTCAGCACTAATGCAGTTCAGTATTATCTTTTAGCTTTTGTATAATACCTGTGATTCTCTTACCAAATTCCATCAGTACTATCCGGTCATTTCAACAGAAATACCGTTAGTTCACACATACATACAGATTGGATAACCTTTCCCCAGAAAACTGGTCTTTCTAACAAGAAACAAAGTGACAATGAGGTTAACTGTCAAAAATTACATCACAGCAGTTTATTACATATTTTGTGGTTAAAATCCCCCATGGCCACTAATTGATCATCACAGCCCTAATGGGAAGAAGTTGCTAGCAGGATGCTTTTGCAAGGTACCCTCCCCTGCACACAGACACTACCAGCTTCACGATTAGAAGGCAAAATTGTTAAGAGCAAAATAAGTTACAGAATATAGACTTTCAGATTAACATTTGGCCAGGCTGAAGACCTCCATGTATGTACACTTCAGGTGACATTAAGTAGATGAAAATAATAGTGCTGTGACATAGTCCACAGTAGATGGGATAAGTTTTGGGCAAGTAGTTCATCTGCCGACAGGTGCAGTTACAGACAGACTAAAATTCCTAGGAAAAAATCATATCCCACAGAAGGATTTTTTGAGCAAAATGAAAGACAGTTTCATCTGAAAACATCAAAAGTAATTTAGCTTCTAAAACAAATGATGGGTTCTTTTAATTCCCAAACTACATCCAAATACTGGCTTTGCTAGATCAAATTTTTAAAAATTGAAAAAGTACCTTCTCCATAATGGAAAAGGTTGGCACAAACCTAGCTTGTATATTATCATTTCTGATGGAATCTTGAGTGTTGTCTTAAAGCATCACACACAAATTGCTATAAATGTCAGAACAAATTAGAGAGCTTCGTCGGCCTCCCTGTGTGACTTTCATCACTAATGTCCTCATTTCTTCCTTGTAGATCAACGGGTAGAACTGAGGTTTATTTAGCCCTAGATAAAGCACGGTCCTCCAGGCTGACAGATTTGCCTTACACTATAATTTAAACAACTTTACACACCTACATTAACAAAAAAACTAATCAATTACTTACTGTTCTTCTTGTACATCAAGATTTCAAAAGAGTTCATCTCATAGTTCTCAAATGTTTGCCGGACCTTGTCAATTGTATCTTTGTCTGTCAGCTCACCATACATAAAACTGTAAATAAAGGAAGAAATTCAAGTCAGATACTAGACAAAGACACAAAGCCATTTGGTTACAGTGTGAAAAGCACCTATTTAGAAATAGCCCTCCTTTGTTTTGTTTCACCTGGAAAGCATATTTGATAGATGCAGCCCTAAGAGATAAAAGACAAAACTGGAATAAACAGATTACTTGTCTCCTTAAGCAACAAGCACAACACTACAAGCTATTTAACAGAAAATAAATCTGTTCTCAAATACCTGCAGGTGCTGCTTTTTTGCATAACTTCTGCTCTGTGATATCCTGATAGCTTGCAAAATCCATCGTTGCTGTAGACAATGGGCCAATCCACTATCTGGGCATTACCCAAGACAAAATTAGTATCTGTTTGAAAGAGCACATCAGTTAGACATTAGACAAAGCAATGGTTGCACTAAAGGAAATATTCATTTTAGGACCCAGTCTTGATTGCTTCAGTCCCTGCACAGTTTTTTCCAAATACTATTTCCACTGCAGTCAACAGGATTATTCTTAGTTTCAATTTTAAGTAAATCATTATTTTAAAATATATTAATTACTCATGCAAAGCTTAAGAGGATGGTTTTATGCAAATGAAACACATGACAGTTAAGCAGGTAAAATTCATCTCTTGACTGAGCACACATTCACCAAGTGTTTCCCTCTGTGCCACAGGCACTGATCCACCATGACACCCAGATTGAAAGTGAAGTTTCTTACACACGACGCTCCTCTCAGAATGTAGACACAGTGGCTCCTCTCATCACCACCTTCAACACCAGCCACACAAGCTCAAATACTTGATGGGTGATGTGTACAGCATAGTGTTCCAAACCAGACACCATACAACTAGGGTTAGTACTTAAACCAGTAGAAAGAACTTTGTTTGCTGTACAAGCCAGGAGTTTCGATCAGTAAGGTAAAAAAAACCTGGGTGGAATTCACATCTCTGTTCTCATTGCATCTGCACGTGCTAGTTTTTTTTACGATTGCTGTCTCAATTCAAATTATGAACATACTCAATACTGGACCCAGACCTTGCTTTTTTTCTGCCTCTTTGGCTCTTGTGTAATCAACCAAATACACCTGTGCCAAGACAGACAGCAGTGCTGCTGCTTGGGCATTGGCAGGCGGGAGGAGGTGGTGGCTCCTTTCACAGCTTCAAAGGCCCTCTGGCCTTTAAAAGAAAGGATAGGGATCCACATGAGATTAAAAAGCATTCATATTTAAGGGGAACCTTTAAGGAACACCACTATGCCCTCTGATTTTCAGGATTTACTCTCAGCTGCTCAGAGGTACATAGCCGTCATTAACGCTTCCTGCAACCAAGAGATACAAACAAGACATTTTACCTATTAATTGCAAAGAGTTTTGTTTGTATTAACTTCCCCTTTCAAAATCTTTTGTCCCGTTGCAAACTTCAAGCGGGTTTAAAGAAAACATTCCTGTAGCTATCTAAATCCATTGCCCAATCCCATGACCATGATTAAGTGTATCTTTATACACTCTTTAGAACTAAATACACCAGTAGTATAACTTCAGGACATTTTAACTGCTTTGTTTCTCACAGCCTCTTTTAAATACCATGAGTTCTCTTGGTTGAAGCACTCTGTTCCAAAAACAATACATGTCTTTTACCCCTTCCTCTGAATAAGTAAGCCAAGTCATTTCTCATTGCTAAAGCAAGTACTTTTGAGTGTCTAATATAAACACTGCATTGCACTGTGTTAGGATATTTTTAAATTTTCATCAGGAAGTAGAAAAAAAAGACAAAAAATATGCAGATACAAATGTTAGGCTACCTCCTGCCCTCATCTGAATTGTGTTATTCCACATACGAATTCCTTCTTACCATCTCCCCTTCTCAAAAGGTAACTTACTCTTCTCCCCTCTTCCTTAACAGATCCTTGATGAGCCTCTATTAGCTTATGCAGTGACCTTGCTCTCCCACTTAAACCTCAACATTGTCTTTGGATAAATATTTTTTTATTCAAAGCTAGATAGGGCACTTTCCTGATGACCATTACTGTGCTACTCCTATTTTTGTCTAGCCTTACAATGCTTCTGTGAGGTAGGACAGTGCTCTTATCCCCTTTTTGCAGATAAAAATCAAAACACTAAATCCACAAGAGGATTTAAGCACCAAAAGGTGAGACTGCTGCAGCTTACCCCCTAGATGCCCAGCTTTCAAATACTTGGGAGCTGGAAGCTCCACACCTAGTGTTGGTGAGACAGAAATCAAAAACACGAGCACAGCAAACAGAAACCTTCCCAGGTTTCCCATGGAAAATTATGAGAAAACATAACTATTTTAAAAGGGTTTTTTCCCTTTCCTGTATTACTTACAATACCTAATATTTTAACATAAGCCCAGTTCTCAAAGATAATACCCAAGATTCTTTGCCATTACTGCAGGAGCTAAAGAATCACCTTTCCACTTCCACACCTTTTGGGCCAATGAGCCCTGTTTTTTTTTCGGACTGGCAGTTTCCAAAGGATGCTTAGAGAATATTTTGACAGCCTAGCAGTTTGTCTGTTCTCCTATAAGATATGGGGCTACCTGAGGGCAGTGAAAGTTCACCCTTCATTTAAACTGCTAAATGACCATTCAAGCTACTGAACAAATGCACATGTCCTCATCATGTGAGTTTGGAAGTCATTATGACTTGGATGTTGTATTTTATGCATGCCTCTTAGGCAATCCTGTTAGTCTACATTGAGTGAGTCTCTCTGGGAGCTGGAGGTAGAATACTTCATCAAAGAATCCAGGCTAGGTTTAGTTGTGAATTACAACCAAGCAGAGAGATCTTCAGGTATACACAAAACTTTAAAGGCAAAAACTTTGGCGCATATCAATGCAAAGAGCAAATCAGAGGTTTTGATGATCCCACTGTTTTTTAAGGGTCTCACTTCTAGCTAGTTCCCACTTTGTTTATCTTTGCCCTTCTTTGATCCAGGCTACATAGCTTAAAAACACACAGGAAGTAAATACTGAAGTTGGACCCATTCTCTGGATTCAACTCCGCACCCTCAACTCATCTTTCATCTTTCTCCTCCAGCTTCATTGCCACATTTTCTAGGGCTTGCTGTGGGATGATATTCAGATTCAAAAAAATGTCCTGCATGGACCAGTGCTATTCCCCATGTAGCTGAAAGCCTGCAGAGAAGCCATTGGTCCCTGTGAGCACCGCAACCAGGAAGTTGAGAGAAGCTGTAGCGTAGCATCATCCAGACCACCAGGCTAGAAAAGAGGTTTCCTACACACCACTCTCTGCAAGCTTTCCTTGGGAGGTTACCAGGCTCAGAATGATCAGTTCCTTTGTTCTTGATTTTTTTGCAAAGAGACAGATAACCTGCATTGGTGGTTTCCAAACTTCCTGTATCCACTTTATGGTTTTTAAACTTGCTGTGCCCTAAGAGCCTATAGAGTGAAACCCCAGCATCTGCAAACAAAGAGTCTTGGAGACAAATAGGAATTTCTTTCCAGTTACTCAGTCTCTTCCCAGACCCATTTAAAGATGAAACAACAATGCAACAGCAGTTCTGAGGCTACGTTGAGAACAAGTCTGCATTTCTTCAGAAGGACTGTCTCTAACAACGGTGTTTTGCCTGTGTGAACACTGGCAAGACACAGCATAAAATAAGGACTCCCACTTCTAACTCCCCTGCATAGTTTATTCTGATAGATAACCGGGAGGTAGAAGGGCTGTTCTCATTGCTATCTTTTACATTCAATTGCATTGACGTCCCTGACAACGTGCTGCTTGGAGACAGCTCATAATCTGTTAAACAATTGTTCCTAACATAAGAAAATATTAAATAACATCCACTGAGGCAAATATTGCTTCTCTGTCTGCAGGGACACAGGGTCCCAGAGGCCAAGAAACAGCTGTGGCTTTGTTGCACAACAAGCACGAGGGATGCTCTAGTGAACTCTTCGAGCATCACAGGGCAAAGCCTCTTGGGGAGTCTCAAGTTGGTCAATAAGCCCAGGAAAGGAGCTGGTCAGAGGAAGACCATGAAGAAATCCATTACCCAATTCTCTTCAAAGACAGAGGGTGAAATGTACATATGATAGCTACAGTACTGAAACTATTTAGTGACTTGAAGCACCTCTTTGAAAGGACTCAAAGGACTCCCTTACCAAAAAATCAATTTCTATCACAATGCCAATTGGGTTAGTGGTACGGCCTGGCCCAATGAGAAGCTGTATCACCATCCCTTCTTACCAGTTCCAAGACGAACTAAGCTAGAAACTGGAGAGGATGGGCACATATAAAAGATGACCTGGGGTTCTGGCCTGCGCTGTGTTTGGGACCGTCTGAGCAAGATCATTGAGAGGCACAGAAATACATAGAAGTGTAGCACGAAGTCCATCATGCAGAAACATGAGTAAGAGCTGTAGCATCTCAAAGGCAGCACAGTTACTTGTCTAAGCAGGGTGGGCTTCTGTGATGAGGGTCTGCAGTACTGGCTACTTTTTGAAGTGCCTCACTTCATATTTTCTAGCCTACGTTTTCCACAAGTAAGTTCTGCTCACTGCAGTATATCCACACGTCACCCTTTACATGCTCAAATGTCAGGCTCGTTTTGGATTATCACTTTAAACTAGACACTCTTGCTTTAAAGCAACAAGAAAAACATTTTAACTCCTTCCAAAATGTAAGAATGGATTTTGCTCAGTCACTGAAACCAATACTTTCTTCTACTCAAAAAGTACATGATCACAAAAGAATCATAAAATGTCTTTCTAAATAACAGAAATCATTTAACAACAGTGATAGCAAATCTCTACAACACCCAGCTTCACCAAAACTACCCTGTCTACTGAATCTTGTTACATATAGGGCTACGTGTAACCAAAACTACCCATCAGCTCAAACCTCCAAAATGCCTAAGGTCAAGGGGCACCTCACAGACATGTATCTGGTCAGGACTAGCTGACTTAGAAGAGTTCATCTCCTTGCAAGAGCATGGAGCAAGTTACTGAAATGCTTCCTCACTACTGTTCTCCTGCACTGCTGGGAATGTACCCTTAGCATCCCAGCCTCTCCTATAAGGTGGACCTTGCCAAATGAAGCCCCTTAGGTCTTTCCAGAGGCCAGCACACTAGTTCTGCCTTCCTCGTCTCTTCAGTGACACATGGGCTCTATTCCAGGACACAATGGTCAGACACCAGAAGCCAGACACATTCCCACTATGCTGCCAGAGATGTTCCCACATTGCCTGCATAGAGGAAGCACACAGAGGTGACCAAAAGGAAAACTCTGCTCAGCAGCATAGTGCAGACCTTGATAACAGCAAAGCTGGTGCCCGTTGCACTTTTATGTCAGTCTGTCAAAGCCCCCTCAGGTGTGCTTACGGTGGCAGAGTACACAAACGCAATTTAAATATATTAAAATCTTTTCCCACAGTCATCACACAAAAACAAAACCCCAATGATTTGCTCACTGATTCTGCTCACTTCTCACTGTGCAGAGAAGAACTGCTCCTAACAAAACTTGTTCATCCTCCTATCAGTCTCCAACAGAACAGAAATTGCCCTCATTCCAGACCACAGCCTTCATCATGTTGGGTGAGGACACAACCCTGGTTATTAAGAACAGCACGTCTCTTGTTATCATGTCTCAAAAATCCTCACATGAATCTTCAGTGGAGCAAACCTAGGTCTCTAGCATTACGAAGCACAAACCACTGCTACAGCAGAACTAAAAGAACTGCTTAGTAAATAGGCTTCTTACCCTACCCATGGTCACTGGGGATAGGGGTGGGGAATACAGCCTCCTTAGCGACTGTTCCATTAGCTGGGCATAAAGCAGCCCAGGTGCTCTCTCACAGCCAGCGTTAGAAACCTGCTGCAGTGGGCAAAAATCATGTGCAACTGTCATATGATTAAAGACTATATCATAGAGCTTAAGCACAAGGGACAGATGAGATTCTAAACAATTCTAGTATTTACAAACTTGTGACTTTGCATCATTTGGATATGGTTTCATTTTTGGTAAGGAACCAAACAGAACATTGTTTATAAGTAAGCCTGTCAAAATTGCTACAGTCACACAGCTCGTATCACACTTTTGCTTTAGCAGTCTGCAAAGGATAGGTATGTATGAATTTTTGCTCATGTTTAGTCTTAGCTTTGAAAAAAAAGTAAAATAGTAAGTTAAAAAAGTAAAACAGTCACATTGATTAGTTCCATTGTTCCCATTGTTCAAATGTAACTTCTGAGATCAAAATATGGCCCTAATTCATTACAAGTAAGTAAAACTGAATTTCAAGCACCTATTCAATCCTTTTTTTGCATACATGGGATTCAAGGCTCACACGTCAGGGAGGAAAGACACAGAAACCAACCAAATTTTCATCTTATTATAAGATGTGCAACTGTATTCAGAGCTGCTCAAAGGACTGAAAGACTATCCAAATTGTACAATAAAAGTAATAAGAAAAAAATTCTGCTCTTCTACCCACATTCTCTCGTAGAAGCCAGTGGTGCTACATGGATACACATATCCACTCAGTATTTCCTTGTATTCATTCCTAGAGTGGGAGTGCACCAATGTTTAAATATCCCATTGAACAACTTAATCACTCTATAGCATAATGATATAGTGGCTTCAAAATTGAACATCCTTAATATCAAGACCAAACTATTTTTAGCTGTAGCCTCACTCTAATATAAAACAACAGAAAAACCTATAAATAGGTTCATTTGGGCTTACATGTTTTATGAAAGTCTTATATAACTATTTATTTTACAGAAACAGAAATTTATTTAAAAGCTCCCTGGCTGCTACAGCAGGAAAACAATCCACTAAATGCAGGCATTTCATGCTTTATTCAAACATGACTTACACTGTCAAGTGTACTGCAGAGCACAGTGCAAGCACAGGCTGAAAAGAATTATTAAAAATGTATTTCATCATACTTATCACAGAAAACAAAAGAGACGAACTAAAACAACGACTTCAAGTGACTCAGTTTGAGTCATTACAGAAAATGAATGCCAATTTCAGCCAGTAGTACAGATTAAAAATACTGGTTCCATCAACATTTGTTATTTTTCATTGTTACAGAAAATATTTCACAGTAAGCCTCTACCATAAGAAAAGTTTAAATTCAAAAGAAAACATCCTTCCAACGCTAGCAGCTGGAAAATCTTCATAATTACCTGTATATTAAAAAAATAAAACAAGATAATACAGAATAATAGAAGAAGAATATCTGAAATTGAAAGTACGCAGAAGCTGTCATGTGTGTTCTACACAGAGCATCTTTCTTCACCTATGCCTACAGTGCTGTCCATACTGAGAAATTAACATTAAAAAAAAGAAAGATATTCAGACAAATGCAACGTTGGCATGATATGATTTCTAGAAACTAGGAAGTTTGTCACTTGTAAGAGTCATACATTGCATCATTCTTAATAAAGGACAAAAATAATGTTCAGCAGTGAGACTTCACCACCTAATTGGGCAGGGTTCTTTCCCACCCATCTGACCTTAAAAGAAATCCAGGAAAAAGCATATTTTAGGTGCATTGATTATATGAGTCTTCCATCAGTTTAAAGAAGCCATTTGATTTATTGATTATAGCTACAGCCATCAAAAGCCTTAAGAGCATTTGACAAGACCTAACTCCCTGCTCACTTTTAGCTACATGTTACAAAAATGCATTAATAAATTCTCCAATGAATGGTTTCATAATGATCTGTTTTACAATTTTGTTCTAGGATTTAATCCAGAAACGGACTGATACACTGAATTATCACAATGGAACTTTTTGAGTTTTCTGAACATTAATTTTAAAATACATCATCTGTCATCTGTGTCACTATCAATAAAAGCCATTTTAAGGAAATCAGGTCGTACATTTCTAAGTGCACAAAGATGCACAAACAAAACTAGAAGCTTCAGGCCTAGTAAAAGTCAGCAAAAAAAAAAATATATATATTCAAGTGATACTAAGAAAAAAAAAGTCAATAGTAAAGAGATATTTTGATGTACTGAGTAATTGTATGAAAAACATGGATGAAAATAAAAGCATCTCCACTATTGTTAACTTAGAAAATAAGGAGGACCAGGAAGAAACAAAACTTTTTCCTTTGCTTCATTCTCAGTTTGGGAACACATCCTTAACACGGAACCTACAAGTTGTCCCCTTGTGGTTTTGGAAGCTCTGCTGCTTATGTGGCTAAATGTCTTGTTTTAAACAGTGCCAATAGACAGATCTACGCTTGTGGATTTTAGGCAGTCAAAAATGATTTTACAGGAAGTCTTGAATGAACTGAGTCTTGCAGGATTAGATACAAAAGCGTACAGGCTCAAGTTCAACCACTGGATTCCAGATTTGTAGGTCATAACATTCATTTTGCCTTGCACAGGGCAAGTCATAGTGATGGCAAAAGAAAATCTTCAGTTAAAGCCACTCTATACAAACAGCACCTTCCCAATAACCATTTAGCAGTTTTCCATGCACTTTTTTACAAGGTGTGGCTCTGGCAAAGAGCCTTCCATACAAACCAAGAGACGTTCTTCAGGCCAGAGCCCTCTATTCCATTACATTGGCTTTTTTTTTATGCTGAAATTTACTCCCTGAAATCCAGGAGGTGGATGAGACTTTAAACTGGCAGCACAGAGCAGAAATCCTCCTGCATCTCTGCCACAGCCTTCCAAGTCAGTCCATTTGGGAGCTTTAAGAACTATGATAGCTTAACCCAGCCATTGCACTTTGTAAGGAATACCTCAATATTGCTCTTCCCTGTGCACAGTTAACTTTGTCCTTTTCAGTACATTCACATCTAAAACAGTCATTAAAATGCATTTCCCTAATCAATAGAATCTCACCAGATGACACTAGGATGTAATTTACCTGTAGCACAAGGCTTCCGAGCTGCTCCTCTGTAAACAACTGACTTCACCCAGTGTTGCCTGAAGATCCATTGAAAATTATAGAAATTTATGAACTGTCAGGAAACTAAACATATTCTGTCAAAAGGAAACAGAAAAGTATACTCCACCCCCAAAACGTGCTTGCTAATTTCAACAAAAGCAGTCCTGTTATCAGCATGAAAATACTTTTCTGATGAGTGATGCTATTTACCGTCAGTGTTGCAGTAGTATGATGTACCCCAGTGGTGCCCAGGAGCTGAATACCCTTGTCACATCACATACGGACGAGTGATGCAGAGCTTGTCATGTTCATATATACGTTCCCTACGAGCATGACAGCTCAGCTGTCTGAAAGCGATCGGATTCATAATACCTAAGTTGGTAAACCCTACCTTTGGGGAAGCCTGTCCTGCTTCTGGAGCTCAGACTGCATCTCTGTGCAACTCTGCTCACTGCTTTAGTTTCTGAAGGGAAGGTAGGAAGGGCCAGGTTGCAGCAGACACAGCACTGTCAGGTTAAGGACTCTTTACAAATATTTCATTTAAATGAACATTTTATTCAAGTGCAAAAGCATGAAAACAAAACTCAGTTTAGTTCTTCATTCTCTATTAGTTTCTTTTGCACTTCTCTCTGGCTGAACACAAAAATATTTTTTTCAGTTTGAGAGCTGTTTATAATAAACTTAATTTCTCTCCTAGGTCTCAGGCAATGGTACAAGGTTAGCATGCCCAGGTTGCAGAATGTTTATTGTACTGAGACTTCACAGTCTCCAATGGAAGTAATGTTATAAATCATGGAAATGTCTTTTATTCTCAGGATTTGTGTCTGAAGGTGCTTTTTCTTTCCCTCTACAAGGAACTTGCTGCATTCTCCATCAAAGGGTGCAGGTTTGCTTCCATACCTGGTGTCTCCTTAGGATGTTCCCAGAGGATTTAGTGAAAGCAAGACAAAATTCACACAAGCCTTATGCCCTCTAACCTCCCTTTCTTCCAACCTTCTTGTTCTGTCAGTAAATCAGAAAAGCATCTGTGACTTCCACCAAAAATCCAAAGCCATGTAAACACAGCGCTTGCTTTTGCTATACTTAGAGATACACAACTATTATGTATCTCAGTGAGAATTTTGACCAAGGAAGGACAGTATTTTTGCCTCCAGTTACTGATGGAGCATTGGAATACGACAAACAGTCAGTATTCTCCATAACATACTGCATCATCTGAATTGGGTGCCTTGGCCATGACCCAAGATCATAACTGTTATTATTATAGTGTTTGTATACTGTGGGTGTATCACATTACCCAAGAAAAACATTAATATCACATTAGCAGTAACCACCAGGGGCTAGTGATTCTTTACATACTGCACTGTTTTACAGCATGGGCTCATTTTCTGTCCCCATTGGGTGTTCTGGTCTTTAAATATTTCAAAGCTTCAAACAAATTTTTGACAACGAAGCACTACATGCAACATTTATTTTTCTAGCTCTACTTGGCTGGTATAGAACTACAGCTTTTAAACTTCAAAAAAAAGACAAGCAGGATTACAGTGACCCTCATTTCAAAGAGGAAAGAACCTTAAATTCACACTTCATCCAAAGGTGGTCTAGGCAGATAGATGACAATACATTCTGTCCTGTGTGTGCTATCATACGGCCACCCAGGATGGGCATATAAAGTCTCAATTCCTTCTTTGCTCCAACGTGTAGAGGAAATACTGTGCAGCTTCTAACCCTAGCATAGCTCTTTGGCTGGTATTTAATGCACGACACTCAGTCTCAGTTGATTTGAGAAGAAGCTCTCATCCCTAATAACCCTAACAGAGACCATTCAGGCCAATGGAGTTTGAGGTGAGTCTTGCTGCAGATGGTGCAATATAAACACGAACAAAACACTAACCTAACAAAAACCCCCTGAACTGCATGTCTATGTACCCTGCTATTGCCTTTAGCCATTGAAGGTGCATCAGCTTACCAGTCCCACTTTTAGTATGAAAGGCTGTCCAAAGAATCCCTTATTAAACAACTGGTTTAAAAAAAATGTATAATTGGTGCCGTCCTTAGAGCAATGCTTCCAAAAGGAGTTGCATGTCAATTACTTTGTTATTACCATACAGTCATTTTCACTGAGTTAACACCCTCGACCCCAAAATATAACATATAGCGAAACGTGTTTTCCTCTGTTTACCTGCAACAGGGGATGATTGTCATATACAAGTACCTTGAAGTGAAGTATCCATTTCTGTTCTATGACCAAACTCCTCTCCTTTCAAAGGGAATCCTCCCCAAAGAACATTCCTACGTCTGTATCAATTCAATATTTGTTGGCACTACTTAACTCACTTGCATGTGCCAGCAAATACAGTTTGACAACAAGCCCAGGGCTTATTTGGCAAATCTCAAATGGCCTAGATAGTTTCATTGTGGGTCACATTACTACTCAACCAAATGAAACAAAGAAGGGGGAGCCAAACCTCAAGCTTTATGGGCCCATTTAAGCACTCATCCTGTGGGCATCCCAAATCATCTCAAAGGCCAAGTACGCAGTCCAAGATGAGACAGGCAGCAAGGAAACAGCACTTTTCCATACTGCCCACACGCTGACCAGCACAGCTCTGCCAGGTGAGGAGAAAAAGCAGAACGCCTTTGTCTCCTGAACGAAACAGTGGTTAGAAGAGGCTGATGGCCCCCCATTAGAACTGATTCATACATCATTCGTGTGTGACGGCATCATATTTACAGCAAAGCTACCCCGGGTCCAGCAAAAACTAGAAAGCACATTACAGAAGAAATGCACTTCTAAAACCTGAGTCACTTCCCTAAGCTTCTCCTAATATGTCCAAGCTGTGCATCACTTCCTACCAAGCTTAATCTAAAAACTTGTATTGATTACAGCCCTCCGGACTTGCTGAGCATTTGGAAATGGAGTGCTGCCATTTTACCTGTGCTGTCTAGCAACACAATCTGTTATGACACCTTCTTAATAACGGAGAAAGAGAGGCAGAAACAGAGCATAGCTTCTGCTGCATAATTCCCCTCATCTCCAAGTCTCAACTGATTTATTGCATTGAGGTTTTGGCACTGAAAGTTAAAAGAGAAAAATGGGTTTTCATGAAGAAAATAATCAACAAACTCAAGGCAGGTTTGATAAAAGCTTTAGACAACTGGCGATGGAAAATTAGAGAAGTAGTTTGAATGTGATGAAATGTAACATTTCATTTTTTTAAATAAGAGGGCACGATTCACTGTAAGAATAGGGAGTATTTTTTCAGGAATGTAATGCCTAACCCCTTCCCTTCTATAGGAAAGTTGCAGAGAGAAACAACCTATTAAAAGAGCCTCATAATTTTACATGAAAATATGGCCTTATCAAAGGTTATTTCTCCAATAATAGTACCTAATTGAATAATTTGAGTTCTTAGCTGCTTATCATGAGGGTCAATTGTCTTTGCCTTATCAGAACTGACTGTATTTTTAATTAAATCATCTTGTCTTCAAAAGGAGCTTGATCCTGCATATTCTCCATCACACTGGAAGTTCTTAATCCCTTAGGTAAGCCCACTGAAGTCAATGGAAGCACTAAAAATGGCAGAACTTGGGCTCATAGCTTTAAAAAAATACACTTGCCCATACATAGATTCTTGCATGGTCTCGGCTTACTGAGGGAGCACCGTTTTGCTAAGTCCCTAACTGAAAGAATCTGGATAACATTCCCGTATGCAGCTGTGAGAATTGAGGTATTTCCCACTCCACAGTTTTCCAGGAGAAAGACGTGGTTACAACGCACTAGGGGACAAACAAAGTGCCACCCCGCAGCCCCTCAGAATGGCAAACTCTCTCCTCACTTAGGAGAAATTTCCCTTCCAATTCGGACTCAGAGCTCTCAGCGATCCCCCAGCACCGGGCTTTCCCTTTTTCTTTCTTCTTCTTTCGGGCACCGAAATGGCCCCGCCAGCGGGCAGGGATCCCCCAGCACCGGACACTGATCTGGCCCAATAGCAAGCACGGATCTCGCCCTGCACTGGGCTGGATCTTCCCCCGCACCAAGCACGAATCCCCCAGTACCAGGCACGGATCTGGCCCCGCGCCGGGCATGGATGCCTCCGCAGCGGGCTCGTCCCTCGCCCTGCACGGGGCGTGAATCTGACCCCGCACCGGGAGCAGATCTCGCCCCGCACCGGGCTCCCTCCGACCCCCGCACCAGACATTGGATTCCCCAGAACTAGGAGCGGATCTGGCCCTTCACCGGGCACAGATCTCGCCCCAAAGCGGGAACCGATCTTCCCCCGAAGCTGGCCCCGATCGAGCCCCGCAACGGGCACGGATCCCGCCCCGCACCGGGATGGATCTTCCCCAGCACTGGGCACGGATCCTCCAGCACTGGGCACGGATCCTCCAGCAATGGGCACGGATCCTCCAGCAATGGGCACGCATCCTCCAGTACTAGGCACGGATCCTCCAACACCGGGCTCGCCCCTCGTCCGCACCGGGCACAGCCCGGCCGGTCCCCCCGCGGCGCCGCTGCACCTGCAGCGGGAGCCCCGCAGCCCGAGCTGGAGTCTCTCCGCAGGACTCGAACAGCGCAGCCCGAGCACCTGGATGCAGCTTCTGCGCTCAGCAGGGCTCCCCGCCCCGGGGCCGCTCCAGCGAGGCAGCAGCCGGGCTGCTGCGCCCCGGTACGAGCTCGCCCCCAGCCTCGCGGTGCCCTCTTACCGTTAGACCTCCGCACGATGTTCTCCAGGAAGGTGTTCTGCGGCGCTACCAGCCCTCGCCTCCCCCCGGCCATAGTCACTCTGCAGGAGCGCGGAGGCTCCGCTCAGATCTCCGCCGCCCGCCCCGCGCGCCTCGTGCCCCCGCCGGGACCCGCACGGCTGTGCGACACCAGCCCGCCCGCCGCCGCCCGCAGCCCCGCCCCGCAGCGCCCCCTGCCGGTCGCCGCCTAAACGCAACGCCCCGCCACAACGCCGGGGCTGCAGCGCCACTGCCTGGGCCACACATGTGGTGCTGCTCAACATTTTCAGTTACTGTGTCCAGTTCTGGAATACCCAACATGAGAAAGATACGGAACTCTTGGAGTGAGTTCAGAGGAGGCTACGAAGATGATCAGAGGGCTGGAGCACCTGTGCTATGAGGACACGCTGAGAGAGTTGGTTTTGTTCAGCTTGGAGAAATCTCTGGGGAGAACCTCATAGCAACCTTCCAGTACCTGAAGGGGCTATAGGAAAGCTGGGGAGGGACTTTTTACAAGGGCAAGGAGTGATAGGACGAGAGAGAATGGCTTTAAATTAGAAGGGGGAAGATTTGCATTAGACATTAGGAAGAAATTCTTCACAGTAATGGTGGTGAGGCACTGACACAGGTTGCCCAGGGAAGCTGTAGATGCCCCCTCCTTGGAAGTGTCCAAGGCCAGGTTGCTTGGGATCTTGAGCAGCCTGGTCTGGTGGGAGGTGTCCTTGCCTGGGGAAGGGTTGGAACTGGATGATCTTTAAGTTCCCTTTCAACCCAACCACGCTATGATTCTATGATCACTGAGGCTGCACTACCTGCGCCCAGAGTTCAGAGCCACAGAAGCCAGCTCCTCAACGGACACAGAGCCTGAGAGGGCTCTGCCCATCACGAGACAGATGGCGCCTCCCAGCCCTCATCACCTGCCCGGCAGCAGGGTTCAACCAGTGCTCCCCAGGGGCCAAGAAACTCAAAGCACTTTAAAACGATGTACAAATGGATGATGGCAGCTGGCTGGGAAGTACCCTCACCTCTTGGGAGATGCCTCAGTCAAACATCGGAGGCTCTGCTCCCAGCTAAGAGCATCGCATCAACACCATCCCACAACAACTGCTGCTTGGCATTGTGTGGTCAAATTGACCAACAGCTCAGTGGAAGCAGCGAGATAAACTACATGAACACACCTTTGGCAGGTCTTACTCCTTGAAATATTTAATGTACAATGATTTTTCATTGAGGGATTAAATGACTTTGTTCTTTCCCCCTTGCCATTCCCTTTTTACCTTTCCATTTATCAGTAAATGGAAAATACTCAGATCTCTTCCACCCAACAGGTGGAGTGTCTCACTGAGAGGGTCATTTACTTGCTGTAATGTCTCAGTAAATGCAGCACCAACTCCAAATCTCAGGTCTTATTAAAGACATGTGTGTTTCCACATGATCACTTGTCTGGGGAAAAGCTATATCTTGCAAAGTGAGCAAATAAGCAAGCATGGCAAAGAAAAAGAAAAAACAGTGTTAGGGTTTTTAAGTGCTAGCTAGTACTGCTCCCACAGAATTTTGGCACTGCTCAGCTTACTCCCTCCTGGGCAACGCATGGGTCAGAGCCAGGAATGGCAGCCAGCTCCAGAGCAGCCACACACAATTCAGCTACACTCCGGCCCACAGTTGTGACTAAACGCTGACTGCACACACACACTGCCGCCAAGAGCCCAGTCTTCCTGCCACTGACCTGCTGTCTCCCATAGCGTGTTTAAGTGACCAGACACATACTGCGTGTTTTGGAGAGTTAAAGTATGGAGGTAGCTGACAACTTCGGGCCTATAAGAAAGCTCGGGAGAGGTGGGGATAGGGAGTGAAGGGATAGGATGAGAGGCAATGGTTTTAAGCTGTAAGAGGGGAGATTTAGAACAGATATTGGGAAGAAGTTTTTTACTGTGAGGGCACTGGAAAAGATTGCCCAGAGGTTGTCCAAATGGTGGATACACTATCCCTGGAGTTGTTCAGGGCCAGGCTGGATGAGACTTTGAGCAATCTGTCCTAGTGAAAGGTGACCCTGCCCACAGCAGTGGGTTGGAACTGGATGATCTTTAAGGTCTCTTCCAACCCAAACCATTCTATGAACTTCATTGCAGAAGGAGATACAGATCAAGTCCCAGAGCAGCCTAGCACTGGCAGCCCCTCTCACAGCCAGGGACCTGGGCGACACCTAAAACCCCAGAATGGGCCAGCCCTGCTGCCAGGCATATAAAGAAGTTTTTAAACTGGTCATGAAGAGTATACCTGCCATCCCTGGACTTGTTGTCAAAGAGAGACAGGTTAGGAGAGAAAAATCTAAGTACCTGAAGTTGCACAAAGGCTACTAATTCTCCCTGAAATGGTGGGTTGCAAAAAATCCCATGGAAGCATTTATTTGCATCTTTATACATATAAATCTATTCCAAACAACTGTACATAACAAAGACCCCAGGTTATTTAGTTCCTGCTAGCTTCAGCAGCACAGGCCAAACCTGAAGAGATTTTAAACTCTCAGGAGCTTTCCCCTGAAAAATTGTAACTGCAGCCTTTGACAATGAATTTAACTACAGCTAAAAACCAAGGTGGGGTTTTGAAAAACTGGAAACCGGCACACTGTGTTGTTATTCCTCTAAGCCAGTGTGTCAGAGGGCTGGATAAGTGCATGCTATCTTAGCTTCTGTGGGGCTTTGCAGTAATATCTATGACTTGGAGACATCTGGCAGCTGACATACATTACAGAAACTTTGAGGCCTTTACAGGAAAAAAAGATTTTAAACTGAATCAGCAATTACACAGAAGGGAGTGTAAAGGGACACAGAGTAAGAAAGAAAAGTAATTTTTTTTTCTGGAACTCCATAAAACGTGGGTTGGCTGCAGTTTGTGTTGCATTGTGTGGTCCAGTCCCTGATCATCTGGCTCTGATTATTTAATTTTTGAGAGCATCATGCTTAATCCCACACATTCCATGTCCAAGGTACCATTTTAGCGAGGTTGGAGTTTATATTTATCTTGTAACATAGCAAACAAATAATACATTATAGCAAATGGAAGATTTCTCCTTTATCTTTTACCTCCTTTAGACTTCCTCCCCACTGCAAAATATGAGCCCTGCTGTGAAACAAGTTTTTCCACCACTACTGAAGAGTGAAACTGTGTTAGTGTTCTGCTGTGATTATTTTGAATTCTACACTCATTTTCTCGCCATTATTAAGTTTTGCAAATTATAAGAAGCTGGAAGCAAAGCCCCACTTGAAGTAGTGCACATACACTGTCCAACACTACTACATATTTCTCTCTCCAGCTATTTTTTTTTTGAAAGATGAAAAGTAGGATCGCTTAATTTGCTTGTTTGCTAAAGCCTATTGGACAGAACTTAATACCTAACATTTCCACTTAAGGCTAATATTAAAGGTCATTATTTGCAATAGAGGACATTCAGCTGTATTTTATTATTCTGCTCTTTCACCCTGATGGTTTTTCCCCAGAAAAAGGCCCTAGGTCAGGACTTGCAGTATCTTAGTAAGTGAACGTCCCTTGGCTGCAAAGCCTTAAGCTACTGTTCCACAGTCACTTTGAGCAGCTGCTGCTGCAAAAAAAGGACATATTTGCCCTCATCTAAGCTGTCCATATTTGTCACCCCACCTGAATTGAAAACCAGCCTGAAAAGAAACCCAGCACTGATGGTGAATGAGGAAAGGCAGCTGAGGTACCTCCCTTTTTGGCAGCTGCCTGTATTTATGCCAACCCATTAACTAACCTGACCGTAACTTCCAGTGTTGATACACACAAACACGTTGAAAACTCGATCATCAATAAAAAGATTAGTTCCAGGCACTAATTTGCGGAATGTCACTAACCCCCATGGCATCTATGAAATAAAAACATTGCAAGAGGACAGAGTTCCCTTCTTTCATCTCCTCACGAGACACCACTGTAACTTCCATTTAAAAATTCCCAATAGTCAGCAATACAGTGTCTCTAGGCAATCTGTTCCAATACCTAACAAATCTCATATGAAACCTGTTCCTAAAATCCTGCTAAGTCATCTGGTCTTCAAAGGTAGGAAAATCTTCTGTGGACACAAAAGTCATCAACGCTTTTGCAAATTTTCAAGTGCATCAAAGGTTGCTATAATGCTCCTCTGCTTGCTCTCACTGCCTTTCCCTCTGAACAAACCCAGTTCTTCCACAGTTGCACAAGACTTGCTGTTGGACTCAGTCAGTTCTTTGGGACTCATCATTTCAATTTTGCAGCACCACATTAGTAAAGAAACACAGTAGTCAGAGAAGTCTCATAATCTCAAAATTTAATTTATATTGAAAAGCACTGTTTTTTTTCAAGGCCTTTTTGAGTCTTACCCTGTTTGGCATACTACCTTTTGTTCTTTGTTGAAAAGCAAACCGTAAAAGGCCAGAATTATAAAACCACAAAGTTATAACAAATACCAAATACCCTAAAAATAAAAGGAATGTGAAATCTTTAAACTGAGTTCCATTCATATAAGACCATACCTATTTTGCTAAACTGTCAAAATAAAATACATTAATCGACAGGATAATAAATTACAGAAGGTAATGCACAAGTTATTCTGCCATATAGATACACTAAAGAAAAAAAGGAAATGCTGAATTAAAACTGAGATGGTAGAACAATAATAAAACAATAAAATCAATAAAGCAGTTATTGCAGGACAAATTCTTACCCCAAAAGTTTGCAGGATAAAGTCCCCAACTAAATAACAAGCAACGTAGTTGCTTGTAATTAATATTATTTGTTATCTTATGGAAAAAGCAGTAAGTCAGACCTTAAAACTAAGGCGAGCCCATAGTTCAAGAAGTACGCACGTGTCTTTCTAAACTAAAGGATTTGGGAAAACATCTGTACATCTTAGTGAAATTGTTCCATTTATTTCTAAAACTCATTTTAATCAAAACGCTCCAGTCGTCGGCAAAGATCAGCCTGAGGTTCCTAAAGGTCCAATAATTTCTGCAGTCTAAATTAAATGAAACTTTTCACTCAAAGAAATATCCAGCTGTATAACAGACTGCAGACCTATTGCCAACTAGCCATAACAAATATGTCAAAAAATTAAATATGGACACTTTTCCAGTTTTGGAATTACTGAATTTTCTCCAGATTTTTTATGGGTAACAAATACGGAAAAATAACTAAAAAATCCTGTGTTCTGAGTGAAAGAAAAAAATTCTCAAAATAAAACTGATGACAGTACACAGCCTTTTATTTATACATCTAACATTTGGGCTGTGGGCTAACAGGGAAGAACTGTTCCTTCTTAGAACAGCTGAAAAGGGTATAGAAAAATTTTCCACATTTGAACAGCATGTCCATCTCCATTTATTTCAACAGGAAGTGGCATGCTGTTTTTCCAGATTCAGGGAAAGAAAGAAAATAACCAAAAAAAATCAACACAAAAAAGAGATCCCCACATACCCTGCTGATTAGGATGCCAGCTACTATCCCTATTCTCCTTGTCAGAGATATCTGCTCAACCCTGCCCTGCCCTGCCCCTGGCTTTTCCCAGTCCTGGAGCAGAAGCAGTGACCTACTTGAGTATTATTACTCAGAGAAGGAAAAGAAATTAACCACAATTTCCTTGGTTCCAGGTCTGGTAGGTTTTATGTGTACCTCAGTTGGCTTTGTTTTTCCTGTGTCTGTGTCAATATAAAACAAGGCAAAATGAAGCAACTCGGATGCAGCTTGCTTGAATTCTAACAGAAAGCAGGGGCCCCCACTAAGCAATTGTAATAAATGTTTTTATTTGCATGCCCTGTCCACAATAAGCCCAAGAACCCATAGTTTTGGGTGGTAGATTTTGTTTAAGTAGCAAGAAGCACCACAGGCTGTATTACTATGTTGTTACTGACTGCATTTTTACCAAAACCTAGCTATTTTAGGCCCAGATTCAGAAAAATAACTCCTAGTTAGGAATATGCTTACGCTAGGGATTATCTTTTTTTTTTTTTTAACTACCTCAGCCCTAAAACATCCTAGATAAGCCACTGCCCTTGATCTAAACCACATTATTAGCTTTCCAAACAAATCTTGGATTCTACTATACAGCAGCTTCCAAGAATGTAATAATACGAAGAATTCCTATATAATATGGAGTCAAAGTGCCCAAATTATAATATATAGCAGAACAGTCTTAAAAACTTCATTGCTTGTTCTCTGGGCAGAAGCATCCTACCTGTGAGGCTGACTAAGCCTCTCTAAGAAACACTTCAATAAGTACCTAGTATAAAAACACACTCAACACAGGTTTCTTGCACAGGGCTTGTATTTCATAGCTTTTGCCTTACATATGCTCAGAATTCCTGTTTTGGAGTGATATGGTTTATAAAGTTTATCTCTTACCTCACAACTTTACTGACCATATCTGCTGCTTGCATGATTTCAATTGTAGAAGCTTTGTGAACAACAGAGAAACCAATCTCCCCCTCCAAAAAGCCCCCTAGAAAAAAAAAAAGCAAACCAAACTCTTCTCACTTAATTTTAAAGTTTTACCAAGCCTAATATTTCACCATGTATTTCCTACTTATTGATCTTCCTGTGAACAGGCTGGATTACCTGCAGTATTTGCTTTTTATGTAGGCAGAATGTTGTTGCATTCTTTGACAGTGGCAGCCAAACAACGGGAGCACAAATCTGGAAATAAAGAAAAACAATGCAAACACTTTGTAACTAGCTTAGTATTGCCATTCTTGTAAATTTACAATTTAAATATAGTGATTACAAATTTTCTTATTCTAACTAACCCTACTATTATCATCTGCAGTTGCACTGAGAAAAACTCCCAATTTTCTACATTTGATCGTATCTTAATAGCATTTTTCCCAGGGCCTTTATTAGCACTGGACTAATATCACATGACCCTAAACTTAGATGGGCTGTTGATTTTTGTAAACACCTGGACACCTGATGTGGGTTTTTTATGCTTTTTTCTAATTTTAATTATTTTTTTTTTTTACAGTACATTCAGCTAATTCACTTCCAGGTACAATGCTCATAAGGAATGCACATTTTACAGATGTTCAGTCATGAATACAGATGTTCTATGAAATTCAAAGTGTTTAAAAAATAGAACAGGATTATATTTTGTGTTTGCATCAACTACTATGAAGCAAAAACTGCTAGCAGTTAATTGATATGAAAGCTTCTATTTAAAGTCAGAACGTACAGTGAAATATCAGGATGTTCTTTAGGAAAGATGCACTGCGATATCTGAACCCACCTCCAGTTACCTAACCACAGTACAGGGTATGGCACAAAGGAAGATGAAGTTTGGGAATGAGTGGATGGGCTGGGCCACAGCTCATTAGAAATGAACGTTTATACATGCAACATCAGCAAAAGCATCATCTATCAGAGGTGCATTTGGCAGTTCTGTAGTGTCTGTAGGGAGTGGATCTCTAGTAAGTGGGCTCAGAGTGCAGTTCTGAAAACTGGATCATCTGTTTTTTCGGAACACTAGATGTCTAACACAGATGCATCTCATAGCAGGCTCCCAAACCATAATGTATTTCAAGTTTTAATTAGGTAGACCCTTAAAACGAGGATAAAAGGGACTGAACTGAGATAAAAGATACCAAACAATATGTGAGCAAGTACAAACCTTACCTCCAGCATAAGAGTATTTAATAGATGGGTTGAATGTGAATTTGAAGTGGGTATTTTTTTTAAGCTATTGTGGAAATGAGCATTTAAACCCTAAAGTTATACAAGCATAAGTTCTCGAGTTTCCACTTGGCTTAACAACCATTCTGGCACAAATATTGTGAACTACTGAATCTTCCCAAGAGAATTTCCTAGTATAGACTGATCCTTTATGTATTCATCCATACCCTCAAATGCATCACTGTGGATTTCAGTTTTATATTTATGCAGTTTTATCTGCCTCAGACCAGAGAAAAGAGAATCATCATTCCTGAAAGCATTACGTAATACAACTTCAAGAGCCAGACACAGCCATAACGATTTGTATGTTTGTTTTTTAACGGAATAGACTTAAGAGAACCATTTGTATTCCTAGAAAAATCCAGTGAAATAGTATAATAACAATTTCCATGTAGGAAAATAATATTAAGCCTTCCAGAAAAATTAATTAACAATAATATTTTTATTGCTTGCAACTCCACCTGATAGATACTCTCAAAATGGAACCTCTTGCTGATCCTTCCTAAACTGCATACCTGAACTGTGGATCATGACATCAGCCAATCAACACTTACAGCAGGAAAAGACACAATTCTTGAATAGCAATAATATTTTGGTATCGACACAGTCCAGCCACACTGACCTCCAAAATCCAGCATAGCTCCATAACCTAGGGATTTCTAAGAAAGAGTATATAATTTTCAATAGAAACCATAAGATGGAAACCAAAAATACAAACTCTTGTAATACTTCAGGAACCTTCTTTTGGTCATACACAGTCAGTGTTACTTTCAACCTTACATACCACCCTTCCCCACAAAAAAGTCAGGTAGGATAAGCTACAGAGAATGAAACTGGGCTGGAGGTGCCAGTAAGCTGTAGCATAAAATGTTATGACAGTCCAAGGTTCAAAACATACAGCAAAACAAGCTGTCACTACCAATTACTACCTCACACTTTATATTTTTTCCACATGCAAAGATACATCATCTTCCTCAAATAAGGTTCTTGAAAATACCAAAGGTAGTAGTGTTAAGAACCTCCAGATCACTCCTATAATAACACTGGGTCTTAAATGGATGGGCACTACAGGGTTACAGTAATTTTACCTGGTTTGTTCACATCAGCTTCCCTTATTCTCCCTCACTTTTTCTAACGTGGGTTACATACACTGACCGGATCCTCACTAAACACTAAGATGTTTGGGGGTTCTCTGTTTTTCAGGATTAGGCACGCAACACAGTAACACATGAGAGCATAATTTTTTATTCAGGTATGAGTTAGAAGACATTTCTCTCAAGGAAGTGAGTGTTTGGTATTATTAACTATTAACAAAAATCTTGCACCATACGTCCCTTTTGTAATGTTCCTTCAGAAATGCAAAAGGAAGAGAAAAAACATGAGGGAGCATAAACATCATTTACTCACAGCAAATGGTCACCTCTTCAAGCACAACAGCAATGGACAACCTGACAAGAAAGAACAAAGCTTAAGTCTGGCACATATTTCACTAAGTGCATCAAACCAAAGCATTTGTTCTGCTTTGCATTTAAAAAACAAGAGAAACACAACAAAACCAATCTAACAAGCACCACCAACAAAAATTCAGATGCCATGTGGGAAAAGCAAAATTACATTTCTTACAGAAGTCCAACAGCTTTAAGCAGCAATTAGGTGAGATCTGCTTTTCACTGAACAGTCCTACAAAAAGTAGTTTAGGTAACTGTATGCAAAAGCAAGACAGGACAAAGTAAAAGCACACCAGCTTACCAAAACAATTACAATGTTTGCTTTGATTTTTTTGGGGAAGCAATTGATTCTAAACCCAAATTACTTGTACAGAGAGACTGCCTTTTCAGCCACGTACACAAGCTATCCATACACAGACTGAGAATCTTCACTGACAGATTCAAATACCAGTGTCCTGATTCACACACACACTACCAGCTGCTACCAAAATTTATTTGAATAGGGTGCGGAAAAATAAAAGTAAGTAAATGATGCCTGTAAACTGACTTTCTGAAAAGTCCCACGTTGCCTATATAACATAAGGTTAAGCGAGCAAACCTCAGGCTTTTCCCCACAGTGATAACCAAGTGGACATAGAACCTTTTTACTTTCTGTAAATGGTACAGCTTAGGTGATATTTAACTGGTTAACTGTAAAGACACAAAATAATGAGACTGAAAGGGCTGATCAGGAACAACTGTCTTTCCTGTCAAGAAAATGAGGATATTTGGAAAATTTTTACAGATACGTACAGGTGGAACAGGTATTTTCATAAAACATCAAAACATCTAGAGGAACTGAAATTACAGGGTTTTTTTTTTTTTTTCAAAAGATACCAAGCTTTACACTTCAGAGCTTCAACAAATCTTTAGAAGACCAAGAATAGGCTTCTTGCTAAGTGGGAATGGAGATTATGGCATCTGCCCCAAAATGAGTTCCTCTGTTGACTTTGCTGTTTGTAATTGCCAGGATCAAAGCACTGAACAAGAAAGATGCTAGTACAAACCCATTACGCCAGCTCTTGGATCAGCATTCCTACAGTGCAACAAACCATTTCACAATATTATTTTTAAGAGTGCCAAGTCCTAACATTGCCAGGTTCATTCAACAGACCAACCACCAACACCCTACAACACAACTTAAGTCATAGATTTGCAAAGGTTTCAGAAGAGTACAATTTGATCAGCTGGTGGCAGTATTTCAATACAGAAAAGTGTTTATAACTGCTGAAGTTCTTAGACTTCTCAAAGAAACTGCATCATGATTTTCTCCATTTCCCAAGAATAAGTTACCGACTGTTCTTATAGGGACTGTCTATGATGGTAACTAAATTGCAAAAGAATCCCATCCAGTTTTGGAGAGAGAGAGCTCTTGAATCCTGCAGCTGGAAGACAGCACTTCAAAACTAAAACAAAGAAAAAAAATCTCAGATCTCAATTGGGGGATATTAACAGTAGCAAGTCAGTTAGTGAATGTTTTATTGTTGCACTTCACTGACCAGTTATAGAACAATTTTTACTGATTTCTGTCTTAATAAAACATTAATACTAAAATTCAGAAACAGTAATAGGTGCCCGGTTTGACACAGACAGCCTAATTTTCCAGAGCTGTAGAAAACCCATGGCTTCCATCATCTTCCACTGGTTCCACTGAAAAAATGGAGCCTTTGGAAAATTTGAGAATGTTCCATAGAACAGAGCAACCACCATCATTATGAAAAAACTAATAAATCTCACCCTGTCCACTCTAAGCCCCCCACTTACCACCCAGCAGGTCAAGTTGTGTTTAATATGAAAGAAACACAGTACTTGACAGATGAGACCTATATGTTTTCCAGCAGAGGAGCGAAAAGACTCCAAGCAGTGTAATTTATCTGAAATTACCTTGATTCCAGGCATGCTTTTCTTAATGTGTTTATGAAGACAAAGAGCATACTTTACTTTATGGAACACTCATAGCAAAGGAAATTATAAATCTTCACATTAAAGCGCAAGTTTCCAGGCTGGATATTGACAAAAAGGCTCACGGTTGTCCTGTTTTCTCTGCATTTCACACAGTACATGCTATGCATTTGTAATGTTTCTGAAAAAGCAACACAAATTAGTTCTCTGTTTCCAAAAAAAAAAAAAAAATGCAGATTTTAACGGGGAACTATCAAAATGCTCTTTCCAAAAAAAAAAAAAGAAAAAACAGAATGTATAAAACTATCACCATAAGACAAAAAGGCCAAGCATGAGGTCTGTCATGAGATCTGTAGTGCTTTTCATGAGCTAGAAATTTCATAGGCAACATGGACATAACATACAAGAAAGACATTGAGGTGCTGAGGCACATTCAGAGAGCAACAAAGCTGGTGAAGGGTCTAGAGAACAAGTCCTGTGAGGGGCAGCTGAAGGTACTAGAGAAAATGAGGATGAGGGGAGACCTTACCACTCCCCAGAACCACCTGAAAGGAGGTTGTAGCGAGGCGGGTGTTGGTCTCTTCTCCCAAGTAACAAGTGTTAGGACGGGAGGAAATAGCCTCAAGTTGTGCCAGGAGAGGTTTAGACTGGATATCAGGGGAAACCTCTTCACCGAAAGGGTTGTCAAGCTTTGGAACAGGCTGCCCACAGAAGTGGTTGAATCACCATCCCAGGAGGCATTTAAAAGGTGTGTAGATGTGGTGCTTAGGGACATAGTTTAGTGGTGGACTTGGCAGTACTATGTTAAGGGTTAGACTTGATGATCTTAAAGGTCTTTTTAAACCTAAATGATTCTATAGTAATATAGGTATATGAAACCATCTAGTGTTTTAAGAAATTATTTTGCTTTGCATAAGCAGTCCTTGCTTTCGCATAGTTCACCACTGAACAGTTAATATTATATTATCCCTCACTGCAAGGTCATAATAATGAATCCCAGAAGCCTACATTCCAAGAACCTGATTTTAAGCAATGAATGCCAAGAACCTGCTTTAACAAAGATAATTGCAAGAGGCCTCAAACATGCATGGAGCAACCTCAGAAGCAATGTGGATTTGAAGCTCAGCTAATTCATGGACAGTGAAAGCTGTTTGCCTTTGAGCTTCTATTTCTACTAAAGCTTTTTACTAACTCTGTTAAAAGGCAGAAGCAACTGCTTCACATTCCTTTTTCACAATCTCTCCTTTCCTTAATTCCATTCCTCTCTGTTCCAATCCACTTTGTAGTGCAGTAATCCCCCCTCTTCTGCCCAAACACATCCTATCCCCTCGAAGATATGACTTTGGGAAGTTTTAAGAAGAAATGCATAACCCCCAAGAATGAGAAACTGTCAGGGTGATAAAATGTATCTTTAGACTTGCCCAAGTCATACCCTCTCAATGCACTGGTTACATTGCTGTCCTCTACGGCTAGTGTTTAGAAAGAAAAATTAAGAATAAGGATATACACATTACTATTAGTCTAAACTAATTTCTTATATGTAGTTTCTACAACAAATGCAGAACAAATCCAACAAACAACAGTCGAGCTTAGAATACAACACCTAATCTAGAACTCAGGCACTGAATGTGACAGAGGAACTAGAGAGGGAAAAAAAAAAAAAAAGAAAAAGGAGACTTCTATACAAGAGAAGTCATATTCCAAGGGAAGCCAACTTTAAGATTGCATGGGAGAAAAAAAGCCACTAGATGCTTTTGCTAATATTAAAGTGCTTGACTTCATGCACCTACGCTCTTTCAATATTACCTCTGAAATGCAGTTTTAACACTAGCCATGAGAACAACAGAAACAAAAAGAGGCAAGGTCTTAAGTCAATTCTCCTCCTAGCCATTCTGACAAGGAATCTTCCTTCCTTCCAGGCTATTACCTTCACAACACTTGTAATAACTTAGCATTCCTAAAAGCTGTAATAGCTTATTAAAATTATCAGTGGCTTTATCAGTTAAGAGAAAAGCCGACAGATATATGCAGTCATAGGGCTGCACGTATGTCCAAACCTCACACTCTTAGAAAATAAAGCTTAAAAGCCTCAAATACTCAGTTCTAGGAGAACTGAAAGAATAAAGCCCTATTTCCTGCAAGTTTTCTTATTGATCTAAAAAGGAAAAATGTTGAAGATCTTCCTGTGGTTCTGGTATTTGTGAAGGCTACCTCTTATGTGAAGTCTTTTGTGTATGTTAAAATGCGAGATCCCTTACAGGATTTTTTTCCTCAATTGTTGAGGCACTTACAGGTAGTCAACCACCTTTGCTTCGATCTTCTCCTTATGGCCTTTCTTTCCTACTCTTGGAAGGAGAGAACAGCAAGCTTACAGGAGTCAGAACCTGTTTTCTCCCATATTTGATGGTCAGCTGTCAAAGGCTGTCACAAGAACAGGTCTTTAAAGACCACAATATACCCACAGAAGGAAAAATCTTGACAGCTGTTTTCCACCACATTCTAGGAAGTACATGTAAATCAGAAGTTTTCCAAAAACATAGAATATGACCATATCAGCCTGATTTCAAGACAAGTATCACATAATAGCATCCTCCAAACATGGCTAACTATATCATGTAACTACTGTAATGCACTAGGGATGCTCCGCAGTCACAAGTAGTCATCTTTCCTTAATCTCACTGTGACAAAGCAGTTCTAACATTCCAACTAGCACTCTTCAACCGACCAATTGACCAACCTTGGGCAGACAGCTGCCAGGAAAAAGTCTGGGAACACTGGCTGAGATGTGACAAAGTATAATGGACTGTGCCAGGCAGTTTTAGCTGGAACATGAGACTTGACTACGATATACAGCAACGGTAACTTTAACAGCTGAGTTTAGACATCAGGAGACCTAACTGCCAAGTTATCGCAGCATCATTAAAAATACCTTTAACATCTATTCATAAAGCCACAACATTAAGTGTATTTGCATAGAAACAAACCAGGCTCAATCATCCCCAGATTAAGAAACAAGACTGTATTGTAACTCAGCCTTGATCTGGAATAGAATCACAGAATGGTTTTGGTTGGAAAGTACCTCAAAGCCCACACAGTTCCAAACTCCCTGCTATGGGGAGCGACACCTCCCACCAGACCAGGCTGCTCAAGGCCCCATCCAACCCAGCCTTGAACACCTCCAGGGAGGCAGCATCCACAGCTTCCCTGGGCAACCTGTGAAACCTGGATATTTTGATATGAATCAGATGGTGACACCTGAGCCCTTGGTAACACACCAGTATTACTTTAAATAAATAATTATTTTGCGCAGAAAAAGCAGCACTGCTTCACACATGCCTCACAGCACCTGGAACCACCTGCAATGCTGCCGGCCCCCGGTGCCGCCCTCCCTGTGCCCTTAATCCCCTTCAGCCTGACTTGACCCTGGTTTGAAACGCTCCCAGCAGCCGTGGAGGAGCCCGCTCACCGCGCCGGACATCGGCTTTCACCGCTGGGCCCGGAGAGCGGCAGCGGTGACAGTGGAGATGAGCACAGTGCGAGCCTGGGCCGCCTCGCCAGCGGGGCGGAGCGAGGGTGGCGAGCTGAGCCGTGCCGTGCCGTGCCGAACCAGACTGAGTGGAGCGGAGCCAGGCCTCGGGCCCTGCCCTGCTCCGCCGCCCCCGGCGCTGCCCCCCCCCCCCCCCCCACCAGACGGGACCCCCACCCGCACCGTCTCCTCTCCCCCTTCGCCGCAGACCCGCCACCTCCTGCTCCACGCCGAGACCACGACACCCCTCCCCGCCGGGGGATAATAATCCTGCCCTCCCCTCTCCCCTCCGCACGCCTGGGGGCCCCGCAGCGCGAGCGAGGCCCCGACATCGGCGCGGTGGCCGCCACATCCTTTCCGCCGCACCGCAAGAGCTCCGCCGGCATTCCCGCCCCCTCGGCTAGATCCGGCCGGGTCGACGCGGAGGGATTCCCGGGGGCCGCGCGGCGCCGGGGGAGGGGGGAGGAGGTGCCGGCGCCGCGGCGGCCCGAGGGGGGGGCGGGGAGGGGGCAACATGGCGGCTCCGTATTAACTTCCCCCCCTCGGCAGCCCGTGTTGCCGTCGCTCTCCTCCGCTCCCCCCGCTTCGCCCTCCTCTCCCCCCAAGCCCTGACATGCCGGGCATGATGGAGAAGGGAGCTGAGCTCTTAGGGGGCAAGAGCCGGGCAGCCCCCAACGGCACCAAGAGCAGCAGCCCCTCCAACGGGCACTACTCGGAGCCGGAGAGCGGCGGCGGTGACAGTGGCGACGAGCACGGTGCGAGCCTGGGGATGGCCCCGGGCCGCCCCGCCAGAGGGGCGGGGAGCGAGGGTGGCGGAGGCGCTGGGGGTGGGAACGGGGGCGAGCGGAGCCGAACCGGCCCGAGCGCAGCCGAATCTGGGCTGCGTGGAGCCGAACTGGCCTCGGCCTGAGCGAACCGGCCCCGAGTGCAGTTGAACCGGCCCCGACCTCAGCCGAGCGGAGCCAAACGCGGCCCGACTTCAGCCGGACCGACCCCGACTGGAGCGGAGCGGAGCCGCCGCCCCCGCTGCCTCTGCGCTGCGTCGGGCCGGGCCGCGCGTGGGGGAGGCGGAGTGGGGGGGCGGGTGTTGGGGGAGGGGGATGGCGGGAGCGCGCGGCGCGGCCCCGCGGCTGTCGGGCGGCCCCGCGGTGCTTAACGATGGGGAGTGTCTCACGGGAGCCGCCGTCGTCCCCATTGTTCCGCTGAAATAAACTCCCTCCTCTCCCTCCCCAGCGGTCGTCGGGGCTTAATCCGCGGCGGCGGCGCCGGGCGGGGTGGCGGGGGGAGGTGGCTTATTGCGCGGCGGGGGCTCCCGGGCGGCGCGACTGCCAGCCCGCGGCAGCCTGGGACGGGGACATCCGAGCCGCTAATTCCTGCTTCCCTCCCCCGCTTTTGCGTTGCAGATGTAGGAATGAGGGTCGGAGCGGAATACCAGGCGCGCATTCCTGACTTCGAGCCCGGTAAAATCGCCTTTTTAAATTATTTTTTTTTTAATTATTTTTTCAATTTTTTTTTTTTTGAGGCTGTAACCTGACATCTTCCCGAGGCGGGAGGGGTGGGCTCGGGGTCGGGGTAGATTCGGTGCTGGGATGCTCTCGGTGCTCGCTCTTGATGGTTGGACTCGATGATCTCAAAGGTCTTTTTCAACCAGGCGATTCCATGATTCCCTGCCGGCGGTGGTGGCGGGGTTGGATTTATGCTGCTTGTGAGCCTTTGTGTGGGCGATCCCGGTGGCAGGGGCAGCATCTGCTCTCTGTGCGCCCGAGGAGGGAAGGGGGGCAGATGGGGGGGAATTTTCCCATCGTTATCAGCCGTGTTATGTGGATCCGATGAAGCAGAAAAGAAGGTTGGATGCTTCCCCCACCCTTAATAATACCTAAGGAGGTGATATAAAAACCCTTCGGTGAGGGGTGATGGATGCTCTCGGTGATGCCCCCGGTGGCTGCTGCGTGCTGGGTGGAAGATGCTCTTGGAGGGAAACTCTTGCCCCAGGTTTTGTGTGCTGGAGTAGCCTCGCTAGCCCCGCTCTTCCAGGCTGAGCTGCTCTCCCCCGCCTTGCTTACCCCCCCTCAGCCCCGCCCCAGGGAACACTGAGTACGCTCACATAGCCTAGTACTCGATTTTAGCAAGTTGATTGCTAGGATGCTCTCTTGCCTTGCTCCACCGAGCAGCAAGACCGTAGGAGCATTTATCAGTTCTGCTGGAGCGGTGAGATGAAGCCTATCTACTTTCCTGTTCTCCAAGCAGGCTCCATTGGTGTCAGATGATTTCCTACCGGAAGAGGATTGGGCCAGAGCTTCTCACATAGTGCCTCCTAAAGCTGGAGCGAGCCCCTCTTGTTGGGCACAGGTCCCCACAGGCCAAAGAAAAGGCCGAGGGAAAGAAAGGGGGAGGGTGGGATTAAATGGATGCATGATCTTGGCATAAGGGAATGCCTTTCCCCTAGGAAGGAGCGCGTAGTCTAGGTCTCTTTGTTAATCAGACTAACCGTTTACACCCTTTATTTTTACATTGCCCACGTGCAAATAAATAAAAACGATCATTTATAACATGGAGCCTGAGCTTATTTTTCCTACAGGCCACTTGAATTAGGAAAACACATAGTGTTTGTTTTTGTTTTGATTAAAAGAACTTTTCATTCCTTATAGGACAACTGAGGTTCTGTGGTTTCAATTTTGTAAACTAAATGTGTAACTGTGGAACTAATTTTGTGCTCTCTTATAACCAGAATTTTTAGAGCTCCTAAGCATTCCTGGGGGGTGGAATTCAGTTGATGATCATTTCCCCAATAATTGGGATTAATATATAGTCCTTTCAATGATGGAAAGTTTAATAAGCTTTGTGTTAGACACACAATGTGTAACATTGTTCTTCTTAGTGTGTGCAGTTTAATTATTAGGGCAAGAAGATAGTAACTTTTTTGGGAATACCTAAGTCTTAAAAAATGTTTTTCAAAAAAAGGTCCATAAAATGTAAAAGCAAAGTACATACTTACTATTTTACCAGATTAGTTGTCTAAAGAGATCTCAGCAAGATCTCATGCTTGGGGTTTTTTTTTTCTCTGATGGATCTTGAGGCATTATTTATTAGAGATGGGCCAAAATCTGTGCTCTTACCATAGTTACACTTAGATTACTTTTTTTTGGTAGCAAATGATGTCAGATGCTCCATCGTATTTCTGGGTTTCTGTATGTGGGCATAAGCACTATCTCTAATTGACTAAATTAAATACTCTTTCTTCTTGGAATTGTTTTAGTGTCTTTTTTGAGGATTTACCAGATATGTCAGAATGTCTGTTTATTCACAGTACTTTGAGTGCTGTTTTGTTAACCCTCTTAGAACGAATAGGTGGGATAAGGGAATCAATGGTAGATGAAACTAGATAGAAGTCTAAGATACAAAGTCAGCCCTCTGGTACACACACAGAATACTAAAATTAGTAGAATAAATACCAATCCTTTGGCCTCACTTAGCCTGGGCTTAAAAATATTCATAAACAGTACATTGAGGAACAAAACATCCATGATTAAAGTTCTGATGGTAGTAAGCATTTTTTTTTAATCTCTGTTCATGTATAAAATAAGAAATTTTTTAAAGAAAAAGCAAATCAACTGTTTGTTGGTGTCTCTTGGAAGAAGTGGATTTTCGTTGGAAACAACAATTAGGAGAATTGAAATTGAACATACTCTTTCTTACCCCTTTCTCACCATCCCCTTTTTACAAGCCAGCCTTCGGATAGAACTGTAAGGTAAATAGCGTTTTTTAATTGTCACTATATACTACCACAATGAGCTAGATTATCTCACTGAAAAAAATGGTTTTAATAAAATAAAAGTCTTGTATCTCCTTACCTAATTTAATGAGTTAATAATCTGCTACACTCTTTGATTTTTGTCTCCTCCTGCTGGTTTTCCTACAGTACTTAATTCTTGAGATGAAATTTTTTTTGTTTGTACTATCTGACCCACTTGTAAATGTGGCAGCATGTTACAAAGCTGATATCCTTATGTTGTGGGCTGTTGAAATTCTCCTGGAAAAAGTACTGGAGAATGCCATCAGTGGAGATGCATCATACTGTTGTGTCATCCATATGTGAGATGACTTCTAGAAAAGTTTTTCTTTACTGAAATTTGAACTTGCCAAAGGCTTTAATATGAATTTTGCTTATTTCATGCTGAAATACTTGTTTGCCATTTACCCTCTTCACAGCGTGGGTGAAAGCATCAAGAAGAATATTTCATACCATCTGAGGTCACTTATGAATTCCACTTCCGTGCACGTCCTTATAATAGTCTTCCTATGTGAAAGCAGGCTTTTTTAAATTATTAAATGGTGTGGTGGAGTACATAAAATTTCCTGTTTATTCCATGCCATCTGCCCTCAGATTCCCTGATTTATTTATTTATTTACTTTTAAGTTTTCCTGTCCTTTGTTGTAGAAGTTTAGTTCTTCCTCCTGTTAAGTTTCTGTGGTTCTGTTCCTACTCACAAAGCATAGTCTTAAGCAGACAATGGTAGTACATATGCTGGAAAACAGTATATTTCAATCCCAGAATACCCTTATTAAGTCTTGTGTGTTTCGAGACTTTCATTTAATTCTGAGTACTTAGTCATCTGCAGAACAGCATCTTCTACATGTACCTAACTTCTAATGCTAAGCTGAAATTTATAAAGTGTCAGTTTGCTGCTACAGTTTCTTTGTTGTGGAAGCAGTGGCAAGTGCCTGTGGGTCTTCTGTAGTCCCTTAGTTCTAAGTCCCTTTTGGTCCCTATTTTCAGGAGCACAGCAGCTGAAGTACGTAAACCTTTTCCTAAGTGGCTTGAATGTGGGGTTTGGGCAAGGGAAAGCTTGTTGTATTTGAGATGTAGCTCATGGTCTTCCTCTTCCTTTGTGGCTTACAACTCTACTCTTCTAACATTCTTTGATTAACATGTTGCCTGGTATTTCCAGGAAGAAATGAATGTTGCTGTTGAAGATCCTGCTGCCCTTGAAATACAGCACAGGTTTTGAGGGGAACAATTCCTGTTCACTTGAATGCTTGGGGCACAAAGGACACGAAGGTGTTCTTATAAACGGAGATCATGGTCCATCTGCTATAGCTGTAGGTATCTTGTGTCGAGGACAGGGTGTCTTCCTTTGAGCACAGACCTAGCTGTGTGCCACCTGAAAGGAAACAGTTGTCTGATTCCTGCTGGAGAAAGCACTGCTTCATAAAGGGGTATTCTGGTGGAAGCTGCTTGTTAGTCGTATGAAGGTGGCACCTCAAGTAGGGGAGTGTCACTGCATATGTGATCTCTTGCAGGCACAAATGATAAAACTCTGAAACATTTTTTTTTTTTCACTTTAGTACTTGAATGTTCATAGTATCACTTGATTGGAAAAGACCTTTGAGATCATCAGCTCCAGCTGTAGAAGTAGTAGTCACAAAGTAGCCTCAAACCCCATGAAGATACCTTTGGCCTTATGTCTACAACATATGTTCAATAGCTGTTTATATCCATGATAACCAGTTGTCTGCAGCTGTCTGGTATTTTTTGGAAGGAAAAACTGAGGGTGTACTCATGTTAAGTTTAGATGTTTCTTGTTCACAACCTGAAAATGTGATGCATTCTCTAGTGGTCCTGTTTTGTCCTCATCTTTTAAAGAGTGGGCTACAAACTAGCGCAGTCATTGACTTGAGATAAAAACTGAGTGAACAAGAAAAAAGTTGTGCCTGTGACATGTTTGCATTATGCTTCATGAAATATGATGTTCTAATGACTAAAATTGGCCTTTTTTTTTATGTGCTGAAGTATAATGTTACATTAAGACATTTGTTCTTATATACCAAAACCTTTACAGAGTTTAGTACTCTTGTGCTTTGTGAATGTGTGTATGCTTTTACCTTGCTGCAGAGTTTATGGTGCATTTAGGTTATTGGTCTTGTACATCTCATTCTGGAAAATACATGAGTTTTTTGAGTTTCTCTAATTAACTGGTCTTCAAATCCACAGTCATAATGGATCTAAAGATTGCAAAGATGATATCAAATACAAAACACTGCCAAACTAAAGCTAGAAAAACAACAAAACATAGCACTTAATTAGAAAGCACCAAGTTGTTCTCTTTTCCAAAGCGTTGATTTGTTTTGATTTGTTTCCTCCAACAACATATAGAACCTAAATATAGAGAGCAGAAGCTTAAAACAGAGTGAAAAGTTGTTTGTTTCACTGAATAAGAACACCCTGTCCTTCTTAAAGAAGGATGCAAGGGAAGTTCCTCTGAGGCTGATTCCTCAAGGAATTCATACTGACACAAGTGTAAAGGCTCCAGTTGTTGAGCAATGTCTTAGCAAGATATTGTAACAAGTTGTTACAAGTAAACAAGTAGATTGTAAGAGACTTTATGTAGTAGCATACACTTGTTAAATATTCAAGAGAAGTAACTATTTGTTAATACTTTTTGAGTATTGGGGAATTTCTTTTCACTTAGAGTGTTTTTAAAAATAAGACTCTTACAATTTAGTGCTTTGTGAAAACTTGCATCAGTGTTGCAAATATTGATCTCTCCTTCTGATAGGTTGGGTAACTTGAACTGCTTCCCTTGCTACCCTGTGGTGGAGATGAGGCACAAACAAAAACAACCCACCCTCACACTGCCTCCTCAACAAAACAATCAACCGAAAAATGATGACTTTTACACTTAACTACTTTCTACAGCTACACGATTTGGTTGGCTATGAATATCAAAATTACATGGCTGTGAAAATCAAAACCAGAGAGAGAGATGGTTAACAGAACTGGCATGGTTGTTAGTATAGTTCCTTGTTGAAAGGATCAGGGTATTCTACTCCCCATGTCATAAGGGTTTTTTGTTTTAAGCAAGCCTAAATTAAGACGATAGATCCTGATAAACTCCTGTGTTAGTGGCAAATATTAGGGTACTGATGGACAATCAGCTTCTGGAGGATGGCTCCAACACAAGTAACTCTGAATTTTGCATCCATGCCAACTTTAGCAATGCACGTTAATGTTCCTCCAATCAGGATCTTGTCTAATATCCAGCTGTGATTGAACCTCGAGAGCAGTGTTCAAATTAAGACATTTGATGTCTTAAGGAAATAATGTGGAATTCATGATTTTTTTTTTCACTCTTTTTAGTAGTTGGGCTGGACATCTTGATATGGTTGACTTTTGCTTACTGTCCCTTGAGCAGTTGTTCTCTAGATCATGTTTATAGATACTAAGACTTACTTATTTTCTTACAGGTGCCACGAAATACACTGATAAAGATAATGGAGGGATGCTTGTATGGTCTCCATATCATAATATTCCAGATGCCAAGTGTAAGTTCTTCCCTGCTTAGGAGTTTGAATGCTTAAGTATACCAAATAAATGTTTCTTGTGTGCCTGTTCGCTCTTTATTTTGCACACAGTGAATCTGCAAATAGGTAAATTAAAGAGAAATATTCTCTTGGTTTTTTTTTTTTATTTATTATTTAGAGAGCTCCAGGGAAAGAAAAGATCACCTTTTCTTGTTTTCTAGTTAAGTTTGTGTTTCAAATCTTACTGCCTGCATTGTATCATCATTAGTGTCTGTGAAACTTTTAGTTATTAATAAAGGAGTAAAACATATAAAAATGAGGAAATTGCTGCTCTAAATTTCCAGGAGGAGGAGTTGTCCTGGATAAAATGTAGAATCATAGAATTATTTGGGTTGGAAAAGTCCGCTTAAGATCATCAAGTCCAACCGTCACAACACAGCACCACCATACCTACTAAACCATGTCCCAAAGTGCCACACCTACACATTCTTTGAACACCTCCAGGGATGGAGACTCCACCACTTCCCTGGGCAGCCTGTTGCAATGCTTCACTACTCTTTCAGTAAACAAATTTTTCCTAATATCCAGCCTAAACCTCCCCTAGTGCAACTTGGGGCCATTTCCTGTTACTTGGGAGAAGAGAGCAGCACCCATCTCGCTACAACCTCCTTTTAGATAGTTGTAGAGAGCAATAAGGCCATCCCTCAGCTTCCTCTTCTCCAGATTGAATTTAGAAAATTATTCAGGGAAGATGTGTTGAGGCCCATTTCTAAAGGAATGCTCAGAAAAAGACAGAGCATTTCAAAAGTGACCTGAAATTGGATTCATCTAACTAAATTTCATCAATTACCTATGTAATCTACATTAATCTGCTTCTTGTGCTAGAATTTCTGATACGTAATATAGGGGAGTAAACTTTGAGAATACAGTCATGAGAACCTGGTCCTCAGGACATTTTGTACCTATTAGGTTTCTGTCCCTCAACATTTGAGGGAACATAGCTCCTACTACTGCAAAACAGTTAAGAATAAAATACTGTACAACTGTTATTATTAAATACTTCCTTCAATTAAGTGTGCTGCAGCAGTTCATGGGAAGGACATCTCTGATCCATTTGAATAATGAGAATATAATTATTTCCTTTTCTCAAATGCATCCTTTCAACTACATTTAGTTGCTACTTAATTGTGAACTGTAGAAGGTGAATAGGAAAAGTTTGTTTCCTTAGAAATAAAAAAATACCCGTTGAAGATTAAAAGTAGTGGGACTTAATTGCAAAATGATGGAAGGTGGTCAACTGAAAGCCAATGCTGGTATGGCCAAAGATGATTTAAAAAAATGTTAGTGGTGAATTTGATGACTTAATTTGAATTTTCATATTCTCTATTGATAGCTGACTTCATACCATGGTTAAAATTAGTGTTGGTCAATGAAAACTATATTGTTATTGAGGATATGCAGTTATTGATCTAGGATCTGTTTACATTAATTTTTAACATGTTTGGGAATACAAACATTAGAAGTAGTTCTATGTAAAACTAACCCAGGTGTCTGCACGCACACCCCAGTGTGTCTGTCTTCTTTCAAAAACCAGCTAGTCTCTGATTTAAATAAATAAATGACAGAGCCCTGTGGCTTTGTTGTAGTGAAAATGTGAAAGAAAAAGTCTTTTTCACTGAGAATTAGCTTGTGTAAAAAGTTTCTAAAATCAAATGTTGAATTAAAAACAGTGGATTTGTTTATTATTAATAAAGCTATGAATAAAGTTTTGTGGGACTTCAGCGTATGCAGTCTATATAAGCACGGGAAGACTGTTTTCTGATGTTAGATGGCTAATTTTGTTGACTTTACAGCAGAACTACAAGTACTAAAGAATAATTCTGACATTGCTTTGTTACAGTGGATGAATATATAGCAATAGCAAAGGAAAAACATGGATACAATGTGGAACAGGTAAGTGCTATGAAATGAGAGTGCTCATTTAAAGGATTTCTTATATAAAAGTATAACACAACGCTTTTTTCCCTTGGTTACCATTAATTAACGCTGTTTCTCTTCAGGCACGGCAGCAAACACTGCAGTTAAATGGACCTGCATACAGTTGTGGTCTGGATTCTCTGCAAAAGATTGAGCTCTTTGTTTTCATGACATGCTCAGCTTGTAATGTGCACTTTTGAAAGGTTTGGTATGTTTCTTGATACACTGGGCATGTCATGCAATTGTGTGTGTATATTTAGCTAAAGAATTTCTTAGGAAAGCAGCTTAAAAATTTGATGTTTAATATTAGAATTAAAATATGGTACAATTTTGAACCATTAATTACCATAGGAACAGCACTGGAGATATTTTTTGTATATTAAAAAAAAAAGCAAACCAACTTTAAGTGGTTTTTTTCAAAGGCAGGAAAAAGGAATCAAGTTGTAGGTTGAGAGTAACCTTTAGTCACCATCCTGTAAAAAGTACAGCATAAAACTTTGCTGGTCTGCACTTAGTTCTGTTGCAGTTTTCTTCATAAATTAACAAATTTATGTAAAAGTGAGATTACCTGTTGCAAAAATAATTGGTGTACAAGTGGAAAAAAGTTGTCACATTTTGGAGGATGGAAGCTTGTAGCAGGAAGACTTGCTAGTCAACTGCTATCTGAAAAAGAGGCTGCCAGTGTTACGATGTGCAGAATACCTGCAGTTTGGTGATGTTTGTTTATGGCTTGGGTTTTGTTATGAAGGAGAAGGAACTGAGAGATCTCAAAATTAATCTACAGAAAAGACTAATTTTCTGAACGACTTCTGGTACAAAATATTTGTAGACTGTTCACAGAGAAATAGAAATTATCCTTGCAAGAAGTGCTTGCCCCTTGCCATTTTAACAACAAAAGAGGTTTACTATGTCCAGGTTATTAGAAGATGTGAAATTAGAGGTTTGGAGAGCTGATGAACAACTGGTGATTGTGTCTGCGCTGTGTGGTTGAAACTGAGTGGATTAAATTTCCAAATTCCCATGCCAGGCTTGGCATCAAATCTGTCATTGATTCTTTGGCAGAAAGTCTAATCAGTGTAAAATTCTTTAAGACTATCAAAAAAGGAAATTATGTAAGAAAATGTATTTAAATTTCAGTTCTTATTAGGAGCACATGACACTAAGATGGCCATGCTCTTATCTGTGGATTGGAGAGTTGTAGAAAGATCACTCTTACTTTGAACTTTGAGACTTGCATTTTGGATGATCCTCTGGCTGCTGAAAAGTATTTTTGTTTTCTTTTTTTGAGCGGGCCTGAAGACCTAAAAGAAACTGTAGGAGATTCTTTCTTTACAAGCATGTAAGCAGGTCAGATTTGAACTTAGAGCCTAGTTCATGCTACTTCAGAATTAATGCTGCCATGCGAACATTTAATTGTCCAGGTTTCATAGATCTAATAAAGTACAGATGTGTCCACTCTTCATATTGTCTCCAAAGAGAATTCTGTAATCTATAGTACACAGCCAATAAAACTGTAAATACATTTTGAGAAGGGATTCTGGTAGTCATATTTTATTTTAAGTAAATAAATAGCATTTTCTTATTTAATTTCTCAACATCTTAGAAAGTTAACTAAATCCAAAAAGGGACTATTTCTTTTCAAAGGCTCTCGGCATGTTGTTCTGGCATAAACACAATATTGAGAAGTCCCTTGCGGATCTCCCTAACTTCACTCCTTTCCCTGATGAATGGACAGTTGAAGATAAAGTCCTATTTGAACAAGCATTTAGCTTCCATGGAAAGAGTTTTCACAGGATCCAGCAAATGGTAAAGTAATATTTTTATCAGAAGCATTAAACAGTTCAGATGCACTAAGAACAAAGGCTTCCATTGGGCTAAAATTTCATGTTGATTTGTGTGTTAAAGCTTGAGGAACAACCTTGAATGTAAGAGAGTTACTCTCATCATGTCTCTTGGACCTATAGCATTTTTCCACTCTAATAAAAAATGCTTTCCCCCCTCCTGGGTTTTTAAAAATGCATACAAAATACATCCCTCTTTTCCATCTCATCCATGCATTTAAGATACTAGGATAAAGGTGGTCATAAATAGAGCAGAACTATAATCTTAGGTGGAATTTTAATTTTTAAAGGTATTAATATGCTAATGAATTCTTCTAGCTTCCAGACAAAACCATTGCAAGCCTTGTAAAATATTACTATTCTTGGAAAAAAACTCGCTCTAGGACAAGTTTGATGGATCGGCAGGCACGAAAACTAGCTAATAGAAATAATCAAGGTGACAGGTAAGTTTTATATTCGTAAGTAGCTAACCAGAGACTGAAGTCTTCCTAGGCAGAGATGTTAGAGTAATTTCCAGCCAACGTGGTTTCAGCATGAACCATGTTTTAAGGTTTGAGCATCTGCTGTGACATCTCTGCTTTTAGCCAAGGGTTTGGTACCTGTGCTTTAAAACATCATTCCAGTCAGTGTGAGTTGTAATAACGCACTTGAGTGCTTTAATGGATGACTGTAAAAACAAGGGTTTAAAAAACCTGAAGTCTGGGGATGTGGTTTAGAAATAATGCTTTATTTGAGAAGTGTAACCCTGTATTAGTGTGTGGGGAGGAGAGTGTTTTGGTGGGCGGGGTTTCTGGACATGGCTTTTTTTGTCTGTTTGTTTGGGGTATTTTTAACTAGAATGGAATTAAAACTGAAAGATCAACCACTGTACAGAACTGTAGCAATTAGAATGCCCAAGCACTGTTTTGTAACAAAACGTTGTATAAATATAAATCTTATTTTAGGAGAGACTTAGAACTGCTATCAGTCAGAGAATTAGAGCTCAAAGTAGTTTAACATTGTCTTGAGATAGAAAGGGATGATGTTTCCCCTAGTTATTATGAAATTAGAATTATATTGCACTTATCATATTTGAGTATTAAGTTGCACTTTTGTAAAAGTGATTTAGTATGTTGAATGTGTAAGTGGCATAGTCATGGAAAGAATGATTTTGCATCTATGGAAAATTGACTAGCAAAATAGTCTATTTATTTATATGTTATTGAAAAGAACTCCTGAAATCTAAAATTTGTATGCTTACTTAGTGACCCTATAGCTGAAAAATTACAGAAGAAAATAAATTTGCTTCTAACTCATTATTTTGGGTTTCATTTTGTAATAACTAGAATTTTTTATTGTTTTTATTTTTACATTCATTTATTCAGAATTATATTATGTGAATGACTGGGTTTGACTTCGCTAAACTAACTGTTATCTTTTCAACCTTTTCTCTTTGACTTAATTTAGCATATTTGATTCCTCCCTGCCCCCAGTAGCTAAATCTTGAGCACTTTGGTGAAAAAGAAATCCAGTGTGTTCCCATCTTATACTGTTCCATTCTACTCCCCACAGAGTTCAGCAAAGGTTTATTCATATACCTAGTGCAGTGATTTGAGAATTGATCTATTAAAACTAACATGGCAAATGAAAGGTGATTTCCAGCCTTCATATAGTTGACGGTGCAAATGTTCATGTTGGCACAAGTGGTTGAGTGGAAGAAAGGTGATATTAAATTTCTTGGTAGCAGTACCAGCACTCCTTAAATTAATTTGAAGCTACAGTTTACAATTGCATGTTTATCATAATAATTATTAGAATTTAATAAAGGAAATATGCTTGCAATAGCTCTCATTTGAAAATTACAAATAACGTTGAGCTTCTTATCATCTGTCCTCAGTGATGATGACGTAGAGGAAGCTCATCCAATGGATGGAAATGATAGTGATTATGATCCCAAAAAAGAAGCCAAAAAGGAGGTAACAGATAGCTTAACGGTGAATGTCAGTTTGTTTGTTTTCCATTAATTTGTTACTGTGAAGAATGACTCGTGCTGAAGAGGTTTAGCTTGCAGACTGCTGAATTTGCAGGGATTTTAGGTGACCAAGGTCTTGACATACACTGATTGAAACAGAATTTATTGTATATTTTTGCCTTAATGTGGACATAAGTGCATCCCTCATTACCTTCACTCTTTCCTGGGAGATCTTCAAGTTTTGTGAGAGATGTATGCTATTGCTACCTGGTAAAACAATGTTCCCCCCACCTCTGTTTTGTTAATATGTTTACAGTTTTACTGGCTGTTAATTATTGGAAACTAAATGTTTGCTTTTCATTTCAGAATTAAATTACATTTTTTCCAAGAACAACTTCTTGCATTCTTTCAAAGCCACAGTGAGGTTATGTGTTTCATCTAATATGTGGCTTCATTGAGATGCTTTCTACTAATAAATGCAGAGAAAAACGTTTTTGTCTCCTCTAATGAGCACTTGTTGTTAGTTTTGTTAAACTGAACAAGACTAGAAAAACACAGTTGAGTCTGTAAACAGAACCACAGAATCATTTAGGTTAGAAAAGACCTTTAAGATTGAGTCCAACCATAAACCTAACACTGCCAAGTCTACCACTAAACTGTGTCCCTAAGCACCTCAGCTACACGGATGGTGACTCAACTGCTTCCCTGGGCAGCCTGTTCCAGCGCTTGACAACCCTTTCAGTGAAGTAATGTTTCCTAATATCCAGTCTAAAACCTCCCCTGGCGGAACTTGAGACTATTTCCTCTTATCACTTGTTATTCGGGGGAAGAGGCCAATACGCCCCTCACTACAAGATTTTCTTCCATCAACTTAATACATTTGTGGTTTTCCTAAAGTAGCAGAGTTCACACTTTTTGAGAGTAGAAGGGAGAGGTAGTGTAAAACTTCAACATACCCACAAAGTAGTATCTAGGATTACTAATAAAATTTTGTGGTTTCACCAAAAATTATGCTAAGTAAGAGACCAATAGATTCCATTCTCAGCTTTGCAGTGACCTTAAATGTATCGCTTTATCTAACTGTCTTAGGAAAAAAACAGGACGATTACTGTGTTCTGTAAAAGAGTTGGAGGCTTTAATTTTTCTAACATGCCAGGTTATGTTTCTTGTAAGTTGAAATGGCACAAGGTCTAATAATGAACATCTTTACTTTTTATTCTGCTATTGTAAATTATCTTGCAAGCTCTTGATTTGAGTTGCTGCCTAAGCCATTTGTGAATAAGGTCTATTTTATTCAATTTGCTTTCCTTATTTTATGTTTTAATCGCTACATGCAATCCAGAATGGAAGTAGCATGTTCATAGTCTACAAGGAACAGGTCAAATAGGTTTGCAGTTTCTGATGAGCTAGTGGGATCTACATAGGGTAATTTTGTGATCTAATATTTCTGGTAGGATTTGCATACTTTAATTTCCTAAGCAAAATATAAACTGATTAGGCTGCTTGAACACACACAGCAATAGAAACTTGGTTACCAGAGAGAACTAAAAGAAGCCAAGCACTCTAACTTGGCAAGACAAAAGCCTGTGAGAATATTTTTAACTTTAAATCCAGATTGAACACATAGGAGCTGCAATTTTGTATAGAAAGAGCAATGCAAACCGAAAAAACAGATAGTATAAGTGGACCAGAAATAAACTTATCCTTGTGATTTTTAGATGTCAGAGATGTTAGACTCTATGTCAGCTTTCCAAGGTAAAGCAAATATCTTTGTGCTTTTAAATGCTTAAATCTTAAGTGCTTTTAAGATTGCCTTTATGAAGTTTGTGTGCTAGATTAAGATGTTACATTACATTAACTGGGAAGAGAATGTAACAGAAGGTGAAGCAATACTGTTTGCTGATCTGTAGTAATGCTACAGAACATAGCAGTAATGGCTGCTGCAATTTGTTTCCTCTTCACTGTAATCAGATGACCACCTCCTCTTAACCTGCATAGATGCCAGCAGGGAGGAGCAGTAGGGAGCTCCTTGAAGTAGTGAAAAGCCTGAATCCCATCTCTGTTCTGGTATTTAACATTGCTTTGAATTTGAAAATCCTTGCAGGGAAAGTAATTTCTGTTTCTCTACTCCTGGTCTGTAGGGAACCTTCCTGCTTGCGTTATGAGAGGCGCCCGCACACACACACACGCGCTGTTGTGCATCAATGCCCATTGAAGTCAAAGCTGAGATATTCAGGTGTCCAAACATACCAAAACAGCAGTTACAAAGATTGCATCTCCTCTTTGCTATCCTATTCAACTTTAAAAAAGCAAACAACAAAGGCTTAATTTTGCTAAATTACATGCATATTTATAATGACTGCAAAAGTAAATCCATCCTCTCCCTTCCAAATCTCAAATCCCCTCCCAAAGCAAAGAGCCCCATCGCTTTCCAAGTTAGAGTGCTTGCAGCTGGGAGAAGTGGCATCTTGCATTCTTGCCCCTCGTGGTTGACCTTCACTCATTCTTCACCTGAACTCTTCATATATGACCATAAATAAATGTGTAAATTCACTGATTACTTGGTTAAAACATGTAAAATATGCATATGTTCTTTAACTTCTGCTTAAATAAGAGTTTCTCAACTTTTGCCATCTTTCACAGTGTTCCAACTGGGATTCCTATACAATTTCTTGTATTTTCAGCTATGTTAAAAATAAAAAAAATGGTTTTGAAAACTGACCTTTCTTCTAAGACTAATGTAGACTTATCCAGCAAGTGACTGGTATGCTCCATTAGCTCATCTGCAAGACTTAGTTTGGAACTACATGGCAGGGAGGATGTTAGCTTAGGTTTTCTTCGTCATAAATGTGACATTGCAACTCTATGTGATAGTTTATTAAAGTTGTATACAAGATACTGTTATTCTTTAATGATTTATTTCTTGTAAATTAAAGGGCAATAATGAGCAGCCTGTTCAGACCAGCAAAATAGGTCTGGGTAGAAGAGAGTATCAGAGCTTGCAGCATCGCCACCATTCTCAGCGTTCCAAATGCCGTCCACCAAAAGGCATGTACCTGACCCAGGAAGATGTGATAGCTGTTTCCTGTAGTCCCAATGCAGCCAACACAATTCTTAGACAGCTGGATATGGAACTAATCTCGTTAAAGCGACAGGTACCATGGGTTATTGGTCTTGTTTTGTTTTCATCTCAGATTGTTCTGATTATAATGATTTTGAAGATTATCTGTGAAGATTCTGAAACTTCTTTAATGTGAGTCTTCCTAATTTTGTTCCACAGTTTTCACCAGAAAAGCTGGACACTAGTTGACTAGCTATTCTATGGTTTTGCTTTTTATGTTATCTGTTCTTGTGGATAACATGAAACAAGATGACTTCCTTTAAAAATGGGTGAGGGGAGGGGTGAGAAGTGTGGCATGAAAATAATGTTACAGATTTGGGACAGGAGAAAACTGAAGTCACATTTGATTTGATTTTTTTTACTTTTGTGTGTCAAGTGAGAATAAGACCTCTGAAGCAGAGGAGGCTGCATTTCTTATGCTTCTTAAAATTGAAGCTATTTTTCAGATGTCCTTCCACACATATCATGGAAGCATAGCTGGCGGGGTGAAAAACATAGGCCTAGTTATTTCTCTGTTTGACTTGATGAGCTTTCTAATTCTTATTACATTTAGAAAAGCTTTATAGTCTTCACGTTTAAGAGGACAGTTGCCTGCGTCCTTAGCATGAAGAAGTTAACTTCTGGCACTTAAAGCTGAAACACAGAATCTATTCAGCTTCTAAGGGTACAGCAGTATATGCATGCTTGCTTTCCAGGAGCAGTGGGCTACAAAGTCAAGGCTTATTTCCTGGAATTTATGTCTCCTTATAGACTGCTAAGAGCTGTCATGTTGCAAAATCGTGGATAAAGAGTCCCATGGGGTGTTTGCTCCCTTGTATTCTTTTACAGGAGAAATATGCTTCTTTCTGTCACAGCAGGACTCTGGGGCTAAATAGCATAGGTGGTTTTCACTCTTAGGCTAAGTGTAGGTGAGTTACAGCCTTGAGGTTGTGTTTCTCTTTTTTCTTGCAGTGATCTCAGAGATGCAGCCTTTGGAATCTCCCATTGAGTTGTCTGTGTCCATACTTAAGAACACTTGTAATAGCTGTGCACCATAGTATGCAATATTATTTTCTTACCTGTGTTACGTTATGTGCATCACTGTCAGCATTAAATGGTTAATATATATATATATGTACAGTTTGGAAGCTTTCTTCTTTTTGTAGACTAAGATATTTTATTTAGATATTTTAAATCACTTCAAGAATCACCCTTAAAGGAAATCACGATAATCTAAGGTCGATAAAAAGCAGTCTGTCAAAGGAGCTAACTGGAAAGAACTCATTTTTTTTTATAGTGCCTTTTGTAGAAGGAACAAGTTAATGCATACAGTATATCTCACTTAGATTTCTAAGAATCAAGTTTTGTGTCTAGAATATTCTGCATTCTTTAAGATCACATGCATCTATTTCAAAACTTGCTTGTTATGTCCTACTTTCAGTATTCCTGCAGACAAACTGTTCTTTTGAAAGACTGGCTTAAATATTTTTCTTTCCATAGTAAACTGTGCTGTATTTTTAAAATTTTTTTTAAAACAATTAAAAGTAGTGAAGCCTTAAACCGTAATATTTCTCTTTCTAACTTAGGAGGTACACTTGTGGCAATCCTAGTGAAGATATATGTGTAAAGTGACCAACTTTCTTTGTGGAGCTGATTAACTTTGTTGTTTTTGACCAAGGTTCAAAATGCTAAGCAAGTAAACAGTGCACTTAAACAGAAAATGGAAGGCGGGATTGAAGAATTCAAACCTCCTGAGGTAAATCAGAATAAATATTAAAACTTGTGGCCTTGCAGTTGCATTAGTGAGAAGCTACAGAAATGTATTTTGCTGTAGCATAGTGTTCGCATTTCAGCAGCAGCTTAAACAGGATCCATTGAGTTACATGCAGGGGTGAGTCTGGCTTCTTTACAAGAAATAAATGGTAGGCTTTTTTATGGCAACTGGCTGAATAAAGGAGAAGAAAAAACTGAAATGTTGTGTCTGTTCATGACAGTAGGGAGCTGCAATTGGACCCTGATGTATGGGTCTTTTTCTGATTAAATGCAGATATGTGGATTGCTAGCAGTAAATTCTATGTTCAGTGTGAAAACATAACTATATATATGTTTGGGTGTCCAAAGTGAATGATTTATTACTACTGAAGTTCTCTTTTTGCTTCTTTGAAAGGCTTAGATATGAAACCTAATGTGAATGCAAAGCACTCCGGGCACCAAGTCCGAATAGTTTAGATAAATCTAACTACAAATTCAAATTCTGTCTGCATAACAGCATCATTAGCTTGTGCATGTGTTAAGATATAGTTGATACTGAGAACTGCAATAACACAGGGGAAAAATTACTGCTGTAGTTATAATCTCAAATCCTTCAATGCTACTACTTCTTCAAGAAAGCCATCTTGAACTTCAAATTTATGGCTTATAAGCAAGAGATTTTTACTTATGTCACAAAATGTATTGCAAGTGAAGCACATTCTGATTGATGCTCAGATATTTTGCAGCTGTTGAAACATTTTTATGATCTTTGTGCCATTTTTCTAATTTTAATAGTCTAATCAGAAAATCAATGCCCGTTGGACTACAGAAGAGCAGCTTCTTGCAGTACAAGGTATGTTAATAGTAGTAGTAACTTGAAATCTAATGGAAAGGATTTGAAGAGGTACTAAGACTTTTGTTTGTATTTCCCTCTAATGAAAAGATAAGGTTTATCTGGTCTTACAGGAAAGTCACTTGAAAACCAGCAAGACTAGTGAGAATATTTAGGGTATTCATTCAAGCAACATGATATCAGTTACCCATATTAAATCATAGAATGATAGAATGGTTTGGGTTGGAAGGGACCTTAAAGATAACCTAGTTCCAAGCTGGGTTTTGCAACTATAGTAGTACCAAAAAGTCCCTGCAATCATCTTCGGAATCACCTTACATGGATTTCTCTAAAGTGGAAAACTAAAGTAATAGTTGAAGTAATAAAATTTGAAACAAACACTTAAGACATTTCTCCGTATTATTAAAGTAGGAAAACTCAGAAGTAAAACTGCTTTACAGTTACATTTCTCTGCTCATGAGTGAGTAAAAGAGGAGATATCTACCCGGTGAAGGCCTTTTAAGAGTCTGAAGCTGGATATGGATACCTGACAACAGTCTTACTGGAGAAAAAACATTTGCTAGTAAGCTATTGATACAGCTAATTTGCAGTTATTTCATTTACATAAAGGAAAACTGACTCTTGTCTTGCTTGAACGTGCACTGCCTAGTCAAGGAACATGCAAGGGAGATATCTGGGGAGCCCAATGCTGTCTTGAAGACACTGATTTCTATGGATCATCTTTGTTAAGATCAATTATCAGCTCAGTTGTACACATTTGCTTTATTTCTCTGTGTTCTTCACCTTTAAAAAAAAAAAGACTGAATTTTAGTATAAATCCTTCAATTGGATCAGGGTATCAGTATAAATTTGTCAGGTGTGCCATCCTGGTAGTGATTAGCCAGATGTCTGAAGCTAAATTAAGTTTGTTTTGACGTGTGCATGGAAACACTGATGAGCATGGTGTGTCTGAAGTCAGGCCTCTCAACTTACATGTCTCAGACTGAGGTTTCATCCTCTCGGTCTTGCTAACATGCTCAGTTTTTTATTTTATTCCCAAATGCAACTGAAGGAGATGCCTGTCTTTGATATGGTAGTCTAGTAAGTAGAAGGCTTACTGGAGAAGTGGGGAAGATCCAGGTTTATTTCCTTAGCATGAAAGGATTCAAACCATTTTGTATTTTTGTAGTTTAGTTATTGGAGCTTTCACTAAGCATCAGTTTGGGAAGCAACAAGAATACATTTAGCATTTGTTAAGCTTTGCAAGTATGTGACCAACAAGGTAAATAATAAAACTGGAGCATGGGCAAAAGAGAATGGGGGTTGGTGATGACTCCTTGGAGAAGAGTTCTAGTCTTGCCGTCTCTTCTCCAAGGAATGTTTCATGTTTTATAAAGGTAGTCAGCCTCATTACTTAAGGGTGGGGAAATCAGGCCTTTTGTAAGAAAACGGTTTTCATAGAATTTATGTGTGCTTCTTAAATTGTTTCCTTTTTTACTTCCATTCCTGTATAAAAAGGAGATGGGAGAGAGCCCTAATGCCAGGAAGAAAGTAGTGTTATTATCCCTCCCTTACCTACTGCCCAGTAGTAGAGTCTCCCTCCTGAAATGAAAGTGCTGTAGGTGTTAAGCTCTTATCCCTCAGGCTAAAAACCTGGTTCTCTTGCTTTGAGATAATTGCTTGAGCGAGTAGACTAACGCTTGAAGAAGTTGTGCTGTCTTTTGCAGTGACTCTGTTTTTAGAAGAAAGTTACCATGGTTGCTGTAGTAAATGCTACCATAATGCATGTTAGGGTTGAACTTGGAAGTTGACGAGCATGGGGACGCTTAGTTTGTACATTTAAAATAGATTTATTTCACCAAATGTATTGATACATTTCGGCATGTGCTTTTAATAATTTTACAGAAATCATAAGCATTAAGCAGGTAGGTGGCACTTCTGCGATTTGTTCACTTGAATTCAGACATTAAATCCAACCACTGCAATCACAAAAATAATCTGCAGTAACATAAGTTTAGTACTGTTTTTCCTAAACATGAAAAACCTCTTGTCATCTATGGGCTAATTGCAAGAGACTGGCAGTAGCTCAAGAGGAACTAATGAACAAAACACACTTTAAAACAGAGCTGAGTGCGAATGAGCCGTTCGACTTTGTCTGAATAGTTATTGAATGAATGGGCCAGTTCATCACTTGAGGTGTTCGTAAGTTATAAACTTTATTTATATGTAGGAATGTATGAGCACAATCATCTCTTCGAACAAAGATCTCAGCCATATCAAAATCACAAGTGCAAAAATGTTTTGAGACTTCTTCAATAGAACAAAATCTGTATTGACAAGGAGTGCATGACTTTCATAGCATTACAGTGGAAAATGGTTGGAACAACCAGGATCTAACTCTGCGTAAGATAGCTGCCAGAGGCACTGTAATCCCATCACAACAAAGCTGCAGCTCTCATAACCCAGAGGTTGCCATTAGCTGTTTCTGCCTCGTTGTGGTGCTGTGTTATATTGCTTTGGACCCAGGCTAATGTTTTGTATGTCTCTTTGTTTAAGTTTGTGGCACAGCAAATACTATGTAGCCAGCATCAAACTTGGATTTATGCGTTTCCAATTAGACATTCAAGGTGAAACATTGTAAGAGTGAGCATGCACATTTTCAACCTGAACAGTTGCCCCGATCAGGGCTACTTTCAAATGAGCTGGGAGAAAGACATTCATGCATATGAAGTTATGCAGTCATCTTTTTTGAGCTTCACTTTCAGCAAACTAATAAAATTATTCTTACTGAATAACAAATTAAACACTTCAGAAATAATTTGGGTGGTGTTTAGCAAAGAATTTCTATAAGGACGTGTAAATAATTTGCACCAGTTTCAAAGGAGTGATGGGTTGGCATCAACTCTTACAGATATGCCAGCACCTTATGCATAGAACTATCATAAATATGTATTGAACTTCCTCTATTTCTGATGCAGCTTGAAAGGATTTTACTACATCATCGTGTAGACGTCATTGTGGTGATGCTAGATAGCACTCTGAAAAGAATGCATAAGGAGTAGTGCTGTGTGTAGCTAAGCAAGGAAATTTCGGGGTTTTTAGAAGTTTCTTATAGTTGGGCTGTCAGTGAAGGCAAGATACACTGCTTTCAAGCTGTTTGCTTGGAAATAGGCTTTAAGACCTTATTTTTGACAACTTTAGATCAAGTTAGCAAACAGGCTCAATTGTTTTGCAGATTAAGGGGAAAGAAGAAGTATAGACAGCATAGTAACAGAAAAGGCTGAAATCACTAGAAGTCTGGATTAGATTTCAAACAAAAAGGTGCTTTGTTCTGCTGGGCACTTTTTTCACTTGATTAATTATACAGGATGTTGGATATGTTGCAGTGGATGTGTAATGATCACTGTAAATTAGTAAGGGTGGTAATGATAGAGCAATCAAAGGGAGGGAGTGTTCTGTGTGTGCAGGCAGCTTTTAAGGAGTGTAGCTGATAGCTTGTACAGCTGATAGAGTGTAAAGCCAAATCCTTGTCTTTGCTTTGCCTAGATACATGCACTCCCACATGGCTCTGCTAGGTCCCTTCGCTTTCTTTCCAAGGTTCTTGCAGTTCTTTTATATGCCCCAGAAAAGATCTTAAATAATGTAGCTGGGCTCTTGACAGTTGAAACAGCTACAGAAAATGTTACTATCCTGGAGCTGAACTTTTCTCTTAAATTGCAGTGAGCATATATTACTACATCAGAAGTGCCTATTAATGAAGAAAGTAGAAAAGAGCAGAACAAGCTGAAGGTCATGTTCTTCACAATTAAGTTGAAAAGGAACATAGCTTTCAGATTTGAAACAACTCTCACTTTCTGAATCCTTTCCTTTACTTTCTGAAGTGAGGCATGTAATCAGGCATACATTTCTTTTCCTGTAATGAGACAGAGTGGCTGTCCTCTAAGCACTGTAATATGTTCCAAATGAGTTCAGTTATCAGGAGCTTCACAGAAAAAGTCAAATTGTGACTTACTTATGCATAGCTGAGAGCAAAAACATGAGTCATGTTTATTCAGTCTGGAATAAAACTCTGTCATTTCTTTTAATCTCCAAACCTTTGGATACTTGTAATTAGAAGTATACTTTGTGCAGCTAAAAGTTCTGTTCTAGCATCCTGGAGAGTATGAGGATTTCTTAAGCAGGAGAGAGGAGGAACTAGACACATAATCTAATATTTATTGGTTTTCTCTCAGTTGTAATTGGGGTGTAATTCCAATTGTAGGTTAAAAACTATGGAATGTCTTACTCAAGGTTTTTTTTTTAGTTATATGCAAATGTGGTTTTAGAACTTTCAAGAACACTTGTTGGGATTTTCTTGTGAAGGATTTTCTTGTGAAGTGTTTGTGAACAGAAGTAACCTACTGATGTCAATATGGAAATGAATGAAAAGAACAATGCTAAGATCTTCTGTAATGATGTTTCTTGCTGGAGGATTTGATCCTGGAGGTTTATGTTGGGCTGTCTTATAAACAGACACCAGTAGCTTCTGTTTACTTACTTTCCCTAAGGTGCTTGTCCCAAACCCCCAGAGTCTTCTGCCCAGCTCAAATGTTGAATGAAAGCTTTAAAAAGACTTTTTCAGGTGAATGCCTGTCATTTGCTCTTTGTAGACTCGGTAGAACATGTCACAAGTGCAGGAATAAGCAGTATATCGTAACTTATGGAACTGTGCCCCTGTCCTGCCCTGTGCTTAGTCCAGTAGCTGCTGCCCTCTAGCACAGGTTGGGGGCAAAGAAACATCTGCGTGCAGCTGGCATGGAGGGGACCTGAAGAAGCTGTCAGTGTTTGTCACTAGACATTTCTAGTGTTATACCCTGTTTACAGCTGTAAACACACGCTCGGTTATCCTCCCTCTCCCATCTTGAACTTGCCTTGGACTTCTGCCTACTGTAAGCACACTGAAGGATTTACTTGATTTGTCAGAGGCCAGATCTCTGTGGTTTTAGGTTGAGAGACTTGGTGAATAAGCCAGGATCTTTTTAAGAAGAGTGGGTAATGACCTTTTATTAAAGTTATTGATTTGTATATTCATAGCTGTGCAATTAAAAATTATTTTGTTTTAATGGAAATTGAGGCCTTCTTTTAATTGAGAAGTCTTCCTAATTAGCAAGTCGTTGGTTTGCAGGTCCCATAGGTTCTCTCTATAAATTCATCAAACGTAGCTGTGTCTGACTGATTCTTCACAGCTATGTTATTTACTTTGCCTTCCAGGTGTCCGAAAATATGGTAAAGATTTTCAAGCTATTGCAGATGTAATTGGCAACAAGACTGTTGGCCAAGTGAAGAACTTCTTTGTAAACTACAGGCGTCGGTTTAACTTAGAGGAGGTATTGCAGGAATGGGAAGCGGAACAAGGAACCCTGGCTTCTAATGGTGATGCTTCTGCTTTAGGGGAGGACACAAAAAATACTTCTAATGTGCCATCAGGAAAGAGCACTGATGAAGAAGATGAGGTGTGTTTTGTGTACCAGAAATAAGTAAGCATGGGTTGAGGAACAGCATTTTATATAGTGCTATAATGTAAGGTTAACTGGTGTGGAGTGGCAACCGCATTCTAAAGAATGATGATGAGCTTGCATAGAACTTCAGCCAATGTCGTTAACCAGCTGGGAGCAGGACTGCACCTTTCATAGTGACAATCACGTTACTGTTTTATTGTTAAAATACAGTTCTTGTTCTAGAAGAAGACTCTTGCTTCATAAGTATTTTTAGTTCTGCTGTCTATAATGTTTTGGTTGGTCATTTCTTTTCAGTAACTTCTCAGTTCTTTGATTTTATTTTTTAAATGCTGTTTCCTGTGTAGTGGACAGTGGCAGCCCAACTGCATCGTGTTCTGGCTGGGATGGCTGTTCACGCAGTCTTGTCTTTGTCCTTTGTGCAGGCACAAAGCACTCCGGCCACTCAGTGTTTAGGCCCTTCACCTCCAGCACAGGCATCTGCTCCAGCACCTACCACTCCCATGGCAACTTTAAATCAGCCACCCCCGTTACTTCGTCCAGCGCTTCCTGCTGCTCCTGCTCTCCATCGTCAGCCTCCACCGCTTCAACAGCAGGCACGATTTATTCAGCCAAGGCCGACTCTAAATCAGCCTCCCCCACCACTCATCCGCCCAGCTAATTCCATGCCTCCTCGTCTAAACCCGAGGCCAGCGTTAACCACAGTTAGTGGCCAGCAGCCACCCTCCCTTATTGGAATTCAGACAGAATCTCAGTCCACTCTGCACTGAAGAAATAAAGCAGAATTATGCTAACTCCTACATTTGAAAAATTGTATCAATGTACTTTTGTTTTTTCCAAATAATGAAGGGGAGACAAGAGCAAGCCTTCACAGGTGTCAGACCAGTTTTACAGAGGAGCAAGCTAATAACTAGAAACGGAACCACGTGAATGACCACCTGTACAAAATTATTTTTATGTCAAAGACTTGTACAGCAGAACAATGCCTACAACACAGCACTCCTCTATATGAATAACTATTGAAGGAAGCTAACTTCTTAAATGAATAAATGTTCAACACACCAAGATTTTGTTTAACTGATTTTTACTCTATTTATTTGATTACAGTTCTTTGTAGTCAAACATCTAACTACAGGAAAGTAGTCTGGCAAATCTAGGAATAGATGATATTGTAGGAGACTTAAATGTAGCGATGGGTTTTCTTGTGTGTGAATTATTTTTTTTACTTTTAGTGCAAAAAAAGAATAATGGCCTTAGGTTCAGAATTTTTGGCCCTGTTTAGATAACAGTAGAGGCGTTTCACGCACTTGTAAAATATAAGTGTTTCTTCTCTTCATGTTTTTCTCTGAACAATTTTTTCTTGTTTAAAAAGGTACTGTCTTGTTAAATACTCCTCTGAAAGAGTATTCTGAAGACTCAATAAGCTGTTGTACCAAACTTACTAAATCTCACACATGTTCTACTCGTAGAAGTTAACTGAAAACAGGAGTCCAGTTTCCTGCTGCAATATCTCTTGGGCTGGGGTGGAGAGAGAGGCAGCAACTTCCATTACCCAGGGCCATGACAGGAGAGGAGCCATACAGCAAGAACCATTAATTTAATTTGCTATTCCACTAATTATTCTAACTTAAGTGCAGTAGAATGTCATTCCTCTGAAAATGGCTGTCTGCAGTTCCATGTATGTTAGATCATGGGTATCTTGCCTGAGAATTCACGAGGCAAGTATGGCGACTGCTGGTGATAGTAGAATATTGTAGCAGTAGAGTTTCCCACTACCAGCCCAATCTTACTGTTAAATTATTATCTCTGATTGCTGCTACTTCTGGCGGAGTTGATTAGCTGGGTTGAGGCTATTATGGGGCTTTTTATTTGTTTTATTGACTAAGTAAAATCTGTATTTGGGTGTGAATTATTGCTTCCAAATTTTAGGAGACTGAAAGGTTTTCTTTCCACTGTGTTCTTGTCTGAAACCTTGACTTATGCCCAGCAGTATTTTTGGAGGGGGGGGGGGGGGGGGGTAGGTTGTTTTTTTTTTTTTTTAAGTAGATGCCTCTACCCGCCAAGTAAACAAGGCTGCAAATTTGAGTAGCACTGTTTGAAACTGTGTGATCTGAATCAAACTATTGAAAAATACTGCATTTTTTACTATGTAATAATGCTCATGTTGACTGCCATGCTATTTAGAAAATTAGTTTTGCTTACAGCTGAAATGGTGTTTGAAAATCCTTTTAAATCTATTCTGTTATTAACTAGATTTGCTCTCGACTATAATTGAGACTTTATTTGAAAATGGAATGTACTCTCCCTAGGCTTCTTCACAGATAAATTGGATGGTCTGATGATCAATTTAGCAGCCAGCTAAAGTATTTTTTTATGTGCAAAGAGAAGTTCTTATAGCATCAGATCCTATTTCATTTGTAAATCTAGTATTAAAGTTCAGTAGTTGTGGCATGACTTGCAATTAAGGTGTTCACCTCTATGGCTTAGTTCTTCATTTAAAAATATTTTCAGATCAAACTTGAGAATTTTTTTTTTCTTTCCAAACAGCTTTCTCTGGTGTGCTGAAGTCTTGTAGAAAAGGTCATTCTTACAGTTTTTCTTCTGCATCAGAGTAGATTAGATGCTTAGCCACTACCTGAGCATCAGGTGACCTCTTGTGTAAGAAAAGCAGCATTGTAAAACAAGCACCAAGGAATATGTGGTCACTGAATCTTGTGTTCTGGCCATCTTAAGTGTCCTCTCACCAGCTACACAGAAATCTGGCTGCTCTCCAGTCTTTAAAACTGATATGAAACCAATATGGTACATTTTGACATCCTAAATATCTCAATTTAATTGTTAACGGTGATAAAATAAATCTTCAGGATTTCTTTTATTTTCTTTTTCTTTTTAGCATTCAGTCTCCCGGGTGTGTGTATTGTACCTTTGCTAATTTTTGTCTCGTCTCTTGTCAATAGACTTCAGTATGCAGAATGTTGGGTGTTGCAGTACAGTTGGCCACCGCCAACTGCTATAAAACTGTTCAGTACATTGTAATTCCGTTGAATCTTGTTTAAATAGTCTATAACTGGGCAAAGGTGCTGTATTTGAAGCGGGGGGGGAGGGTTCAGAGACTGGTAGTATTTCTTAATTTACATACACTGTAGCACACAGTAGGGATCTCCTAGCATTTGTAGTACTAAATAAGTATGTACATAGCAAAATGTCTTTATTGTGTGCTTTGCAGAATATGTGCATACAGTTTGCACGTCTGTTTTGGGGGGGTAGGATTTGTTTTAAGCAGTGTTTGCCTGGAGAGTGATATGCTTGCTGCTTAAAGGATTAAAGTTTCAAAGAAATCTGTGTCTTCTATTTTTATGTACCTTGTAATAGTCTAATATGTTAGGGCCCTTATACTGTGATTCTCTTCTAAATTCATTTATATTTTTTTAAGAATTAGAAATAAAATTATACAATGGTGTTGATTTCAGTGGGGAATTTCTTTTGCCGTATTTGGTCTCCTGTTTTGTAATGTAGTCATGAACTCTGACTTCAAGGTTGGCTTCATTTTGTCACTTTAAAAAATGTAAAATGTTTGCACACTAAGGTTTGGCAGAGAACATTGTTCACCCTACATTGTTCAAAGCTAATGTAACTCTACAGCTTTTTGTATAGTTTATTTTAGTTAATAAAGCAAAACGGTACTAAAAATGACAGATTTTACAAATGCAAGGCATAATCTGAACAAGACGTCTTCTAGGAACAACATTTGCAAAATATGGATGTACAAGAACTATCAAATTTGATTGTTGCACTTTAAAGCAGAATGGGTATGAAGTTAAGCAGGTATTTCTGCATTAATAAAACAATCACTAAACATTGCACATGATAGTAAAGCAGTTTAATTTGTCTTGCAGTTGATCATGAGCAAAAAGGAGTTATAGTTACCTCTGCCCTTAGGCTTTTGTTCATCTTTCTGTTGTTGGGATTTTTCTTAAATCATACAGTGTTTATTCTGGAAACTAGACAGTTCATAGAAAACAGAACACAAACCAGTAGCTTACATGTGTGAGATTTTGTGTATGAATAGAGCAGAATTGCAGAATTTAGGGTGAAGGTTGCCAGCACTATGTTGTGCCTCTTGAAATGTGGTTGTTGGGCAAAAGAAAAGCCACAGCAAAGACAAACATCTTGAAATTATTTACTTAGAGATGTGTTTTCAAAACACAAAGGAAGCTGTAGAGGAGTTAGTAGCTCCAATGCAAAATGGTGCTCTGTAAATTGCACTGAATACAACTTGGCAGTTTCATGTGTGGTGAACCTCCAGCTTTTCCTGAGGTGGAAATTGCTAAACCTCAGAGTCTGCCTTTCTCCGAGCAAATTAAAAGCAGGCACTGTCGCAAAAGGCATCTGCTTTAAGATCACAGGAAGTTGTAGGTGAGATATAAAAGGTAAACATGAATTCTTTCACAGCACTTCGAGTGTTACTGGTGAATTAGGCATCAAAAAATCCACAGGTAGGGAGGAGAGAAAATACGCAACAGTATATGGACTACTTAATAAACAAGTGGCCCATTTTTTATAAATTTAAAAAAATTTAAATATTAAAGTACAACTTTGGGGAAAAAAAAATGTTTCATTTTCACCACCAGTGAAGGCTGCTACTTTGGAGTTGCATTGATTATTCTTTAATCTTAAAGCTCTTTTTCAGTGTAGTTTTGTACACTGAAATGATAATAGGAAAATAAATCCTCATTGCTGTTACTGACTTGGAAGTTCTCCCTTGTGTTAGTGGAGAGATGAACACATAATCACTCGGGAGAGGTTATATGTGGTGCTTTATTTTGCGGCCCCGGGAACCAGGGGTACGCACCCAAATCTGGTCCCCAAACTGTTACAGCATGACCGTATTTTATTCTCTACATGTTACATAACCTAATGTATATTCAACAGGTTACAGCTAATACATATGCATATATATGTTACTTCATTGGCTAATTATTATTACTTTGGCGCCAGCGTCTTCTGTTTTTCTTAGTTAACTCCGGTATGCAAGGTCTTCTTATCTCAACCGCAGGCCCAGTCTCTTTATCTCTACTGCAGGTGCAGACTTGGCTTGGATAAGTTTCGGGTACTTCACACAGTTCTCATGAGAAAAGAAAAACTGTTCGTCTAAATAACCACTACTTCTAACAATCACTAACACACTTAAAGTAATAGGATTTAAAACCACTATAAAACACACATTTAAAACCACTAGATTTAAAACTATTATAATCACTATTTCTACCTAATTAATACCAGACTAATAAAATCTCACAATTTTCGAACATTTCCCCCCTTTGAAAATACTTCATTTTCTGCAAGTATTTTCATTCACACGGTTGCCTCTGGGAATGTCAGCGGGGATGTTGGGTATTGTGGGTATTCACGTGTGACTGCTCCAATAACTTTGTGAGTCCAGTTGCTACTATGAGTGATTTATTTTCGGATACATAAATACATGAAGTAAATCACAAGGAATACTAGTAAAAGAGTACACACTGTTTCAACGAGAGATTGAATCCATCTGGTAAGGTGGATCCCTAAACTATCAAACAATGCTCCAACCCAGTTATGACTGACCTCTTCCTTTTTTTTTAGCCTCCTCAATTTTTCAAGTTGTGAAAGGACATATTCTATATCTGCAGTAACATTTGGTATATGTACACAACAGTGATCAACACGATCTTTGAGATATCCACAAACACCATGCTCTTTTAATAGTAATATATCCAATGCCATTCTGTTCTGCAAAGTCATTTTCGTTGTTGCTTGTAATTGCAAGTTTAAGTCTCTAAATCCCTTTTTAGTTACTTTTGCCAATCTTTCAGTCTGTCCAATCAAATTACAAATCATTTCTCTATTACGATATGCAGCTACCTGAGCAATGAGGGATTCTAATGTCCATCCTATTTTAGTCCAGTTGAGGGTTCTTGCCAAGCATCATCTATATCTTTAATGTCATTGTCTACATTCCTTTTTATACGAATGTGTAAAGTTTTTAAATTGCCCTTAAAAGGTGATCTTCTCTAAATTGGATAAAGTGTCGGCAGGCCTAGGGTAATTTCTGTTACAGGTCCATCAATTGCTAAGTGGGTAGTCCAGGTTCCGTCACTAGCTGCCCATACAAAATGTCCCATACTTTGTATCATAATTGTTTTACAATTTATATGCTGGACAATACTCATTGACCAGATAGTAGCCCATCTCTCTTTGGATTTTGATTTATTTCCTTCCCTGCATTTCCAAATTGCCTCCTTTTCAAAGGTTGTTACTGTTTGAATTTCATCATAAGAACACCATCCCACCTCTACAAACCAGGACGGTGCCCTTATGAATACCGACCTTGGCAACTTTTCACAGTCGCTTCTGCTACCCTGTTTCTTCCATGTCTGCCTTATGGTTTTCTGTTTATTTCTTTGTACAGTCCTAAACTCTTGCCCACACACAGTTTTATTTTTCTTTATTTTCAATTTCCAAAAAGGGGAAGGTTATTATTCCTCAACTGATAGGTTCTCCAGCTGGTTTTGGTATTGATAAACATGCTATTATTGAACTAGTATTTGCATTTGGGCAAAATCTTTGATTAGTCCTATCATCAGATTCTCCTCCGGATCCTATCAGGAAATGTGAATTACCTGGGATGGTTGGATGTCCTCTATTGCTCGTTTTGTTCTAGCCTCAGTGTTTTGTATTTCTCTGTCAGGTACCTTAGGGGTTTTTGACATTTTTTCCCAGAGAATTCGAATTAATCCTGCTTCCGTTGGGGCTATATTTTTAAGCCTGCAAGACAGAGTGGCATTTTCCCCCACAACAACTGTCATAGGCATTAAAGACCAGATCACAATCAAAGTACTGTATACCAAATACGACATCTTATTTGCTCTTCAGTTTGAGTCTCGTTGGTCCCAATACTTCTACTTCCCAATCTTTAGAGACCTTCTTTACTCGGGTATAATGAATCCAGGAGTCTATCCCTGTTACTTTTACCATAGTGAAAGTCTTTAGCAGCACCAGGTATGGTCCATTCCACCGTTCTTTCAGTGGCTCCTCAATCCAATCTCGGATGTAAACCTGGTCTCCTGGCTCAATGTCATGTACTGGGTTCTCTAGTGACAATAGGCGGTTCCAAATCAAAGTACTTCGCAGTCGCGTTAATGTTCTACTGAGAGATAACACATAATTAAATACATCCTGATCTCCTTAAACATGCATGTTCAAATCTGGTTGCGGAGATTCATATGGTTTTCCAAAGAGGATTTCATAGGGGCTCAACCCCATCCCACTCCTGGGTTTAATTCTTATTCTCAAGAGCGCTATTGGTAATGCTTATGGCCATTTAATTTTGGCTTCCTGACATATTTTACTAATTTGCCTTTTGATTGTTTGATTCATCTTTTCTACTTGTCCACTAGATTGGGGCCTCCACGGTGTGTGGAGATTCCAAGAGATCCCTAACATTTTACGTATTTCTTGAACAATGGTGGCCACAAAGTGTGGTCCCTTATCTGATGATATACCTAAAGGGACCCCAAACCTAGGAATAATTTCCTTTAGTAGCCACTTTACAGTTTCTTTGGCTTGGTTGGTGCGACAGGGAAAGGCTTCAGGCCATCCAGAAAAGGTGTCAACCCCAACTAACAAATACCTGTATCCTTGAGCTTTGGTAATTCTACAAAATCGATTTGCCAATAATCACCTGGCTCCATACCTACCTTGATATGCCCATTTCTGTCCTCTTCCTGACTACTGGATTATTTGTCAAACAAACTTCACATTTTGAATTTATGGATTTTGCCATTGTTAACATCTGTGTTGAGATTATTTCACGTTTTAGATATGTGAAGCTTCTGCTCCCCAATGACATTTTTGGTGCTCTGTCTGTAAAATCATTCTCATAATGGCAGGAAGCACGACTATCTGTCCGGTTGCAGTTACATACCATCCTTCTGGATTCAGTTGAGCTTTCACTAGCTCTGCCAGTTACTTGTCTTCTTCTGCGTACTTTGGTTTCTGAGTGAGATAATTTTGAAAGGGGCTTACCTTTGTCGGTATTAAGGCCATCACAGTCTGTACCTGTCGTGCAACTCATCGAGCTGTTCAATCTGCTAACGTTTTCCCCTCAGCCACTTTGGAGTCCCCTCTTTGGTGCGCTTTACAGTGCATGACGGCCACCTGCTTGGGTAATTGTACAGCAGCTATTAAATTTAGAATTTGTTTGATATTTTATACTAGAACCTTGTGATGACAATAGTCCACACTCCTTCCATAAGACTTCATGTATGTGAACCACTCCAAATGCATATTTTGAATCAGTCCATATATTTATTCGTTTGTCCCTACTTAATTCTAAAGCTCTTGTCAGGGCTATTATTTCTGCTCGTTGGGCTGAGGTCCCTGCTGGAAGGGCTTTGGCTTCTATTACTGTATTTTGTGTGGTTACTGCATAACCTGCATATCACGTTCCATTTTCTACAAAGTTGCTACCATCAGTAAAAAGTTCCTGGTCTAGTTGGTCAAGCGGAGTATCTTTTAGGTCCGTCTGAGTTGCATAGGTATGCTCAATAACCTCTACACAATTGTGTTCCAGAGGACCATCTTCTGTGGTTGCACCTAGAAAAGCTGCTGGATTTAGCAGGTTAGTTGTTTTCAAGCTCACATCATCTTGTTCAGTGAGTATTGCTTGGAACATCATCATTCTGCTAGGGGAGAGCCAATGCCCCCCTTTTTGTTCTAAGATAGTTAACACCATGTGGGGTACATATACCTTGATACGTTTCCCCAAGGGTAATTTTCTAGCTTCTTGTATTAAAATTACTGTTGCTGCCACAGCTCTTAGGCATGATGGCCAACCAGCACTTACGGGGTCTAATTGTTTGGAAAAATATCCCACTGGTCGTTTCCAACTTCCCAGTCTCTGTGTTAAGACCCTCAGTGCTAGTCGTTGCCTCTCATGGACAAACAATTGGAAGTCCTTAGTTAAGTCCGGTAGGCCTAATGCTGGTGCCTTGGTCAAGGCCTCTTTCAGTTCCTTAAAGGCTCTTCATTGGGATCCTTCCCAGAAAAAGGTTGGTGATTTCTGTGCCTCATATAGCAGTTTAGCTATAAGTCCATAGTTCAATATCCACAACCTACACCAACCTGTCATTCCCAGAAATGTTCTTAGTTTCTGTAAGTTTTGGGGTTCTGGGATTGCACAAATTGTTTTAATGCGATCCATTCCCAATCTCCTTTGCCCCTGTGTTATCTCACAACCTAGGTATACTACAGTTGTACAGGCAATTTGAGCTTTCTCCCTTGAGACTTTATATCCATTCATGCCTAATTGATTTAGAATCTTGATAGTTACTTGCATGCATAGTGATTTCTGTTCCGTCGCGATGAAGATGTCATCTATATACTGCAACAAGAGATACTGTGATCTGGGTACCTGAATTCCTCCTTGTGTTGTCCAGGACTCCAGTTCTTTCACCAATTGCTTTCCAAAGAACGTCGGACTGTTCTTAAATCCTTGCGGGAGCCTCGCCCACATCAGCTGCGTTTTTCGTCCATTATGTGGGTTTTCCCATTCGAAAGCAAAAAGTTTCCTGCTAGCTTTGTCAAGGGGAATGCAGAAGAAAGCATCTTTTAAATCAATTAAAGAAAACCATTTATATTTCTCCTTCACAGATGTTAACAATGTGTATGGATTAGCTACCACTGGGTGCACATCTTTTGTGATACTATTAATTGCTCTTAAATCTTGTACCATCCTGTTTTCCCCATTTGGCTTCTTTACTGGAAAAATCGGGGCATTATATTCTGATTCACATTCCTCCAGTATCCCAAATTTTAAGAATTTTTCTATAATATTCACTATCCCATATTGAGCTTCTAATTTTATTGGACATTGTTTTACCCGTATTGGTTTTGCTCCTTCCTTTAGTTCTACCACCACAGGTTGTGCCAATTTAGATTTTCCTGGAATATCAGTTTCCCAAAGAATGGGGATTACTGCCTTTTCTACTTCCTTAGGTATTGGAATCTTTGGACTATCTTTTAGTACCAATATGTGTCCTGATCCCAATTCCGGGACTTGCATTATTAATTCCCCATTTTCAAACGTAATTTTAGCATTCAAGTTAGACAGTAAATCTCGGCCCAATAGAGCAACTGGGCAATCTGGCACATATAGAAATTCATGTGTCAATTCCTTTCCTCCAAATTGCAACTCCAGGGGTCGCATAAATGGCCATATTTCCTCTTTCCCTGTGGCTCCTTACTACTGTTGTTGTTCTATCCCCTATTTTTCCATACAGATCATTTAAAACCGAGTACGTTGCACCAGTATCTATTAAAAATTCCACTTCCTCCCCTCCAAGCCTTATTTTCACCAAAGGCTCATCTGATTCTAGTCAGCTCTGTTTTCATATTCTCCCAAGACCATCACTCTTGCCATATCAGCATCTCCAACTGGGGTCCCTGGCTGTAAATTCTGTCTCCTTTGCGGGCATTCGCAGTGTCCGTCCTGTTTACAATACATGCACTGATTTATGCCCAGCCAGCTTAACCTGGCTCCTAAATCACTAGGCAAAGTTTCAAATCTCCTTCCCCACCCACGTATCATTCTTCTTCCTCTGCCCTGATTTCTAAAATTACTCTGGCCCCTGCCTTGCATCACTGCCAGCAGGCTCCACTGTTGCCTTTGAGCATTTTCTCTCTCATGATTGTTATAAAACTTCCAAGCTACTTCTAACAATTTATCCAAATTGTGCAACTCCGCACCTTCCAACTTCTGCAGTTTTTTCCTTATGTTGTCTTGTGACTGTCCTAAGAAAATCAAAGCCAACTGCACTCTAGCCTGCTCCGTTTCCACATCTAGGTCAGTATATTTCCTAGCCACCTCCTTCAGTCACTCCAAAAATGTGGATGGGGACTCTGTCTTTTCCTGTTTAACATTATACAATTTTGACCAATTTATTGCTTTGGGCATAGCATTCTGCACCCCAGCTACCACCCATTCCTGGTATCTCTTTAGACTCCTTATCCCTGCTAGAGTATTGTAATCCCACATGGGATCTTCTACAGGAAAATTCTGATCAATTGTCCCAGTGATTATACCTTGCCTGATATCCTCCCTGACCCGATCACGTGCAGTTCTTAATACCATTGCCTTCTCCGTGGAATCCATCAAAGTATCCAACAATACCTGAATATCATCCCAGTCAGGGTTCTGGATTTTTAAAATCATTTTTACCACCCAGGCCACTTTACTCAGGTTTTCCTGATAAGCCCCAGCCGATTGTTTCCAAAGCATTAAATCTCCTGGCGAGAAAGGTATTTTAACATATACCAGTCCCTCTGCCCAGACCCCTTGTCGGAGCGGTGCCAACGAAGTGCCAGACGCCTGGTGACGGGTTCCCCCCGCCAGCCCTCCCCCCCAGGACATCTCGTTGCCGCATTCTGTGGGAAATTGGGGTATCCTCACAGTCATATTTTACATTATTCTCTTCTTCATCTTCCCCATCTCTCTCCCCTACACTTCTCGGAGCTGGTGGAGCTGATGGAATTACCAGAAATATTAATAAATCAAAATCATCCTCTGAGTGCTGTGCCGCATTCTTCACAGCCATACACTTCATGCATTTTCTTTCTGTTAGGCACCGCTCACATAGCTCACCCGAGTTTGTAACAACAGCCATTAGCCCACACGCCTTTTTCCATTCATCTTTGTTTCTCAAATAAAAAAACAAATCTACATATAGCACTTCAACCCATTTACCCTCGCGGCGACAGACTGACATGAGTTGCTGGATTGTATTATAGTCCAGCGTTCCATTTTCTGGCCATTGGACCTGATCCCCTAATTTATAGTGTGTCCACCATACATCACAATAATCAATTAATTTCCCTTTTTGCATAACCTGCCCAAACCGCCCCTCCTTCCAATGACTCAAAATACATCCTAACAGGGATAATTTAGGTATTGGTGACATCTTAATTCAAAATTAGTATTAGAACAGAATTCTCAGTAAACTGCAAATAACACAGACTTCCAAGCTTATATACCAGACAGATTACTAGACTACCAGAACAAACCATATAACAGATAAATTACCAGACCAGACCACTGTTGCCGAAACTGCAGGGCTTTCACTCCTGTTTGACAGATGGCGCTTAGGCTTTACCCTTGGAGTTCCAGAGCCCAAATAGGCAGGCTTTTACCTTACCAGTCAAACAGGTACTTTACCAGACCCCAGAAAATTTTACCTTCCAGATTTTTACTTTACCAGACCCCAGAGAGTTACCCGATAAAAGAATAAAGCACCATGTCTTACCAATACCCATGGTCTGTTGGGGGTAGCGGAGGTCGGTCATGGGTCGAGGGCTCCCCGAGAATCACCCGGTGCCGGCTGGAGCAGGATCGAAGCGCGAGCCACCTCAGTGATGCCTGCGAGGTCCCATCTGGGTCACCAAAACTGTTAGCAGAGAGACGAACGCATAACCACTCGGGAGAGGTTATATGTGGTGCTTTATTTTGAGGCCCCGGGAACCAGGGGTACGCACCCAAATCTGGTCCCGAAACCATTACAGCGCGACCGTATTTTATTCTCTACATGTTACATAACCTAATGTATATTCAACAGGTTACAGCTAATACATATGCATATATATGTTACTTCATTGGCTAATTATTATTACTTTGGCGCCAGCATCTTCTGTTTTTCTTAGTTAACTCCGGTATGCAAGGTCTTCTTATCTCAACCGCAGGCCTAGTCTCTTTATCTCAACTGCAGGTGCAAGCTTAGCTTGGATAAGTTCCGGGTACTTCACACAGTTCTCATGAGAAAAGAAAAACTTTTTGTCTAAATAACCGCTACTTCTAACAATCACTAACATACTTAAAGTAATAGGATTTAAAACCACTGTAAAACACACATTTAAAACCACTAGATTTAAAACTATTATAATATATATATATTTCTACCTAATTAATATCAGACTAATAAAATCTCACACTTTTCCAACACTTGGACTGGCACAAAAGGAAGCACTGAGATTCAGGGATTGTGATCTCTACTGCTGCCTCAAGGATATGAGCTTGTCTTAATGCAAACCAGGCCCCTTGTTATGCTTACTGAGTCTAAAGAGTTGGGATTTTAAAAGTAACGCTTCCACCCTGATATTTGATGATCCTTTTGACAAGTCTTTGTTACCACAAAGTTCTGTTATGGGGAACTGCAATGTCTTGCAGTTGGAGGATCATGAGTGCAGAAAACGTCTGGCTTGGGGAAACTGATCTCATCTCAAAAGAAACTATCGATATATAAGTATTTACTTACAGAAACATAATGCCTGTTGTTCTCACAGATGTTCCTGTGAGCTTCCTGGACAGGCAATACCCAGACTAATCAGGTTATTCCTAAAAGCTAAGAAAAAAAAAACCTCTTTGATTTTTGCAAGAAGGGAGTATTTTAAAAGGTCTCTGTTGTAGTAGCAGCCTCCACGCCTTTGCTGAACTCCCAGAATCAATGCAGTGTGGACTGACATGCTTAGGAGTGGCAAGGCTGAGTCATTTTAGCAAAACAAGAATCTTTCTGAAATAATTTTACTACTACTATTTTTAGAGTTCATCTTAAAACAACCTCGATAACACAGCCCAATTGTTTCAGCCTTCGTGCTTTTGTGCCTGTGCTAGCATGGTATTTTCCTTAGAGACTGGTTTTCCTAGAAGTAGCTTAATGTGAAAGACAGAACAAAGCGCGTAGCAGCAATTGGTGGAACAATCGGTGCTGCCAGCCTGAGGATGGCTGTGCTCTCTGCGTGTGTAAAAAGAACCTTTGGTGTGCTCTGAATAATTAGCAAATAATACTGGCATGTGGTCATTGCTAACACCTGTGTTCTTGGCGTATTTAGCATGCAATTTGTTTTGCTGTTTCAGTACCATAGATGTAAACAATAAAGAATAGTAACTGTATTCCAGCCAGGCATAGATGCGAGAGGGTGCATCGCCCAAAGGAGGGACTGGATAAAGCCTGCTGATCCTTACCAACTCTTCGCCATGGCCTCCCATTAGCTCGTCCTGGAAAATGAACTTCATAGCCTGTGGAGGGCTTCTATCCCAGCTCTATCAAAACTCCAGAGCTTTTGGGAGGCTGCAGAGACCTTTGGTGAGCTCCGAGCTGGTGGCGGTGAAGCAGGGGCTGCTGGAACCCTTCCTCACCTGAGATGACCCAGAGCAAATACCCTAGATGGAATCATAGATCATCCAGGTTCCAACCCCCTTGCCATAGCCAGGGACACTTCTCATTAGACCAGGCTGCTCAAGACCCCATCCAACCTGACCTTGAACACTTCCACGGAGGGGGCATCCACAGTTTCCCTGGGCAACCTGTGCCGGTGCCTCACCATCCTCGTTGTGAGGAATTTTTTCCTAAGGTCTAACCTAAATCCTTCCCCTTCCAATTTAAAGCCGTTCCCCCTCGTATTATCACTCCATGTCCTTGTACAAAGTCCTTCCCCAGCTTTCCTGTAGACCCTTCAGCTACTGGAAGGTACTATGAGGTCTCCCCGGAGACTTGTCCAGGCTGAATAAGCTCAACTCTCTCATCTGGTCCTCATAGCAGAGGTGCTCCAGCCCTCTGATCATCTTCGTAGCCCTCCTCTGGATGTGTTCCAACAGTTCCATATCCTTCTTATGCTGGGAATTCCAGAACTGGACACAACACTCCAGGGGGGTCTCAGGAGAGGGGAGCAGAAGGGGAGAATCCCCTCCCTCGCTCTGCTGTCCACGCTTCTCCTGATGCAGCCCAGGACGCGGTTGGCCTTGGGCTGATGACACGGGGAGCGCCGCTCCCTCTTCTGCCCGGGAACACCGGAGGCGCTGCGGGCGGGGTCTCCCCGCCCGGGGGTTGCCATGAAACCGAAAGCGGCTCCCGCCCGCCCGCTCGCAGCAGCGGCCGCCGGAGGCGGCGGCACCAGCGCTTCCTCGCCGCGCCCCCCGCCCCTCCGGGAGCCGCGCAGCTAGGGGCAGCCCCGCGCGGAGGGCGGCGAGAGGCGAGCGCAGGTGCGGGGGAGCGCGGGCCGGAGGCTCCGCGCGGGTCTGAGACAGGCGGGTGCGGAGGCGGAGGGCGGGTTCGGGGCTACGCGGGGCTGCGCGGAGGCGGTACCAGTGCCGGGGTTGTGCAGGGGCAGGAGCGGGAGTTAGGAGGGGCTGGGGCTGCGCGGGGCCATGTCTGCAAGGGGGGCTGCGGGAGCGGTGCCGGGGCTGCGCAGGGCTCCGCGGAGCTGGAGCGAGGGTCATGGCGGGGCTGCACGGGCGCGGTGCCGGTTCCGCGCTGCGGGGGGCGGGGACTTCGCGGGGGGGTCACGGCGGGAGCAGTGGGAGTGTGTGTGGGGGTTGCTGCGGGAGCGGCGCGGGAGCTGCGCGGAGCTGGAGCGGGGATCACGAGGGAGCTGCGCGGAGCTGGAGCGGGGGTTGGGGCGGAGGCTGGGCGGGGAGGGGTCGGTGGCGGTGCCTGGGCTGCGCAGGGGCGGGGGCGGTGCCGGGGCTGCGCAGCCCTGGGTCTTGCTTCTAGCAGCCCGGGCGGTGGGCGGTAGCATCGCTAGAGGCTTTGGTGCAGCCTCCGGGATCCCTGGCGATCCCTGCGCGACGCTTTCCAGGGATGCCCGTGAGGAAAACTTGGACTTGATGCCCCCGGGAATTATTATAGAAATATAGAATGACTTGAGTTGGAAGGGACCCACAAAGTTCATCGTGCCCAACTCCTGTCCCTGCACAGGACAACCCCAACATACACCGTGTGTCTGAGGGCATTGTCCAAATGCTTCTTGAGTATTGTCAGGCTTGGTGCTGTGACTGTTTCCCTGGGGAGCTGTTCTAGTCCTCCACCGCCCTCTGAGTGAAAAAACTTTCCCTAATATCCAACTGAAACCTCCCCTGGCATGTCTTCCTGCCATTCCCTCGGGTCCTATCATTGGTCGCCAGAGAAAGAGATCAGCACCTGTTCCTCCTCCTCCCCTTGTGAGGAAGCAGTGAACGGCTGTGAGGTTCCCCCCTGTCTCCTCCAGGCTGAACAGACCAGCCGTGAAAGAGCCCCTCTCCCATGGCTTCCTCTGCTCTGCAGATTCCAGTCACTGCCCCCGGCCTCTCTTGCGTTGCTTTCATAGAATTGTGGAATGGTTTGGCTTGGGAGGAACTGTAAAGATCATCCAGTTCCAACCCCTCTGCCATGGGCAGGAACACCTCCTACCAGACCAAGCTGCTCAGGGCCCCGTCCAACCTGGTCTTGAACATTTCCAGGGAGGGGCATCCACAGCTTCCCTGGGCAGCCTGTGCCAGTGCCTCACCACTGTTATTGTGAAGAATTTCTTCCTATCGTCTAATCTAAATCTTCCCCCTTCCAGTTTAAAGCCATTAAACTTTCCTCTGCCATTAAGCTTTCCCCAGCAGATGCTCCAATGCCATTATGCTGTAGGGAAACACAGGCCCGGGGCTGCCGGAGTGGGAGCATTGGTGGCTGGGAAGGAAGCAAAGAAGCAGGGGCTGCTCGGTTGAATGCCTTTGCGGCAGATCTGATCCTTTAAATTGCATAACGAGTATCTCCGCTGGTGTTGATTGTGTTTTGCCAGGGGGAGAGGATTCCCCCTCTGTGGGTGTGCAGGGAGATCCAGGCAGTCATAGAATCATAGAAACATACAATGGTTTGAGTTGGAAGACACCTCAAAGCCCATCCAGTTCCAACCGCCCTGCCGTGGGCAGGGACACCTCCCACCGGATCAGGCTGCTTGAGACCCCATCATCTCTGATATTCCCTGATTAACAGTGCTCTGAGGCAGCAGGCTTTGACCAAAGGCTTTTAACACTCTTAAGATTTAGAAGGAAAAAAAATGAGAGCTTCTGTCATTGCACGTCTTGAATTGCTCTCCCTATTGTTCGGTCGGCTGCGCCTTCCTGGTGCCAGCCAAGAGCAACTTTCCTCATAACTTCCGCTTTGTAAATACATGATGACTGAAAGGAGTGCAACGCAGGCTAAAAATAGCTGAGTTTATTCAGGTCAGGCACGTTTCCAGACTGGCAGCAGTAACACTGTTGTATTTTTAAACTGCCTCAGCTGATTCTACCCAGAGCATAGCAGGTTTGACGATGAATGTAAAATTGAGGTGCTCTGGGATTCTCCTGTGTGGGAGCACCAGCCTGAATAGTATTGCGCTTCGTCTTGTTTCGTCTGAGGACTGCATTGCGTTGTTGCTTTTGATCTTGGTGCAAGCCGCAGTGGTCATGTGTTACACTTGGCCTAAAACCACCCAGAGCAACTTCCTTTGCTGTTAACCTTGATTATCTTTTTGATTTCTGTCACATGGAGAAGTGTTTGCCAAGGTAAGGACCCCAGTGTTCCTGGAGCTCTGCAAGCAGAGAGGAAAACCACCGCCCTTGGCTGAAGGGGGTTTATAGTTTGAGTGGGAGGGACACGCCTGCCTGCAAGAGCAAGAGGAGACAGTGCAATCATCCAGACCACTGTGATAGTCAGAAGCCAGTTATTCCCAGCTGATTGTCAAAGGAGATTTTATGGAATAGGTTTGAAGTAGACTAGCCTGGTAACATCCCTCAAAATCTGCCTTCCCAATATGCATTTGCTCAAATACATAACGAAGGTAGTGGAGCCTGGTATCATAATGTGGCTAGTGATTAAACCAGCCTTTTTAAGATATTGGAGGTGATGCAGGTGAAGGGAAAACCAGAACTTTAATAGTTTTAGTGCAGTGGGGAAGTGGAGGGGCAGTGGAGGGGCAGTCAGAGAGGTGATGTGGTTATAACTGTCGCTTAGAAAAATGGTCCCTGTGGCAGCATCCTGGGTGGATAAGTAAGTAAAAAATTGCATTTAAAGAGAAATGAGAGTTTGGAAAACCAGCAGGTGACGATGATGGACAAGAATTTTATTTGTGTAAGTAGACAAGAAATATCGTATAATATAAAGAAATGGAGCAGGAGAAGTTGGTGAGACATTGCGAAGATCTAACGCTTGAAGCCTGAGAGAGAGATGAAGATTATGGACCTAAGTGGAATACAGGCCAGCTGTGTCAGGTTTAGATGTTGAAGGGCTCTGCAGAAGACTTGGGGAAGGCTAGGAGCAGTGGGTGAGTTCCAAGCTGGTAGTCATCCACAGCCCAGATAGTGTAGGAGAGGCTGAGAGTTCAGCCTATAAAGGAAAAGGGTCTGCAGTGACAGGGCACATCTGTGAGTAGCTGGCAGGAAACTTTGGGTGAAGAGGTGTAAGCTGATAAAAGATAGGATTCAGAGTAACATGAGGAAGGAAGACAGAAAAGCTTGTGGCACTCATAGAAAGTGCAGAGGGCACGGAAGGAGTAATTGCAGAGTCTAGAGAAGATAAGGAATGACATCCAGGAGGGGAAAAGGCTTTGGAGACTTTGGAAAATTTCAAATGAATGCAAAGAGCAGGAACCAGACAGCAATTTATTTCACTCCGCAGGCTTCCTAATCAGTTTTTCCAAGACAGAAGCACAATTTTTACATAGCCATCAAAGCACAGAACTGTTCTCCCGGTCAGGAGCTCTTTGTTTCTGCCATGTATTGTTTGGGTCACTTCACCAAATTGCTTCAGTGAGTAGCTACAGGCTTGCAGCATGCTTGATCTCCCGGGCTTTATTTGTGTCCCATCTTTAAGCTAACTTTTAGCCGTTTATCTTCTTTAATTCTTTGTCTGATCCTTTGATTTTACATAAATAGACATAATTTATCATCAATAAATAGCTGACTGTGGAGAGGTGTTCCTCTCTCTGGCCCTCCTGGGAGTCTGTGTGAGGTGTAACACTTCTTGGACTCCTAGTTTTCTTGAGACGGTTGGTGGTTGGTGCAGTGATATAGGTAGTTTCTTCCATCTCGTAGCCATGCCATCCTCAGTAATGGTTAGCAGCCTGCCCAGAGCCAGCATGCCAACCCAAGGGTGCTGCTGCAGGACCCTGGCCAGCTAGCTGGGACACCTTACAGCCAGTACACCCTTGGGTCTGGCCCTGAGTTGTGGTGAGGATTTCAGAACCTCTTCCTTTTGCTTTCTGATCCTTTTCTGTCCAGATTTCTTGGTGGATGAGTGTGAAGAATTAATATTCACACTGTTAGTCATCAAACCCTTATCTGTACCAGTTTGGGCTGCAATGGGCAGTTGTTCCTCTCTCTTCCCTCAGCCCAGGAAAGAAGCAAACCACTTTACCCTGGTGTATGACTGGGCTTAGGAAGGTGAGAAAACTTGAGGCATGCATACTGTTAATAAAAATGTTGCAAAAATTTCCGTAGTCTCTCCAACTTGATCTTGCAACAAATAAATGCGTGTGTGAGAAAGTGTCTACACCCTAAACCACAGTGGTTTTGATACGGGACTGCCCAGGGTGGTCTGTAGTTAAGCATGTTTGTCTTGGGGGGGTGGGCTGATAAAGCAAGTTTTCGTATGTAAGGTGCTGACATTTGTATACAGAGGTTCTCTAAGGCTAAATCTGTTGCCATGTGCTTATTTTGCAGAAGATAATACTAAAATGTAAAAGTTATTTTTTGTCATTACGCAAAGTCATGTAGTGATTAACCAAACCTCAACGAGAGGAACAACCTGCAGAGGAACAACCTGTCACTGTGACACACGCGATGATTAGACCTGTGCTAAGCCATATGATTTTCAGTCTCATCTGCTATATCCATGCGCCTGGAACTGGAATGTGGCCCTTAATAACTATGAAAGAAACAAAAGTCAAGGGTATAATTTCTTAATATTGCCTTAGAGACAGGAGGTACTAACAGTTCACATATTCAATAAAAGATATTACGGAAGGCTACTGGGCACTATCTGTAAAGAAAAAAGCTTGTTCCATTTGTCTGTCTCACTGTAATCAACATTTAACCTTGTGTCATGGCAGTTTTTTACTTAGAAATTACAAATGTGGACCTTGTTGATACTGGAGTTGCATCTTCAGGTCACTAAAAACAGTGACGTTTTTCACTGGTGGGAGCCATAAAGCTAAAACTGATGCCAACAGCAAGAGTGGGGTTGGATGCTGCCCATGGCATGTTTTGCATCCTTCTTACACAACACCTCACCTGATAGCAAAAGTGTCACTTCTGCCTTTCACCCCTCACGGCAGGTCCCTGCGCCTTGCTTCCAGGACTAATCCAGGCCTGTGGCAGTGGCGGGGCTTGCTGTTCCACAGCACAACTTTCACCCGCAGATCACATTCCGAGAAGGGAGCCACATAAAAGCACCACTTCCAATTCATACTTCTGCAAATTTCCAGCCTGTCCTATTTGATCTCATGGGAAGGGCTTCTTAAAGAATACATCCTTTCCGCTGTTTTATTTAGGAAAAGAAAATTATGACAATTTTTGTTGCTTTCCCAACAACAAGCTCATAGGATCTCTAATAGCATTTGAGTTTTGACATTAGCAGTTACCGTTTCATCAAATGCATGTGTGTGTTAGAGCAAAATCCAATGAATCCTGGTCACAGTGGGGTGAGTTCTTTACCTCTGGAACAAGGGAACTTGTCAGGAAGATAGAGGGTGGCCAGACTTAGCAAAACTTGAGTTCATCCTAGTAGAGTCATAGAATGGTTTGGGTTGAAAGGGACCATAAGGATCATCCAGTTCCAAACACCTTCCACCAGATCAGGTTGCTCAAAGCCTCTTGCAGCCTGGCCTTGAACACCTCCAGGGATGGGGCATCCGTGACTTCTCTGGGCAACCTGTTCCAGTGCCTCACCACCCTCACAGTAAAAAATTTCTTCCTAATATCTCATCTAGATCTCCCCTCTTTCAGATTAAAACCATTCCCCCTCATCCTATCCCTGCAATTCCTGATAAAGAGCGCCTCCACAGCTTTCCTGTGGGCCTCCTTTAAGTACTGGAAGGCTGCTATGAGGTCTACCCACAGCCTTCGCTTCTCTAGGCTAATATTAATTTGGGTTGATTCATAGGTTTCTGTATACGTGCTGATTATGTTCTACATTAAGACTAAGTCAAAGTGTCAGGGGCATGGAAACTAAAACCATGACTCTTTTATTCCTTGAGTGGCGTAAGTGGCATTCATGGCCAAACTGGCCGAATGGTCAAAGCAACTTAATTCCTGGATAGCGTGTCCCCTTAGGGCCGGGAAGGAGATGTAAACTTAAAAGCCCTAAAGACCTCATTCTGCAAAATGTGTAATGTCTGGAGAAGGGCTACGAGTCTGGTGAAGGGGCTGGAGAACAAGTCCTATGAGGAACAGTTGAGGGAACTGGGGTTGTTTAGCCTAGAGAAGAGGAGGCTGAGGGGAGACCTCATCACTGTCTACAACTGCCTGAAAGGAGGCTGTAGCGAGGTGGGTGTTGGTCTCTTCTCGCAAGTGACAGGTGATAGGATGAGAGGAAATGTCCACAAATTGCGCCAGGGGAATTTCAGACTAGACATCAGGAAAAATTTCTTCACTGCAATGTTGGTCAGGCACTGGTACAGCTGCGCAGGGAGGTGGTGGAGTTGCCATCCCTGGAGGTGTTTAAAAGACGGGTAGATTAGTTTCTGAAGGACATGGTTTAGTAAGTGGACAGGTAGGGTTGGACTCGATGACCTCGGAGGTTTTTTCCAACCTGATGATTCTATGATTTTTTTCGAAAAGTGACAACTTCATTTTAGCTCCAATACACAGAAAGACAAAAAAATTAATCACATAGTTGTCTTGCTCTCCATCCCTGATTGTTACCTCTTTTCAGTAACATCTGTTTCTTTATGTTGTTCTTGTGTCTGTCTTTCTTCCTTCATGCTGTTCCTCAAATGCTATTGCTGCCTGCTTTTCCACTCACCTTCTTCCCCTTGAACCTGCTTGAAACTTGGTCAGGCTTTCTACACTGCAATTAGTACTGGAGGAGTTTGAGGGCTGCCCACGAACAATAATATCAGCCTATTGCTCTCTACTCATCTGCAGAATGAAATTGTTTGAAATTAAGATCCTGCTCCTACTCAACTTCTCCATCTGGGGTTTTCCCCAAAGCTTCCCAGAAGCAGATTGTGCTTCCTGGAGCTGTGCTCACAGAGCACTACACTTTCTGCAGTGCTGCCTCCTTCCGATAAAACCCATTGGATCCATCCTTTCCTCCAGAGCTGCCAGGTTCAAGGAAAGCTCATATCTGAGCTGTTTTGCTGTTTGGATGGCAACCTGTACAGAGGTTGTGTACAGTCAACAGCTTTACTAGGATGCACCTTGAGGACGTGAGTTCATGGCAAAGATGAAAGGATATCTTTCAGTTTAAAAAGCTTGACTGTAGAAGGCTGTGTCTAGAAATACAACTTGGATCAATTTAATTGATCTCATAAAGAAGCAGCTTGCCTTCAAATCAACGTCTTTCCCTTTGCTAAAGACTTCAGCAATGACTTGTTTATTCCAGAGCTTCAAGGAAGGTTAAGGAAAACATGCAGTAGGTTGAGATGCCTCCTGGGAGGGGAGATGGAAATTGAAATAGATTAGAAATGCTCTGGGAAAAAACTCAGTTAAAGGGAATAGGCTAAAGAGGATATGTGTTGCATTTGCTACAAGACAGAACATAAGCTTTCTTTGGAAAACTAGTATTTTAAATAACAGGAGATTTAAAAATTATTGCTCTTTTGGAGGATAGGATACCTTACGTTACGAGATGGGGAAAAAAAAAGAGACTAGAAAGCCAGGGGAGGGGGCAGAGGAGAATAAGGAAAGAGTGGGGTTAGAGATGGAGCATGCGGCATTGCCGTGAGGGCAGCACATTTTGGTCTGTGGAAGGAAGCTGACACAGAGTTGGTGGAGGTGAAGACTGCCAGGAGTCCTGTGTGAGCAGTTAAGTTCAGGCTACAAAATCATTAGGGTTTCTTTCCACTTAAATTATCCCAAACCCCAAAATAAACATTTTTTTTTTCATAAAATGGATTTTATCTCAGTTAGAGAGTTCTGGTTTAAATGCGAAATGCCTGTCAGCCTGTAGTGCAAGTTGATGTAGTCACTCTGTGACTGAGTCGGTGCCGTTTCCTCTTTGAGCTGTCCCTTTGCTTCCTGCAACATGCAGGTCCACCTGGACTTGCCAGGGCTACTGTGGAGGGATTCACAGGGTTGGACCTGGGTTTTCCATACGTCCTTATATGTTGCCTGCTGCCTATGTATTTTTCCTTCGATTACATCACTTGCCGCTTTTGTGAAAGGTGAAGACTTCTCTGCATTTTGGACAAAAACTGGGGAAAAAGTTCTTGGTAACCTTTTATTGCTCCAGCTGGTAAAATCTGCAATTTCTACATGAACACAGGGAGGGAAAATACTTTTCAATGGCTTGCTTCTTGTCCTGGCACTTTTGAAACATTTTTAGACATCATCTTTTCAAAGCTACGCTGGGGGATTTCCACCCACTTACTGTTTTACAATGCTCGTACTGTTGTTTTAACCACAAAGCTTACGCTGGCGCACACTCTCTCTTGCTCTTTCTCTCTCGTTTTCTCCCTGTTGAGGACCAGCTACAGTTTTCAGGTATGGTTTTACCAAAACTTGTCTTGTTAATGCTGGCAGGAGACTACAGTTGCCGGAATTATTTCTCATCCTTGAAGGGCTGTTCATGTGCGAGCTGTGGCGCGTGGGGGTGTGAGCAGCATGGAGCTGCATTGGGGGAAGGCTGCAGATCCCAGAACCGAGGAACGGAGTTCACCCCTTGAATCGGCAAAGAGGTGCTGGGGTGTCGCAGGGGTGAGTGGTGGTGGTGCCTTACCAAAATTCCTGTTGGTGCTCAGGAAGGTGGTAACACATCCAGGTGTTGGTACAGAAGTGATGGGAACACTTTTTTTTTTTTCCCAGCTGTGAATGAGATTATTTTAAGAGAAAAAAAATCTATATTACTGTAATAATATTGTTGATTAGAGGTAGAGAGATTTCTTGAATACAAAATTAATTAGTGAATGATTAAGAGATTCAGGGAAAATAGCAGATGTAGCAAATAAGTAAGTCGTCCATAAAATCAAAGCTACTTCAGCACTAGACACACTTTGTTAGTTGCAAGAGTGTAGTTTTTGTGTGTCTGTGTATTGTGATCTACACCTTAAAAAAAAAGATGATGTCTAGTCTTACGGGGATTTATTATAATGCTTGACTGTAACTGTATGCAAAGAAACCCTTCCATCTTACTCTGCTTAGTGAAAATTTGCCTATGGATATTAGCAAATCAGTGTTTGCTTAGTAAGGTTTTACTGTGATTTGAGAATAAGGTAATACTGGAATTTGAATTGGATAATATTTTCCATATAGAAAAGAAAACAAATTTGTTGTGCTGCCCTCTACAGCGTCTTTGCCCACTCAGGTTCAAATCCGATAGGAAATTATTGCTGTTAGATATGTTGTCTCCTGGGTGAAAGCTGGTCACTGTGCTGTGATTTTTAAGTGATTGGGACAACAGCAGAACAGCTTCTGAGGCTGAGTTGCTGCCAGGTGAAGTAGGAGCAAACCCTGGGTATCAGTGGTGGGTCTATGTTGGTGCAATAGGGGTTCCTTTCCCTCCATAACCTCTGGACTGGGGGGCTACAAATGATGCAGCCAGAGTCCTTCATCCTCTTGGGGACTCTGCAAGTGTATTTTATTGTCTGCAGTCAAAATATTTTGACCCTTTCTTGTTTATAAGGGAGAAGGGTGATACTACTGTGATGTCAGGTGTCACCATCTGCTATTTTCACATGACTGCATATAATCTGTTATATCTCAAATATGTTTTTTTTAAGTGTGTAGGTATTAAAATCATTATTTAGCAGACTTGTCACCTGTTCTGCTTGTATATAAAGAGATAGGGCATACATTTCTTGTCCCCAAAAGGCAGTGCTTTTGTGAAAAACCTTATTTTAGTAGTACATCATAAAACTTGGTTATTTTAATTAAAGATACTAGAGGCAGCATATCTACTTGGTTTATAAAGCAGCTTGGAGAGGGTCATTTTAATGCAAGATATGTTTCTCTCCATCATATTTCTGCCTGTCAGCTGCCAATGAAGCGAATTGATCTTGAACCTCTAAAGGAGGTTGAATTTGTCGAAACTTTCCCCATTGTGACTAAGACAGGCTTCCAGTTCTGACATGCCAAAAAAGGTAGATAATTTTCAGAGGGAGGGACAGGACATCTTTTAAGACTTGTCCTTGCCAAATCCCCTATGGCAAAGGAATGGAGCTGAAGTAGAACTAGGATTACAGGAATTACTAGGAATATATGTGTATAGCTTTTTTCCATGCCCTGTTACATGTGTTTCATGGAAGCATGGTATGTAAGGAAGCAATCACAGTGCTTTTTACTGACCAATCTCCCTGTTCTGGAGGGGAGCTACATGTTATCCTCCCCTCACACGGTGTACCTGACAGAAGCCAAGCTCTCAGCCCCCATCTGGGCAACAGGACCAAGGATCCTGTCTTCTTCATGCATGACAAACAAATCTGTGATAACAATTCACATATTTGTCAGTCTGAAAGACGTGGTGTCATTCAGTGCCTGTGGCTCGTTTGCCATCCTGCAGGTTGTGGTGTTGCAGCCTGGTGTAGTGGCCATTGCACTGGTTGCTGCTTGTTGGGGACAGGGGCTTAGCTTTGCGAGAGAAAACATGGGAAACATATTCGCTTAAAAAAGAACAACCACATAATAGGATTTTTTTTCTCTGTGTGCAGTAAGTATGTTTTTGTGGCTAAAAAATTACCCTGTCCACAAGTGTTCAATGTGATATTGGTTTTGGACACCAGTTCCCTCCATTCTGACTGCTGGTGGTTTAGTACACAGCAGCACTGCTGGAGGGGAACTGTTTGAACATGGCTTTAAAAATGTTAATTTAATGGCTGTATTACAGTAAGCTCATGCTGTATTTTCTCCTTATTTTAATGTTCTGCTCATCACTTCCTCAGTGTCTAAACAGCAATATAAATATGTGGAGCATTTTAATACAAAACAGTTGGGCTCAGTTTGGTATGGTGGTACTTAGAACAGGATAGCCCATATTTAAGAAAGTTTATTTTTGTTATGAAAATTTCCCCCCTTAGATTATTTCCAGTGAGGTTAAGGCATCTTAAGGCATCTTAAGGCAGACCACACAGTTATAGAAAGAGTTATTCTAGAAGCATTTTGCATGTGCTGCTGTCGGTTCAGGCAGGGCTGGGATGCTGAAACAGCAGGAGGCTACAGCTGGGAGTTCTTTGTTCTGTGCTGCCATTGAGCTCCCACTCTTTGGTAGCTGTTTATAGGGCTCCAGCTTAGCTTCTAGTGTTCAAACAACTTGTCTGTGTGCAGTCAGAGTTAATTCTATTTATTTCAGTATATGGAAATACGTTTTTTTCTTTTTATCTGCAGATTTCCAGTGTCCATAGATCGGGGGTTTTAGTGTCTGTGCTGTTGCAGTGGAGTTACAATGAAAATCCATTTGCTACAAATCCATTGTGTTGTGCATCTCCCGTAAGAGCATCGTTATGTAGCCTGAGTCTGCCACGCTCTAATGTTTTAAAATATCATTACCATTCATACGTGTGCTGAAAAATTGCAGTGCATGCAAAGGAAGGATGCCTTCCCATTGCTCTTAGCTGTTAACAGGCAGAAGTGAAAGCATACCTCATCTCCTGTGTGGGCCAGGCATTAGCGTAAGCAGGAAATTGATTCAGTTAACCATTGGCGTTCTCCCACTGTCACAAAAAAAACCACTTTTTTCCCTGATAGTTTCCCTTTGGTTTCTGTTCAGAGAGCACAGGCAAGGGCGCTGGAAGCCAGAAGTGGAAGGCAAGCTTCTGCAATCTGCCCTGAGTCACCAGTGGGCACTAGGACAGGAATTATGCGCCGCCTGTGATGACTTGGATCACATCCCACCGAGTGCTGGCAGTAGGTCTAGCATAAGGCTGCCATTTCTCAGCTCCCCTGAGCCTACCTCCCCTGCTGATTCACACAAGCACCTCTCCAGCTTGGGTGAAGCATTTTCATCCACAATCATTCTATGATTCTGTAGTGGTGCATCTTGAAAGTGTTTGAGGACATAAAGGCACAGGTTTCGGCAGTAGAGTTGGAAGGGCTTGTACCACAGCTGAATTCTCCCTGCAGAAAGAGATGGGAATGAATGTGGGCTATTTAATTCATGGCAAGAGCTCTGAAGGCTTTTCTGGATGTGATTTTGGACTGGTGGCTCTGTTTCTTCTCAATCCATGCCATAACTTTGTTGCCTAAAATGTTTGTAACATTGTTCACTCCTGTTGGAAGCACTTCAGGAGTTAAAGCACACCCTTAAAGGCAAAAATGGCTAAAACCCAGACTGTTTTTTCCCCATGTTTTTACACAGTGTGGCACTAACTTACGAAACCATACCATCAGATAAGTCCTGGCATCTAATAGAACTCAAGGAAATCAGATGCCATGTAAATGGGAGTGAGCACTAATAAAAAAAGAGGAAGGGAATGGGATTTAGGGTTCTCACAAACCAATGACAGAATAAGATTTTAGGAAATTCGTCCTGTAGGTAGTCCGTGCTGTGTAAGTTAACAATGGCAGTTCCTGCCTTTGAAGGAGCTCTGCTGCTGGTGTCTGCTACCGAGGCAGCCCAGGCACAAGGCTGGTAATCCCTCGGGCTGCTTTTGGGCATCTCTGGTCTGTGTGAGGATAATAGAATTTCTCCTTATGAAGTGTTAGGGAATTAGGAACTCCATTTTCAGAGGAAAAAAGGCCAGCTGTTTAAAAATGAAAGGAGGGACATGGACAATCATTTCTGCTTTGAAGGAGAAGGCTGTTCATTTGGAGGGACCAAACAAGGTAATTTGCAAGCTCCAAATGGAGTGGAATATGATTAGGGCTTGTATTCCTGTGGGTTACTGACTTTAGATTGGTCAGTTGTGCTGGAGTACATCTGACATTCAGTCTGGATGGAGGGCAAGGAGACTTTTGCAAGCTGGGCAGGTAAATACGATGTACAACCATAGAAAAGGATGCTGAGCTACAGGAGCATATAGATGTTTGTTGTGAAATACACTTTTGCTGGTTAAATGCTTTGGCTTGATTTTGAATCAGGTCCTTTACCTGTTGGCAGGATTTCCTTGCCCAGTATGGGATTTTAAAGTAGCAAGGAAAAGGCTTTCTGAAGGCCAGGAGATCTGTGGCAGTGCTTAACCTCTGCATAGCACAGTATTAATTACTGCTTTCACAGGCCAGGAAACTACTGCAGCAGGGAGGTAGGCCAGTAGTATCAGTACTTGGTATACTGTAAGGTTATTAAAGGTGATGTGTTGGCCCTGCTTCCCTATGAAAGCAGCAGATACCCTGGGTGACCTTGCAGGAGCTGAATCAGAGCTCTCAGAGGGGTGCTGATGCTAGTAGGTGACTCGAGTGGCTGACAGGACGGGTAATACACCCAGAGGAGAAGCAGTGTCTCACAGCACAGCTTTGAAACCAAGCACTGCCCCCTTGAAACGATCTGATAACTCAGGTGCATAGACCACTTGTATGCATCCTGTAAGGAAAAAAATGTCTTCTGAATGCAAAGCTGCAAGAAATGATAACCGGAGTAGCTCTGGGTCTTGTGCTACTTGCAAAAGTACTGCAAGACTGAGTGACCTGTGGTAAACCTCAAGGTTTGTGACTGTCAGGTCTGCAAATAAATGTTGCTCTTTTTTCCTCTTAGAAAATTCACATTGCATTCTGTGCTGTGTATGAGCTTTGGTAGGTTGAGAGAAAAAATTGTCACACTTCTGATTGCAATCTTGCTTGCTTTCTTTTTTCATCACTTTTCTCAGGCAGGATTAATATAGCCAAGAACTTGCAAATAATTAAATAAAACTGAAAAAATAGGATGAGTCTACTGCTATGAATGAGTGATCAACTGGGAAAAGAAAGATGTCAAGTTAAGAGGCTTTGACTCCTGTACCACCTAAACTGAAGGTAAAATCCCTTTTGCTGCCTTTTTTTAGTATGCTCCTTGCTGTGCACCACAAAGCTGTCTACTGCTTGAACTAGTGCAATGAACCCATGAAATTATGTGAGTGGGCTCTACATTAAGTATAAAATTTCTGCTTTCCCCAACCATGTCTGTGACTCTTGTAATTTTTTTGAGAGTAAGAGATGCTGTGCGAAAATTAAAATAAATCATGAAAATCTTTATTCTGGGGAATAGTTTTCAGATTGTGGAACTCTTCTTCAAATAAATGTGTTTTGATGTTCGTCGTGTAACCATCGTTTTGAGCATTTTGTTGTTCTTCCATAGTTGGCACCACGTTTCCCTCTGAAATCTATTGCACCCTGCTGCAAATGAAAACCTTCCCAATAGGCAGCAGCCTGCTGCAAGGTTAGCTGAAGCAGTGTGACTCTCAGGGGATATTTGAAAGGATTCTCCCTGTCTCTGATTCGCAGTGGAGCTCCCATGGCCTGTGATGAACCCACTGGTCTCTCAGGCATCTTCACGCGCCAGAACTCTGCCAGTGCCGTCTCTCTGGACTTTGAGCCTGACACCGATTACAAGTTTGTTGAAACCTTAGAAGACCGGTACAAGTGCACCTACTGCCACCTTGTCCTTCGCAATCCCCACCAGACGGGATGTGGGCACCGTTTTTGCCAGCAGTGCATTCTTTCTTTGAGGTCAGTGCAAACTGCTTCTGTATCTGCAAGCTCTCCGTCCTCCCCTTTCTAAAGAAAAGTCAAGGCCTTGTATAAATAAACAGTGAGTGCCAGAATAATGGTACCGATCTGTTAAAACAGTGAAGGAGTCAATGGAAAGACTGTTGAACTCAATGACTGTGAGCACAGTGTTGAAGAGTTGTCTTTAAAGACCTTCCCTGGTGCTGGCAGGAGGAATAGTTTGGTAACTACAGGGAAGTCAACGGAAAGAAATTTTTGATAGGAGCTTAAGCACTACTGCACAAGATGCTGTTTTGGTCTGCCTGTCTAGCATTGTGCTGTTTGGATGAATTTGTGGCATTGAGATCTCACAGTATTGGCACTGCTGGTTAAATTAAGCTGTTTTCACTTGCTTCTGTAGAATTTCTCTGATTTTAGAGGAGCTATAAAACTGTTGTTAGCATTACCCAATGCTACAGTCAGATCACAAGGCTGCTGGCATCCATCTGCTTGGGATTTATCTGCCGGTACAAATGAGTTTACCCTGCAGATCTGTCTGGAAGTACCTTACATACTGTTTGGTATACCTGAGGGCAGGCTTTGGTCTGAGAAGGCTGCAGAGGAGCCTCATTATGTGGATGGATGTTGCCATTTGCCTTTTATGAATTTTAGATGCTTCACGTTTGCCGTTTTCTCTCTCTGGGGTGCCTCCCTTTTGCACTGCCTCAATAAATGTTTTATTGTCCTTTATCAAAGGACTTCTGGAAGCCTTTTAAGACAGGAGCCATTAGATTTTTCTTTACTAGCATAGCAAGGGCTTCACTGCTTACACCAGGCAAAGGCTGGGCTTAATGCACGCAATGGGATTTTTTCAGATGTGACATTTGTAAGCAACAGATGGCCAGAGAGGGACAAAGTCCCCTTTATCGAAAACCATCTTATTAACACTTATAGGACAAACTCTACTTTCTGTTACATATTCACTGTCATAGTTTAATACCCTCTTAGAGCTGTGGGCAGAATTTGGCTGTGTAGTTAACATATTAAAGTGTTTTCAAAGCACTTCTTTGGTTTTTATGGTATCTAGTACTGACTTCTGCCAGAATCAGATTCTAGCATAGCCCAGTTTCATCAAATAAATGAAATGTTCTTTGGTTTAACATAACTGTTCTTTTGATCTAGAGAGTTGAATGCAGTACCCACCTGTCCTGTTGACAAAGAAACAATAAAAATGCATGAGGTAAGTGGCTGTAGTTTTGCTTCAGCAGTCAACATCTCCATGGAAAAGGCAAGACAGCTGAAAATAAGGTGGATCTTAGTTGGTTAGTCTTCAGGTGCAAAGCACTTTTTGTCTCTGAAATGATGCTGAGAGAAACAGTGTATTCAGTGGTGCTCTCCCAGAAAAGAAGCATGGATATATAACTAAAGCTTTATTTTATACCCTATGTTATTTTTTAATTTATTTTATGCCCTGTATTTCCAGTGAAATGTCGGAGAGTTCACAAAGTTTTAAATTTTCCCTAGCCATCAGGTGTCTTTTTTAGTAGAGAGTTTATTGACTTGCCTTTTTAATACCCCGTCTTGCTGGGGGAACTTTTATATTTGTCTCTGTTTTTATTTGGTTATAATTTCCTGCCTTTACTATTTCCATTATAGCTCATTATCCCTGCATTCTTAATTTACTTTTTGGTAACTTATTAGAGGAAAAGACAGGTTCATGGTTCTCATTTTGGAAGCTACTGTTTTTTTGGTAAAGGATTCATTTGTTGTTATTTATATGGCAAAGCTTGAAAGTGTCCTGTCAGAAAGAATTTTCCAGTGAAATCAAATGCCTCCTTCCTCTCTCTTTCCTATTCCTGATAGGAAATTGCAATGTGACTTTCCACATGATTTTTGCTTTTCATTGTGCAAAGTTTGATGGCAGTGGTGCAACAATGAGGAGCTTTATAGTGCTCTTTATAGGAAGATCTCTAAATAAGACTGAAAGTTTGTTCTGGGGGCTTAATTTGCTTCTGCATACTCAACTGGGAACAGTGCTGTTTCTCAAGAGTCTGTAGAAGGGATATCTCAGCATCACCTCAATCCCAAAGTCGTGCTGCACACTTCAACATCAGAGCTGGATGCGCAGAGCTGGTTTGGCCTTTGGGGCCTGTTAGCTCCAGCTGCTTTTTTTCACATCAGCAGGCTCTGGCAGCTGTTTTGTAGCTCCTAAGCTACTAATCTTGCTGGCTGTGGGGTGGATCAGCATCTGTGGAATAACTATAAGAGGAAAAAAATCCTATGATCATTGAAAATTCATATATGTTTTCATGTATATATTTGCGTTATTAGCAAAAACCATACTCGCAATTATGGAGTCTACACTTGTGCTTAAAAGATTTATTGTGATGCTTTGCTTTTTTCAATATTCTTTATAATATCCTATATGAATTCATATGAAGGCCGGTTTGCTTCCTTTACAGGTATTCAAAGACAATTGCTGTAAGAGAGAAGTTCTCAATTTGCATGTGTTCTGCAAAAACATTCCTGACTGCAGTTCAAAAATAATTCTGGGACGATATCAGGTTAGTTTGCTTGAACAAATTTTGAAGGCTTTCATTTTCTTGTGAACTCTGTTTATTTAGTATAAGCTAAATTTCAGTGATTGTCTTCTTCATAGTTGTTATAGCAATGCAGTTTAAATACAAAGATTATGTTTGAGCCATACACTAGGTATCAAATGTTAAGGTCAGAATTTTATGACTGTTCCAGCTTGTTCCAGCTTTGCCTTAGGTTGTTTCGTAAGAACCGTTTGCTTTATGTAGCTTTACTATATCCATAGTGTCCAGACATACCTTGTGTATGCTTAGGCAACACATGATAGTTGATTCAGGAAAACTTGCCAAGACATACTGGCCATTTGGCCATTTGGTATCAGTTGAAGGAAGAGTGGAAGTCGTACAAAAAACTCACCAATGTCTATGGTCATTTTAATTTTGAGGTTGAAAAAGGAAAAAGGTTATGGAGGAAAGAGTACGTGTTTTGTTTGTTACCAAACTGTGGAATGTTTCTGTGAGCCTATTGGGCAACTGGAGATGTGATGAAATACTGTAGGGTCTAATTTACTGTTGCAGGAGCATCTTCAGCAATGTTTGTTTGAAAGTGTGCAGTGCACTAATGATGGATGTTGTGATCGTATTCTTCGGAAAGACTTGAAAGAGCATTTGAGCCAGCACTGTAAATTTCGAGAAGAAATGTGTCAGTACTGCAATAAATATGTGGTGTTAATTAACATAAAGGTAAGATTATAGAGCATTCCCTGGGAATCCACAGCACGTGTTTCCTCTTAATGTTGCTGAGTGAAAAGCTTCCAATGTTGCAATGGAGCTTAACAACTCCTGAAACAAAATTTGGCTGAGTAGCTGAAGAAAGTAAAATAAGTATGCTTTAAATAATACCAGTCACTGTTGCTCTGTTATGAACAGCAATGTGATATGGGGCTTGCACGTGTATGTTTGGGATTACTTTTTGCATGCCAGAATTGATTCCTCTATGTATACTACTTTACAAAAATGCAAACCATCATCTTGTTTCTTTTCCAGAATCATGAGGAAAATGACTGCCCTGACTATCCTGTGCCTTGTCTTCAAAACTGTTCACAAATAATTCTGAAAAAGGAGGTACTATTATTTTTTTCATGTGCTGTGGTTCAGCAGATCACACACAATTATTAAAACTGAAAGTTACATCGCAGACCACATTGACTCACATCAATAAAACTCCCTAAAAGGGATATATGTCCAATCTTACAAGTGGGGTGTTTGTTCACTGCAAACCATCGACATTGTGTAGTATGGAAAAATATTGGGCTTGTTTATTGAGTCTGAATACTCATTTTCCTGTTTTTGTGATTGGTGATGTCATGACACTGGCCTTTACTTGCCGTTTATGCAGACATTCAGATCTTATCAGTGTGGCAAGTTCCTTAATATTTATCTCATTACAAGTTTCTTTGTTAATACCTGCAGGTTGAAAAGCACCATGCTGTGTGTCCTGAGGCAGAAGTGGACTGCCCGTATAAGCAGTATGGCTGTCTGGTAAAGGTATTGTTTTATAGATTTTGTTTGTACCAGGACTGGAATTTGTCTCCCAAACCAATTGGAGCAATTAATCAAAATGACCAATAATTGTTTTTCAAAGCCATTTCTAATATTGGCTAAGATGATGTACTAGTGAACTAGGACTGCCATTCCTTCAATTTCAAAGCACAGAGGAGACATTTTAAATGTTTGCATCAATACATTTTCTATGAACAGCTTCAAAAATCTGTGCATCTTATTATTTTATTCTTTCACTTCCCCTCTGCCTTACTAAGGTGAAAAGAGGGAAACTTGCCGAACATGAAAACGGTGCCCTGAGGGAACACATGCTGCAGATTTTAGATAAGAACTCCCAGCTGGAAGAACAGGTAAGTTGTATTTAAGGAGCACTCTTCAGCAGTGCTTGGCTGGTTGGAGGACTTGGAGGATGATATGAGATTCTGCATTTGCTGCTTGGTTTTGCTCAGCTGCATTTTTAAAGACTCTTTTTATTGTCTTTGCACACCTCGGAAGTCAGAATAACCTCTTCTAGTGAAGTCAGTCAATTAGATGGAAGCCTCCGTGTGCTCAGGCACATATATGCTCCACCAAACATGCTGGGAGGCTCGTTGCCATCACTCACCTCATTTGCTTGTCATCTCTGCTTACAGTGAATATGAGGTTTGAAGACAGAGCATTTTAAAGTTTCAGTAGCCAGTCAAAGTGTTCTGAAAGGGGGCTTTAGGTGCCCAAGTCACCTGCTCTGTAAAGGCAGCGTGGAGCAGTGCAGAGCCAGTTGCAAGCACCTTTCCACTCATGATCACTTCTGTGGCTCCCAGCAGGTGACACTGGATGTATGCCCAATCCTGCTAAGGTGAATGCATCCAGATTGGTGGTTGACTTAGTCTTCTTGCTTGTTTATGCCAAAAATTTGTGCCCCAGAATGCTACAACTTGCGTTTGGAGTTAATACTACTTACTGACTCATCTCTTTTACTGGATGGACCCTTGTTTAGGTGGGAGAAAAGTATATACGTACACAGAAGCAAACATCACAGTATCACAGTATCACAGTATCACAAGGTTGGAAAGGACCTCTAAGATCATCAAGTCCAACCTATAATCTAACACTAACACCGACACTAACACCAACCATCATCTAAACCATGGTACTCAGTGCCTCATCCAGTCTCCCTTTAAACACCTCCAGGGTCGGTGACTCCACCACCTCCCTGGGCAGCCCATTCCAATGGCCAATCACCCTTTCAGTGAAGAATTTTTTCCTCATATCAAGCCTAAACTTTCCCTGACGAAGCTTAAGTCCATGCCCTCTGGTTCTGCCACTGGTCACCTGAGAGAAGAGACCAACCCCTGCCCGACTACAACCTCCTTTTAGGTAGTTATAGAGAGCAATGTCTCCCCTGAGCCTCCTCTTCTCCAGGCTAAACAGCCCCAACTCCCTCAGTCGCTCCTCATAGGGCTTGTGCTCCAGCCCCCTCACCATCTTCGTTGCCCTCCTCTGAACACATTCCAGTATCCTAACATCTTTCCCAAACTGGGGGGCCCAGAACTGGACACAATATTCAAGGTGAGGCCTGACCAGTGCCGAGTACAGGGGGACGATAACTTCTCTGGTCCTGCTCACTACACTATTCCTGATGCAGGCCAGGATGCCATTGGCCTTCTTGGCCACCTGGGCACACTGCTGGCTCATGTTGAGCTTCCTGTCCACCAGCACTCCCAGGTCCTTTTCTGCCTGACTACTCTCTAGCCACTCTGTCCCCAGTCTGTAGCTCTGCATGGGATTGTTGTGTCCAAAATGAAGTACCCGACATTTGGACTTATTAAACATCATCCCATTAGAATCAGCCCAGCTCTCCAATCTGTCCAGGTCCCTCTGTAGGGCCATCCTACCCTCTAACAGATCAACCCTTCCTCCCAGCTTGGTATCATCTGCAAATTTGCTGATGATGGACTCAATCCCCTCATCCAAATCGTCAATAAAGATATTAACATGTACATGTAGGTATGCATTATTTCCTTATAGAACTGAATGGATCATCATGATGGGGGTGAGATGAGTCGCTTTGCACCTGTTGCCACCCAGATCTATAACAGGGTGTGACTACTGTATGTTCAGTACTTGCTTGTTCTTATCCACATATTGTGAATGAAGTAGTACTGTATCTAAGTTAAAAGCTTCATATTGTAAACTTTTCTGCTTTCTGTTATGTTGTCACATATGTTTTAATTTGTTCTATATTTTGTTGTGGTTTTACTCTGTTTTCTTCCATATGTAGATATCTGACCTGCATAAAAGCCTGGAATGTAAAGAGATTAAAATCCAGCAGCTAGCAGAGGCCATTAAAAAGTGCGAGAAAGAATTCAGACAGTTTACACAACTCTTTGGTAAAAATAGCAACTTGATGGTAAGCACACAGGTGAGACATTAATTTTATCTTTTTTTTGGCCAATTGTCTTCTTGCATCCTAAAACGTGTTTATCCAGTAAGAGTTGTCATTAATAGCAGGGCAATAACAAATACCCCTGACACTTCACAAGCCCTTCTTTTTTTTTTCACTGTACAGTATTGTCTTTTCATTATAATGAATAAAGAAATTTAGATATCTGATCTAGACAAAAAACACTGAATAAACCCTCATGGCCACATCCTCATGCCAAATATGCAGGTGTAAATTTGAATAATCAGTTGAACAAAGTGATGTAGTGCAGCTGGATCTGAGCAAGGGGTAGCTTCTCTGTCACTAAATGCCAAATTAATTGAGCAGGAGCATTTGGATACATTCCTAAGCCAGAAAAGTACTTTTGAATGCACCATATAGTTGATATTAATGATATGCTAAAGGCTTCTTTATCTTATTTCAAATTAAATAGCTGATTTCATGAATGTCTCTTGTCTCTTCTTCCATCCTTTTCCAATGGTGTGAACTGTGAAGGCTCTAGCCAGCCACCTGGATAAATCTGTGCACCTGGAATCACAAGTGAAGCAGCTGATACAGATGGCAAACCAGCAACAAAGCAAATTAGACTTGCGACCCCTGTTTGATACAATTGAAAATGTAAAACAGAAGATTGCCCTGATGGAGACATACAATCAGCGCTTGGGTATGTTGGGACTTTCAGTTCTTTTCTGCATGAGTGTGGGGGTTTTGCTGATTTACGCTGGATAAGTAGAGGCTCTGGTACTACAGTCAGTCAGTTGCAGTTATTTGTCAGAAAGGGCTTTCTTCTTGCTTTCTGAGACCAAGCTGTGGTGGTGTGTGCTGCATCTTCCCACTTTCCCGTGCTCCACAATGTCTCCTGAATTCCTGTGGTGCTGCAGGGCCAGAGAGCTGGCCTTGGTCAGGCTGGTACACTGTGATGGAGGCAGTGGTTCTGTTCATATTCAGGCATGAAATCTGGTTTGTAGTTACCAATTTTCCTTATTCAGCTGCAAGCTGCAATTACAATAAAAAAACGTAACAGGTGTAGTAACACTAGTTAGCAGCCTGTACTAAGGCTTGAGTAGTTCAGTATTGTCCCCTCGAGTCCAGTTGCTCTTTGTATCCAGCACTCTGATAGTTTTATTTTACCAAATGTTTCTCTCTCTTTTCTTCCTCCCTCCTCCCTCCCCATCCAAGTTGTTTTGGAAGGTCAGTCCAACAAACACGATCTCCAGATCAATATTCACAAAGCACAGCTCAATAAAAATGAAGAACGATTTAAGCTTTTGGAAGGCACATGCTACAATGGGAAATTAATCTGGAAAATCACGGACTATAAGATGAAGAAGAAAGAAGCAGTGGAAGGCCGCGTCCTCTCCATATTCAGCCAGCCCTTTTACACCAGCCGCTGTGGGTACAGGCTATGCGCGAGAGCCTACCTGAATGGGGATGGCTCAGGGAAGGGAACACACGTCTCTCTCTACTTCGTGGTGATGAGAGGAGAATTTGACTCACTGCTACTGTGGCCCTTCAAGCAAAAAGTTACACTTATGCTTTTGGACCAAAGTGGGAAAAAAAATCACATCGTGGAAGTCTTTAGAGCTGACCCTAATAGCAGCAGTTTCAAAAGGCCGGATGGAGAAATGAATATTGCCTCTGGATGTCCACGCTTTGTGCCGCACACAGTCCTGGAGAACACAAAGAACACCTACATCAGAGATGACACTCTGTTTTTGAAAGTGGTTGTGGATTTAACCGATCTGGAGGAATTGTGAAAAGTGTTGCCTGTGTCACTGTTTTTACCATTAAGAAATGCTTTCTTGGTGACTACCAACCATGCAATAGTGAATTGCCACTGAATATATTTTGAGGCTTTTGGACTGCGTAACAGATAATGAACTGCCAAAGCATCAGCCTTCCCTTTTTTAACCTTTTTTTTCACAACTGCGTTTTAAGCCAGCTAGAAGTCCAGTGTGATGCGAACATGCATTCGATCCAGACTTGGCTTAGTCTGGGCTGGAGGAATGCTTGGCTCCCATCACTAGACTGGCATTTGGAGATAGAACTCCTCCAGTAATCCCTCTGGAGCCCAAGCAGGCCTGTGGGCTCCCATCTCTCACAGAACTGAAGCCATGCCTCAGTGCGCAAGCGTGTTTCACCTGTCTGAAATGGAAATGGTTCAACATTAGCATATTTGAATCAATGCATCTTGATCTCTTCATCTACTGGATTTGTGAAGCAGAGGGAATGGCTTCAGTTGGGCAGGGAAAACTTTTATCTGGGATCTTGCATCCTTTTTTTGTTTTGTTTTAATTGTTTTTCCAGAAAAGCCAGAGGAAGGTGCCAATGCCTTTTAATTTTCTAACCTGATATTTCAGCTGTATAGAGTACCCCCAGGTCACAATATCTTTGTTAAGTCCTTTCCTTTCCTGCCTAGTGCCTTGGGACTGATTTCCAATGGTGGTAAACATCCACAGTCCCCATCTGAAGTTAAAAGAGGCTGCAGGCACATCTCACCTCTCAGGACATGGCCAGAAGCTCTTGGCTGCGCTGCTGGAAGAAGTGGGGCAAAACTCCAGTACTTTTGCTCCCACATCTGCGCAAAAGAGATGCTTCCTGGCTTACCAGCTCTATGGAAGGCAGGAAGAACTTTGGATATCTGCTTGGGAAAAAAGCCCACATAACATGCACTGTTCCCCTCTACTAGAAACATGGATGTTTGGGAAAGGGGGCAAAATGGTTCAGGGAGTGAGGTTAGTGCATCTCTAGTGTTTGATAAAGGATGAGACAGCCACTGGGTAACAACTGCTGACTATGAACTACATCTGAAGATCTTAATCTTTATTCCAGACTCTTTCCATACTGCAAGGGAATGTATGCATTCTGCAGGGTTTATTGCAAACTCACCAAAACCATCAAGATCAGGCACTGAGAAACAAGTGACAAAGAATACATGTGCCTTTTTAAAGCCTTTTGGGTGCCTGTAAGAGGGATGTAATTTTGCACACTTGGTCATTTTATTATTACAAGTGACAGAATTTTGTGCCTCTCATCTCTCACAGATGAGGTAGTGAACTACCACAGCATTATTCATTGCTCCTGCACTCCACCGGCAGTGCAAACCTGGAGCTTCTCATGAGGCAGCAAGAAACTAAGCTGGGTTTAGAGTAAGAGTAAACTAGGCAGGATAAAAATCAAAGTGGAGCATAGATTGCAAGGTATAGGGTATAAAATGCAAGAGGGCAAATATGGTAAAATCAAAAATGCCCTTTCTGTGTGGGATGTTGGTATCAGCTGAAACAATACGATTTGGGGATTGATGCTAAGATGAAAGCAAAATACCGTATTTTGTATCTGCAGTCTCATTGCTAGGCATTTACTTTCCCACACAGTTTCTAGGACGTTAATCAGACACAAATATTTTCAAATTCAGAGGCAGGAGGGAAGAGACAAGAGACCTAAGTTATCTGTACCTTATGGTGAGTTAGCACATCCGAAATCTTCGTTTTGATCTAGATGACATTTTTGTTGTACAATTTCAGGATGTACTGAGCTACTGTAGGGGCTTTCCGTGTTCCTAGGGAGGAACCCCCTGGTTAGGGAGAGCCAGATTTTATTCTTTTGTATGGCCACAACTGACTTTAAAAGTAATTTTGGGTGTACAACAGAGAGAATTAGGCCTCGTACCCCTAACACTTTGTTACAGAAAAAGCGAGCTTGGTTTGAAAATGTTGTGGCATTCTAGGACATGATCAATCCTGAGCCTCAGACGTTGGACTTCATCTTATTACTTTAATATTTATCATGTAACTTTCGGCGTGGCACAACTTACATAGTAACCACTAATAATTGATGGAATCATACCACCCGTGTTTCCTGGGACTTTCCAGTACGTTGAGTGTAAAATACAAAAAGTGATAAAGGACTTGGAGAATCAAGGGAGGCAAGAGGGAAAGGGTGGAATCTATATCCAGGCACATGCCCAAATCCCTCCACCTCTACCACCCCAAGTGTAAAATGGGGATAATAATACTTGCAGAATGTTAGGACTATTTAAATGTTTGTGAAGAATTTTGAGCATGAAAAGAGCTAAGTATTATTAAAACTCCATTTCTAATTGTTAGAATAGATGATGGCATAGTGACATGGGTAAGTGTTTAGTGTGTTTCTGGACAGATTTTGAAAGCATGTTGAGTTTTAGCCAGTCTGTACTGCAATCTCTCCTCTACCTACAAATTAGGTTTACGTTTTTGCCACGAATATTCCTTTTAAAATTTTGAAGCACAAATGATTCATCCTGGGTGATGGAGACATCCCTTTTGAAATACTGCCTATTTTATAAGGAATTAGTTGAGAAAATTAATTTTTTTAAAGACAACCTTGTTTAAATGGATTCTTTTTATTACAACAGCTGAGTCTTTTATGTTAAAATTTTCAGTGATTTTTACTACTTGCAAATAGGATTTTAAATTTCATCCCATGTCTAATAAAGAAAAAATGTTGCATAGCATGAATTGTCAGGAAGAATTTTGATGTTGCATGAAAAACACCAAAAAACTTTTCAATAATATTGTACTGGGTAAGTAACCAAAAGAGCGTAGGGTATTTCTATATCAGCATACAGTATGTTTTTAATGTATTTATTGACAGTTTGTAGTTGTTTGAATATCTCTTGCTATGTTACAGGCATTTTTCTAGCCAAATGCCATCACTGTATATGTAAACTACTAGAAGAATAAATAATTTTACTGTCCTTCTGAAGTGATTGTGGCAGATACTGCTTTTGGCTGGTTTTAAGCAGTATTTTTAAGAAGGATGTGGAGTACTGGATATTTGTTTACAATCCAAAAATGGAATAAATAAAAATAAATATGCATCACAGATATTTTGGTTTATATTTTAATTTTGTAAAGCAGCTGTACATACAAGTTCAGTAAATTCTAAGCTCAGCTAGATCAGATGAAGATCCATAAAGTCTGAGGATCCATCGGAATCAAAACGGGACATTATTTCTGTTCGGAGCAGGTTTAGGTTCAGCTGATGTTTTTGTTTCAGTTCAAGACAGTGACAGAAATTGTTTCAATATCCCATGATTATTTCATGCTATACATGGCATTTTAAAAATGGGAATGCAGAACTTGGTGGGGTTCCACCTAAAATGTTGGAAATGAGCTGGGGAAAAATGTTAGCATCTGATTCACGTTCCTCTGTGAGAGCTCAAATACCCACTCAGTGCCATGGGGTGTCCCAGCCTCGTAAATAGAATCATAGAATCATAAGGTTGGAAGAGACCTCTGAGATCATCTAGTCCAACCATGCCTGTCTCCCTACTCAACCGTATCCCTAAGAAACTCATCTACAATACAGCATGTATCATGGAGGTGACAGACAGCCTAGCACTGTGCTGCTGTGGGCAGCCTTCACACTGCAAGAGGGAGAGGGAAACCAGGTCCCAGGCCAGGATGCAAACTCCCTTAGTTGGTGTACAGCCAACTCGTCTTGACTTATGTCTCTGTGTGTGGAGACAAAGACATGCAGAAGAGCTGTGTCCATGTACTGGTGCACAGCAACACACTGGCAGAGGAAGCATGGTTGGGGGTTCTCCATTGGAGGAGCTGGACAATGCTCACCCAGAGATGTCCCTTGAGAGCTGTGGGAAGACCATTACAGCCTGTTAGGGCTAACTGGAGAGCTGAAGAGCAAAGGTAATGGCACTTGTTGGCCAGGCCAGATGGGACATGCGGTGGGAATCCTGATCCTAGGAAGCACAGACAAGCCTTGTATGGCACAGGCTGCTGTGGCAGAAGCTGTTAATTTTACAAACAGATACATGGACCAAATAGCTTCAGTTGCAGGTGAGGTTCAGCAAAGGCTTCAAAATGCCTGTTCAGGCTCAGCATTGGGGTCACGTAGTTCATGGCATCATAGAATCATAGAATGGTTTGGGTCGGAAGGGACCTCAAAGATCATTCAGTTGCAACCTCCCTGCCATGGGCAGGGGCACCTCCTGCCAAACCAGGCTGCTCAAGACCCCATCCAACCTGGCCTTGAACACTTCCAGGGAGGGGGCATCCACAGCTTCCCTGGGCCACCTGTGTCAGTGCCTCAGCACCCTCATTGTAAAGAATTTCTTCCTAACGTCTAATCTAAATCTTCCCCCTTCCAGTTTAAAACCATTCTCCTTCATCCTATCACTCCTTGCCCTTGTAAAAAGTCCCTCCCCAGCTTTCCTGCAGGCCTCCTTTAAGTATTGGAAGGCTGCTATGAGGTCTTCTCTGAGCCCTCTTCTCCAGGCTGAACCGTCTCAACTCTCTCAGCCTGTCCTCAAAGGTGCTCCGGCCCTCTGATCATCTTCGTAGCCTCCTCTGGACTCATTCCAACAGTTCCATATCCTTCATATTTTGGGGATTCCAGAACTGGACAGAACACTCCAGGTGGGGTCTCATGAGAGAGGAGCAGAGGGGGAGAACACTCTCCCTCACTTTGCTAGCCACACGTTTTTTTGATGCAGCCCAGGACACGGTTGGTCTTCTGGGCTGCGAGTGCCCATTGTCCTCATGTCGAGCTTCTTATCAATCAACACCCCCAAGTCCTTCTCTGCAGGGCTGCTCTCAATCACATTGTCCCCCATCCTCTATTGGTACAGGGGGTTGTCCCAGTCCAGGTGTAGGACCTTGCACCTGGCCTTGTTTGAGGTTCACACAATCAAAATAACCCTCTTTTGCAATAACAACTACTTCTCATGTCGAGGGCGCCTAACGCTGAGACCCAGCGTCGCGGCCCTGCGGCACGCGCCAGCAGCGCCGCCCGCAGCGCAGCTTACAGCCCCGCCCGCCCGGGCAGGAAGCGCGCGGCACTTCCGGGTCGCGGGGCCCGGGGAGGCGGCTGGAGCGGCGGCGGCGGCGGCCCCGGCACGGGGTGAGTGCGGGCCGCCGTGCGGGACCGGGGCGAGAGACGCGCCTCTCGTAGGGCTGTACGCGCCTGTGTGCCGGCCCGGCCCTGCCCGGCCCTGCCCGGCCCTGCCCTGCCCGGCCCGGCCGGCCGGCGGTGCGGGAAACGCAGCAGTGAACGGGTGGGTGGACCCGAGAGAATGGCAGGAGGATGTGCCAGGGGAGAGTTAGAATGGGTATCAGGAAAAGGTTCTTCGCTCAGGGGGCGGTGGAGCACTGGAACAGCTCCCCAGGGAAGCAGTCACGGCGCCAAGGCTTACAATATTCCAGAAGCATTTTGACAGTGCCCTGAGACACACGGTGTGAATGTTGGGGGTGTCTTGTGCAGGGACAGGAGTTGGTCTCGATGATCCTGGTGGATGCCTTCCAGCCCAGGTCATTCTGTGATCCTTTTGTGTCCCTTCCAACTCAGGACATTCTGTGGCTCTGTGGGTGAGTGCCAGCACAGAGGGAGTTGTTTTCCCTCTGGAGTCCCCGTGAGCTCCCTCCTCGATGGAGTCTGGAATCCACCGGCTGCCTGCAGTGCGGTTTGCTGTGAAAAAAAAAACAAGCCTTGCCTCTGTGCTAATGGCACGTTCTTTGAAGGTGATAGGAAAACAGAGTTTTCACCTCAGATTGTTGATGTGGAAGAATGAGACGCTAAGCTTGCATTTTGCTGTCATGTGATGCAGTTTGATAAGTGTGGCAGTGGGGCTGCCCTCAGGAGTGCTCGTTGGTTCCTGCCATTTCTGCACTGCTCTCTTTTTTTTTTCTTCCCAAAGTCTTTTGGAGGTGATGTTATTGAACGTATTTTTGACTCTCACTAGGTATGGATAACGGGAAGGATGACAAAAGCAAGATGCTGTGTGCAACTTCTCAAGAAGAGCTGAAAGTCCGAGGTAGGCATCGCCAACCTGTCTCTGTGCTGTGGCTCCTTGTGTGTGATTCCTTATGTCAGTTACCGCGTTGGACCCAGATGTTGAGTGGCACCTCCTAATGGTAACAGACCACAGCACACTGGAAGAGGGGGAAGAAGAACCCACCAGCTCCTGAAAATAGGGGTTCATTGTGCCCGAGTTCTGTCAAGAGTCATTTTTATAGAGCATAGTTACTCACATGCTTGTCACTGTTGCTTTGTGTTATCTTAAGGAAAAGAAAAAAGGAAACGCAAACGCAGTAGAAGCAGATCATCATCCATTTCGTCCACATCGTCTTCTAGCAGTGCATCCACTTCTTCCTCCTCATCACGCTCATCATCAAGGTCGTCTTCTTCAAGTAGCAGAGGTAAGCTACCTCCACATATATGCATGATGTTTACCAGTTTTGACAGCACGCCCGGAAACATTTAAAACTTATTTTAAATGTGGCTAAAGCACCACACACTGGTGGTGTAGAATACCAATACCACAAGTTCGGAGTGTTTCAGCCCTTTCCTGTTGCTGTATTAAGGTACCTCCTTGCACACGGTACGCAAAATGTCCTTGCGTTAGTGTCAATAACTTAAAAATAGAAACTGCTATGCAAAGAAGTGTTAATTTGTAAAAATATGCTGTATATATTTTAAACTCTATTTCATTACATATTCAAAACACAGATCTTTTTTCTGCTTCCTCCATCTATGTAGACCAGAGTTGGGGTTTTTGATTTAGTTTTAGTTTGGCGTTAACATTTCAGGCATTATATCAGGACTGCATTGTTTTCATATTCTCTATCAAAATATATTGTATCACTGCAGGTAAAGTGAACAAATTACCATTTTTTTAAATAAAATGTGTCAATCTAAACATGGAAGTGTATTTTACCCTTTTTTACTATGATTGGGAAGAACTCTAGTCTGGAATAGAGTTCTGATGAAAAGTCTAACATCAGAATCGGCTGAAACTTCAGTAGCTGGTACAGGACCTCATATTTGTGACTGTCTTTTCCAAAGTTTAACAGAGATTTAGTTCTGCTTCTTTTGAAGCAGATTTACATCTGTATGGAAATACTACTTGTTCTCCTGCTTCAGAGGCCTGATTCAATGTATCTGACGTAAATAAATTCTGAAAACATTCAAATCTATGAATTTGTGTATTTGATGGGGGAGGTCTTCCTTTCTTCTTGAATCCAGTGTGATACACTCTGAAACTTCTAAAAAGAATTAGGGTGCCATGTCAGGCACTGACTGTGTGAACATGCTTGGTATGTTCTCTGGATCATCTTTTAGAGGGATGTCAAGAAACATGTATCTGAGGAAAAAGTCAGTCTGAATTAGGCTCAAGTTGTCGCTCTGCATGCTTGGAGAATTGCTAAAAATTCCCCAAGCTTTCTCATTCACAGGGGAGAGCAGAGGATCTGGCAAAAATGTCCTAAAAGGGTCTGTTTAAACAACTCTATTTGCTCTATCTCAACAAGAAAAGACTGAGGTAATTGAGCTAAGACAGATGGCATAGGTGTAGGTAGTTGCCACTATGAAGAGGGAGTAAAAAATCTTTCTGTGACTTTCAGAGCAAGGAATAATGACCTTAAATTGCAATAGGAGAGATTTGAGTTGGATTCTAGTAAAAATATAGCCTAGCAACCGAACAGTGGAATAGCTTGGGTAACCTGCCATTAAAGGCCTTGAATGATGAAGGTTGCCCCAGTCTCATGTGTCAGGTGTAGTAGGAGTGGAGTTAATGTTCCTCCTTGGGCAGCAAAATGGCCATTTCTTTTGCCATTTCTTATCCATGTTTCTTTTTTCTTATTTAGTGATTGCAGCTGTAAACATGGCTGTCAGACACTGGGTAATGGCTGGGAAAACTGAGGGGAGAGTAGGAGAAATTGTCTCCTGTTCTCTCTGTATGCCTCAACTGCCTTCTCCAGCCTTGCTAGTAACATAGGTTATATGGAAAATGAAGCTGACTTGAATGCACAAAGGTCACACTTTGCTGTGGGAAAAGGGACACTGGGGTATAGAAATGGAGAATGCAACTTGTTAAGTGGAGTATGGAGAGGGATTTCCCTCAGACAGGAGACAAGTAGGCAAATCAGTGCTAGAACTAGGGAGGTAAGGTGGCCCAATGTCAAAACAGATTGAGCTTGGGAGGAGGCAAAATGATGATAAATGGCAACTCAGCATAAGTGAACAGGAGGAAAGATGACCTGACAGCCTAGGAATTCAACAGTGCAGTGCAGCAGTCTAGAGAGGTTCTTCTGGGTTTTGAGGTCATGAGAACTGTGGTGAGGATGGTGAGAGATAAAAACTGAGTCTGAAAGAATATGGATGAAGGGATAAAACTGGGCAAGTGTCTGTTCATCATAGGGTACTGATTTTCAGAGTCCAGAAGAAAGCCCACTGTGGTTTAATGTACCCCTTTCCTGATTCTGGCAAACATTTATAAAAGTCCTCTGGCCAGATATACCATCCAGCCTGTTATTACCAAGAGACTGAACACGCTGATAGAATTACCATTTTCATTGTTTCTTCTGACATTCTTGTGCTGCATTTGTCATTAGGAGCCTAAAAGATGATTGTTCGGGTAGTCTTACCTTCAACTTGTCTAACTTTTGATTCTAGTTAAATGTTGGTATATTCCTATAAAGTTATCTTTCGCTTGGAATTAATGGTAAAGAAACTGCAGGGCTGATAGATTGAGGGCAGACTGTTGGAAGACAAGTAAGCTTGTTCACAGTCTCTCTAGTCCCGTAGTCAAAGCTAGTGCTTCAAAATGTACTTTCTTGCATAGTGTAATATTTAAAAACTATGATTGACTAATAGAACTTGTTGGTTTCTGCTTTATAAAATCTACTAAAAATGGTGAAGTTGGAAGGTGAGTTGAGTAAGCAGGAAAGGTTTTCTTTTGCCTTGAACAGTGATAGTATTTTCTGTGGTTTGTCAGCTGCATCTGCACCTTTTGTTGTCTTCTTTGTGAGTCAGGATCGCTGGCTATAAACCAGATATTTGCAATCTGTTGAGCAAAGCTGCAGAAAGAGAGAAACATTGTATCTTAGTATAATATTTTGTTATATAAGTAATCACTGAGTAAATCAGGTATTTTCAGTTTCTGCGTTAGACCAGTAAGTGGCAGTAAGTTAGTGTGTTGCTTTTCTCAGGGTTAGTTTCAAACATTGTTAGTGAACATAGCTGAATTAAAGCATTTTCTTCTTAGGTTTTGCATCTTCTAGGTGCCTTATCTGTAAAACCAAGTGCCTTTTTCAGAATGCTAAACTGAGAGTGTTTGGTTTTGTCTTGTTTTAGATTCTCCTAAGTCTAAATCAAAGAAAAAGAAAAAAGAAAAACACAACAAAAAGGTAAATGTTTATTAAGAGAAGTAAGTAGTTAACAAGTTCTTCATAGTCCGCTAACCTTCAGTGTCATGTAGGATGTAGTGCTTTTGTCTGTGGCTATGTAAATCTGAGTCATGCTTTTAGGGTTACAGCAGGTGAGCTGGCAGGTGGGCATATACTTGACTGTATACCAAAGGAGAAATAATTTAAAGGCTCCTTTTGCTAGTTGTTGCTGGTCCAGATAGAACTTAGAATAGTCTCCGAAGAAGGGAGTGGAGGATCTTGATAAGTTTATGTAATTTCTGTTAGAAAAAACTTTAGTCAATGAGACAGAGTAGTAGATTCTTGCTGTTGTAATTTTTCAGTTTATTAGAACTATCTGGTCAGTAATTTTTATATTTGGGGATTACAATAAAAGGAAGAGAATCAAGAGATCAGGCCATTTCTGGTGCTCAACATCTCAAGGGTTGCTGACCCTGCTGCATTACTTTCAGCGTACTTCAGATAGTACTTATTCAGCAGTGGGAAGGATGAGCAGTAGTGGCTGTCTTAACTAGCCAGGATGTTAAGAGCTGCTTGTAAATTTCCTTTTTTTTGCCCTTGTGAATCTGTAAGCGTAAGAATACATGTCTTGTACTTGTAGAAAAGGAAAAAAGAGAACAAAATGAAGAAAAAGAAAGAAAAGAAGAAAAAGAGAGAGAAAACGGGACCTGTTCAGCTTTCCAAGGTAAGCTTGGGTGAGACTGAAGTCCCATTGTATTTCTCATCTAAACACTTAAACATTTTTATGATAGGACAGATTATAACACAACCAGGTTTGTCATCAGCAGATAGAACCCCCCCCATCTCTATTGTTTTAGACGATTAGGAAATATAAAAGATTATTTTCTGTAATTTTGTTTAAGATCTGTAAGATTTCAAATAAAGCAAAGCTTATGCCTTTCTAATATGTGATGTCATTTTAGTTCTTTAAAAACAAAAAGAAGAATGAAAACTACAGCATGATAACCGGAAAGAAAATTAAGATGAAAATAAAGAAGACTAAGCAGGATAAAGAGGTAAGAGTTAAAATAGTCTACATATCCCTAAGGGAAAATACTGTAGCTTTTAATATTTTTCTAATAGTAGTCTTTTGTAGAAGAGTGAATGTCATAGTTAGGAGTTGTAAATTTATTGTAGCTTTTAAATTGGCTAGATGCCATCTGAGAAATTTTAATTCATTCTTTTGGCAAGCTTTGTGTTATGAGTGGGCATGGAATATTCAGGCATGAATAGATAAACCAAGGAATGCTTGTGCAGGTTCTTCCATTTCAGTCTGTAGTGTTTAGCTGATTTGTGGCTTGCTTTGTGGATTTAATATGTGCTGGTTTTAATTGTCCTCGTCTTCCAGTCTCTTGTGGTTAGTTGTGGTAATTGCTGCTTTAGTGTGTTTTGCTAACACTTGTGAGACTAGCCATGATTTAGAGGGGGATTAAAAAAGGACGATACTAGCGTTAGGACCACGTACTCATGCATTCTCTCAAAGCAGTCAAATGGTTTTGCTGAGCTGCCCAGGAAAATAGGTATTTTGAATAGCATTTTGTGCTGTTGCTATGGGTGTTTGGACTCTACACTTAAATAATATGTTTCCCTACCTTAGAGTGGTTTGCAGAAGTACAAGTCAGTATGTGTTAAAGTGTTACTTTACTGAGTTATCCAATTTGGTGGATTCTGATTCAGCCATAACAGTTTATTCCATAGTTACCAAAGCAAACCTGAGAATTGCAAGTTAAATTTGATCAAAAATTTATATGATCTTCTTTCTGTGGCACTGAAGTTTGTGTTAAATTATGCTGAGTGCTTGCTAGCCTTATCCCAGTAACCTGTGTGTTATAATAATCGGTGTCAAATATTTGATGTTTGTCCTTGTTTGATTGGCATCCATGGTCATGAACATGCTGAAATGAACAACTTCCATTCTTCACAATATTTTAAGGCTCAGTGTTGTTTTATAAATCGTGGTTTTAAAAACACTGGAAACAAGTGTTTTGACTGCTTTGCCTATCTCTTATGTAAAGAAAGAACCTAAATTCTTGGTTCCCTTTCTATTACGGTGCAAGCTGCTGCTTATGCATAGAAAGCAATACTGCTTTCCAGAGCAAAGACTTGCTGTGTGCTTAGTGAAAGGTGCCTCAGACACCAGAGAATTGCATTGTTCTTCCTGTGAATTCCCTCCTGAGCAGACTGTGAGCGACATGATGACAACCCAGTGGAGCCTCCACGGGGAACCACTTAGAAAATGTGTCATGAAATAATGACAATGACAGCTTGTCTCCTCTAGCATCTCTCCTGAGTACCCATTGCCTTGCACTTTCTCCAGGCACTCATAGCTAACTCGTAGCTAGTCATATCCAGCTGTGTGAATGTGGTAGCGTTTGTTGTGAGGCGTGCTGAGGTGTGAAAGCCCCACAGAAAGCAGGGTTATGCAGCCTGGGTCCTCTGCGTATAAGTCTGTTGAACTACTGCCTCTGCTTTTCTGCTGCACAGAGAGACCGGAACCGTGCAGAACTCCTTGAATTTCTGAACTCTGCTTTGTAATGGGAAGAGTCTTGACCAAGGACTTGTACATATACCAAGCCAACGATCATCAGGCCTAGCAAAACACTAAAGGGAAACTCAGGGAAAAGGATGACAAGTTTGACAAGATCAGATTCTTCTGCTGTGAAGACAAATGGGATGTCCCTTTTTAATGGCAAAATGAAGAGTAACTGATAACTTCATTAATGAAGATCCATGTCCTCCTTTTGAGATCCTAAGGTAACAGCCAGGCTGTGGTGTTTTAGAAGAAGAACCTAAGAGTGTGTTTTTGACAACGATACGAAATGACGCACTGAAGTCCAATAATGTAATTTCTATCCTAACTGCATGCAAAATGCACTCAATTTCAAATGTCTTAGTGTTTCTAGTAGTTTAAACAAAGCAGAGTATTTGTAAATGTCTATTTGAAAGATGAGGCGTTTCTATATGAGTATTTTTTCCAGTGGTGGTTTTACTTGTCCTAAAGTGCAAGTTGACCTTTGTAAATAGAACATGCTTTTACATAAATGATTTTTTGACAGTCCATTAATTAATATATTATTTTCTTTCAGAGTTTGAGGTATGATCTTTCTCTGGACAATTTATTTCTCTCACTAGAAGGTGTGACAGTAAAATACTCTAGAGCAATAATGGTACCTGAGTGATTTCTATTCCAGAATAGCAGGAGGAAACATCTGTGATTTTGTTTCTTTATCTGGATCAGCTGTTGAGAGGCAGCTCACAGTAGATAGTTTACCCTCCGCTTCTGGAATTGCTGTTCTTAGACCAAAAAGCTCTGGAGCTGTGACCTACCTCTCTGATCCAGTGAGCTTTGTAGCAAGCCTTCCTCTGTCTGAAGTGCCCTGAGGCACATACCATGTATCTTAGTCTAACGGAAAGAGAAAGTCATAGGAATGACGCAGAGGCAGTGACCCTCTAGGTGTGTTGCCAGTTCACTGTGAGATAAGGCAAATCTGGATGTACAGTTGACCATAGCATTAACTTGAGTGTGTGTGTGTCTGTAGTTTGCTCAGTGCTTACTTGCTTCCTTACAGAGCCTTGACTTTTGATTACCCAGCAGGCTCCTGTGTACATAATCATGATGTGAGAATTCCACTTTAATCTGTTGTGTAGCAAGTGCTTCTTGGGAACCACAACTCAGGAATGCTCAAAGGAGTCAAGGGTAGTTGACTGACAAGAATGTTGGGTGTACAGTGGTCAGAGTGTGGGGAGTTCATTAAAGAGCAAACACATGGAAAACTCTTTGTGTCTGCCATGGTGTTCTAAGTAAATCTGAAGGTTTCTACTGTTGTTCAAGGGATAATTTTAAAACTATTTTGGCATGTGACACCTTCTGAAGACGGAAAATCCTGTATTTTCCCTAGGTCGGTTTGGGTTTTTTTTTGTGAAACATTTTGCAGTTGTTGCAGAGATATAACTCTTTAGAGACCAAAGCCCTCATCCAGAAGAGCTTACATCCTTATGAACATAAAGCATGAGAACATACAGGTAAGAACAGGGGTTTCCTTGACTTTGAACCTGGTCATGGAAGCTCTTTTTTTGGAAGCACTGTTCTGAATTCATGGGTTTCATGGTGATCATGCTTTGATTTATGCTACTTCGGTATCTCCTTGTTAAAGATGACAAAGCATCTTGCCCAGAGAAGCATTTTTTTATCTCTGGACTTCTCTTAACAAGGTTAATCCCAAACACTTAGACAATAATGTCATTGCCTTTCCCTAGGTTATATTTTGTCTAAAGATAGTACAATTTCCCGTAAGTTTGAAGAGGAAGAAAAAAATTAGAAATTTGCAAGAGAGAAAGAGATTGCACTTGTAAAAATCTGCAGTGGTTGGAAGGTCCAGACTTGATTGAAATAATCTGCTTTTTACTCAACTGAGTTTTTTAACAACAGAAATTCTAGAAACAGAAGTCACTGGGGCAAGAAGGAGGGGAAGGATATATTCTCTGAGCTGCTGCTGCCATGCCCATCCTCCTTGGCACTGTTTCTTTCAAGTGTTGTATCTGATTTACAAGAAGCTGTGCTACAAGCAGCAGAACTGATAAGAACTGATAACTTGGGATTTGTGCCTCTTTAAGCCCTTGCTACCACCCTAGTCCTACCTCTCACTTGCGTTCTGTCATGAGGCAGGCAGGAATCTAAATGGCTGGGTGGTTTTCATTGGTCCCATGGTGGAGGGTGAGTAATTGTCGTGAAGCAGGAAAGCAACTAGGTATTTCTGAAGATCTCTCTACAATTGATACAACTGATATCAGTCTCAAAAGCTATGGGAAGAGGATGGAGCACAGTTTCATAAGTATGTTTTCTTAGGCAGGGAAAACGGGCAAAACCCCACATGAGAGAATGGTTAGTGCAAGCAATTGAGTGATTCAGCTCTTTCTCCTGGGCGATGCAATTCTTTGTTACTTATTTCCTTTACGATTTGCCTGAACTTTACTCCTTTACCTGTGTAAAAATGTACAAGAGATCAAGATGAGAAAATACCTATGAATACCACTTTGTCTTGGAAGTACTTGCCTCTGTTGAGCTAAGATATATCACCCTGTAGCGCTGAGCAGGGCCTGCAATTTTAGTACCTGTTCAATATTTAGTATGGTTAAACTTAGGTGAGTTGTGCTGCTTTGATGAACTTGCATATTTCCAGCTGCCCCTACAAAACAGGTTTGGGGAGTTGGAATTTGATGCTCAGGTGGAGGATAGTCTGACAGAGAGCTCACCTGATGAGGCTGTTAACCTCACATTGCCCATCAAACAGGTCAGGACCTCAAGTAAGAAAAAGAAAAGGAGGGTCATTGTAGTAGGAGACTCCCTTCTGAAAGGAAAGGAGGGCCCTATTTGTAGGATGGACCCAACTCATAGGGAAGTCTGCTGCCTTCCCCAAACCCGGGTACACGACATCGCCAAGAGACTCCCAGACCTAATTAAACCCTCTGATTATTACCCGCTTCTGGTGGTACAGGCTGGTAGTGATGAACTAGCGAAAAGAGGGTCAAGGGTATTTAAAAAGGAACTCCAGGAGCTGGGATGGTCAATAGCTAGGGCAGGAGCACAGGTGGTGTTCTGTTCAGTTCCCCCGGTGGCAGGGATGTATACAGATAGGAATAAGAGAATATATGCAGTTAATAAATGGCTTAGGAGCTGGTGCCGGCAGAGGAATTTTGGGTTCTTTGATCAGGGGAAAACCTTTACAGCACCTGGCCTGCTTGACCCAGATGGGTCTCGTCTAACTCTGAAGGGTAAGAGGATTCTAGCTCAGGAGCTGGCAGGGCTTGTTGAGAGGGCTTTAAACTAGGCATGACGGGGGAGGGGGGAGTTACTAGGCTCACCAAATATGTCCCTGTGGAGGATGAGCCATCCCAAAGGGGGTTGTCAGTAACCCAACTGAAGTGCATGTACACAAACGCACACAGTATGGGAAACAAGCAGGAGGAGCTAGAAGTCCTGGTCCAGCGGGAGAGCTATGATATAGTTGCTATCACGGAAACGTGGTGGAACGACTGTCATAACTGGAGTGCTGCCATGGAAGGTTACAGGCTCTTCAGGAGAGACAGGCGTGAGAAGAGGGGTGGAGGGGTGGCCCTCTATACTAGGGAAACCCTGGATGCTGTTGAAGTCGAGATCGGTGATGACCAGGTTGAGTGTCTATGGGTAAGAGTCAGAGGGGCAGTCAGGTCTGACCTCCTGGTTGGAGTGTGTTACAGACCACCCGACCAGGAGGAGGATTTGGATCTTCTATTGTTTAAACAGCTGGAGGCTGCCTCTAGATCGGCTGCCCTTGTTCTTTTAGGAGACTTTAACCTTCCAGATATCTGCTGGAAACTCAACACTGCTGAGAGGAGGCAGTCCAGGAGGTTCTTAGAGTGTATTGAGGACTGCTTTTTGTCACAGCTGGTGAGTGAGCCCACCAGGGGTGAGGCTCTGCTTGACCTGCTGTTTATGAACAAAGAAGGGCTGGTGAGTGATGTTGTTGTCGGAGGCTGTCTGGGGTCTAGTGATCATGAGATAATTGAGTTCTCTCTGAACAACGTAATAAGAAAAGCCAGGAACAGAACATCGATGCTGGACTTTCGGCGGGCAGATTTTGGATTATTTAAGGAACTGGTCAGGAAAGTACCCTGGGAAATAGCTCTTAGTGGCAAGGGGGTCCAGGGAGGTTGGATACACTTCAAGAATGAAATTTTGCAGGCACAGGAGCGGGCTGTCCCCGTGTGTTGTAAGAAGAGTCGTAGGGGCAGCCCTGGATGAGTAGGGAACTTCTGAAGGAACTAAGTAAGAAAAAGAGGATGTATCATCGTTGGAAAGAAGGGGATGTAAGTCAGGTCATGTTCAAAGATGTTGTTAAGTCATGTAGGAGGAAAATCAGGGAAGCAAAAGCCCATCTGGAGCTCAAATTGGCCACTTCTGTTAAGGACAATAAGAAGAGTTTTTATAAATACATCAATGGCAGAAAGAAGGGCGGCAGCGACCTCCACTCCTTGTTGGATGTGGAGGGAAATATAGTAACCAAAGATGCAGAGAAGGCTGAGGTACTTAATGCCTTCTTTGCCTCAGTTTTTAACAGTAAGGATGTCAGCTCGCTTGACAGTTGGCCCTCTGAAGTGGTTGATGGGGGCAGGGTGAAATATGGCCCTCCTGCAATCCATGAGGAGGAAGTTAGAGACCTGCTGAGCCGCTTGGACCCTCGTAAGTTTATGGGGCTGGATAGGATCCATCCTAGGGTGCTGAGAGAGCTGGCGGATGAGCTTGCTAAGCCGCTCTCCATCATCTTTCAGCAGTCCTGGCTCACTGGAGAGGTCCCGGAAGACTGGAAGTTGGCCAATGTGACGCCCATCCATAAGAAGGGCCGTAAGGATGATCCAGGTAATTACAGACCTGTCAGCCTGACCTTGGTCCCAGGTAAAATCATGGAGAAGATAATCCTGGGTGAAATCATGCGGCACCTGCAGAACGGTCAAGAAATCAGGCCCAGCCAGCATGGATTTAGGAGGGGTAGGTCCTACCTGACCAACCTGATCTCCTTTTACGATCATGTGACTCGCCTGGTAGATGAGAGGAAGGCTGTGGATGTGGTATACCTGGACTTCAGCAAGGCCTTTGACACTGTCTCCCACAGTAGACTCCTAGGGAAGCTGGCAGCCCGTGGCTTAGATGGGAGCACTTTGTGCTGGGTTAGGAATTGGCTGGATGGCCGAGCCCAAAGAGTGATGGTGAATGGTGTCTCATCCAGTTGGCGGCCGGTCACCAGTGGTGTCCCCCAGGGATCGGTGTTGGGTCCCGTCCTGTTTAATATCTTTATTGATGATCTGGATGAGGGGATTGAGTCAATCATCAGCAAGTTTGCAGATGATGCCAAGCTGGGAGGAAGGGTTGATATGTTAGAGGGTAGGATGGCCCTACAGAGGGACCTGGACAGATTGGAGAGCTGGGCTGATTCTAATGGGATGATGTTTAATAAGTCCAAATGTCGGGTACTTCATTTTGGACACAACAATCCCATGCAGAGCTACAGACTGGGGACAGAGTGGCTGGAGAGTAGTCAGGCAGAAAAGGACCTGGGAGTGCTGGTTGACAGGAAGCTCAACATGAGCCAGCAGTGTGCCCAGGTGGCCAAGAAGGCCAATGGCATCCTGGCCTGCATCAGGAATAGTGTAGTAAGCAGGACCAGAGAAGTTATCATCCCCCTATACTCGGCACTGGTCAGGCCTCACCTTGAATACTGTGTACAGTTCTGGGTCCCCCAGTTTGGGAAGGATGTTAGGATACTGGAATGTGTTCAGAGGAGGGCAACGAAGATGGTGAAGGGGCTGGAGCACAAGCCCTATGAGGAGCGACTGAGGGAGTTGGGGCTGTTTAGTCTAGAGAAGAGGAGGCTCAGGGGAGACCTCATTGCTCTCTACAACTACCTAAAAGGAGGTTGTAGTCGAGCAGGGATTGGTCTCTTCTCTCAGGTGACCAGTGGCAGAACTAGAGGGCATGGACTCAAGCTTCGTCAGGGAAAGTTTAGGCTTGATGTGAGGAAGAAGTTCTTCACTGAAAGGGTGATTGGCCATTGGAATGCGCTGCCCAGGGAGGTGGTGGAGACGCCGACCCTGGAGGTGTTTAAGGGGAGACTGGATGAGGCACTGAGTGCCATGGTTTAGATGATGGTTGGTGTTAGTGTTGGTGTTAGTGTTGGGTTATAGGTTGAACTTGATGATCTCAGAGGTCCTTTCCAACCTTGTGATACTGTGATACTGTGATTTCATGTTGCGGGAATACGTGAGCTTTTCGGTCTTCCTCTGCAGGCAAGGACAACCGAGTGAGCTCTGTTCAGAGAGGCTGAAATAACTTGCCCCAGCTTTCCCTGCTGAACCTGCCCGGGTGAGGTGCATGTGGAGGCCTTGACCGCTGGATGGAGCTCTGATGTGCTTTGTTGTAGCGTTAAGCGTGCTACTCCTGCTCTTTGCTGTGCATGTTTAAAAACAAGTTTCCTAAGTTCCTGCTCAATTCGCAAGGCTGGGAGCTCCATTCTTATTTGGGAACTCCATGAAATGGCTGGATTTTAAGTACTAGTTGGTCCTCCTGAAGGATATGAGGTCCTGGGCACACCAGAAAATCCTCCAGTCTGCTACTTGCTTATATTTGTAGCTGTAAAGTGATAATCTTTTGAGGAGCTGCTTCTTAAAATTATTGGCCTTCTGTTTCCCTCTCCGAACAAAATGAATCATCGAAATTACTGTGTCCACTGGACGGATCACAGTTTTATTTGGCTGCTGACAACAGGTGTCTTTTTCCTGCCTGTTCAATTTTAGTCTTAAATTGTAATTCACAAGGAATGTGAAACATCTAGTATTTTCTGAGGGAAGAGCAGGACATGGTGCTGAGGGCTGTAAGGAAGTGTATTTTGAGCCTTTTCAAACAGTGTGAAGAAGAACATCATTCATATGCAGTTTGATAAGTGTATGCTGATCACAGACTCACAATGTTTAAGATGGCAACTGTTCTGATATAGCAACATGCTGGCCACTGGTGCTGTTGCCCAATAAGGTGCTAAACACTACATCTAACATTAGTTGTGTTCATTTTGCTCTCCATTCCTCAGTTGTTCTCTGGGTGACAGCAGTCTGAGAGAAAGGTAGCATGAGGATGGGGAGTCTGTGTTTGTCAGGAGAGGCCTGGTTAGAAAGCTGCTGCCTGTCTCCTGGTCAGTCAGTACTGGGAAGTCTGCCGGCAGGTGGCATTGCTGTCCAGCTAGACTGTCCTGGAAATTTAGTTATTTTTTCACTACTTTTGGACACTGGTTTTGCACTTTCTTGTTCTGAAACCTGTAATTAGCCTGCAGAGACCTAATTATGTACTGTTAGTGGGGAACATTTTTTACTGCTGTTCTATGAATTTAATCCAGGCTTTGTTTTGTTCTTGCTCTTTGTCTGTTATGAGCAGACAATAGTGTCTCCTGCTGGTGCTTGTGTGCTGAAAGCAGAAGGAAGCCTTTAACTTCTAAGTAGTTGAATGCAACAGGAACAAGCCACTTAGAGCCAGTAAGCCAGGAAGGACCAGGTGGTCTTGCACCATTCCTGCCTGGGGCTGCTGAGTTCTTTAGAAACTGCACCTTGCTCTTCGCCATTTCAGACCTCCAGTGCCAGCATATAGGAAAAAATATACCTGAGGAGCATTTCACTGTTTCGACTTCATACCACATCTGCTTGCTTAAATAGTCTTCAGACTAAATCATGTGCAATCTGTTGCATTAAGCAAACTGACAGTGCAAGCAGTTTACTTAGTTGGAAAAGGTACTGCACATGGACGGTGACCTGGCAGAGGCCTCTGAGAATATGACATTTTGATGATTAAACAGGTGTAATAGTAATTACATTCTGAAAGCAGATGTTCTGATGTAGAAAACAAACACGCTCTTTCCCACACTTCTACAGTATCTGCTGCTCAGTCAGGTTAGATTTATTTGGTTGAGTCAAAATTTCATTGTGACTAAAATATGGAGGTGAGATGCTATCTGCTTATCTAGCCAAGACCCTAGGAATTTGTAATTTTATGAAGAGTACAGTATACACAGATGACCGCAAATCACCACTTAGTTTGTTGTGCTTCTTGTCGCCCTTTTCCTTGCCTTTCTGTCATATTTATTAACATCTCATCCTGCAGAGATCATCCCTTAGTTAGACAATGTCTTTGTGCAGCAACTGCACAGAAAATACATGGCAGACATTGAGAGACCTGGGCCCAAGACCCAGCTCTCAGGGCCAGCACAGTATCTTTCTGATGTAAGCCAGCTTGAAACATGGCTTATCTGATCATACAAAGGGAACAAGGGGTCCCTTGTCCTGATAGCCCAGAGAATGCATGGCAGTACCAGGGAGAGGCAGGGGCTGAGATTACAATGTCTCTGTCCAGCACAGGTGGGTGGAACTGAGGGTGGCTTAACACACCTTCCTCTGTTGCAGGGCACCACCAGAAAAGCTTTGACTCATGCAATCCAGTGCTTCTCAGAGTGATTTTGTGGCAAAAATACGGTGTGATGTGCTTTATCAGGGAGCTGTAGCAGAACACAGGAGAATGGCCATCCATCCATAGTTTTCGTCCTGGGAGAGGCCTGTAGCAATGTTCTGGGGAAGTAGTGTAAGCAACAACACGGAGAGATTTGCTTATCCACAGCTTCTAGCAAGGAGTGGCTTAAGCCCTGTGCTGTAGGCTGTATCCTGACAACTATGGTTTACTAATCCCCTGATCTCACGTAGTCTCCTTTGGAACCAATCATTTGTCTGATCTCCAGAAGGTGCTGAGCAATGCAATCCATACTTTAGTAATACTTTGTGTGGGGAAAAAAATACTTGCTTTTGTTTGACATCTGCATGCTATGTATGATTGCTTAGGAGAGAGAGCCCTGAAGACAGCCATCTGGGGCCATCTGCTGATATTAAGGTGTCTGAGTACCCCAGATCAGGTACAGAATCAATAGGAGTGACTCAGAAGTGTCTGGAGACAAAACATCCATATTGTCTCTTACATTTTCTCATTCTGTGGTAATACTGGTTAACGGAAGACGTGCTTGGAAGCACACTGATGAAGATTTCGAGGTTGTATCTGTAAAACACTTAGCTTCAGAGAATTTCAGACCATTGCTGTTGTTTAATCCTAGTTATTTATCACCTTAAATCTTGGCATCTGTTTGTAGAGGTAGCAAGAAGGTAGATGTTTTTGTTGTAGCCTGTAGAGAGAGGTTGAGGGATTTTGTTTGGATCAAGTGCCTTTATGATTCTTGCCTTCCTCCTTTGATACATACACAGTGCAGTGGGGCAGAGGAACAACCCTTTTGTTTGGCTATATGTGGACAGATTATATTTCAGGAGATCTTTAATTGAAGACAAGTACAAAAAATATTTTTTATATTTCACAGCTTTGCTTTAATTCTGAGAGGGTCCATGATGAAATGTATAAACAGTTCAATCTAAGCAGACAGGTATTTCCTGCGAAGCTTACTCTAATTCCCCATGGTGTGATAACTGTCTGAACTATATGCTGATATGGGTGAGGAACCTCACCTCTGCACACCTTTGTCGGCTGCCGCAGCCTGTGGGCCAGGCTCGTCTGAAGAAGCTGTAGAAGCAGTGCTGCATAGTGTCTTTCCAGTGAGTAGTGACTCTGAGGAGCATTAGCCCCCTGAAGCTGAGCAGTGCTGCTGAGTTGCTACAGAGGTGTTGCCATTACTTGTTTGTAAGTCTGGGGCTGCTTTTTCCTGAGTGTGACAATGTCCTTTAGACTGCATAATGCTATCAGCAGTGAGGCAACAGCAGTGCTCTGGGCTGATTCCAAAATCCTTGCTCAGTTTGAGAGAGTGATTGAGGATTTAAAACAATACTTGTTCAGTTACTTGTTTGTTAATGATGATGTCCTGCTATTTCACTTCCTATTCTTCTTAAAGAATTAAAGCACAGGATTAGCTCTCAGGAGGGGCTAAGAACAGATCAGAGGCTCTCATCAGGGCTCTCATGTGGGCTTGTTTTCTACACTAGCAAGTAGCGCAGCTCAGAAGGACCAGAGCCTTAGAGTCAGACAGTTGTCAGTGAGGACCTGGTTTTCACACTGTACAAGCTTCACGAGGGTTTACTTCGAAACTTTATGGTCTGTGAGCCAGCTGCAATGGATTATTTGGATAAACTTCATCCAAAAGCATTCTAGTTTGCCCACTGTACCTGCCCAGTGCCATGGATTGTAGTGCAATAGGTGGGGACAGACAAGAGTTGCATGCCCCTGATTTTAACTAAAATGCTAATTTAGCCACCCAAAAGGTGGAATTACGACAAGGCGAAAATGGGTGGGTAATTGTTGCTGCGTGCTGTGACCAAAGGATCACTTTTGTTTCAGTCTACAGCATTCCTACGAAAAATGAACACCAACAAGCCCAGTGCAGCAGTCGTGCATGCTTACCATCTCTCCAGCTCTGCTTCAGTACCTGCTGGTGCATACACGATGCAGAAGGTTCATGGTCCATCTCCAAGGAGCTGGCTACAGGCAAACATGGTACTACTTCCATACCTTTAAGACAGGGGTGTTAAAGTCACGGCCTGTAGGCTGAATCCAGCCCTCCACCTTGTTTTATCCAGCCCAGCACCTTGTTTCTACCCAGTGGCAGCACCGAGTTCCTTGGCCCTGCGCTCCTGTCAGCGCTGGTCACGTGTGCAGCGTGTGACGCGCGTTACACTGCAGGAGCAGGGTGGGAGCCGTGACTGTGACGCCTCTGCTTGAAGGGTACTAGATAGCATGTAGTAAGAGTAGAAACCTCATTGTTTGGTATCTGAATATCCCTTTATTATCAGATGCTACTGTGAGTCCAGTGTAACTTGTAGAAAAGGTACAGGGAGAATGGTACTGTTGAAAAAGTTTGGATTATGTTTTATTGAGGAAATAGAAATGATAGGCAAGTTGAGACACAACACCTATTGCAGGCACTGCCAAAGCATGGCCTCATGCATGGCTTTGACCAACAGTCAGGTTTGTCTACCTTTGCTGGCAGTTAAACAAGAATGGTGTCTGCTAGCTGGAGGTTGTTAATGAAGGACACAGTATGATCACAGACTGCTGTGATAGTGTGAACACCCTTCAGGTGATTTCCTTGGCTTTGTATGTTGGGGCAGTGAAGCTAGTTACTCCTGTTTCTCCTGAAGAAAGAGTGAGTGCATTACAAACACCGCACTGTAATAAAGAGCTTTGTGTCAGTGTGTTGGAGTATCCCATCTCTCCCACCAGTCCATCAAATATTGCATCAATACAATCAATACTGGAGGTGTCAAAATAGAACATGAGTGCAAATAAAATCACTACAGAGCTGTAGCACAAAATTCATGAATTCATCTCAGTCTTCAGTATTATACAGTGACTTGCCAATATATTAGAAAAATGGTTAATTTTTTCCAAACGAGTTTTTCTGCAAATGGTGGTGAGTCCTTACTGGAAATCCCACATCTAGAGAGCTAAGGTTAGGCTAAATATGTCAAGCCTTTGGTTTTATTTCATAAACACAGTTACATCACTTCACAAGGTCATACAGCTGAAAAACACCAAGCTGATTGTCAGAAGGCTTTAAACTCTCACTTAATGACCTAGAGTTCAAACAATCCATCCCAAACTGGATGCTGTAATTAGAAGCCCTGAGTTTTTGATTAAAAGTGAGCTTCTGCTTTCTATCTGTATGAGGGTTGGTGACAGCAGTGTTTACCAAGGTACTAGAAGCTACAGCCTGGTGCTCGTAATAAAGCCTTGTGTTCAACCGTAGATAGCCCAGAGGGTAAATAAGAAGAGTCAGAGTCCCACAGTCTCAGAGAGCTCTTTAAAGGTTTGATCTTGATCTTTGTTTTATGCTGCCCTCCCCCATCTCTGGAAGAAATTGCACATTTCTACTCTAGGATAGTTTTCATGTACTGGAATTCTTCTCAGAGTTGGCACAGCTTCAAAGGGTTTTGTCTTGGCTGTAGTGCTCACATGCTGCTGTGAAGGCCCCCAGGGAAGAGAGTCAGAAATGGGCATAAGAACAATAAAGTTAGAGCATCCTCCAAGAGGCTGTGCCACTGGGATGGTTCCCCAAAGCTGGTCATACAGGGAAATCCCTCTCATCCTTTCCCATCTCCTGTTGGTCACCACAAAGCATCCTAGCCTTTGGGTTCTCTACAAGACTCATGATTTTCACAGCATGCTAGTCTCTTTCCTTAGTTGGCAAGAGCTCTCCCAACAGATGCTGAGCTGGGGTCCCAGTAGCTTTTCCTCAACAGCCTTTTCCTGTGTCTTCAAGGCCTCAGCAGAACCATGCCCATGCTGGCCTACAAGCTACCTGGTTTGCATTAAAGATTCTTTTGTAATAATATCAACTCACTGGCCAGCAGGCTGTGATACTGGAAAGCTTTCCTGTGAGCACTCGTGAGAGAAGACTTGAGGGAACAAACCTTCATCTACCAGAGTCCTTCAGTCACTCACAGAAACAGCTTGTTAAAATTATCTCAGCTATTCCAGCTGTACAAAGAGCTATGTAGGTGCATGCTGGGTCCCTTTACCCTTCTCTGTACATTGACAAAAAAGCCTTAAACATTATTTTCAGCCCAGTGACTTACTACTGGATAAGAGGTGGACCACTTACCTCAGCAATACAAAACACTGAGGACCAAGAACAGTGTTTGACATAGCACAGATGTATCTGGCTGTATGTCTACACAGCAGGTTGTTCCATCTCTATCTAATCTGCAGGTGCAAGATTCAAGGGGTTCTACCTGCACAAAAGAGAAAATACCCAAGAAACCCGAGCACGCGTAAACTAGTTGCTGTGGAATAGTATTGGTCGTTCATTTCAAAAAGTTTGGGTCTGTTTCTACTCCGTGTGGATTGCTAATTGTCAGAAAAAGCTGATCAAAAGCAGTGCTGAGGTTACCTGTGAAGTTTCTTGTAGCACTGAGGAAGGTTATTAATTGAAAAAGGAAGGTCTGTTCCAAATCGGATACCAGCTTTGATTCACAGGCCTGTTCCTGCAAGCCTTACTCATGTTAAGTGGCTGTCTCGCTTTCAGCAAGATTGGTCCAGCCAGCAGCTCTCACTAGCACGGGGTGAGTGCTTTTACAGATAACTACTTCCAGGCTGGGGGGAAAGGAGAAGACAGACATCACAGAACTAATTCATTTTCCACAAGAAAGCAGTAATAAAAATGAGATACTAAGTGAACCTTGCCCTTAAGGTTACTGAAGAGCTACTAAATTAAAGGAAAGGCTAGCATGTTTGGTAATAAATTGTGTCACACACTGCAGGCATCAGCAGCAGTTACTATGGACACAGCTTCCAGGAGACAGACAGGCAGGAAGAGAGAGCTGGAACAAAGAAACAGCAGAGCTAAAAAAGAGTTAACTTGGATTTTGAAAGGTTGCTGTCTAAAAACCTTTTTCAGTATAGAGTCAGTAATCCTTGGCATTGCGAAATTCTGGCATGCTCCAAATCCTCCTGGTGGGCTGGGTACCCCTTTCCACATCCTCAGAGATGGTCTTGATGTCACTGATGAATGGGGAAATCCTGGACCGGGATTTAAATGTTGTTAAGGAGAGGCTGGTTTTGTTCTTTGTGTTCCATTGCCTGGCAAGCTTCTTGGCTTCTTCTTCCTCTTTGATCTTCTCAGCAGCTTCCTGCAGGACAGAGCGGAAAAGCCGGGATACTTCCTGCACTTCTGGTTCATATTCAGTGATGAGTTGCCGGAATCTGAAAGCACAGTTGAGGCATAGCTTTGATTAAAAACTTCAAATTAGGGATTGCTGCCAAGTCACTGTGCTAGGCTTGGAACTTGCACTCTCTTGCAAAATGGGACTCCCTGGACTGAGGGGAACAACAACAGGGAGGGGCCACGAAGATCTGCTCAAGGTCTCTAAAATCACAAGCAAGCTGGAGAATGTAAGGAAGCAATGAATCACCACTTCTCATAAGCGCAAGAAATAATAGGGAGCACCAAACAAAGCTAGAAGGTGGCAAGTATGAAACAGAAGGAAGTGCTCTTTTCACACACCACCTATTAAATCAGAACTCAGTGCTATCAATAGTTTAAGAAACAAAATGATTAGATGAGTTTGTGGAAAGTGTCCCCAGCACTGCTGACTAAACATGATTGTCCAAATGCAAATCCTTGTTCAAGTAGTCCCTAAACTGCTGCTTTCCAGAAGGTAAGGTTAAACCAAGGAAAGTCCCACTAGACTTTCCCTGTTTCCAATTCTTATTCCCCATAGCATTACCCACTAGACAAACAAAAATCCTGTTAAACTCTTCATAGTTAAACATTTGATAGTATCTCAATATTTAAATTTCAGTGAAGTGGTATTTCATCTTATGGATTGGTAAGACTGGCTCAATGATGACACCTTGATTGGCAGCACGATGCTGTATCTAATTAGACAACTGTGAATTACTCCAGTGCCTTCTCAGCAAAGAACTCAAAGTGGGAGGTTTTTTGACATTTATTAAGCTAGCTTAATACTAGAGAAGTGAAGAATTACTGCTGTTTATTTTGCAGGTGAGAAGGAAAAGATGCAGAGCAGGATAGTTTTCTTGAAGTCACTGGCTGGGCCGAGAAGAGAACATACCATTTCTGACACATTTTTTTGGGTGATTTGTTCCCCAGTCTGGAGAGTGTGGGATCCACTCCCAAGACTTACACACTGGTCATGTAGGTATTCTAGTTGCTCTGTAACAGTACGCCTTTTTGACAGATGGTAATATGGCTACTCTTCTAATAAATATTCAGTTCTTAACGTAAGAATCATATCTGCAAACAGACACAGAGCTAGTACTTCACTAAAATCCATGCACTTATACTTAATGGAAGCTAAAGTGCATAAGATCCGTAAGCACTTTGATATTTTTCTCCAACAGAAATGAACCAGGATGGAAAACAGAAGGATTGCATTTAAATAAGCCTAATACAGCAGAAGCTGATAGAATAAGATCTTGCCTCTTGTTCTTTTAATAAGCCAGAGGAATGTAATGAGTTTGGTGCGCTTTGGAATTGCACTACTTCAATGGTGTGCCAAAGGGTAGCCAAGGTAATAAGGACAAAAAGAAAACCACCAATAAACCAAAAAGACTCTATGTGCATTGATGCCTTTTGGCTCTTAATGTGGAGTCCTGGTATTGGACATGATATCTTAACATCGTGCCGTGTCCGAGAAGATAGTTCAGTGTGCTTCTCTCACAGCAAGGTCTGACAGCTACTTGTGCAGCCATGGAGACATCAGTACTGCATGCTGAGGGAACTCAGTATCAGCAGAAGCACCAATCCCTCTCAGGGTCAAGCTAGGGGTGTTTGACACAAAAACTACCAAAGAAAGACACCAAGATGTTGCTTAACCTTGGATTGATTACTGATCTCCCTCCTCCACCCCTCCACCCAAAAACCTTTAAACAGTTGGGTGCAAAAAACTTTGGAGGCACTGTAGTTCACACTGATGATGTTACCAATGATGTTAACTGAATTGTGCAGAGCCTGTAAGAGATTACGTCTTCTGAGGGTTAGCACATAATAGTGGTAACAGAGATTTGCTGTATGTTACCAATGTCCTTTCTACCTTCTTAGGAGGCCTTCAGTTGCGTTATGAAAAGTCCAAAAAAACAGTTTTCACAATAAGTACACTTTTCCCTTTATGCTAGTCAGAAGGATAGACAGATGTGCCCCCAGGTCTTCACAACATTATTATTATTATTATTCTACCAGGCAAAGTACCTTTGAAGGACTTTTATTGCAGAAGTGAACTGAATGAGTCATTCTGTTATTTTATCTCTGTGTGTATTTTAAAGAGAGATGCTGTGATATATATCTGCCAGTGCATCCTCTTCTTTTGTGTTGGAAGTTGTGCACCAAAAGGCCTCATCACTGCCTGCAGTTTTACAGGCTGTGTGTCACACTGCTGGATTGTGGCTCCACAGCAGGTAGGAGCATGTATCAGGCTGTTACTGGACCAGTGACAGGCTCTGGGAGCAAGGAGGAAAATCGGTGATACAATGGCAAGTTTACCCCCTGGGCACAAAGATGTACTGCTAATCCTCTGTGTTGCTAATAACACTCCCAATCAATCTAGCTGAAACAGTTTTCTAAAATCAGTGTAACTTCACAACTTCATAGCTATCTGCCTGTTTGCACTAGGGCAGCAAGAACTTGTGAACTCTGCTTTTGCTGTTGAGATCTACCTCTAATTTTTCAGGACAAACACAAAAACTACTTCATATGGATTTGAGCAGGTCTAAGAAACAAAGAGAAAGCAATCCAACAGACTGTCGGCCAGTCACACAGAGAAAAGCCACTTCCATTCAGATGGAGAAAGCAAAGGGATGTAACTCTGTCCCTTTATTCATGCCCGCCTAAGTTCAGTACCAGCGTGCTTGTGTGAGGGACAGCCTGTGTATGAAGTCCAAATGGTGTGCGTGCAACAAATATTTTTCAGCAGAAAGGATGAATGGGTTATCAGGGGCTGGGGTCGATCCAAACCAGTCTGTGTATCAGAAAAGAGATGATGTTTGCTGCAGCCACCCACGCATAATTGAAGCCGTCTTCACTAGTTATCGATGCCAGTTGATGTGCTGGATGACCCAGCAGTCTGTTCTCTGCACAAAACAAGCAACATATAAAAAACAGTAAAACCACTGGAATCAAGGACTATGGGCTTGTATATGGGGAAACAATCTTCTCAGAAGTTGCTCAGTGGAATGAAGCACACAAAGTGACAGAAGGCTCCCGTATCTTCCAGCACACATTAATAATGCCCTTAGACTTTTGCATGGAATAGTTTCAAACTAAACACCTGCACAACCATATCTAGAAATCCCTCAACAGGGTTTCCTTACTCATAAGAGAAGTATACCTAAATATCTTATTTGTGAAACAAGTTATGATGCTACTGCTAGCTAACCTGTCATATATTATGCAAGTCTTGCAATCTTAGACACGACCGTCAACAAAACTCACCTTGAGCCAGCGCAGAAGCCCAGCAGGCATGTAAATGCGCACGTAGGGATGAGCACGTTCCCCAGTCCAGGCTGTGTTTTAATCAGAGTTCAAACAAATTTTGTTCTTTAAGTTGTGATCCTTCTGTTCCCTTATATGGCTTATATTGAAGAATCCGGTCGTGCTTGGCTCATACTGGCACTGCTTTTTTAAAGCGCTGTCACCTGCCTATGTTATTCTGTAGGTACCCAGTTCAGTAGGTTTCCTAAGTACAGCCTGAACTTCTAAAGACCTGTTAAATCCAGTTGAAGTCTGTGGACTTAAACAATATGCTTATAGTTCAATGTATTCTCAAGTGCCTGCCTGAACTGGGAGCTTTAAGTAGATTTAGTGATTCAAAGAAATTACGTGGGGTGCTTAGTGCTAACAATTAGCTTCTGACTCCTGAGCAGGAATTCTGGTTATACTGTGAAGCTATGAGCAGCTTTGCTAGAGATGGCTATTTGACTCCCAAAGGACTATGGCATTCACAATAACTGCAACACTCGTGTCACGTCACCTCAAACCTCAGCTCATAACTGTAAATAAATCCACTTCTGATTTTAGTAATTTTTCTTACATTCACGCATACTAGGAAGGCCACTTCAGCTACACACAATCCTTAAAAAATTACAGTTCTTAGCATATTAATAACAGCGTAAATCACCAAAATACAGGTTTACATTTCTATATTAGGGTTTTTTTGTCTGTTTCTCTCTGGGCAGAGAGAAAGAAATAAAACAAGACCATAATAATCTCTGATTAGAGCTAAAGCTCTGTAATAAAGATGGCAAAAATCCAGCATTTTCTACTAGCAAGCTACTAGTCTAGTCATTCAGTTTAACCATGATGGTTAAAGGTACTAAGGGCCTCAAAAATTCACTGTCGCTTCCTTCACGTGGCTCCAGAATTGAATTTTAAATATAGTCAGCAATCTCCAACCCAGTAACCTAAAATTAAGTTACATCTGAATGCAGTAGCTTTATTTGCATGAGGTGAACCAGAGTCTTCAGATATCTGGTGGTATTTGCAGTGTACTTGAATTGTTCTGCAATTTCAAGAGACTCAAAAGTTTCTATTGACCCAAAATACACAACAGGCAAACTGGATCAGTAAAAAACCCCTCCCATTTAATAAGTGGTCCTTTCCAGCCTCCTCCACATCCAAAGAAACAAGTTTATAGAGACTGGCTCTCAGTAGATGTGACTGTAGCCACAAAAAAGGATAATTTGGGTAATCATTTAAACCTCTTGAGAATAAAGTGACATCTCTGCCAACTTATAGAAAAATGTTTTGTTCTGGCTTTGGCTCTATGCTCAGAATCTCACAAAGAAGGAAACCTTGCATGACACAAACAAAACAAACTGCAGTCTTACAAGATGCATGCTGCTTGTGTTATTAAAGTCTTACATTCTTGTCGAGTACATCAAAAAGAACTCCAGCTCTTCAGATATCTAAGATGGAAGGAGAAGTATCAATATTTCAGACAGAACCAGGGGCTTCAGTAAGGTGCTTGTTCTACATTTGAATTTCCAAATGCAAGCTCATAGGGTTTTTTTTTTGTGGGAGATTTTTCTAAAAGTTGATACATATTGGAAAGTCACAGAGTGTTCAAGAACGGACATCAACAGTGCAGTGGTCTTGTGATTAAAGTACTTCACTGGAAATGTGATTTCAGTCAAATTCTTATTATACCCATTTTGTGCAATTTTGTGGAAGTTTCCATGTTATCTCACTTTCTGAGAGAATAATTGATCCAGTTTTGGCTGTCTTTTAGTTAGATTGCATTCTCCTTATTTTTCCTGTACATTTTCAACTCCTAACGTAGCAAGCCTCCTTCTTTTTCATTGTTTCCACATCAGCAATGAACTTGTCTAAACCACATGGCTCTCAGTTAGAAGGTAGAACAGAAGGGGGAGGGGTGTCAACTTTTCGCATTTCCAACATAAGAAGAAGGTATTATCGAATAAAACTAGTAGATGTTAGTTTGAGACAAGCAAAATACAGTTTTCTCCAGCAGAGTTGTAGTTCAGATGTGGAACTCTGCCATGGGGTACCACAAATGCTAAAAGTTTACCTGAGTTCAAAAATGACAAGCAAAAGCCCACTACCTTAACAAACTGCTGAAAGAAAAAGCCACACAGGGCAGTTACAGACAGAAGGACTACTTCTGGCCCCAAAGTCTCCAAGTCAGAAGGCATGGGAAGTTGGAATCTCTATACCATATATTGTAATTGTGCTGTTGTATTGCTTGCCTTGTTTTTTTCTCTTTTCCTTCCACTGATGTACTGGCCACTATTTTATGTGCAGATTGCACACCAGATCAAATGGACCTTTGACTCAATCCAGTTCTGCCATTTTTGTGGCTACAACATTCCTTTCTCAGTCACAGAACTTGACCAACAATGGTTATGGAAGCCTCATTTTCTTAATGTGGCACTGCTAACCATGCAAACTCCATAGTATGGAACAAACAAAAAAATGCCACTTTCTGAATTATACTGCAGTACAATTTGTGATAGCCTGTAATAGCAATTTATAAGAGGATTTTTTAAGAGGGTAGTTTTATCCTTTTTCAGTTATACCCACATAGAGCCCACCAATGTTCTTGAGTATGTTTTATCTACTGTCAGCTGAATCCTGAACAACAGTTAACAACCACTACAAGCTGCACTGAAAACACTCATCTTGCTTGATCTATCTCAGTTAAAAAAAAAATAAGCAGATCATCAACAAGCTGTATATGGCTCAGCTTAATACTTTCTTTCTGAAGGAGATGATGAACCTTGGGGCCTCCCAACTCCAGCAACTGAAGGCTGCTCTCATGGAAATAACCTGTTTGCCATACAGGCCTTGCTCAGGGGCCCTGGGGACGATGAAAATAACTCTTAGCCCCAAGGGGTTTGTAGTAACTTGTTTATGGCATAACTTGGAGTTACACAAATACAAGGCAGGTGCCGTTTCCAGCAAACTTTCACTGGAGAGAATTTGGCCACTGAATGATCCCAAATCACTAATTCTGCCACCACGGCAACCTTTGCAAGAGCCAAAGCCTTGTGTCAGCTTGTTTCCAAGCCCTGGGGAAGATGGGGTTTGGACAGGTAGCTTTGGCACCCTTTCCAGTTCATCCCCACTGTAAGACAGAGGATCAACTATTTCCAGCCCTCTTATGGTTGTAGTTCAGGAGCTGTAGATTCATTTGTACAAAGGAGAACAACTGCCAGCATATGCAGTGCGGGACTGCAAGATGCTGAGTTTATGGCCCGCCAGGACTATTGGTTTCTAATCCCAATGGAAGAACATGTTGGAATAGGGGAAGTGGATTTTAAAGGTCCATTTCACAAATTTGCTTTGGCTAAAACAGACTTCCGAGTCACTACTCCTCACTTGAACTGTGCTGAGAGGGTTTAACGTAGAACAGCACCCCCTAAAAGGAAAAGAGTCACCTCCCTCCCACCACCTTCCAGCTTGGATTCTACAGAAGGCTTGTATCTATTTCTGAAGGCTTTCTCACAGAAGGTTACTCACTGGCAAGCAACTATCCTATGTCTACCACTTGAAAGACTCAACAGCAAGTTCAAGAGGCTGAGTCTACATCCGCACTGCAGAAGGCAGAAGAACCACCTGGCTATTCAAGCCAACTGCATACCCCATCTGCATCCTACTCCATGTCAAGGCTGGGGGGAGGGGGGGGTGGGAGGCAGGGGAGAGAGAAGCGTGCAGTCCCTTATTTCTCTAAGAATACCTGGCTCACAAGCTGAGAAACACAATAGCACCTCCTGGCTAGTCTGAACACTAGGGACAAGGGCATCAGTAGACCTGCGTCCCAGCTTAAATCAGGAATGGAATCCTCCAATGAGAGTGGATGAACACCAAAGCAGATTTTTCGGAGGCTGTGCAATCTCCACCCTTGGAGATTCTCAACAATGGATAAGACAAGGCCCTGAGCAACCTGATCTAACTTTGAAGTTGACCCTACTCTGAGTAGCAGGTTGAAGTACATACCTGCAGGGGGTCTTTAAACCTCGTTTATTCCAAGATTCTAATGCCTGAAGCAAACGCCATCACTATACTGAAACTGTTACTGTTCATCAGGCAAGGTAAAGCTTCTCTGGATGCTCAGGAGCATAATGTACTCAAGCCAGTCTCAAGAAGGAAATGGCATTTAATTAAGTTTTTGGAAGCAATGATACCATGTTAAACTGACTTAAAACATTAGATTTTCCTTCTTCGACAAAGACAACATGACCTATGATACAGGATGCCAAGTTTTTCTGCTGTGGATCGTAACAACTCTCATTTCTTTGTGACATATCATAGAGAGGGGGGAAAGGAAAGGTCTGTATCATCATATCTTTTACTGTACCTGATTATGACAGGCCCACAGTAGGAAGGGTGTATTTTGGAACACATGTCCTCCAGCTGCAGCCGTTCTCCTGGGCTGATATCATAACTCTGCTTTGGATAGCTGACGAGCCAGCCGTAGTCCACCCCAGTCTTGATCTTGCGATACTCATTCTCCCGCTCTCGCTGCTGCTTCTCAGCCTGCTTGGTCTGCCAGCTCAGCTCCATCATTAGTGTCTCAACCACCATTTCTGTGGGGGTCCTCTGGGAAATGCGATTTGGGGGCTCATTCCACCTGAACCAGGATGCCAGCGACATAGTGCTCTGTGTATCTTCATTAGGAGTGGGTTGAGGGTAGGGAGGGAGAGAAAAAGAACAGTGCCATCATCAACACACCTCAGCTTAGAACATTCTCCCACACGCATCCCTCAAGTCTGTTGTTCCTGGATTAGCCACTTATAACTAATTGGTGCTGAGCACCTTGCGAATCTCATCCATAGCAGCTAACTTGTGCAGAGGGTGAGACAAAGTGTGAAGAGGCACCATTTCCCTTGAACTTCCAGTCACCATGTTATTAAAATGGCAGTCACAGTTCTTACATCTGAAGTCAAGTTGTAAGGATACCTCGCTCCCTCCAGGTTAGGCTGTGGAAGCAATCCCCTGTCCACATGGAAGAGCTGAGGCTAGAGCTTGCCTGTCTGAACCCTCATGGGAGGACATGACCTTGCAGCACCCTGCATGCAAGAACTCTACACGTGGAGTCAGGCTGTTCCTGGAGCCACGTGCTAGCCAGCAGGGATCCTCAGGGGGGAGGGCAGGATAGGTTGCCTGGGTAGGTGTGCTGCTGCTGCAACGTAAGAGGTAGAACTCATCTGTAGTTAGGGAGTACTGACAGGATCAACAATTGCATTAACTACAAGGCCAGACAGAGCTTTAATCGTTGTTTAGCAAAAGCGTTGTTCCACGCAGAGGAGAGGCTACACCATCTGGTGAGGAGTTACCTAGCACTTAGAAGGCAGAACAAACTGCACCAATCAGCTCAGTGAAAGATGGAACTAACTCCTCACCTATCCAGCCCCTTCATGTAATCACTTCAAGAAGACAATACATGGAACAAAGTTATTAACTGTTGTATTTGTATTTGAACACAATGGAATCCAAAGCAGGCACCATGGACCTGAACAGGAGCAAAACAGCATCTGTTTTTTCACACAGCACACTTACGTGCCTCATTGCTCCTTTCCATTAGCCCCCAGGGTGAAGGGGCAGCACAAATAACAGTTGCAGCTGAGATTATCAAAAGGCTGCTCCTGGCAGCAGCCCAATTAGGACGCGGCGTCAGAAGTTAACACGAGGGCAATGGATTAAAGAGCTTGATTCTGCAGGGCCTGAGCAAATCCTCACTACTGAGAGACACAGACATGGAGACAGACATAAAAGGGAGAAAAATATGCTTTTAATTTAAGCTGCCATATTGGGGCCCTAGAGCCTTTAGTGACTGACAGTGCAAATCACCAGAAGCTCGTAACTACTCAATATTCCCACAACAGCTGAGAGCCAGGAGCTCACAGATTCCCTAGAAGAGCAATGGTCAATAGTATTCTGCCTTCAGTGCCTGGAAAACCGTCATCATCTGCAGGTGAGAAAGATGCTTCAGTTTTCATGCCTGCATCACTTACCATAAAGTAGCCTTGTTTTCTTTCAAAAGCACTCGTATTATGTAAATATGTCACACCATTTAAGGAAAATGCTCCAAAAACCTGGATAGTCTATGTAGTGTCTCAAACTTGAAATTATTTCAGGGTCTAATTCCTAGGCTTTTCTGAAATCAGGAAGTTTGCCAAACTGCATCAAAGGACTTGTTTCCCTACTCTGATATCCTGCCTCTCCCAGCAAGCAATACCTGTTTCTTCAGAAGGAAGACGTAAAAGGGCTGAAAACTTCCACAGGACACAGATCTAGCTACCTAGGCATGTAAGATACTCCTCGAGACTGCATAAACATTAACACCTTTGCTAGTTTACAGTGCTTATGCATGAGGGATCACTGTGGTGACTGTTTTTGCCCCGGAGTATCAGCTATGTTTATCGTTATGACAGCAGCCGTAGTCAGCAGCTGCTGAAAGTAATCCTGCTCCTATCTCATTTCTGTGCTCTGTAGGAGGAGGAGCAGCAAATCCTTTCATTTGCTTTCATCGCCAAGGTGGCTCCAGCTAACAGCTCTCAAATCACCACACAGTCCTCTGGCTGCCTGCCACTGACTTACTTGCCCAAGACTCAGGAATGAACTCAGGTTGGATATGCTGACAGCTTCAAGGCCATAATCCCACCATCCTAATTCTCCACCTGGAATGTTGTGTCCAGTTCTGGAATCCCCAACATATGAAGGATATGGAACTGTTGGAATGTGTCCAGAGGAGGCTATGAAGATGATCAGAGGGCCAGAGCACCTTTGAGGTCAGGCTGAGAGAGTTGGGACTGTTCAGCCTGGAGAAGAGAAGGCTCCAGGGGGACCTTATAGCAGCCTTCCAGTACTTAAAGAGGGCCTACAGGAAAGCTGGGGAGGGACTTTTTACAAGGGCAAGGAGTGATAGGATGAAGGAGAATGGCTTTAAACTGGAAGGGGGAAGATTTAGATTAAACGTTAGGAAGATGAGAGTGCTGAGGCACTGGCACAGGTTGCCCAGGGAAGCTGTGGATGCCCCCTCCCTGGAAGTGTTCCAGGCCAGGTTGTATGGGGCTTTGGGCAGCTTGATTTGGTGGGAGGTATTCCTGCCCATGGCATGGGGTTTGGAACTGGATGATCTTTGAGGTCCCTTCTGACTCAAACCATTCTATGATTCTGTGTACCTGGATCTTGCTACATCATGGCCTTTGCTCACAGTTATGCATTGTTAAGGATGAACATCCTTAAAATTTAAGACCTTTTCCTCCATCTTATCACCCCTTATGTATTGCATAGGTAAGGGTAGCTAGCAAAAATGTGGGCATCAAGACACACCACAAGCTGTTGTAAACAAAAGTCTCCTTGTCAGCTTGTGTGATGACAGCAAGTTTTCATGAGCTTTTACAGGTACCTGACTAAATAAGGTATGATTGTTATTTATATTTGCACCTTCATCTGATTAAAGTGAGCATATCCTTCTGTCTTTTATGAGCAAAGTATTAGCTTACTTTGCACTTGTTCTGGCTATGACCTAGTCATGCATTTGTTTAACTCTGCTGACTTCAGTGGCATTAGGGGGTGAATCAGCATAAAGCAGTGTAACTGTAAAGCTGAGGAATGTCCTTCCATGTAGTCCTATCTGTTTCATTACAAGAGAAACAACAGGGAATTTAGTAGTCAGAATTGGGAAAGAGAGCAAAGAGACCTGTTCTCTAATTTGACCTCACCCAGCTTTCAGGTGGTCCTGGGCTGTTCTCACTGCCTTTATGTTTTTATCTCTCAGGTCTCCCTCAAAGCAAGCAGTTCTGCATGAGGAGAACCAGTTTGCCTAGCACGAGTATTGTAGAGGACAATCAGTTAGAAAAATATTTTGGATACCTTGTCTGAGCAAAGCCTCCTGCACCTGAGCCTTCCCTGTCTCAGGCTTTCATAAAGCACTGGTAATGGGCACATTTTCTTATATGGGAACATGGATACCACTGACTCTAAGAGCCTTCTACTTGCCTCCCATATGTTACTTGGAAAATCTACTTCCACATGAGACAAGTATAAAGTAAGGAGAGCACCTCAGCTGCAGTGGAAATGGCCTGTTCTCAAATGAAGGAAAACCTCATGCAAGCATGTCGTGCACACTGGCTGTTGGTACTGGTTGTTGGTGCTGGCTGTTCCTAAGGGCATCTTGTTTGTATGAGATTGTTTCCTTCCCCATCTCTCATCCATCATCTCCTCCTTTTGAGAGCTGGAAACTGTCCATCTCTATTTAGCAGGCTTGACAAGCCACCACTGTTCCTACTACTGGTCTTTGCAGCCTGCAGAAAGCACTGTGGGCTCCATTAATTGGAGCTGCTGTTTTTAATTTAAAGTTTGCATGGTGGCTAATCATTAAATGCCTCAAAATGTCTTTCCTCTTAGGAAAGACTCAAAGGACTATCGGCAACTGAAGGAAGGCAAAAGTTTCAGCCTGACCTTCCTGTTCGGGAAAAATACAAATTTACACTTTGTAAGCATTCAAGTTAAAATTATTAAAAGAAAGAGATACTGTCCCATCTGAATTCAGAACTTTATGTTGTACAATTAGTCCATTTTCTGATTGCTTGTAAGAGGCTATCCTGGGAGCTGATATAATCCATCTAATTAACTACGCTGTTACTATTCAAGCAAAATTTCAGAGTCATTTATGTAAGTTCCACACCAGAAACAGATCTGAGTTTCAAGACGTTGGCCTCATTTGTCTAGAAGACAAACCTCCTCACACTGTTGACTGCACGTCTGACCTAGTACCTCACTGAATTTTCAGCTGACATTTGCCTTAGCTATATTAATTCTGGAATACCTCACTTTCTCTCTTACAGTCTCTGAGGGGTTTCTTCAATTTTTAGTGAGTGTTACTAAATCCCTCTGAGACTTTTTAATGTAAAAGATTCCTGAAGCTTTTTGCCTCTCCCCAGATCTCATTTTTGTTCTTTACATTGTCAGCAATTCCTGCATTTTTCTCCTTCTCATGTACTTTACAGCTTTCTCCATTCACTCCTCATGGCATGTTAGTTATAATTCCACCTCATCTCCCCCTTCTTTACCTTCTCCCATATTTCCCCCTGTGATTTCATCTTCTTATTCCAGAGAGTGCACCAAAGAATCATCAGAAGTGTCAAAGCCCACAAGCTACGTTTGTTTTTTTCACCTTCCTAAAACAGGATTACAGCCTTTCCTTTTACTAATGAAGGAAATATGCTTCCATAGCTTGCTCTCTGGCTGCTCTTTCGCCAACTGGAAGCTGTTCATATAGCCCAAAAGACATCACTCAGCGTCAAGCTCTTGCAGGCTAAGATAACCGCTCGCTGAGACTTGTTACAACAGGGCTGCTTTCTGATAAACCATGAGTCATTCAGCAGGACCTGTTTGCCTTGTAGAAGATAACTTCTGAGAATAAAGAAATTCCCTTTCCATCGATCCTTTTCCTGGTTCCCAGCTGCAGCGCTCTCCAGAACAGGAAAGGAATAGGCAAAGTGCGGGAAATGTGCATTGGGGAGGCAGGGAAAGAATACAGCTGGATCCTCTGTAAAGGTATGTTCTCAGTTTGCCAAGTTTCCTGTGGTTTGCATTTGCCTTTGCCTTTGCAGTCTGTCAGTCCAGGATTGTTACTGACAATCCTTAGTGACTCTCGGGAGCCCTAGGGATATGGTAGTTGTGTCAGAACAGAAGGAGAAAAGTTTTAAGCGGTTAGATGAGTAGGAGCCTAATCCAAACTCCAATTGATGTCAATGGAAATGCTGTCACTCAGCTGGCATTAGAGTCCCAGGAAATCAAGTGTAGTGACAAACTGGGCTGAGGAGCTGGAAAATGCCCTCCCTCTCTTCTTGTGAGTGGTAGTTCCTCAGCGAAGGGCAGAGAGACAGAATTTGTTCATGCAAGATGCCCATTCAACCTTTTTCCATACATGCCAGGTCCGAGGGAAACAAGCAAGGAAAATTATTTCTAGAAGAGGTGGGACAATCTCCATCCCCAAATAGTGCTCATGGTCATAGTCTTTAAAAGCCATGCAGTCACAGCGAAAACAGAAGATGTGAAACTGCAGAGCATATTAAAACTTTATTTTATTTGCTTCTTTAGTAAAGTTTAGATTACATTATGCAGAGAAGTCCAGTGTCCTTCAGATAGCAAAGGGTATCTAAGTATCTGTCTGGATTGAAACTCATAGGTAGATTGAAGCTGGTTTGGCTACACCCATCCCTTACTGATGCAAGATTTAACCAGCTTCCCAGGCAGAATTTGTTATGATGGCTATGCTTCTAGCTATACCTGCAGGAAGTTGCCTAAGTAGGGGCAGCATCTTAAGTGAACTCCAAATTCTATTTCTCCTGTGATAAATATATTTTAATTTTGTTCCAAACAAAGAATCTTAGCAAGTTATAATTAAGAAACTGCTGCCAACACCTTCTCAATTTTATTTATATAGTCCACCATAGCTTGGTAGAACAATCCCTGTTCTCTGTTCTCCACTGCTTCTCTGCAGAGTTGCTTAACATTATCCTCTCTGTACAGAGACTTTTATCTTTCCAGGGCCCAAAGAACCCTACTTCCTACCTGTCTGGAATCTCGTTTCTTGTTTAGTGACAGGGAAGGCTATGGTGTTTACAGCTGCTTGCTCTGCCATTTTAATCTCGGAGGAAATTATAATAACCTTAGCTTCTTTTATCTCTCAAATTAATGTTGAAAAAGCAGTAGATATAGAGCTTTTCAATCAATAAACTTAAAAGCAATGCAAATATAATTATGTTAATATAGCAGTATTTCTCATTCTGACCTGCAGAATAGAAAGAAAGAACTCTTGGGGACATGTAGGGGTCTGCCTATAGACCACTGCAGGGATCCTGTGTTTTGCTTTATAAGCATATCAATTCTCTTGTTGTGATGGACACAAGATAATTCTAGATTAAAAAAAAAAAAATCACAGTAGTTAATATATTCCAGGGACATGATCCTGTTACAAGTAGCAACGAGTTTTGAATGACAGAAGTATAGGGGATCAAGCCAACACTTTAAATGAAACATTATTTGTTGTCATGTCTTGGTGGCTGCAGGTGTTTGAGGACAGCAAAAAGAGCCTCGCTTTGATGTCTAAGAATGAGCTAACTATGACAGGGCACTGTGGCACCCAGCAGGCTCTTGCATGCCAGGTAATGCCTGTCTGCCCCTCGCAGGGCAGTGCTCACGGTCTGACCAGCCTGATGCAGGCTGACAGCTCCTGCTGCTGCCTGAGTCTGCTTTTGAATGACAAGTGCTCTCAAAAATGTGAGAAGCATTCTGCCGTTTGGCATACAGTATAATTCCTGTATTAATTTTTCTCCAGCAGGCTTTGCATTCTCGGCATTATAGGCATGGGCTGGCCCTTTGTCTGGTGTCATTGCCACAGAGAATCACATTTGTGAATGTGCATGACTGTAAAAATCACCACTAGCTACCATAACAAAAAGACAGTCAGGGCATATCACAAGATGCTGCAAGAGAAAAGAGAAAAAAAAAGAGGTACCATTTCTACCAAAGTGGCTGCCTGAAAATCCCACAACAGTTATGGCACACATGGGTATGTCACTTTTTGTACAGCAAGTAGCCCTCAAAAGGTTTTTTTTGTAATGAAACTGGTGAAAATTGAGAACACAAAATGAATACTGCTCCCACTTCCCCAACTTTTGTGTAGTTTTTAATATATTCTTAGAGCTTCGGGCTTTCAGAGAACAAGTTTATCTTTCTATATCTGGTGTATTTTTACATCTGCACTTTGATTGCAAGAGGGGTAATGAAACAAGAATTCAGCAAGAACTGGGCTGGAAGCTCAGGTATGAATGAGAAAGGCATTTTTTAATCACTAGTCAAAACATGGAGAGGAAAGGTGGCTGATCTTACTGGTACAGCTTCATGATCTTCAATAAAGCTGCACTAATCTAAAACAGATTTGCCTCACTGAAATAAATAAAAGATCTGTGTTGATTAACTCCAGATGAAAATCCAGTCTATAGATCTTAAAGAAAAAATGAAGGCAGACCCAATAGCCTAGAGCTCTTGTAATGGCTGTGACTCTCTACAGAAGATAATCTTTATGTTATCTGCAGAAGAAAAAGGGTGGGTGTTACTCAAATCTGCTTATGAAGTAGAGTAGCGTTTTACAGTTTGTCTACTTATCAGAGCAAATGAGTTCCATCTGCTGAGAAACAGGACTATTTTCATGCCAAATTCCCACTCATGCTTCAAACAATATTTTGTAATAGCAACCATAAAAACACTTGATCATATACAACTTATGCTGGACTGTCACCTAAACCTAGCAAAGCCAGGAAATTAAACCACACTGATTTGCTCTATTTGCCTAACTTGTTATTAAAACTCCTTTATTTTGCTCAGATACAGTTATCTTGCTGTGTTGGATCAAACACACCTTCAGTTCTGTATCTTACTTTGATCTCTGCAGACTATAAAGTCAGGTTTCCAGTCAGGACAGAAGGACCATTTATTCAGCCATGTAAATCAGAGTTCAGAAGGTAAGACAGACAAAATAGCTTACCTGTTATTAAAACTATTCAAACCACAAAAAAAGTATTGCTCAATAAAGCAGCAATAGCATCTGATGGAAGGCTCCAACACAAAAGGCTTTTAAAAGTAAAACTCAGAGAGATCTCAGCTCATCTTCTATTCTACAGCCATTTTAAATACACAATGTTATTAAAGGGGCAGTAGTGTCACAAACTGGCTTTTCTAATGCTGTCATTCACAACACATACTTACATCTATAGAATTACATAAAGTACGACCTTGAAACTCAGATCCAAAAGTATATTTCACCTGTTGTCAGGTCCACTGAAGATTTTTTTTTTTTTAATTCATATGTTGTGGCATAGACCAGACTAAGTCCTGTCAAAATGGGTGGGTAAGACGTGCATTCTCCATCCAGATTGAGGACTGATTCTGCTGTGAAAGCAGGAGTAACTCATTGCATCGTAAGGTGAGAATGCTTTTTTTACTGACATCTGTACTTTTCTGTTCACTATAAAACTTCACTTACAGTATCTGTAACAAAGAATATTTACTGGAGATTCCCAAAATCCACACTCTGTTTCAATTCACTGCAGAACTATTGACCTGTGTGGGAGTTTTCCCTGTACTGGAAAAAACTAGGACCAGAGTTGAAGTTTGGTCCTTGTAACAAGGGTTATTAAAAAATACACATTGTTTTAGAATTAGCACCCAAAAGAAGAATGCTGAGTTTACAGTTTGAAAACTAAGCCTCTTTGTAGAGACCATATATATCACAGGGAGCAACCAGTGGAGCTCGCGGAAATCTCCTGCTTTTCTTCTTGCAATAGCTGAGCTGTGTAACCCACCTACAGCCCTTGCACAGAGAGCAGACGTATAAGCAGTGAAGAGCAGGGTTGTGAAGCAGTTTGTAATTAATTTGTTAGCCTTAGGAGATGTACAGTGTAGTCTGTTCTCAGTTACACTGCTGTAACTCCCAAGCTGTCTGACTGACCATAGGGGTACCACGATGGGGTTACTACAAATTGGACTTCCCTGCTGAGGACACTTAGTGGGTGTAAATCTGAGACACCTTGAACAAGAGGGATGTAAGCACACTGTAGCATAAACTACGCTTTCATCCTTGGCTGCCTGTCCTTTAGATAACCGGTTACCGAGTTCTAATCCCTGCAGCGTCATGTCTGAGCCCAGCCTTGTAGAGCCGTCAGAGCCCCCCGTCCCCCTTGCCTGCCCACCCGTCCTGGCTCACCTTTGGCAGCAGCGCTCCCGCTGCTCGTGCAGACAGACGGCCCCGGAGTGAGCGAAGAGGGTGCCAGGCAGAGGATGGGGCTCAAGTCAAGCCCTCTGAGCTGGCATCGCACGCTTAAACCCACACTGGACTATGGATTAGCCCTGCTGACGAGGGCTAACAGCTGGGTTTACAGCCGTGCTTTGGAGCTGTCAGGGCTTGGTCCAGCAACCCTGCCAGACACAGGAGCTGCCAGGGCTTGGTCCAGCATCCCTGCCAGACAAAGACGCCCGTCAGAAAGCCAGCACCTCTCGCTTTAGGCAGCCTGAGGGACCTGCTGAAACACAGATTCATACAGTGGTTTGGGTTGGAAGGGACCTTAACGATCACCCAGTTCCAACCCCTCTGTCATGGGCAGAGGCATCTCCCACCAGACCAGGTTGCATCTCTCCAAAACCTGAGAACTTTGTAAGCGGGGTGGCAGGGGTGTCTCAAAAAAGCTGATACTTTGAAGGACTAAGCGCAATTTGCCGAATCTGGACTTTGTGAAGCTGTCGAAGAAGGGCTCGATGTTTGATCCCCGTGCATCCCGGCTCCACGCATCTCCGCACAGCTCATCCCGGGGCAGCGATAAACTGGGAAACACCGGGAAACCCCAACCCCGCCTTCTCTGAGGCAAAGACCGAGAAACGCAGCGGTCCCCGCCGCTTAGCATCCCCTCTATCCAGCGGCCACAGCACCCCGCCCGCCCCGGAAGCGTCCCGTCCTCCTTACCGGGGGCTCCCGTTCCGTCCCGTTCTCGGTCTCGGTCCCGTCCCGCCGGGGCAGCGCCGCCTCCTCGCCGCCCCTGCGCCCAAGTTGAGCAGAGCCGCCGCTGCCGCCGCTCCGGGCGCCGCCAGCCCCCGTTGTCATAGCGACTGCGCCAAACCCATCTGGGTTTGTCCTACCCGGGGACGTAAAATCATGGAATCGTTAAGGTTGGAAAAGCCTTCTAAGATCAAGTCCAACTGATACCGAAAATGCTGGGAAATAAACTCTTCGAGACTCATTTTGGAGCCGTGGAAAGCAGCATCCTTTATTTCAGCGCTGGGTGCGTAAGGGAATTATTTCCATCAATCATACACAACGAGATAAGAGCTGGGGGCAGAATATATTTCCCACATGCATGCATCTGTATAAATTCTCACAGCAATCTCATGCATATTCTACTGCTTTCTAAGGACTAATTTTAATATTATGAACTTTACAACAGCCAAGTCTCTTCTAATTAGATCTTCACAGCCAGTTCTCTGTCTGACCTTACATTCTTAGATAAGGAAAGGAGTATTGTCTGAGAACAGCACTATTTCAAAAAACCATACTATCAGAGGAACAGTCTGTGTCTGTCTAACTTTAAAAAAATACTACTACTTAGATAGCGCTTAACTGAAGTGAGTTAGAAAACCAATTCCACAGAAAAGCAACTCTACTTAAATCAAAATATTCTACTCTCTGCAACAGCAACTACTTCTTGTATCACAACCATGAATGCAACACCCCCATGTCTACTAAACCATGCCCTGAAGCACCACATCTACATATATTTTGAACACCTCCAGGGATGAAGAGTCCACCACTTCCCTAAGCAGCCAATACTTGACCACTCTTTCAGAAAAGCAATTTTTCCTAATATCCAGTTTCTGGGAATCTCCTTAACTTTGGCTTTGTTTTTCCAAATCTTTTCTGTGCCATACAACTTCAGTTCCTAAATCTTTGCTCATAAAGGTGTGGATGAATGCTTTTTTTTACTTTGCTTCCTGTGCGTGGGTGTGTTGTGGGGTTGGTTTTGTTTGTTTAGTTTGTGTGGGGTCTATGTTAAGGCTGATATCAAAATGTCTGCCTGGTATGTCATCTTGCTGAAACCTAGTACAGCAGACCATTTCGTCTCATCCTGTCACTTTTTACTTGGGAGAAGAGACCAGCATCCGCCAGCTACAATCTCCTTTCAGGTAGCTGTATAGAGCAAAAGGTCTCCTCTCAGCCTTCTCTTCTCCAGACTTAAAAAAAAAAGTTCCCTCAGCCACGACTTAGCTATATAGATTAAATTTACACTGATAAATCACAACACAGTAAATGGATCTATTTAATTTATTTATCACCAGGGTGTTCAGTAGCAGCTACAGCTGTCCCAGGGGCTTCAGTCACAGAAGTGACTGTCATTTCTTAAGGGGGCTTACAAGAAAGCTGGGGAAAACCTTTTTAGCAGGGCCTGTAGCAATAGGACAAGGGATAATGATTTTAAACTAACAGAGGAGACTTTTACACTAGACATTAGGAAGAATTACTCTGAGGGTGGTAAACCACTGGAACATGTTGCCCAGAGAGGTGGTAGATGCCCCATCCCTGGAAACATTCAAGGTCAGGTTAGATGGGACTCTGAGCAACTTGATCTTGTTGAAGATGTCCCTGCAGTGAGAAGGGGTTGGATCTAGATACCCTTCACGGTCCCCTCCAACTCAAACTTTTCTATTATTCTATGATTCTCAGTCACACAGATTTCAGTGGGTTTCAAGGGACAGAGAAGGATGAGGGTCAGCATGGGAGGTGAGAGCGAGTGGGGAAGGTGAAGAGGACAGGGAGGAGGGAAGAGAGCTATGTTGTCGGGAAGGTGAAGGACAGGCAGTGTCAAAGGGATGTGCTTCATCTAGGAAAATAAGCACATCACAAGACAGTGTTCAGGCACTGAGAGCTGCAAGGGATGTGTGGATTTTGGAAATCCTGAGAAGTAATTTCCTTTAGTAAGAGTCCAGTTAGACAAAAAGGAGTGAAACGCAGCCTGGAGACTGCCTGGAAGATGGGGTGATTACAGGGGACCATGGGCAGTGAGGGAGTGGGACCCTGCACCTCATGTGGGATGGAGCCACAGAGGTGGGAGTGACTGCTGTTGGCTCCTCACCTTGCCTCTGCCCCCACCACAGAAATGCATGGAGACACCCCCAGTATTGCTGGCAAAACCCCTGCCCAGTTCAAGGGGAGTCAAGGTGCACCGGAGAGTCACAGCACTACAGCCTTAGTTAAGGAAGACATACAGTCTGGTGACACCCCTCAAGCACATATGGAACCTAAGGATGTGTGTGTTGTCTACCAAGTCCCTGCTGAAAAGTTTTCATGAATTAGGGCCCTTGTTCTGATACCTTGGTGTTTATGCAGTACGCACCCAGCCAGAAGACAGTGGCATTTCAGACCATGTAAGTCTGTACAGCAGATGCATAAATCAAAGCAGAGGGAAGGAGGAACCTATATTTCAAAATAGATCAGCTAAACAATTACAGGTTAAAAGATGCCCAGTGCAGTCTAAATTAAAATGTATGAGGAAGGTTTTTTTAAAGTCTAGTTTATTATTAGATCAAATAACACAACCAGACTAACAAAGAGATTAGAAGCATTTTCTGCTCTAATTATTTGTGAAGGATTATTTCTCTGTCCTGATCTCCAGCCCAGCAAACTCCAGCCCAGTTTGCAGAGGTTTATAACATTATGGGTATGTTCTGCTCAAAATGGAATCATTGAGTTTTAATTAAAAGTCATCGTACATGACTAAAGAACTTTGTATTTTCATTCATTACAACTTATTTCAAAAGTCGCCAACTCTGATTAGTGCAGAGCAAACCCCATTCCTGCCAGGAATCAGAGATACTGATAGCTGGGGAATATCTTCGGGAGCATATTTTTGCAGATATATAAGTCTTACAACAGAAAAATCATTCATCTCTCTTATTTCTTATTTAGCAGTTGAAGCCAAGGATTCTTATACTGATCAGTCAGCGCTCAGATCATGAGTTGCTTAGTAGCAGCACTCGGGTAACACAGATGGAGTAAAGCCTTATTCAGGACACACCATGACAATCAAGTTTTACCATATTGTAAATTGTAGCGCTGACCATTTGGGACTACTCTTTTTCATGATTTATCTGATGCGGCCTGACTCACCTGAGCACATTACTAACACCACAGCTGCAGCCCCTGTGACATTAGCTGCAGATCCTTCGTGTTTTGGTGTCAAAGTCGCAGACCTCTGACACCGGTGCTCAAGGTGGACTTCTTCAATCAGTGGCAATTGTGCTGCTGCTGTCTCCTGCAAGGGTCCAACCACAAGCAAATAATCTCACTGACAAAAATCAAATATAATGCAGCAGGGTTATATTTGGCCTGCTGATTTTTGGCTAAGTCGGTGAACTGTGTCAACGAATATAATGGGGCTCACAGAGGGAATGTTACCTTTTCCACAGGCTTAAAAGCCTTTGCTTAGAGAAGTGCCACTTTCAGAGCTATTTGTCATATTTCTGTAGTGCTTGTTTTCCCTCAGCAAAGCAGTTTTTCATTCACTGGGAAGATCTTCTTCCTGCTGTTTACTTCAAATCCAGTCAGCCCACCCACACAGAAGTGCACTGTGAGCAAAAAGAGAAAGTTCATTCAGTCTGTAGCAGCAGTCCCCAGCCTTTTCATAGCTGAGGCTTGTTTAAGAAAAACTGGCAGTGTTTCTAGCTAATACCTTTCTCTCCTCCCTCACTGTGGGGCTACCCTTTTCTCCCTCCACATGCCATTGCTGGGTCATGGGCATGGGGAAGCGTTAAATAATTGGATTTATACCTCAGCCACTGAAGGGTGTGACCTCACCCAAGAGGTATACCATCAGGGACCACTGATCCAGAAAGTTAAAAAAATCATCCCAGAAAATAATACCCTGGATCAGTAAAAGAGGTAGATGCATGGATGGATGTTGTGATCCAAGGCACAGCTGGATGAAGAACGCAGTATTACAGGTCTTTCTCAGGAAAACCTCTTAGATGGGACTGTTGCAGGGAGGGTTGTACTTCATCAAGGACTTCTGTCTTGGATAAACATACTATAATCTTATTGCAAGGATAGCTCTTGCTGAAGTGAACAGACATTCTCCTGTCACCTTACACAAGCTAATAAGTGAAAAGACTGTTACTGTATCTGCATAGGCTCTGATGTTTGTTTTTTGTTATTCTTCCCTCTTTTAGCAAAAGATGATGGTTACTATGATTTATGATAGATCCTGACGGTGTAGGAAACAGAGTTGTGGGGTGGTACAATGCCAGGAGTGGAAAAAGCTTGCTTAAAATTAATTTTAACTAATGTAAAGGAAGAAAGTTATGGAAAGAAAAATAGGCAGAAGTAGTGACTTCAGATAAAAGGTTCATGTCATGGCCAAATATTTATTGTGGATAAGCCCCTGGGCTAAGCATTTCAAAGGACTCTGGGAAAGCAATAGAAAATATTTGCTTCACTGTAGAGAGGCAGGATGAGTTGCCTACTAGGAGCACTGTACCCCTAACTTCGATAGCACTGGCAAGTCAAAACCTACAAATGTTTCTTCTTTCCTGCATGAATTGCCCACTCGGTGCAGCCAGATTTAAATGCTTCTCCCTTCTGATACACTGTAATCAGTGCAGAGAGGCTGAATGCACGCTGCTCCTTGGGTACTTCAGAGCATCCTTAACCCTGATGTAGTGAGTGTGGTTAGGTACGACCCTCAGAAACAGTTATAATTGTGGAGATTGTTCAGTGCACAATAACCAAATAATCTTCCAGCCATGGCACAGCCCCTTCTCTCTGAACCATCCTGTGAGCCGGGTATTCAGAGCGTGCACCCCAGCAGCTGGCACATCAGAACCATTGATGGTTTTACTTCTGTGTACCAGAGGTAAGCAGCACCAGAAAATCTGATGTGCAGTTTTTAAAACTTGTTGCTTCCTTCTTGCCTTTCTGTTCTCCATTACGAAGACTTGTAACAGAAGTGTGTGTATTGGTCTGTTTAATTGCTTATTATCTTAATCGAGCAACTTAACTGAGCACATATTAGTTACGTATTTTTAGCGCTATGAGTGAAAATGATGAAGTGTCATGAAATACTCAGCCAAAAAACAGATGTGGAAAGGCAAGCTGAGCAGCAAAAATTACAACACAGATGGTCATGATAAATTAATTGAAGACACTAGGCTGCAGGTGGGGAGATGCAAAAAAAATTGCCACTGAGCCTAAAAGTAGACAGATGACAAAAATATCTGTGATTATGTGCTTAATTGCACTCTCTATGATTGCTTGATTCCTCATATACACTATTAACAAATAATCTCCAAAGGACATTATCAAGGTTGTTGGCTTTTAAAATTACCACATTTCAAAAGCTGACACAGTCCATAATATCACCTTCATGGGTTAATATTTTTTTAAGCATTGATATTCATTATATGATGAAAATTCCCCTAGTACTAGAGATATAACGGCTTTCACACCATATTTTCAGGGATTTTGCCTATCTCACCCAAATACATGTTATTTTCTCTTACATTGTTTAATGCAAATCTAACTGACAGCATCTGACAGATTTTCATTAGTCCCTGTGGGCTTTGAGTTGGTTGTTCTCTTTCATCCAAAAGTACAGCAAGAATTTTGCCATTGGATTCAACTGGACCAAGACTTTCTCCGTGCTTGGAGTTTGTTCCAGAATTTACTGAAATCAACGGAGGGATCCAAGCTAATTTGGAAGAGAATTAAAGAAAAGGGGGGGGGAGAGCAGGGTCAAGATGATAATGTTGTACTTTCTTTTAATATAAATACAAGAAATCTAACTGTTGCTCCGTATAGTGTATAACCTGAAACTTTATGGGATGTATTGTGTGAGAAATGCTAATTTTATTAGACACATCTCCTTCAGGAGACACCAGTAGGAAGAAAGAAGACAAGGTTACCTATGGCACTGCTTCGGGGATTTGAGACAGGAGGAAGATCCTCCGGAGGCGAGAACTGAAAACTCAAGCAAGTCCTGGTGGGATGACACTGTTTGTGTAGTGCCTCCCAAAGAAAGTTGTGCCAACTCTTCCTACTCCAAGGCAGACAGACCTCTGGAGGATGTCCATATCCTCAATAGATCTAACAGATGTTCCTTTTAAACACTTCAGAAAAGATGCAGGGTGCAAAATCTCCCTGGCACTACACCGTAAGACCTTAAAGTCTACAATCCCACATTTAGGGAAGTAAGATCACCCTTTTCCCATTGCCAATAACCATTTATAATTAAAGGTTTCTGAAATGGTGGTGTTTCATAGGGGAGCACCCTGTGGGCATCTGGATTAAGGCCACCCTGGGATATCACTTATATCCACAGACTCTTTCCCCGGTCACCTACACAGTGTGTGGAAAGCACAACCAAACGTTTTGGGTGCCCCTTGCACTGCTCCACCAACCTGCTGAGCCCTCAAACACTGGTCATAAGCACGAAACGCCTTTTGGCACAGCTGGAAATAAAAGCTGGTGTACTGCAGCCCTCACACTGGCTTGGCCCTGGAGAGGTCTTTCCCTTCAGGAAGGCTGCTTCCTGCTTTCCCAATGCTTTCTCCACTTGAGCCTGCAGATGGAGGGGTCTGCTGCTGCAGAAGCTGCAAGAGCGACTCTGGCTCAGCTGGGCTGGGAACACTGGGGGACAGTCAGAACAACTGACCTGTTCCTGCACAACATGTTTTGGCCAGGCAAAGTGAGTGTGTTACCTCTATTGCATCCTGACTGTGTAGTTAAGGGCTGGAGAGTTTGAGTGTTGCAGGGACAAGGGGAGATTTTAATCACTGTTTGTGGGTCACAAACAAGTAGGATTGCGAGGTGAGGGCGGGGAACTTTAGGGGACCCCAGCACAAGTTCTGTTTTTCGGATCATATCAGACTTGTTCTCTTTAAAATGTGAATTCTTAAGGTGAATCTTAAGATAAATGCCTTGAACACAATTCTTTTAGTTAAACGCCTATTTTCCATAAGATGTGTAGCATTACCCACCCACAAACCTGTATTTCTTTCAGCGTGGGAGGTCAACATTTGAAACTCTAATCCCACAAATGCTGAGATTTAGTCTAAATATAGAGCCTATGATTTTTTTTTTTTTTGAATTTCATTTAAATTCAACCTAAGAATTTCTCTTTCCTTACGGCCAGTCCAGGCCACCCTATTCATCCATTACCCACCATTACACTGAGACTCTCAGCAGCCAAAGACAGTACATGCTGCTGCAGGGGAGCTTCACTGGGGAAAGTGTTAAATGCAGTGGTTTAGCAATAGCACATGTTTTCAGTCTCTTAAGCAGACAGCGATCTGTGGAAGCAGATGCATCTAGCAAATTGTATTCACAACACATAGGGAGTCAGTTCAATCCGTCCTGAGCCTCTGTGCCCACGAGTGAGTTCTAGTATCTCACTGTGGCATGGTCATGCACACCACTGGAAGGTAAAACTCCATACCTGCAGGACGAGGCAGCAACAGAACATGCATAGGCTGTTGGGCTGCGACTATCAAGATATAACTGAAATAACTCAGGCTTAGCCTAGATGAGATGTTCTAATTTGATGCTTATCTGCCACCCCACCATTCTGTGTGACAGAAATCCTTTTTAGCCTGCTAGTTAAGTATTCTGCATCATAAATCAAAATACTAATTATCTGACAAGCCATTTTCTTATCATTACAGCCATAGGTTTTCTGTTGTGATTCTAAATGGTTAAGCAAGCTGTGTACTAGGAAGAGTAATCTGCTGTAATACGGCTGTGGTCTGATGCATGCTCCTAGATTGGAGTGTTACTTAAGCTTTAATCCCCAAGAAATCAGTGATTACCCACAGGAGACAAATGGAGGGCTGTTTGTAGTATAGTTGCTAGACAACAGTGCACCATTTAAAGTCTTTTTGTCCAAAGATTAACTGCATTTTGGAGGCTAACAACTTTTCCAACAACTCGTTTATGAAAAACAAAGTTTAGAAGAATCTGGATTTTCAAAAGAGACAAAAGTTATCCCAATTATTATTTGGCATTTGTAGTTACACAGGGAAACAGTTAGTATGATGCAAAATGTAGAGTAACAGGCTCCTGAGTCTCAGTCTGCAGAGAAGAAATGGAAAAGTAGCACACTGGGGTCCATGCACAGGTTCCTGTCATCCCTCTGCACACACAAGGTATGTATTTCCCCAGCATTTATATAGTAGTGCCAGGCAGCTGCTTTGAAGCCTTTTGTTCACCAGCTCCCTCAGAGATCAGAACCAAAAATAGTAAAAAAATGACACAAAGTGTACCATTAAATCCATCTCTTTTCCCCCTTTTCCTCTCCAGTGAGCTGAAAACACCTTTATTCCTTTTGTCAAAGAGGGGTATTTAAATGTGTAGAGCAGGGCTGCATTTATCAAAATCTGTTTGGATCTATGCTCAAATACAAACTGCATTGCTAATATCTAACCAAACTCTTTTTTCCTTTTTAAATGTGATGCTGCCACATTTAGGTTTGCCTCTTTTTGTAGTTCTTTGTTGTCTCTTTGACCACGTTTTTTGTTCCTTCTTCCCAATAGAGAAAATGAAGCAAGGAAGTAATATAGAGAGGAAGGGGAGGGGGTCCTGTGTGTTGCAGGAGCAGAGGGACAAAAAACCCAACAGAGGCTCAAACAAGATTTTCCTGATCTGACCTTCAGATCTTGTTTTCAGTTTTTTTAAGAAGCAAAAGTCCAGATTATATGGTCTGTACAATATATGGCCTCTGTGTTGCTTGGCAACTTTCTGAAATAATCTTGGGTTTTAGCAGAGAGGGGATGTTCACAGCACACAGAAGTGTTTCAAAATCAAATCCTCTTAAATCGTTTTCTCAAAGCCTAGTCAGTGCTCTTTTGCCTCTTCTTAACATATAGCAACAAACTGCTGCTCTCCCTTTTCTTTTTGCACAGTCCACCTAGGGCTTCACAGGCACATCATGATTGAAATGGCCTCTTATGACTTCTTCTGCTTCTACGTGGAGAAATTCAGCACATTTGAGCAGTTGTCCCACAATAAATTAAAATGCTGTCCCTCTAGGCCTTATTGTTGTTGCACGCTGACACTGGGGGCCTCTTTATGTAGTGAAAATGTCTTCCCTCAAATAAGGATTTAACGATAAGGTTCAGTTTGCTGCCAAAATAAGGCAATACCACCTCCAAGCCTAACAGTGTAACAGGAGGGAGGGACCAGAAAAACCTTGCTGACTTGCCCATCCCCATGCTGTAGAAGCCCAGGTGTTGAAGGTGGCCACTGCTGGTGGCGAAGCCTCCTCCCAGCAGCAGCAGCTGGGGTCAATGGCATCCCTGGACCCCACAGCAAGCAGCATGAGTAGAGTTACCTCCTCTAGTGCCCTCTTTGCTGGCCTGAACACAGGGAATGATTTTTGTGGAGGAACTGTAAGGCAGGTACAACATATGTTGGGCAGCCAGGTTTGAGCATGCATAGAGCTGCAAGGGTCGGGGAGGCCACTTCACCCACCACTGGTCCTGGGGTAGCATGAAGCACACAACAGCCATCCCTGACAGGTCTTTGTCTACTCTATTCTTAAACCCAAAGTGGCAGGGATCCTGTGGCCTCCCTCAGCTACTAGAAGTGCTTCACAAATTGCACAGTAACAACAATTCTGTTCATATCTGGCATAAGTTTTCCATCACACAAATCAACATGATTTGTCCTCATCTTATACCAAACACATGGAGAGAACAACTCCAAGAGTACCTGTGACTTGTATTTATATCATGCCCTGCTGTGATGCCTGGGTCTTATTTTGCAGTATTTCTGCTACTTGTACAGTTGTACATTCCTAAACCTCTTTTCACCTTTGTCATTACTGAATTTAATTCTTGACCATTTTCCTTGTTAGCCCAGATCATTTTAAACTCAGGCCCTTACTCTAGGTGCTTTCAGTCCTTTCTGGCAAGTAGGTCATTACAAAATGACACATGTATTCTCCAGTCAGTCCCACTGGACACTAATAAAAATATCCAGTAGAGCCAGACTCACAGAATGTCCCTGTGAGACCTTACTTGAAATTACCTCCTACGCCAAGATGAAGGAATGAGAGGGCTGTGAGAGTGGTTTTTCAGCCAGCACTTCTTTGTTATGGTGCTTTATCTACACCACAGTGTCCCTAGTGCATCATTGATTCCTAAATAGTTGCACAGAAGTCTGTGAAGCCGAGAGCAGGATTTGGCCTGCATATTACTAAGATCTGCTGTTCTGGTCCATGCTGTTTCAACAGCCATCAAGATGAAGACTATCTATTCTTGACTTGAGGAATGGCATAATGCAGAGCATTGCAAGAAAAGCAGAGAAATATATGCCCCACAGCACAGCCTTTTTGTGAAACAAAGGCAGTCAGAGCTGATCTTAAGTCCCAGGTCATTTAGCCAAAGCCTCCGAAGTATATGACAGACATTCTCCCAGGATGAAGCTATAACTTGTTGGCAAATTCAGAGGAAGATTTGGTCCTGAATTATCTGCATGAACTTGAAGGGAGAGATGGGAACTGATATGGATTTCATTGAAATTTACTCCCTGTAGATGAACCAGGAAAATCGCAGCCACTGTACCAGAGCATCTTGTTTCTTTTTGTGTGATTAGTGTCTCAGGAAGAAAATTCAGAACACACAGGCTCTGGTTTTGTAGGATACTGAGCTCCCTGTGTTCCTAACCAAAAAAGGGATTCCCAGAAAGTGAGTGATTTTGGTACCTTATGCCCAATGTGGTAAACTCCAGTTTAGTAGGTGGGATCATTTGTTGAAATAATAGGACTGGAACTGCTGAAAAACTGAGGACTGGATGATCAGGCAGCTCTGTGAGCAAGAGCAGAGGCAGTCTGGAGAAAAATGTGTAAGCAAGAAGTTCTTACGCAAAATCTGTCCACCCCCTTATATCAAGAGAAGAGAAGCCATTCCCTCTTGGAAGTTACAAAAAAATATTGAACGTGACTGCTCGACACTGCATTCAAGTAATTCTGTGTAGAAAGACAGTCTCTATCCCACCATACTCACTTGGCCTCTCCATGGACTTAGAGGAAAAAGAAGTTTGACATGTAGTATCTCTCATGAGAGAGTTGCTCTCCACCCCTCCCTGTTTTTGTGGTCTGGAGAGAAAGGCCACATGTGGAGGTCGGCACCGAGGCTGTGCCATGCTCCTGGGCTGGGGCTCTGCCCCAGGAGGGGATGGAGGTCCTTCGTGGTAGTGGGCACACAAACCTGTTTCTCTCCTAGCTCTCCTTGTTTAAAGGTTGATGCCACGACTCTGCTTGTGAAGAGCTGACTGTCCAAGTCATGCTGGCACTAAATTCACACCATTTACTTTCTCAATTCATGGTCACCCTGGGAAGGAATTGTTTAAAAATGAAAGCTTCTTTCTTTCCTGAGTATTGATATTACTGTGAAGCGGTAACATGCTCAAAATTTGCCTATCAGGAGGAAGGGACTTTCTCGATTTAGAACAGCTACTGCTGTAAGACTGCTTTTTCTCCAGTTCTCCCAAATAATATATTCCATAATATTCAATGCTGTCTTATTTTTTTCATGTAGACAAGCCCCAAGTGCCAGCAAAAGATGAAACAGAAACCTGAATGACCAGGCTACTCTCTTGAAGAGGGAAGGCAAGGCGCTGCTCTCTCTGAGGATCTGTTTCAGCAGCAGGTAGCAGAACTAGAGAGATTCCCCTGGAAAGTTACAAGCAAAAAGTAAAATGCAAAAAAAATAACCCGTTCCTTTTTCAGCTGCTTATTGGTAAAGTAAAATTGTCTGTCAGCAAGGAGGACATAAACACAGAGTATATTGTCCATGCCTGACAGCTCCTATCATCTTCATTTTGTGAACAGAGTCCAGCACAGCTTCCTGCAGGCAGTGACCAGCTTTCTTTGACAATCTGAGTGCTTTTAATAAGGAAATGCACACACAGATGTAATGCTGAGGGGAAATGTACCTTCTAGAGTGAGATTTTGTGGCAAACAAGCTACAATATTCAAAGCAGAGGGGCTCAACTGCCACCTTAACTTCACCTCCGGTTGCTGTTATTTTGTACCAGGAAGCAAACTGTCCTGGTGGTGGTCTCGAAAGGAGCTGCACAAACATGGGGGTTGCTGGCTCTGAGGAGTGGGCTGTGTTTTTATCACTGGCAGATCATCTCCTTGGGCTACAGTGCCCAGCAACTGGCATCCTGCCTCCTCGCGAAGTGGCTATGTCTTCCCCACTGTCCCTGAACGTGTACCACCACACAGCTTGTGGCACTGGCCTCCCTCCGCTGCCCGGGGATGCGAGCACTTCTTGTCTGGGGTCCCATCCAGTTCCTGCATCTGTGAGGATGGCTCAGCCAGAGAAATGAGCCTTGGCGTGCTTATGAGTATGTCCCCATCAAAGTAGTGGTCTTGATGTACAGAGATACTAGCTCCAACATCTTCAAGGCCTATACCTGCTACTCAGTTCCTCCGTCTTGGTCTTTCATAACCTGAAACTCAATAAAGGCCTCCCAGTAACCTGGAGACAGAGCAGGGTGACCTTGGGATCTGTGCTGAGTTAAGACACAGATGGCTACTTCCTCCTCGGAGCTCAGCCCTACATCCGCAAATGAAAGGCGATGTGAAGAAGCTTGGGTCCAGATCTTGGTGCTCCTGCTGACCATTTGGCTTGCAGGAGCAATGGGTCCTGCATGGCTGTGAAGCTGATCCATTTCACAAACTGCTAGGGCAAGCGGAAAAATGGTTTTCTTAACATCTTGTTGTTGATCTAATGATTGTGGAGGAGCAGAAAGGCTAAAATAAACAGTGCAGCAGCAGCTAGTACTCTATCATGAAAAAGAGCGTGTGTGTGAGAGAGAGGAAATGAGTCCTACCCTAGAAGATCAAACAGTGGACCTGGTGTTTTAATGTCTCAGGGTTTTTTCCATTCGATGAGGTACATTTCTGATGACTGTAGTTCAGTAACTTTTACCCTGAAGGACTTGATATTTAGTTTAAGGTGTATCACCACAGTTGTGTCGACTTCATTCTGTTCACACCAGCATGGGATCTAACCCATGTGGCCATCAGGGCAATATCTGGCTTGAGATTCCTTCGCCCTCTCTTCACTCTCATTTCAGCCCTGCTCAGAGCAAATTGTCTGTGGCTGTCATACACTCAAGCTTTACGCTAGAGATGGGCTCAAAGCAGAAGGTCAGATTTTAACCCAACTCAGTCGCAGAGAGCTGCAGTCTCTTTTTGCTGTAAATATTTATCCAGCAGATTCTCGATGCTTTGGGAGATGATGACAGAAGAGTAGAATGATTATCATCTCTGCAGGGAGTGGCTTGCCATGACTCATGAAATGCAGTTCAGCCAGAATGAACCTAGCCCTGTACCAGTAGCCGAAATCCAAGGAAGCTGAAGGGGAGAAACGCTGATGTGTTTTCAGCAATGGGTCTACAAGAGGATTAGTTCTGTGATGTCTGAGTCCAGTGTTCCATAAACTGCCTGGCCTCTGCAGAATAATTCATTAACTCTACTGAAAGGCTTTGCTATGGATTTGAAAAGGGCCCCAGAGAGCAGCCAAAAAATCACATTGACTCATGAGGCCTGATCCTTGGCATTGAAATGATGTTCATTGTAAGTTAGCAAGAAAAATCTGAGAGAAAGGTGGAGGTGGGCACCCATGGGCACTATGACACTTCAAAAAGAAGCAGGGCCAGCACTCAAAAGTGGCTGAGGCAGCAGCACAAGGGAAAGAACGAAGAAAGAATGAGTGGTAAGCTGAAGTCCTCACTGAGCACCCTTGTAATGCCATACTGGTGTTTGACAAAGACAGATAAATGCATTTTTTAGTTATGACACCGACAGTAATGAAATCATAACACCAGCAAGAAGTGCTGTTTTCAGCAGGAACACATTGGTCAACTCTCAGGAGGGTTTCAGTATCCTAATTCAGATGGCTCTGTGACAGGATTTACCTGCACATTTATTCTTTAAGGTGTTTCCTGGCTACTGGAGATATTATTTGGCTCAGTGGGTAGTTTATTTATTCTTTATGGAAGCTGTAACTGCCCTGAGAACAGCTCTTCTTTGCAGTGACCGAACAGGTACCGTACGGAGAGCTTCTCGCCTGCCATCTGCTCCAACCTGACCAGGAGGGACCAGCTGCAGAGGCAGCAATAATTCAGTTTCCACTGACACTTAGTCCTTGAGGTCTCTGCTGATCGCTCATAGCAGTCCAATAAGTCTTACTTGTGATGTGCACAATTACCCAATAAGAAGAGGATTGAGACCATCTGTCTCGTTAATGGCCCAGATTCCTAAATGGTGATTATGCACTGCAAATGCAGGTAGCTCCCCTGAGGTTAGCACAACCCTAACAATTTGTGGCAGACAAGGATCTGGCCACTTCTCTGAGCCTGCACTTAACAGATGCAATGCTACGGTCTTCTGCTTGGCTGAGGGCACTGACACCCCTTAGGCAGCCAAATGTGGTGTGACTACTGGGAAAGTGTTTTGGCAGAGGTCAACCGGTGCATAGCAAGTGATGTGTGATGTGATTGATGACAGTCTGGGTGCAGGTGGTGCCTGGCAATGTTGCTTACCTTGTGCCTGAGAATTGTGGAGTCCTGGAATCTGTAATGAGTGGTTCTCCTGCACCAGGATGAATATGTGTGTGCGCCCTCTTAGCGTGTTTGGGGATTATTTAATGATGGAGATGTGTAGAAAAGGGGGAAGATGCATAAACATTCCACACACAACAATTTTGGGAGCTGCTTACACACAATAAGCTGTCCTCTCAGTTACACTTTGGGCTGAGGAACAAGACTTCATGTCACTGATTAAATTGTATTTTAGGCACCACGGGAGTCAGGAGTTGTGCTGCAGGAACTGAATGAAAGCAAGGCACAGAGGCAGTGATTAGTCTTCTAGGTCAGCAAAAAAAAAAAGATATAAATTGAAATGACAAAGATAAAGTGCAGTTTCACAGCAGCAGATTGCACTGCATGGTGGTGGAGGACCTTGTTTCAGAGGTATCTGAAAGCAATAGGAAGAGCAGGAAATCAAGAGCTCCCATGGTCCTTTATTACCAGCTCTCACTCCCACTTGCCCTGCAATGCACAAACCTGCAGACACCCACCTGGGGTTTTTAAACATGCATTTAGCAGCCATCTTGAAGGGGCAAAATAGAAGGGTCACAGAAGTCTGGTTTTACTAAGTCTGCAATGAGGAAACTTAAAAAGAGGAAGCTAGTGACTCTGAATTAAATATGCTCATCTATAAGATGGTCCAATGTCTTTAAAGTTAAAAAAATCTGTGCTCCTGTTGTTTCACTAGCAGGTTTTAGATTAGGCATCTACTCAGGCACTGCCCCAAGTGAGTGTGTGGGCCACTTCAGAAAAATGCTTTTGGAAAGCCAAGCCCTTCTTCCACTCTGCATGCTGACTGCATGGAAGTTAACCAGGTGCTGGTCCTGAGAGGGGACCTCGACTCTGCTGCAGACAGCAGAAACTCCGCTGGAGCCAGGGCCATTGCCCTGCTTCATATTAAGAGCCCAGCCTGATCTAATGAAATGTTCTGTGTGGAAAGCAGTTCCTGTGCACAGCTGTATCTGCTGACTGGAGGATAGGATGGCCCAGCAGCAATTCACCAAGGTCTGTGAGAGGACCACTCTCACTGGAACATGAGATAATACAAAGCTGTCATCTACCTGGTGTTCCTTTGGGAGGGAGCTGTCACCTGGAAGTCACAGGGAAAAGCAAAGGAAATGCCCTTCCTCCTCTGGCATCTCAGTCTCTCTAGACTCCTCCCAACTGTTTTTCTGGAGAAGGTGGTCACATACAACCCCAAATTCTGGTGCTGCGGAGTAACAGAATGCAGAACAAGCTGGTCAAAGAGGGGCTCAGCAACCTGCAAGCCACAGGGGTGAGAATTCCAGCTCCCCTTGTGTCAAACCACAATATCTGGAAAACCCCCTCCATTTATTTCCTGCAACATTTCTGACAGCACGTCAAAACAGTTTCACATAACTTAGGAAAATTATGATGCCATTCACCAATAGTAGGACCATCCAGAGCTTTTTGAGGCACTGTTAATGTTGCATTCACTGAGTAAACAAACTGTTATTTTCACTGGAGTGCAACTCTAAAAACACAGGCAGATGTGTGGAGGTGTAAAAAGCAGAATGAGGGGAATGAGTCACTGCTCACCCCAAAGGCTTGCAATGGGCTGGCTGAGGAGACCCAGGCGTGACAGCTTGGAGCACAGACAAGCTTCAGCAGTGGATGAGACACATTTCATTCATTCCTACCATCAGTGTTTTTGCTTCCTGTGGCTCTAGCTGGAGTCTCAAGACTCTGAGAAAGTTAAGAACTGTATTTTCAAGGAGGAGGGTTATTTTAGAAACCGATGGCTTTCAACTGTAGTCACTTTGAAAGGAAAATAGCTATGAAACCAAAGATGAGCTGAGCTCCCCGTACTTCAAGGGAGTTGGGGATCAAGCGTGGGCTGATCTCTGTGAGTAGGAGTGTTGACATCTCTTCCTAGGTAGGAACCAGGTGGAGCTCAGAGTGAGCAGCCTATCCTGAAGTAACTGGGGTTAGAGGTGACAATAAACAAACCAGTCCCAAATCTTGATGATTCTCCCTGTTAGTAGCATATGTCCTCCACGTTACTTAACATGATTGATGGTTTCTACTGAAAAAAAAGCCCACCAAATACTGGAGGTCAAAAGTGAGCCACTGCACAGAGCTGGAGGAAGGATTTGGTCCTGGCCAGAAATCCCTGTCGGTAGCACCAAAGGCACACAACATCTTTCAAATGAACAGGAATACTGATCACATTACTAGAAGTAGGGCAGTTTTACTGCAAGATCATGCGCCCCCCTCTGCACCATGGGCAGGCTTGTAGCTGTTTTAAAATGTCTACTGTTCATTTCAAATGTGGCAGATGTAAGCACCAAGACATCCCTTCCTCCCACAGCCTGCTTCCCCCGCCTGTAAAAACCCTGGTTCACAGGTACATTCAAGCCTGTAATGAGCTGTTTAACTTGTTTCTAGCAGTTCAGCTTAGCTCAGATTTCATCACCAGGCACCACCTGTGCCTGAACATGTCTATACCAGGTTACTAATGTCATGTCCTCGAGCACTGCTCTGGAAGGAGTTGATGTGATGGCAAATACTTGTTGGCTGTGCCCTAGGTCTGTCCTTAGGAATGGTCATTGCTATTAATGCTGGATGATGCCTGCTTTGACCTGACATGAAAACTTGCACACAGGGACTGCCTGGAGACTGCACTGTGGCTACAACTAGTTTCAATCGGCACACATTTTTTTGGCTCTAGTGATGTGATGTTTAGGTATTTCAACCTGGGGAAAAAGCAAGGTGCATCTAGGTCTACAAACCAGTGATGAAATCCTAAAACTAGCATTTAAGCAGAGAGCCTGTCTGAGAAATCAGAGTAGTGCCCTGTGAATGGAAGAAATAAAACTGAGAATTTGCACAAAGCTAAGTGTTTTGGCTGGCTTTGGGCAGGGCTCGTGTATTGGCTCTGTACCAGCCAACACAAGCACAGTGTCCTCCAGCTACAACTAGAAAAAAATTTACTCCTAGACTCTCCTCAGGCTTTTAAAAATTTTCCAGTTGATCCTGACATCTTGAAGATAAAACTGAGAAGCTCAAGACAAGAAAAACACCAAAGGAGCAGAATCTCAGAGGGAGTTTATTCAGTTTGCCTGGCCAATCGAACAAAGACACTCACTGTTCGAACAGATGGGAGCACTGGGGGTCTTTTCATTATCCAGTAGAGAAAACACTTCTTCCAGCACTAAAATAGCCAAACCAGATGAGAATGTATATTACTACCTGAATACCACTGCCTCCCATCCATTGCATAACGTGCACTCATAACCTATCATGTGCTGCAAAAACTGACAGGAGACTGTCTGCAGCAGAAATCCCAGCCCTGTGTCCCCAGAGGGACTCTTGCTCATATTAGAGGGGTGGTGCGCTTTAGAGCTGACCTGCACCTCTCACTTCTGCCAAATTAAAATGGTTCCTTATGGCATGTGCCAGGACTATATCTTTCACATTCTGGCCCTCTCCTGCTGATACTTCAGCTCTTGCCAGGGCCAGGGTTTGTGCCATCTTAGCCGAGTCCAGCTTCATCCCAGCACCAGAGTCATGCCATGAAGGAAAGAAGATTGCTTTTGCTCACATCTTGACTCTTCCTCTGGCTCTCTTCTGAAGGTCACGCCAGGTTCCCACTGGCCTCACAGAGCTCCAGCAAACCCCGAATTCCCAACACCAGCGCACAACAGCACAGCCCTGCAGCCACTTCAGCTCTCTGCATGATGCAGGGAGGCTATGCTAGGGCAGGCTGCAGCTCCATTTGGCCATGCTACAGTCCTGGAGTAATCATGAGTGTCCCTGGCAGAGCAGGGAAGGGCTGAGCATCCCATGGAACACAGTCTGGGCATGCAGGAAGGAGAGTAGGGCTGCAATCCCAGCTGGATTTGCTGCAAGAATGTCTTTGCAGGGAGAAGAAGAAAAATTTCCCCGAGTGAAGATTGAGCAGGACAGCCCTCCCAGGCAGGGTGTGCTTGAAGGAGATGAGGACTGGACCAGTCTGGGGTCAATCTGCTACTGCTAAAATTCCATGCACCTGCTGCAAAGTAGCTTAATGGAAATCAAAAACATTGCAGAGGACAGATTGAATCTTAAGTGAGTGACACAAAAATGACAGGCTAATTTTACGTTTCATTTTTAGCAGCATTATTCTGAAGTGTAGGATAATGGTTAACTGATTTAACCAGGTTCTTACTTCAGGTAAGAAATGCAGAACAAAGAGAACTACTATTTTTTTTCTTTTTGCAATTTGTCATTATAATTAAGCAGCAATATTCATATCTTTAGCTAGATTTCCATGTATAAACTTTGAATTGTCAATTAATTTGATTATAAGAATAGCTGTGGTTAAAAACATTACATAGCACAATAACTGTGCATTTAGCCATGTTTTTGTATTAAAAAAATAATTTTACTTCCAAACTCTGTGCAATTTCAGTCACCCTCAGACTGGGCTGAGCATACTGGTTTGCAGTCCTTTGGGATACTCAAAAATGCACAGAATTCAAGCCAAGGAGAGAGCAGCTCTCCGTGGCGAGGTGGTTCTAAGGACTACACCCAGGGATGGATTTCCAAATTAGATGGGCTACCCCAGGGAGTAGACCCATCTTGAGGGACAGAGGTGCATTCCTGCTTCCTTTGGAATCATACCCAGAAGGCTCAGGTGCCAGTATCAGAGGTAAAACGAGCTTGTGATAAAAAGGAGAAACAAAACTTCTAGTAGGCGTCATGCCCACATCAGGCTGAGGAAAGGGTGTAAGGTTAGGTTAATAAACAGCCGAGTAACTCTTCCGATTTACACTGGGAGCAGGAGTCTCCCAGGCGAACCAGGGACCCTTTGTCTTTAGCCTGAATTACAGGGAAGGTGTATTGCCTGGCAGATTTTGGCAGCGTGAAATTCCCCTCTTTCCTTTCCAGCTGCCTCTTGGCAGGATAGCGTGGAGGTGGATGGAGAAAGCAAGCCTCCACAGTTTTTTCAGCCCGTCATTTCCTGGGAAAGCTAGAGAGCCAAGAGCTCGTATGGTTCTAAGGTATTCCCCTCCCATTGTCCCTTCATTAGAGCTCATCAGGATCTCTCAGCAGAAATTCCTGCACTTGTGATGTGGTCTTGACTACTGTAATTCCTCTTCTCAGAGCTTGCAGTTTAACTCCCGTGACACTCACTGCTTTGACAGAAGGGACCAGCATGTCACATCCATCTCGGAGTACCCTTCAGCCTGCACCCCAGCAGTGCTCCTCTGACTTGCAGCTGCTGCTGGTGGCTTTCCAAGTCTACAGCCAGTACTCACTCAGTACTCACAGCTGCAAGATTCCCACCAAGGGGTCTCAGATCAGCAGAAGAGACTGCACTGTCCCAAATCCAGGACGAAGCTGTCCCCCTGCCCTTCTCCAGTCACCTAAGATAAGCTGACAGCTGTCCTAATATCATTTTAAAACCCAGAAAATCAATAAAGTTTGTGAGTTCATCAGTACTGCTTTCTTTCCCTCTCTTCCTTGGGTCTGGTCTCCCTCGTTACAGAGAATGGTGTTTTTAGGATGTTGTTCAATAACAATTATTCTTTTACAGTGGCAAGATCCTTGTTAGTGAGCCAGTGAGTAATGATTATCATCCAGCCAAAGGGCTGCATGTTTGCATTTCTTTTCCTTCCTGATCACCCACCCTGTGTGCTAATCCAAAACAGACCTTTATTAACAATGTGAGCAAACTGATGCTGTGTAGGCTAAGCTAGGCAGGAATATAATCCCAGTTACATCAGACTCCCACGTGAGCAACGACAGGTGTAAGCCCTCTATACTCAAATTTCCTCAGAGTCCAGAGTCTGATGCACATCTCTGAAGGTGACGTGTATGGTACAGTCAGGACACAGGTGCTTTAGGGTGCCATGTCTCTTGGGCAGCCCTCCCTAGCTGCTGCCCTTCTTTTATCCATCTTTTCCGTTTGGTCTAAGAGATATCCTTGGTGGCAAACATTCTGTTGTGCACCATTTCTGCTCCACGTAGTGCTGCCATTTCTGTAAGTGCCTCTGGAGCATAAGCAGTAACGGTACACAAGCAGAAGAGAAGAAACCACCAGGGTACATCTACTGCTCAAATAACCTCAAAGCAGCTCTTCCCCTGTTCTCCTGAGTTTTGCCTTTAAAGTTTTCCCTCAAGTCTGCAGAGAACCTTCTGCTGTTGCTGTGAGGTCTTTATGCCCCCCAGCTCCATAGCCCTTGGTAGCTCTGGGGTTGGGTACAGCCTTACAAGGCAAAATTGGTACAGAAATCCACACAAGCAGAAAAAGTGATCTTGCAACGGTGACCATTTTTTTTACTATTTTTAAACTTTTTAAACTATTTTTTTAAAAAAGCTGAGCCTGCATTTGATCTCCAGAGATCAAGGTCTTTTTGGGTAAAGGGCCTTGCCAGGGAACATGCCTTTACTGAGCTCCCTTACGGCAAAAGACTAAAAGTCCTCTCTCATCACTGCTTTGCTGTGCAGGGCATGAGAAATAGGAAGGAAACCCAGCATTCCTCAGTCCTCTGATCTCCTGTAATCCGGCCCGCTGGCCTTCTGCAGCAGTTTTCTCCATAGCCCACCCCGCAGAGCGTGCCCTTGTTGCCCTGGGCCTGCTTAACCCGGCTCTACCTTAATTTGCACTAGCAGCAGCATTACATAAATTACTTACTCACTAATGATGTCTCTCTTAAGTAAGCAAATGGGATGACATCACCCAGCAGCAAAATACCAGCTGCTCTGGGAAGGAGGGAGGGAAGGGGTGAGTGCGTGTCTGTGTGGGTGTGCGCACAGAGACCATTTGAGCCGTGCCTGCATGGCAAAGCCCAATCCTTCCAGGAATGGAGACAGGATCAGGGATAATTCAGGCTGGAAGGCACATCAGGAGGTCTCAACCTAACCTTGTGCTCACAGCAGGGTCAGCAATGAGGCCAGACCAGGTGCCTTACACTGCTAAATCTTGAAAACTTCCAAGGATACAGTTTGGGTAGCCTCTCTGGTCAACCTGCTCCAGTGTTCAGCTGTTCTCACAGGGAAAAAAAAAAATTCCTTGTATCCAGCTGAACTTTTTTTTTTACTTAAGGCACATTTGCCAATTATAAAGCTGGTTCAAAATGCCCCCGTATACAAAAATACCATGTAGATGCATTCAAATCAATGCACATCTCTGCCCACATCTTTGTTCATAGCAGCCTAAGTCTTCTCCAGCCTTTAATAAACTTGTTATACAATATTTGTGGTACACAGTATCATTTAATTTGTCTGTGGGAGTGTAGGTATTTGTTCATCTCTTAAATACCTCAAGTAAGCAGGACCATATGCAATAACACAGACAAAATGACTGCGTAGCTTATGTTTTGTCCAGATGCTGCATTACTCCTTTCATGCCACAGCAACCTACTATTCACAAATTGCTCACTGTCTCCCTCCAGGCAGGAGGAGCCCTGCCATGTGCCTGTCTCCAGGATGCTTCTTCCTGCCCAGCTCAACATTCCCCTTGAGGTCAAACAGTCCCATGCCTGGGGCAGTGGTGCTTGGGTCCAAGCTGGCTGGTGATAGAGACATCACCATCACCAGAGGCCACAATGAAGTCTCCTGAGTGCTGGGGGTCTGGTGCTGGCATCAAGCATCTGTAAGCTGTGCTCTGGGAACCAGATCCTCAACCCCTCCAAAGTAATTGCGGCTCCACAGGACTCTACCCACCAGCACCTAATTCTGCCACTCCTGAAAGGACTGTAAGTGGGATCTGGTGTGAGCTGCTACAATGGTCAGGAAAGGAAATGACATCCACCTGCCACATTTGGAAATCATCTAGTAAACCAGCAGCTGGTGAAGAGAAAGGAGTGAAGCAAGGCAACAGCTAGCACCAAAACTAGGAGCTGGGACGGTCGATAGATAAGGCAGGAGCACAGATGGTGTTCTGTTCAGTTCCCCCAGTGGCAGGGATGGATACAGACAGGAATAAGAGAATATATGCAGTTAATAGATGGCTTAGGGGCTGGTGCCGGCAGAGGAATTTTGGATTCTTTGATCATGGGGAAACCTTTATGGCACCTGGCCTGTTTGACCCCGATGGGTCTCGTCTAACTCTGAAGGGTAGGAGAATTCTAGCTCAGGAGCTGGCAGGGCTTGTTGAGAGGGCTTTAAACTAGGCATGGCGGGGGAGGGGGGAGTTACTAGGCTCGCCAAAGATGTCCCCGTGGAGGATGAGCCATCTCAAAGGGGGTTGTCAGTAACCCAACTGAAGTGCATGTACACAAACGCACGCAGTATGGGAAACAAGCAGGAGGAGCTAGAAGTCCTGGTCCAGCGGGAGAGATACGATATAGTTGCTATCACGGAAACGTGGTGGAACGACTGTCATAACTGGAGTGCTGCCATGGAAGGCTACAGGCTCTTCAGGAGAGACAGACGTGAGAAGAGGGGTGGAGGGGTGGCCCTCTACACTAGGGAAACCCTGGATACTGTTGAAGTTGAGATCGGTGATGACCAGGTTGAGTGCCTATGGGTAAGAGTCAGAGGGGCAGTCAAGTCTGACCTCCTGGTTGGAGTGTGTTACAGACCGCCCGACCAAGAGGAGGATTTGGATCTTCTGTTGTTTAAACAGCTGGAGGCTGCCTCTAGATCAGCTGCCCTTATTTTTCTCACCTTGAATATTGTGTCCAGTTCTGGGCCCCTCAGTATGGGAAAGATGTTAGGATACTGGAAAATTTTTAGCTTGCTAAGCCGCTCTCCATCATCTTTCAGCAGTCCTGGCTCTCTGGAGAGGTCCCGGAAGACTGGAAGTTGGCCAATGTGACGCCCATCCACAAGAAGGGCCGTAAGGAATTTTTTTTGCCATGGTCTAGATGATGGTTGGTGTTAGTGTTAGGTTATAGGTTGGACTTGATGATCTCAGAGGTCCTTTCCAACCTTGTGATACTGTGATACTGTAACTAGTGATGCTTGTTAATAACCACCTGTGTGAAGAGAGCATTTCTTGAGATGGTTTGGTGGCACAGTGCATAACTGGGATAGTGCCAGCTTGCACCTCTGGGCCCAGAGGTCTCTGAAACAGAGAACAGTCCTGCCAAGTCTTAGCAGCCATCATTTACTCTATAGCTTTATGCACAGGTCAGATCTGTGTTAGATACATGCCATGAGACAGTTAGTTCCAACTCCAAAACCAAGGAGTGAACCAAAATCCATTCATTCCCCACCTCTGAGTATAAAATACGCTTTCAAAGTTTCAGCTTGAACACAATATCAAATGCAAGGTATTTCAATTTCTCTTCTGATTTTCAGCCTCTTAGGTGTGCTCCAGTTATGTTGTGAAGCTTCTGTCTAGAAAGATTAATGTTAGACTTGATTTTTTTCTTTTTAACCCAAAAGGAAGACTGTCAGAGATCTCTGTAGTTTGGTGGTGACATTTGGGGAGAGTAACCAACTATGAGACCTTGCACAGAAGCAATGAGTTCAGCCCAGTTTTCTGCCATTTGTACCATTCACACTGAGACATACCTCTATCTGGGTTGGGATCACTTTAAACTGAGGAACACCCCTAAAAGTGACTGGAATAAACCCTTATGGAGCTTAAGGAAGGAAGGAGGTTTTCTGCTGACATGTTTTGCTCCCTGCCTTGCCTGGGGGACTCTTGGCCACACCAGCACCCAAAGCAAACATCAGATGGTGGTTGATTACCCGTCATACCCAGCCCCTCAAGGACAGTGATCTACTACTTGCAAAGTGCTCTGAACACATGTGCCAAAATACTTTTGCACAGGAACGCAAAAAATACAGGAGTGTTGGATATTAAGTATGCCCAGGAAATATTGAGCTTTTGCTTCTAGAACTACCTTAAGTGACTGAGTTGTGTCAGAGGGCAGAAGTCTACTGAGACACTGTTGTTCAGTGTATGACCCACTGCATGTAATTCTTACTTGTCATCTCATATTAGATCTGGTAACTTGTTCCAGCTGGAGAACAAAATGGATTTCTGTAGGAAATTTCAGTCATCATAAAGAAACATATGAGATTTGAAGCTCTTTAATTATCAAAGCAAATTCTGAAGCCATAGGAAGCAGAGAAAGCTATTAAAATCTGCTCAGAGGAGAATTAAGATGGTTTAAAAATGTGGCATGGTCAGATGCTGCCCTTTGTGCACCGTGGGAGCAAGGTTACTGGCTCAGTTAAGTCTGCAGCAACCCCACTGAACAGGCTTTTGGCAAGCAGGGGAAAGTTGGCTCTCCTTGATGAACAGGTTAATACCACACTCATGGAGCTTGCCAGGGGACTAAGAGACTTCCCTTCTCCCTGTGTCAAGATTCCCAAACAGAGCTTGCCACATCTATTGCCTGTTCTTGAAAGTAAAATTCAGTGGAAAGTGGATTCAGCCTGGGAGCAGCAGAATTCAGCATCTTCTTGCCCAAAGCAGAGGATCCAGCACATGCCACAGGAGTAGTAAGTGCCCTGGACTCCTTTCTAGCAGTGCAAAAAGCCCCATCTATAACCAGAAAGTTGTGATGTTCAGTGTAAGTAATTACCAGCATGCAACTCGAGGAATGCCATATTTGTCTTCACTGAGACAAATATGAGGGTGGAGCTCTCCAGCACCTGCTGCATTGGAGAGGTGCAGGAGGTAGGTGAGGCAGCTGCAGCTGTAGGTGCCTTTGTAGCAGCTGGATGCCAGCCAGCTGGAAGCTGCTCTAAATCCCGTGCTGAGACAGAAGTGGAAATCAGTAACAATGGTAATAAATCAAACAGCAATCATTTGTACTCAGCCCAACTTTGCCCCAACCTCAGATTAGTCACTTTTGGCTGGTCTTGTTGGGCCATGCAGCCAGTGGGGCTACTTGGACATCACATGGAGTAGTGCTGATGTGAGATTCTCCCACCAGCCTCCGGTAGGGACAGGGGGTTGTTCCCAGCTTCTGCTTGCTCCAGCCCGGCAGGGCAGCACGGGAATCATGGAATTACAGAGTTATAGAATGGTTTGTGTTGGAAGGGACGTTAAAGATCATCGAGCTCCAACATCCCTGCCGTGGGCAGGGTCACCTTCCACTAGATTAGGTTGCTCAAAGCCCCATCCAACCCGGCCTTGAAAACTTTTAGAGAGAGAGCATCCAGGACTTCTCCGGGCAACCTGTGCCAGTGTCTCGCCACCCTCGCAGTAAAAATTTCTTCCTAATATCTAATCTAAATCTCCCCTCTTTCAGCTTAAAACCGTTCCTCCTCATCCTCCTCCTACACTCCCTGAAAAAGAGCTTCCAGCCTGGGAAGGGTGAGGGGCGCCCGTCGTGCTCCCGGATGCCGGGGTGCCCCTTGCCGGGAGCTCTGTGGGAGCATCTTCGCATCCCCGCATTCCGGCTCCGCTGCCGCCGCCTGGCCGGCAGTGACACCGCGCGGCGGCCACCGGCACCGGCACCGGGCGGCGCCTCCTGCCCCGGGAGCACCGCACGGGATGGGGGAGGGACGGCTCTGCCGGACACCTTGGTCTCGTTCATTGATGGAGGACTCGGTGTGACCTCATCTTCCACCAGCCTTGAGAAAAGAAACCTTCTTCCAGAGGAAAAAGGACCCTTCTTCCTTGGGTATCCAGAGAAGGGCAACGAGGCTGGTGAAGGGGCTGGAGAACAAGTCCTGTGAGGAGCAGCTGAGGGAACTGGGGTTGTTTAGCTTAGAGAAGAGGAGGCTGAGGGGAGACCTTATCACTGCCTGCAAGTACCTGAAAGGAGGTTGTGGTGAGGTGGGTGTTGGTCTCTTCTCCCAAGCAACAGGTGATAGGACGAGAGGTAAAGGTCTCCTGTTGTACCGGGGGAGGTTCAGATTAGACATTAGGAAAAATTTCTTCACCAAGAGTTGTCAGGCACTGGCACAGCTGCCCAGGTTGAGTCACCAACCCCTGAAATATTTAAAAGATGGGTAGATGAAGTGCTCGGGGATGTGGTTTAGTAGTGGACAGGTATGGTAGGACTTGATGATCTCAAAGGTCTTTTCCAAACAAGCGATTTTATGATTTCTCTCCTTCTGAATATGTATATATATATATATATACACATACACATATATGTAGCTGCAGCCTACCTCTTGCCTCATCGATTCAAAGCTCCGCTCCTTGCTTTTGCACCCTGCCCATTCCCACCAGCAGCAAAAGTGCCAGCAAACCCTCCTGGGTCAGCAGCAGCCTCTCGGAAGCAGCCTTATCTGTAATCAAACTCACCCTGCTTCTTCCTAACCTCAGTCCCTTACACCATCCCCATTTGCCTCACCCTCCTGGGATGTTTTAAATGAGATTCTAATTTCTTCAAGCCAGGGATGATCTTTTATCATGCCTTGTACAATGCTTACCATACTGGGGCCCAGGCAGCATGGGACCTGCAGGCATAATTACAGTCCTGATGATAAATACCAGTCATACTGTTTGTCTCCCTGTTCAGGCTGCTGTGCCGCACTGTAATTAAACTTGCTGACTGTTTTTAAAAAGCAGGTGTGTAAGTCGGGTCTGACGCAAGGTTGTCCCACATTCATGGGTTGCATTGGGCTCTTTGGACTCAATACTGATGAGCAATGGTTCTCCTCATGTGCTGCAGGGCTCTGGCTCCTCCCTGCCCCCAAAAGACCACAGACCCCTGAGCAGCACAGCGTACTAAGGATGTGTGAGAACAATGCCCACCTTGAGGATGCACCTATTTGGTTTTCTGCTATGAAGGAGGGGTGAGCCGACGCAGTCTGCTTGTTTAACTTTGTGAACCATGCCATTTCCTGAAGGCTGTCAGCATCACGCTGCCCAAAACAGCTGACACGCTGTGTGCCTGTCTCCTAATTTTCCTGTTAATAAGCACGTGGTAAGTGCTGGTGCCAGACAGCATTGTATTTCCAGTGCTGCAGATATCCACAAGAAGACATGGGAGGACAGGACTCCTTTCTGCCTTTCAGATTAGCATATGTCAAGTCTAGCTGGTCACTCCCGCTGAGTGGAAGAGATACATCAGTGCAGAACAGAGACATCAGCACACCCCCAACTGCCAATTTGCAGCTGTGGTTTCCTCTGTGTGGCCAACCTGCCCCACAGGAGCAAGGACTGCCATTGCCTCTAATAAGCATACCAGTGCTTGCAGATACTGCTGGTACACGCTGTTGCTGTGGAGAAGCACTGTGGACACAAACTTCTGCAGAAATCAGATTCTAGGTTTTCCCTAAAGTGATCTGGTTAAAGGGCAAGTCTTTAGCTGTGGAGAGAGGACTGTAAGTGTCACTGCCTGCTCATGTACTGTTGGTAGATCATTCAGGGAAGGTCTGGAGATGCAATGACACCCTGAAGGGCAGCCCTCCTTCCAAATGCTACTGCAACTGAACCAGTAAATCCCTGTCGGAGTGCTGATGATGACAAGGCTGCATATCCCTGCACACAAGACCCTTTGGTATGCATCTGTCCAACCCTGAAGGTGAGCCAACATCCCATGTCCAGAACGAAAACTCAGGAATACGTCCCTTCCTTCTGATCACTCTGCCTTTTGAATACTAATTGTTTCCTGTTTCTTCTTCTTAAATCTCAATGGAGCCCTCAGTTAGATACTCATTTTCAAGGCCTCTCAAAAACATGGCTTGGGAAAACGCAAAACACATCCATACCTGGCATTGAGCAGGTGCCCATCTGGATGCTAGAGAGAGCTACAAAGGGTCTGTGCTCTGAGCATCACCGAGATCAGAGAGAGCCATGCCTCTCATCTGCTGAGCAAACAGCAGTTGCATAAATTGAAACTGCCTTGGGCTCACTGGAGTAAACTCACACACCCAGTGTGTCCCAGAGTTCAGGAGTTTCAAAGAAGAAGAGAGCAGAAATCTCCTTGCCTGCTAAGGCCAGTTCACTGCACTACCTTTTCTGGCTCTCCTCTGGCAAGTTGTCATCTCTCCTTGCCTGTCTCACCGTCCTCCCCTGCCATGCACTCTGGCAGGTTTCCAGGCTCCAGCTGGAGAATAGTGACTTGATTAGATTTGTTTCACAAAGGCATTTCAAAACAATTTTTCACCTAAACAAAATAAAAGTCCTGGATCTAGGAATCATAATTAAGGGCAGGATAGATCCTTTTGAAGCAAACTGCCGGTAAGTCACCAAATTTTAAATAATGTTTCTTCCTGCCAAAATCTCCCAGTGAGGAAAAGGTTCATGTAAGTTCAGTTGCTCGGTGCGTGACTTCCTGAAATAATAGGTGGCATGTTTTTGGCTTTTGGGGCCTCTGAACATGTGGGCTCCTGTTCCAATTTTGTCAATTTAACCACTCATCAGGTATGCAGGAGGCTTTAGCCTTCTCTTCAGGCCTCAGACAAACAGATACCACCAAGGATGAGGAGGACACTGCAGCTCCCAATCTTTCACTTCTTTTCTTTTTGATTGGACTCCCGGCTGATGTGTCCAACACACACACTAGGAACAAGAGCAAAAATCCATCACACCTGCAGCGGTATTTGGTTCCAAACAACCTCTGCTCCGGTTGACCTGGGAGGGAAGACCCACTGGCCTGGTTCCATACCATGGTGTCTGTGATGATGGTCATGCTGAAAAATCACTTTTTCTCCCCTAGCTGTTTTCTCAGTAGCTACAGACAGGTGGGAATGAGTTGGTTCCTTTCTGCAAGCTAGAAGTATTTGGTGATTACCACTGCATTAATAGCATGGTTCGCCACTCCAGCCTCTCCATCTGAAATCATATTCAGTTCCACATCTCACAAAATGCTGCTCACCTTACACATCTACAAAGCTGTAGCAGGAACTGCTTAAAAAAAAAAAAAACAAAACAAAAACAAAAACAAAGCATGCTGCACAAAGAGAAATAATGGTGACATACTGACACCCTTCTTGGGTGCTCAGCAAGCAAGAGCTGACCGCTTTGGAATGAGGATGGGGAGCACCATTTGAAAGCTGTTGTCTTTCCTGGTGGAGAGGTCAGCCTTGCCAGCTGGCTCAGCCACAAGCCCTTCCTAAAGCACTTGCAGAGGCTGAGACCAGGCTGGCCTTGATTCCAGCCCTTCTGGCAGCTTCATACTGAAAGGAAACAACTGTGGGGACACATTCAGTTTCCTCTCCATGTACCCACATAAACCATTCCAGAAAATAATCTCTACGAAACGTACTTTCTTCAGAAGCAGCACAAAGCCTGCTCTGTGAATCACAACAACAATGCACTCATTTAAACCTTCCTGTTATGCAGCAATGAAATTTCTCTTGAGAAATGAGTCTAAAAAAAGGGGGGTTCAGTCAAGAGTACAACAATTAATTGATGGAGAAAGGAATCCACAGTGAGACGCACCATTCCTTCACTAGGACGGAGGTGCTTCAGTCTTACTGCAAAATGCTCAAAGGCAAAGCAAGAGCTGTTCCTGAACAAAGGAAAACAAGTAGGTATATGTTTTACCAGCCTGTGGATATTTCTTACACGATGAAAAGGGCACCTGAGGGCTATATGATGACATCCCAGGCGAAAGCCATGGTTGAGGCAGACCTGTGAGAAATATGGGAGACTTGCCTGAATTTCAGCACCATTCCCACCAGCTCCCAGCCTTGCTGAAGGCAGAGGGTCTTCATGTAGTGCTAAATGCAACAAAGAACTGTGCCGCTGCAGTGGCCACACTGCCCATGCTCACACTCAGACACAATCCTCCACGTCCCCTGAGAAGCACGGCCCCCAGCTCACCAGGTAGGTCTGGTGCACCACACTGCAACACGAGACAAAAGGAAATGCTTTTGGACACATCAAAAGGAAGCACTTTGATCATTCTTTTAACTGGAAATTTAAGTGAAGTCAAGACCAATGTGCAAAGTATTTCCGTGTCACTGAATCAGTTTCTTCCAAACAGAAAAGCTGTGCCATTTGAAAAACGTTAGCCCATTACACCTAACAAGCCCTCCCCCAGAGACCTCGTAATTAAGGCCTGAGACAAGCTGAAGCAGGCAGGCAAAATAAACCCCAGGTTCGGAGGTACCAATTAAGCAAGCAGAACAGAAATCTGAGTTTACCATTGGCCTGACTGATGCCAGAGGGGAAGAGTTTGTTGGCAAATTTCAAAATTAGACTTAAAAGAAGAAGAGCTGGTTAATAGGAACTAAGTAGGTTTGCTAGGCTGAAAAATGATGAAATAGCCCTTTGTGTGTCCCTGCCTTCCTCTTTATGCATATGTCATAAATAATTTACTGGCTCTTTGTCTTCAGCCTCGATGAATTCTGGGGTGTAATAACAGGAGTAGCTGACGGCATCTGGACTGTTCTGTCTTCAGACAATATTGGGCTCTCGCATGTAATCCCGCGGCGGCATGAAACAGGTTCTCCTTATCCTCCCGATCAGATTTCTATCTTGTCCTCCTCCTGTGCACGTAATTATCCTCTGGAGCCATGTTCATGGAAGCAATAGGCACATACACCATTTGGCAGCATTGTACAGACTGTCAGATCTGCTGAGTCTGGGCTGTAATTATACAGAAGAAGAAGGCCTTCAGCAGCAGTCACCAGTCCTGGACAATAAGAGCAAGTAACACCTTGTAGGTCAGCTTCCCCATTAGCTTTTCTATTATTTTTCTGGTCATGAGTCATGTGGGAGTACCTAGCAGGTAATATGTCACATGCAAGTGTTTGGCCTGGAGACAAATAGAGAGACAAAAAACATCTTTTTTTTGGCAGTAACTTGAGCCACCTTTGAGAGACAAGGTAGGTTATCACCCCTGTGGCAGTCATCCTGACAGCCAGGCAGGTTGGGACCTGGGCAGCATGCTTTCAAGCATCAACATCCTTGGGCTCATGAGGCTGTATTCAGTAGAGAAAAGCCATTTCCTGTGATTTTGTTGAAGAAATTTACAGCTCAGGGTGCTGTGACCACTCACTGCCTCCTACCTGGTAAACAAGTGGGGCTGCAGGAGACCATTAGCTGGTCACCTGCTGTAGTCTCATCCACATGCTTCATGCTCATGCTTCATGATGTGAAAAGACAACACCTCGGCCAGGTGGTAAGGAGCCCCAGTGCAGCTCCTGGGGGTTGGAGAGAACCAGAAGCTCACATCAGGAGCGTCACCATCTTCCTGCTGATTGTCTTTTGCCAGTGCATAGACATCTCCATCCTCCATCCCAAGAGACATTACACCTGGGAAATTCCTTGGAATGCTCTCTGTATGTCCTGTCTGCAGTGGTGTCCCACCATGACCAGGACTTAGAGAGCTGCCAAAGCATCTAAAACACAAGGCAGGAGGTATATGAATAAATCTGATCTACTACCACAGAAAAGACAGTCCCTGTTGACAACAACAAATAGAGAAGAGGACGCAAAAATAATGCAAGACCCATACTTTCCTCCTAATTAGTACTGCTTCAAAGGTGATGTCTGAGCCTCCATCCAATGCCAGCACCCTTATAGAAGACGAGGGTGTCTAGTTCTTTCTGACATCCCTATTCAATCTGGGTACATATACTACAAACACACATGCAAATTTGCATGTTAATATCATGTCTCAAAAGGTCAAGTGTGGAAGAGCCTACCAACCCAAGGCACCACTGAGGGCAGAGTTGTCATATTCCACTTTCTAGCAAACCATTTACCTGTCCAAAACTTGGGAAGTTCTGTATACGTTTGTTCAGCTCCTAGAAGCAGCTGAAAAGCCACAGGCATCCTGGAAGTACGACAATATTAGAGGCTGATCTAAATCATACCACTGTCTGCAGGTGCCCATGTTTCATCCAAAGGGTTTGAGATGGGGAAAGTGAGCCTGGAAGGAGCTGGTGGGCACTTCTGTGGTCAACCATCATAGGCTGGCAGAGAGAAGTGAGCTTTCCAGGGAAGGAGATGGAACATGGCTGGCACAGAGGGCACAGAGACAGGAGGACTGGCCCTAGCTTGGATAAGGCAAGCAAGAGATGTCGGGGGCTGATTAAAAAAATGAAACACAAAGAAAAGCCTGAAGAGTTGCATGTGCAATCACAGGTGAAGTAGCACAGAACAGGTACTGCAGGTCCACGTCTCCTTCCCTCTCACTCACACCCCTTGTCCTGCCCCAACTACTGGTCCACAGTGCTTGCATGTCCATAGCTCCCTCCTGGAAAAGGAGAGCTTTCACCCTTCCCCTCCACCTCCTGCCAGTGTCTCCTCCCAACATCTCCCTGCTGTGTCTTTCCCACTTTTCTCTCCCCCGAGGGTCACACAAGGTTTTTCACACTTTCCTTTCCCCTGCTGCCATTTTGTCACCCTCTGGGCAAGGGGAGAGTTGAAGGCCGTGGTCTCCCTGCCAGCTCCACTGCCCATTGCCTCCATAGCCGGGTAGCCCTGGCCCACCAGTCCACCCATGGATGCTCTCCACTTAAATGCTCAAGTGGGTCTCAGGAGCCCCGTGGATGTTCCCTGGCTGGCACTAAAGAGGGGTGAGGGGCACCCTCACTCATTGTGGCTGCTTCCTGGCTTCCAAAACCCTCCTGTAGACAGCAAAGAAGGCATTGCCAAAACCCAGTGTTTAATTTTTCCCCTCCTTCCATTCCATATTACAAGCCTTTTGTGCAAGAAAAGAATTAAAAACCAAACAAAAATAAAATAAAATTAATAGAGACATGACCTCAGCCTGGCTGCTCAGAGCAAGCGGCAGTGTCTGGACCTGAATGACTGTTTGCTACACTACAGCCCAACAGGCTGCATTTTACAGGGTAGTCAGAGGCCATGCCACATGTTATTAATCTTTTTGCTGAAAGTATAAAACTACATCTCCTATTTTCTAGATTTCTTATGGGAGATGTAAGAGTTTGACTGGGAAATATTTACCTATTCGCTGGAGCTGAGAGTGAAAAGTCAATGTTACACCAAATAAACTACTCTTTTTTTTTTTTTTTCTTTCAGAACAATGCAATCACAGAATGGTTTAAGTTGGAAGAGACCTTAAAGATCATCTAGTTCCAAGCCCTCTGCAATGGATAAGGACACCTTCCACTAGACCGTGTTGACAATAAAATCATTGTGGGATCAGAATCTGATCTTTCCTTTGGTAGAGGCAAAGCTTGATCTGTCCCAGCTAAACTAAACATATCTCTCTCCAGCTTTGTATTCGCTGCCCTCTGGGACTTGGGGAGAGGGCGGACACAGTCACTGGGACTCCCAGAGCAATGTGAGCATCTGTGCAAAATATTTGTCTCTCTGCAAACAGCAAGGACTTCTTGCAGATATCAGGCAGACAAATGAAGGGTGATCGCAGCTTTGGGAGTGCTCAGCCACAGAGACGAGTGCTCACAGTGAGAGCCCAAGCTTCACCTTGAGCAGGAACTCGAAGGACAAATGGTCAGGACAAACGCTCCCGTGCAGTGTAGCAACAAGCATGAGGCGGGTGATCACTGTGGGCTAGGGAGTGCACTCACCTCAAACTTGCTGTTGACTGCAGATGTGTGATGAAACATGTAGCTGTTGTAGACAGACGTGTGCATAAGTGATGTCTGATTCAGATCACTACTAATTACTCTGGCAGAGTGTTTGAGGTCTCTTAGGAAGCCAGCACCCACTGAAGATGCTTGATGCTTCCTGCAGTCCTGCCACTGATATTACAGTTTAGGTGTTTCAGCTTCTGCTTACCTTTCCTCTTCAGCAGGGTTTACAACTTCTTCTGACCCTGAGCACCCACAAGTACTGCATTTGCTGCTCTATTATCTGCTTTTTAATGAAAATCCTGAAAGTGACTAAATTTATGACAGTTTGATGCTGAACCGATATGCAACTGCTGTTGAGGTGGGGGTTTTCACACAGTTGTGCTTTTGTCTGACAGCAATTTCCTTCAGGGACTAAGGAAAAGTATGATATGAGCCATGCCCTAGGCAATGAAGAGGGAGGAGGATACTAGGTCTGCCCTTCTGTCCGTGCAGAGAGGCTCCAAACAAGACAAAGCAAAAAAAGAGTAAGACAATGGACATGAAAGGCAAGGGGAAAATACAGCTGAATATCAGCGAGAAAAAAAGCTTCCCAAAGACAAGAACAGTTACAGGAAAGGAGGGGCTACTGAGGAAGGTGGTGAGAGAAAGAGCAGCAGCAATGCAGGCTCCCCTCTCAGTGCAGGAGCTTTACCAGCAACATGAACGATGGCATTAAGACAGCAAGAGGCCAGTGCAAATGACCTCCAGGAAAAGATGTTCAACTGGGGCACCCCTTCTTTGTAACCAAGGCACCCATTCCCAACAGACCACTATGCCATCTTCAGCCCCATTTTGGCTTCTAGATGTGAGGGCTACCCTGAGCCAATGCTCACTGAGTGTCCCCAGGGCACAGTTCATCCTACCCAGCCACCTCTCCACTGTGAATGAGAAGTAAATGCTGGTTCCCATTAACGTTCCTGAAGTGACATTGAACCTCTGCAGCACAGACATTGGCTCCTGCAGGACAGGGAGCCTTCAAAAAGACCGCTGCCCTGGGCAGTAAGTATTTAAGCACATTTGGAATTTGGTTTTGAAGGTTAGAGAAGCCTTGGTTGGAGGCAAAGAATTCAGGAAAGTGATGTGAAATGACCACGCTGGTTCTCTAATTGGCATCTTCTTAGCACTGCAGTGTCATTCCTCAGCACATGTATTAGCAATAGCAAAAGGTCCAAGACAAGAAATTCAACAAAAACAAGGTCACTAGAACAAAACACCTATTATCACCAAAACCACCTTGCCTCACTGCATAACTGTGCCACCAAAGACACTGACTCAAACCTGATAAGGGGTGAAATGTCAAGGGTCACTGCACACATTTCTCAAGAGCTCCCCCATTGATCCCATCACCCAGCTTCTGAAAATTTTCAGTTTCGCTGAGGAGTTCTTTTATTTCGCCCCCATGTTGGTGTGAGGCTCCCACATTACCAGTCTTGGGGAATCAGACATTTGCAGCAGTGCTGTTCACTCTTGCTTCTTCTGCAATGGCATTTCTCATGCACCTATGGCAATGCTCGCATGACAGTCATGCCTCTTCCCCAAACCTGGCTCACATCACATTGCTCACACACTTGGTTTCCCTAAAAATAAAATGGAATTAATATTTTAACTCAGGGTTTCTTCTTTTTTTTAAAAAAAAAACAAAAATTTAGCCATGACAAAGTTAGGAAACCCACCAGCTGGGCTTAGAAAGAAAGGAGAAGCTTTTGGCTGCAGCTGAAAAAGAACCTCTTGACCTTAAAAAAATTGTTCCTCAAAGCTCCCGAAAAAATCTGAGCTGGTGCCTGGCTGTTTTTCTAGAGCAAGTGATGCCACAGGTGTACTGGAAACTGGAATATGAAGGAACAGGTTGGTTCATTAAGGATAAATCATGATGACACTTTCTTTGTACAGAAACCAGGAAGTTTCTCTTCCAAAGTGTACTAAGGTCTTCAGGAGGAAATGATTGCATACATAGTTACTGAGTCGATTACAGATAATTATAACTTTTTTTCCATTGAGGTAATCTCCTTCACTCTTTCGCACTTCAGCTAGGGTGATAGCTTTCAACACCCCTGTCATCATCGTAAAAAGGAGTGTCCAAAGTCCTGCAAGGACTGGTAAGGTGAATGTGTGGCACTGGCTCTGCCTCCTGTTCAGAAGCATTATCAGCGCCTGGCAGGTGACACGCAGCTTCTGACCTGGGCCAGGGCAATATTCAGGTAAGCAAAACCAACAGGTTTCCTACACCTGAAGCAAAATAAATATGCTGAATTTTTAAATAGATTTCTATTTGAAATAGAAAAGGTAGCGTGGAGGAGGAGCTGGTAGGATCAATGAAGCTGCCAATGCAGGCTGCTCTTGCAGGGTGAAGAGGGAAACACCATCCTGTCCCATCCCACCCCACCCTTTCATCACTGCCATTCGGGAGAAACCAGGAGCATTTGTCCTAGGAGTGGGTCCAAAGGCAGGGGAGCAACTGGCTCAGGCGTTGCAAAGAGCGAGGGTTCCCCAGTGAAGCAGTGCAGGAGTTCATCCCATGCTGCTGCTCGTCTTCCCTGTGCTTTCACATGCAGTCCTTTGGGTCCGAGAGGTACAAGTATTTAGATGCCCACAGATACAAATCAGGCTCACCATGAAACTTCCCAAAGCATTTGCATCTCAGACACCCACATATTCTTAAAACTCTACCTTTCTGCCTATGTATGCATTGATTTCTTAATTTCTAAAATGGATATGGTAATTAACTGCCTCTCTGACAGCAGGGGAAAAAGAGGAGATACCTGGTGTGTTGCCCTTAGCTCAGCAGCAGTGCCAGGTCCCCTTCTCCCTGTTGCTCCACCAGCCAGGTGATGCCAGCTACCCAATCAACACCTGCAACTGCACCTGCAGATTTCAGGAGAGGAGAGAAAGGTCAGCTTTGAGTCTAGCCCTTTTAAGACAATTTTCTGGGACTATGCTTCCTCACCATTTCCTCACTATCTGTGGGCTTGTACCTTATGAAATCTTCAGGTTCCCCAGGCTGGCGGCACATCCAACCATTATGTTTTTCACAGGCAGCTGCTGGAAGGTACATGATGGGGACTTGCCAGAAATACATAGGTTCATGCACATGCATTTCAGGAAAGCAAAATCTGTGTGGGTGCCTTTTAAGGAAAGTATGAGCCTGCCTTTGAGCACTTCAGCAATTGCACAGCTCAGAGGAACTAGCCCCAAAAGCAGCTCTATATCTGCAGCATATTTCTCCTGGATTGTTGTATCTGGGCTGTGTCTTCATCTCATCATGACAATGCTGACTTCTTGCAGCAAGAGAATACCGTGAAAGCCTAAGAAAAAAAAATAGAAATGTATTCCTGTCCACCAACAGAAAGCATCCCAACCTTAAACCGATATTGCTTTATATTCTACTTACTTAAAAATAAAATCTTATTTTCCTTTATTTAGGAAAGCAGGAAATGTATGGACAAATGGGGCTTCACTTCAGGAGCAGGGAATACCAAAGAGAGCTCCCCAAAAGAGTTTGCAGGCTGAACTCAGCAATTAAAAAATTAGGATGCAAGTGGGAAACAATATGCCCAAATAAACACTTCACCTGCTCATCCAGGTCCTTCTGGAAGGCAATCCATCAAGTTTGTCCACAATGACACTTCTGAAAACTTGTGCAAACAAAAGTAGTAGGCAGAAGAGTGACTTAGGCTTGAGGCAGGTGCACAGGCTGGGACAGCTACTCATCAGATCTAAAAGCACCCAGGCCAAAGAGGGGTCATGGTATAACATGTACAGGGGGGTCACAGTGTAAAATGCTCAGTGCTGAGGTGCTTCTCTCCATCTTGGACTCGACATAAAAGGTACTATGAAAACAGCAGATTGGTGAGCAAAAGGATGCAGCTCTCCTGGCTGCAGTAGATGAGTGCATTCCTTATAGCATCTTAGGGGTGTGCTGAGCATTAGTATGCTAAATCAGCAGGAGTGCTGCTGTTTACTTAGTAACACTTCCCATAGGGCACCAGGCTCACAGAGACTATGCAGGGCACAGTGGAAACAGATTCTTCTTGGCTGTAGATCTGCTTGTTCATCCACGTCAGGCTCTTTTTGAAACACGGCACCACATATGGCAATAGTGTGGTCATCTTGGAGTTCTCCCTTTGCAACAAATGTCACACAAAACAGCCCTGCAGTTTTTCCTCAGCTGATGGTACATCCTCCTAGGAGCCTCCTACCAGTGTTTTTGCTCAGCAGAGCACTCAAAAAAGTATTTGGTTATCTAAACATGCCAAGATACACCGAAATTCTAGTAAGATACTAACAGTAGAGAGCTGGGTTTGCAGTGATTAATACAAAGACACCAGATCCTTCATTCTTTTACTAGGGAATATGGCAGAGACTTAGTCATCGGTGGCTCACAGTGTTCCAGTAGAGCTTGGTAGCACCTTGCAACACCTCCAGTGTCTCAGACACTTCACCTGATCGGAAGTTTCACTGCAGCCCATAAGAGTTATGCTCCAAATTGCACTGGAGGACTGAAAAATTGCCCATCCTATCATTTCTTGAACAGCATGCTGGCTTGTGGAGTACGTGTTTCAAATTTCGCAGCATATGGATGAATATCAGGACATCCAGATATAGGGGCTGCAAGAAAAAATGCCACAAGTGTCCTGGTCATTAGAAGATCTCAGGGCTTAGCTCCCCTAAGCAGAGTATTTCTTCTGTTTGCACAGGGCCAGGAGTATCCCACATTCATCAGTTTGTAAATCCATGTATTTTTGTCACCTAGGACTGTCACACGGGGTCTGACAGGTATTTCATTCCATAGCCTGCCTCCAAAAGGACTCAGCAGTGGGTGCTAATGGAAAGAGGGTGAGAAACCAGACATGCACTGCTCAGCACCTCTCTCAGAGTGTCCTCCTTTTCAGAAATTTTCCTACAAGGTGTGCAAGGCTAGAGGCACATCTATGCTCACAGATAGCTTATCTCCCTGGTTCATCCTCAGCCCTGGTGCCCAAGCTGCACACACTGCACTCTGGCCAGAAGCAAACACTCAGGCTCCCCTGGGCAAAACCCCAAGGGGAAGAAAAATGAACATCAGGTTGCAAGGCTACAGGGGCACTCAGAGCAAACTGACCTCCCAGCAGGCAGTCTGCCGCCTCCCCAGCACGCCCACTTCATATACCCTCCACATCAACTCCCACTTTGCTTTAGCAGGTATTGCCAGCCACAGGAACAGAGTTGGGCCACAGATGCAAGCAATAAAATTCCTCCTGATTTCTATGAAAACCAGCAAACCAAGCCAACCAAGCCCTGATGCTTCTAATATTCTGACCAGATGCCAACACAGACTTTTTTGGAGCTGGTTCCTGTTGCAGTGGGAGACCTGAAGCATTTCTCTGGCCTCTTCTGGCATCTAGGAGCTTCTCTTGGAAATAAAGGATGAGCAAAGCCTTTGGTAATTATTTGTGGAGCCTGGTCTTACGCTGTTCTCTCCTCTCCCAAACAATGTCCTCTCTCAATCACAAGCATGGTGGAGGCAAGCTAGGACAGAGCTAAAAAACTGCGATGGACACGGCTCAATGAATGCTGTCTAAGACTTGCTATGGCTAAGGGCTCAGACTTCCTTGGCACTCACCCCTCCGCAGCGTTAACTCCTGTTATGCTGACAGTTGTAGCTGTGGAGAGGCTTTTGCTGATATACAGGTTTTGCAGGGTTTATTATTAGCTTATTGAAATTAAATGGCTGTTGTTATGAAAAGCTTTGGTACAAAACCAGCACAGGAGGACCTGAAACTGGGAGGGCTTCCTTTTCTTGATGGCAGATGTCAAGGTCCATCATGCATTCCCCATATGCTCGTACAAGAAATTGAGGATTAATGCACCATTGCCACTATAAAAATGGCAGCACTCTCCCCTCCGCTCCAAAGAAGAAGGGGGATAGAGATGACCCTCCATGGGGCTCCCTGTCCCCTCACTCAGCAGGCCAGGACCTTGCAGCGATGGCTCTGGGGTATGAATGAGATGGACCACTGGTCGCTGATAGGAAGTATCTGCTGGCTCAGGGTTGGCTGTGTTTTGCTATGCAGTACCTGCTCCTGGCAAAGATGCCCAGCATATTTGCCCATATTTGGTTGTCTTAATCCCATAGAGCAACAGCTCTTATTGTAGCAGAAGTTAGAAAACAGATTCAAATATTTCCTGAACTGTACCTCAAAGTTTCTTTCTCTCTGTGGAAAGTCTCAAGCAACACCACAGAAGACACACAGTGGCAGCCACCGCATGATCCCTCTACCACCTCAGCCAAATACCGTGGGAAACCAAAGAGGCTAAGGTATCCTGTAACAATTTTTTTCACCAAATCATACAACACTGCTGAAGAAGCAAATCAGGTCACTTTCTCAGTGCTTGGTTAAGTTGACCTGTTCTCTCCTGGACACCTGGGGACACGATCAGTTGCTGTCACAGCCATGGTAGATTTTCCAGGGCTCGCAACTTGTATCATGGAATGCTCCCTGACCAGCCACTGCACCAATAGGTCAAAGCTGAAGTCCCTGTTGAAGTGGCACCCTGGGGACAGGAATTTGGACTGGTGCTGCCCAGCCCAGTCTATGCTTGGTACAGCAGCCCCTTGAACTCATGCTCAGTTCTGCACTCCTGCCAAGAAAAAAAAAAGGGTGCTGTGGTGCTCCAGGCCAGCCAATAATCAGCTGTGTGCAACTCCCTGATGGATTCAGCATGCAAGGCTGCTCACACAGCTCACCCCAGTCTCTGCTTTGGCTCACTGAAAGAAGAGGGATCAACAACAACCGGAAACCAGACCTTATGTTTTTCCCTCTGTTCAAATTGATCTGTTTGAGGGTAGGATGGCCCTACAGAGGGACCTGGACAGACTGGAGAGATGGGCTGATTCTAATGAGATGATGTTTAATAAGTCCAAATGTCGAGTACTTCATTTTGGACACAACAATCCCATGCAGAGCTACAGACTGGGGACAGAGTGGCTGGAGAGTAGTCAGGCAGAAAAGGACCTGGGAGTGCTGGTGGACAGGAAGCTCAACATGAGCCAGCAGTGTGCCCAGGTGGCCAAGAAAGCCAATGGCATCCTGGCCTGCATCAGGATTAGTGTAGTAAGCAGGACCAGAGAAGTTATCGTCCCCCTGTACTCGGCACTGATCAGGCCTCACCTTGAATACTGTGTACAGTTCTGGGCACCCTAGTTTGGGAAAGATGTCAATGCTGGATTGTGTCCAGAGGAGGGCAACGAAGATGGTGAAAGGGCTGGAGCACAAGCCCTATGAGGAGCGACTGAGGGAGTTGGGGCTGTTTAGTCTGAAGAAGAGGAGGCTCATGGGAGACCTCATTGCTCTCTACAACTACCTCAAAGGAGGTTGTAGTCAGGCAGAGGTTGGTCTCTTCTCTCAGTTGGCCAGTGACAGAACTAGAGGGCATGGACTCAAGCTTTGTCAGGGAAAGTTTAGACTTGATGTTAGGAAAAAGTTCTTCACTGGAAGGGTGATTGGCCTTTGGAATGGGCTGCCCAGGGAGGTGGTGGAGTCGCTGACCCTGGAGGTGTTTAAGGGGAGACTGGATGAGGCACTGAGTGCCATGGTTTAGATGATGGGATGGTGTTAGTGTTGGGTTATAGGTTGGACTAGATGATCTTGGAGGTCCTTTCCAACCTTATGATACTGTGAAACTGTGAAATCTGCTGCCACCAGAGAGCCTGATGCAGGAATTCCTCTCTGATTTTCCGTTTAGACCCACAGAATTAGTTTGAGTACAAGAGGGCAGCAATTGCACACTTATTATCTTTCACCCTGGAATGCATCATCATTTAAAAGACCAGAATATTTATTGGTGGCAAAGGAATATTGATTGCCTAGCCACAGGCAGAGTAAAAATCATTGAGGGGAAAAAAAAAGCCTCAAGCAATGAAAAGAACCAGAAAAATTGCTTGGGTGCCGCCTGCCATGCTGCCATGCGACACACCATTTCAGTCTTCTCTGCCTTGCAGCATCCCTCAGCTATCCTTCCAAGGCACGAGAAATGGCCTTTCCCTTTGAATTTATTGGTGAATGGTTTTCAGCAGCTCCTAGGCGTTTTATCACCTTCCTGCAGAGGAACATAAAACACGGCCCTTGTCTCAGCCTGTGCGATAGGAACAAATAAATAAGGGCAGCTCCCTGCAGCTCCTCCACCGGCTCCTCCACGCGCGGGAACTGGCTGCATTGTACCAAGGAGATCAAGCTGTGGAGTTCAGAGCTAACTCTGCTCTGAACTCCCCACCACCCCTGGATGTTTGGAGCCAGTCATTTCCTTGTTAAGGTTTGCCCAACAGGAAAGCTGTTTCCCACCCCTAAAACCTGGTTAAAAGCTAATGGCCCATCGTGGCTCTTGTAAAAGATTAATTTCCTTGCTAATGATGGCTGTTTATTTTCTTGTGGTATTGGTGATTCCAGCGCTGCTTGGATGCTGCAGTCAAGTGCCTGTGGCTGGGGTGGTTTCATTTCAGCAAATAGCATTTTATAGCTCACATCGTTGGGGTTGTGCAGTGGGCCTGCGGCACACCTCACTGTCACTCCGTTTGCCACAACATCCCCTGCACTGGTTTCTGTCTTGGGCTGCACTCAGGAGGAGTGGGCACCCGGGGTAGGGGGTGATTGTGGGGCAGCTCCAGACAGGGACCAATCAGCTGGAGAAAGTAGGGCAGATCCTGTGGGAAATCATAGAATTGTTAAGTTTGGAAAAGACCTCTAAGATCATGCAGTCTAACTGTGGGCCAAACACCATCGTGCGTACTCAACCATGTCCCAAAGTGCCACATCTACACATTTTTTTAACATCTCCAGGGATGGAAACTCCACCGCTTCCTTGGGCAACCTGTTCCAATGCTTCACTACTCTTTCAGTAAAGAAGGTTTTCCTAATATCCAATCTAAACCTCCCCTGGTGCAACTTGATGCCCTGGGTGGTCTGGCACAGGGCGGGGAGCTGAGTGAAAACTTCCTGGGTGAATGAGGAAGGTTGGAGGGCTCAGTAAATTGCTGCTGGACATGGAGGCCAGCAAGGTGTTGCACTGCTGCAGGAGAGAAGCAGGGTGGTTCCAGTCTGCTTTGTGAGATAAGTGTGGGGCTGCCCCTCCACACCAAGCCCCAGTAATCAATCCCCTTGCACCTGCCAAGGGCCACTCCAGACATGCATTAGGATTGTGGCTGTGCAAGGTGATTGCAGCCATCTGTGGGGATTGCAGCTACACACAAGGATTGCAGAGGTGCAGACCCTGTGGAGGTAGCTAGCTCCCACAAGCCCAAACACAGCAGCAAGGCTATGCTCAACCATGCCAAGGAGAGCAACATTCCCACACAGCCGTGCTCCCTGCCATGCAGCCGTCCCCTGATCTTCCCAGCACCCTCTTTGCTGGAGTGAGAAAGATGTAAATTAGTACCTCCGTAGGGTTTTGCAGTCAGTCTCCGGAAATCTGGTAGGCGTTCCTCAAGATTCTGATTGTTCTAATTTTGCCTGGTTTTAAAGGGAAAAAGTGTAAAGTGCCACCCATTTTTCAAAAAGAAATGTGGCTTAACCTGACAATTTAGTTGGGGGGAACACTTTGTGTTTTCAGCAAGCTGTACTTCTATTTTGTAAAAGAAAAGCATTGTATTTCAGCAGCCTAACCTTGGTGTTTATCCCTTCCTAGAACATGTAGATAATTATTTGGTTCAACATTTATCATTAAAAGTATAATTCTTGTGCTAATATGCATAATCCCACGGCACAGCCTAATTACAAGATCTTAGTGCCACCATTAAACTGCATTGTTGGGATTCATTTCTCTCGTTCTTCAATGGTTTCTAATTAGCTCTGTGCAAATAACTGATTTTCTAGAAGTTAGCAGCTCTGAAAGTGTTTAGCAAAAACTACTGGCGTCCAAATATATTGATCTACTCAAACTTGGCAAGAATTTGAACTTGTAATTTTACTTACAAAAGAGAAAAGCAAAAAAAGAAAAGCAAATTGGAGTCAGGATTGAAAAAAGGATATATTTCAGGAAATTAAAGCATTTTACAAAAAAAAAAAAAAATAGTTGCCCCAGAGTCTGTCATTACAGTGAAACCACCAGCAGCTACTGAAATGTTTGAGCTGGTATTTTCAAAGTTTGGGTTGAGGATGTAGATCCCTGCTCTTGCTTTAACGTCATCAAAAGGAATAGAAGTTGAAAGCACACACAGTACACCAGCTGCTTTATATTGACCTGAGTAAGGGCTTTCTGTGTCCCAGATTACATCTGTGCTTTCCAGATATGCCACACACGATATCATTTCTTCTGTACAGCTGGTCTTGCTTTTTGTAAGGTTGTTTCCCTCAAACAGAATTGTCACTTTTCCAGGGCAATCACTGTCCTGTTTAAAGCAAGTAAAAATGCCAAATATGCCTTAAGGAGCCTAAATTCTGTGAAAAAATCCCTTGGGATGTAGGCTCCCAAAGTGAGCAGGGGCTTGGAAGCAAACTGGTGCCTCTGGGCTTTTCAGAAGCACCTCAGCAGCATGTGAAGACAACAGTTTGTCCTTCTACCCTCTGAGACATAGTCCACTGGTACTTCTATAGACCGAAGTCCCTGGAGGCAGCTGTGATCTGGACATGATGCTTCCTCACCATGAGGGAGGACAATGAAGCACGCTGGGATGAGATGGGTCTCTTCTAAAAACATAGGTCTCATTTGCACCTGACGTGCTACACACTTCTCCTGAGCACCAAGACAACCTCTTTCTTTCAGGCCCTCTGCTCCTTCCTGTGTAAGTGGCCATGTACTGGGGGATCAATGTTTGTTGCGTCTTCGCAGTACTGGCTGCACACAGTTTGTGAAGAGCTCTCATTTCACCACCTGACACATAAAAGCAAAAAATAAAGAAGTCAGAAACATTATCATCATGGAATCATTTTGGATGAGCTTTGCCCAAGATTAAAACCAAACCAGGAGCATTTTCAGCATGGCAGACATATTCCTCAGCTTCCAGAAAAGAACAACATGAGTCAACATGCTAAAGAAATCACAGAAACAGGTGGCGAGAGGCACTGCATGTGGTTCAGTATTTGTACAGTTGTTCTGGTCCTTACATAGGCCTGTTTTAAAATGAACTAAAATACCACTCTTGGTTGTGGTTGATATACATTAACTGCCTTAGAAGCAATGGACATCTGTAGTTTTGCTCCAGTTATGTTTATTCTTCTAAATCTCCTCTGTATAACCTTTAAGAGAACCAAAATAGGGCCAAATCCAAAATAAAATAAAAAAAAAAAAAAAAAGAAGAAGAAGAAGAGGAAGGAAAACCAACCCACATTATTTTGTTTTATTTTTTCTGGTTCTCCTCGACATCAAAGAGAACAAAATGAGGCAAACCCTTGAGCCTAATTGCTTCTGTATCCCTCCTAATTGACCTGCACAGGAGTCTGTCTCAATATCACTTTCAGGCTGCTTAACTAAACAGCTTCAGGACACAAGAGGTTAAAACATCCTGCCATGCAGAATGCTTTTACTTGAAAGGTCTAACAGCCTTTCCCTTAATCTGCAGAGTGGAGCTGTGATCCATACAATGGCTAAAGTCATGAGCTTGTTAGTGCTAAAGTGGCAGATGTTATAACAACAGGATATTTATTAAGTTTCCCTTTACCCTGCTGTGTTCTCAGACCCCTATTTCTTTCCAGGACTGCTTTTTGTTTTTTTAATAACCAAAAGTTAACAGAAGCCTGTTCTCAGCCTTCTAAAAAGAAGTCATGCAAAGTGTGAAAGGGAAAAAACTAAACAGAAAACATTTATAAACTCTCCTTCTTCATCTCAGCTTGACTCCTGTTAAAGAAGAAAGCAGTACTGATTCTGTCAGTCTTTCTGCCTCCATATTACAGGATAGGCTTAACTTAGAGTAAGTATAGTTTTAACCTTTTACCTAAACACTATATAGCATTGCGTGAAAAGTCAGAGTCCATGAGATTCCAAAGTCCTGGAGACTTTCACAGCTATTACTTATTTAGTGAAGCACTGCAAACTTTCTTGTGGTGAGTGTTTTTCCCCATTACTGGATTAGGAAGCATCCAGCAGCCTTGCCTGGAGGACTACTACCCATGTGCTCAGACAACCCTTGCCCAAGCAGTGTTTAAAATTCATCGTGGAAAAAGTGGACCACCTAGAAAAGTCACCTGCACACAGAAAGGAGAAGTAACCACTTTAAGCAGTCATTTCTGCATAAATTGATTTTTGAGGCTCGTTTGCCAGATCTAAACTCAGCAGCAGCCTTAATCCCAGGATTTACTGGACCGGTAGCCCAGTATCAGAGTTGCTACATCACTGGTGGTGCTATTTTCACTAGTCCACCACTCTCTTTACACCTACGCTGTACACAGCCTTGATTTGGAGGCCTTTCCTATACAGACAGTGAGAGTTTTAAATATTGAGGGACAGCACTGTATGTGCATTTGTCATAGAATCATAGACTTATACAATGGTTTGGGTTGGAAGGGACCTTAAAGATCATCTAGTTCCATCCCCATCCCCTGCCATGGGCAGGGACACCTCCCACCAGATCAGGTTGCTCAAAGCCTCATCCAACCACACTTTGAACACCTCCAGGGATGGGGTGCCCACGACTTCTCTGGGTAACCTGTGCCAGTGCCTTAGCACCCTCACAGTAAAAATTTTCTTCCTAATATCTAACCTAAATCTCCCTTCTTTCATCTGAAAACCATAACCCCTCAACCTATCACTGGACTCCCTGATGAAGAGACCAGGTTAGCTGAACTGGATATGTCGTATTTCAGGACAGCAAAACCCTCGCTTCTTCTGTATCCTATGGCCCCCAAAACAGGGTGTTGGTGTAGTAAGATTAACCAGCAGCAATGTGGCCTTCTCCCAGGGGGACTGCTGGTTTCCCATCCCCGAGGCTGGGTCTGCTTGGGGTGTAGTCAAAGTCAGGGTGGCTTCTTTCCTTGTCAAGGCTGTAATCCTGCCGGATGTGCATGAGGTATCTACAAGGTGCCTCCTTGTATCTATTTCCTAAGTCATCCTTAAACTGAAATTTTAGCTTTTGGGGGAAACTGAAGTCCATATGGAGAGAAACGAGCCCACTTGGAGAACCATGGTTACTATAAAGTAAGCAGTCACATTTTCTAGTCTCAGAGAGTGCTTCCTATTTCTTTAAATACTATCTGGCAATATTGGGTGGATGAAAAGCATGACAGAGGTCAGAGCCCATGTGGGCTATGAAGAGAGAGCACTTTTCACCTGCCAGAGTTCCCAAAGCAGTACCAGAGCAGGGTCTTATATTCATAATCTGCTTATCACAGATGCTAGGAGATGGAAAATGTACTCTAAGGGGCTCTGTAACAACTATTACCATACTATCCAATTCACTTAATAAAGAGTTTAGACCTACTGAAAACCACCTTAGAGAAATTTCAGTGAATCTTAAGGTTTTCTTCCTCAAAACAGGAGTGACTAATTTGGATTAATATCACACTCACAGGAAACAGAACTCCATTCCTAACAAAAGCTAAAAGAGTTGAGAATTAACCCAGCCTCATGTTCAGAGCATTATTGCACATCTTTAGTATGCTCCATCCATTATGCAACTTGGTTTAGAATTTTTCATTCCTACCGAGGACAGAAAAATACAGTATCACTGACTCAGCGAGCTAGCATATGGCACCTGAAGGTGTTGTCGTGGCAAGGTGCTCTGAAGCCACTTTGGTTAAGACAATCTCCTTCAAAATTCTCCTATAAGCAAACTTGTTCAAAAACGAGGACAATCAGATTTGGGTTAAAAAAAACCCTGAACTCACTTTCACAGTATTTAAAAGAAGGAATGTATGAACTCAAGGAGTTCCTGGTCCAGAAATGCATCTGTCATGCTCTCCACTCTTCCCTACAATACTTTCACTGTCTGGATAAGGAACTGTATAGGACAGGAACTAATCTGGTATTTCTAGAATAAAGCCACATAACTAGTATCTTGAAGGGTTAGTTTTGCAGGAAACTACATATAATACAAAAAAAAAATGTAACTTAGGAACAGATATCTTTCCTTACATATCACTGAAGTAGTTTCTTCTTTGTGAAGCTCAAGGAAAGATTCTTCTGCTCTAATTTATTGCTGTGGTGTGTGTTCTCACAACACATTCTACAACCACTCAGATCTCTGCATGGTGCTAAAGTACTTGTTAGTGTTGAGTGACCAGGACTAGGAAAACTTTCTTCAGCCAGCTCTCTGCAGAACAACTTTACATGGCCAACTCTCCATGAAAAAACTCTATGTGGTGAGCCCCTAACCCTAATCTTAACCCTAAACTTAACCCTAACCCTCCCCCATTGCAGAGCAGAAAGTTGTCCCAGGGAGAGGTGTCCACTGCGGAGAGTTGCCTTCAGAGAGTTGTCCCTTTCCATGAATGACCTGCTACCAAGATTGAATAGCTAGCTTGAAGTCTATAGCTGAAACTTCCTTTCTTTCTAGCTGATATTTAGAAAAATACTGTGCCCACAAAAATTGGACAGGTTTTGGGAAATGAAGTTTATTTTTATGCTCTGTGAACTACTTGGATTAGAAGCAAGGATACAGAATTAGTAAATCATTTGCTTGTCGATTATGAAATGCTTTATCAGGAGAATTTATATTTTAATTTGAAAAAATTCTTTGTAAAATTAAAAAATACTTGCATTTGAACTTCAAAAGCATAGAAATATTTCTGTTACCTAGAGTAATTTTCAAGCCTTCATCATCACCGAAATAAACAAGATCTGTTAAAATGCAGATGGTTTTGGTAGTTGCAGATGAACTACACTGCATCTTGGATTTGTAATTTAAGGTTAAGGTTTAGAGATAAAGAGGAAGGGAAAGATGGCAGCAGTCCATCCTTGTTTATATTGTTTAAGCAATTTTTGCCCTAGCCCAGACCAGTGACTTTTTCTCCAAACCACTGTTTCGAAAGGGGAACTCCATATTGCGTAAGGACTCTCTACATTTGACTTTACATTAAGTCATTTGAAGAAATACTGCTCAATCAGGATTTCAAGCATTGCCAGCAACAAAGGCTCCATGCAAACACATTACTTTTGCCAAGCTACATTCTCTTAATATAGGCTTCTTCTCATATGCTCAGGTGTGAAACATAACTCCTGTTAACTGATTTTCTACACCATTTTTTGAGCAGTGTGCTAAACTAAGTACTTTGCACTGTCCTTTCCTGATGTACCAGCTCTGGCTCTGATGGCTGACTTCTCAGTCTCAGAAAGTTTAAAGTCTCAGCTTCAGCTGTGATCTGTTTAAGATTCTTTTTTCCCCATGCCTTTCACTAACTTTGATATCCATAGACATCTCACGTACGTCTCACAGTAGTAAGCTCTTAAGCACTGCAGAGCTATAGAGGAAGACAAAGAACATCATTACCCTCACCAAAACAGCTGCAAGTGTTAAAAAAAACTATAACCAGTCCAAAAGCAAAACCTGTACATTCTCTATTGCTCAGCTTTCTCCATTCATGCTATAATTTCATTTGCTCTCCAATACTGAGTGACCACCACAAGCAAAGTGATCTGCCTTCCTGGTACTACCAGAGCTGAAAGCAGTTTTGCCAAAAATCTTCCGGATCAAATTTTCATTCTTAAAAAAACAGCTAACAACTCCAGTGCCTGTTCCCTTCTTTTTCCATGTCACACTAATTGAGAAACTTCCAAACATGCAAATAGGCAAACATACAAATAGGCAAGATAACTGTCCAGGCAGAGGCCAGCAACTAAGAGCACTGCAGATGGTGGTCTTGTGACAGATCTTTGATGAGGAGCGCTGCAAGTGAGGCAGACGGCTTCTTGTTGACAGAAGGCTGCTGCAGAAGCTGTAGACTTTAGTATCCAAACAGCTTTCACCAGAGAATCATCATTTTGACATTATCTGTTTTTTTTGTAGATACTTTTAGAAAGGGTGCGCAAGGGCAATGGCACTCAAACTCTGGGTTCAATGGCCCTTTTTTTTTTTCCCAGAGCAGCACACACTGTTGCAACACAGATGAATTACACACCATGGTCTAAAACCTTCCAGCTCATCATGTAAATTTGTAATGAGATGTTTAAGCTGCATCATAGCTAAACTTCCCTGGATAGGTTAAGGAAAGAAAAATATGCAAGTTTTCAGCAAATGCTACTGAAGTCTTGAATAATATACACAACTTGGATGATGCTCTGAGCTTCTCACGTACGGCTAGGGATGCCACACTGCGTCTGTGACGTCAGTCGGTCCTAACACAGGAGGTCTGCCCACGCAGCTTGACTCAATATTTAGTTCTGTAGTTTTCCTACTCCTTCAAAAAAAGGTAACTGGGACATTATGGTGCCAAGAATCATTCCACTTCCAAGCTAAAGCATATGTACCAAACACCTCTTTTTTAGAGCTAACTTGCCGACTTAACTCCTCAGCGTCTCTATTGCGCATCTACTACATGTAGGGAGATTTTCAGACAAACTGGAAGCACAGCTACCGAGGCTGGCTAATAATCCTTGTGACAACTAAACACAATTCTTCCTTTATTTTTTTCAACAGTGATGTGAGGAGAAACTCTCTTAAAAAATCACATGACATGGAAGTCTAAGACCTTTACCGCTATGGATATTTAGACAACAAAGTGCTTGAGCCTGCATCTTGCCTGGTGTTTTAACTCAACCCCTCTTACACTCAGACATAACTACATAGAATCCACCCTATCCATCCATTTGGGTCACAACCTTCCCACAAAAATACAAGTGAAAATTCTCACCCAGAATTTCTTAATTCACATAGTTTGCAGCTGAGTGGGAGAGAGTCCTACAGGACCACAGGACAAGAATAATGGGCTGTGTCTCCAGCCAACACTGCCTAACGCAAAAATGGATAGATTTAGATTAGATATTAGGAAGAGATTTGTTACTGTGAGGGTGCTGAGGCACTGGCACAGGTTGCCCAGAGAAGTCACGGATGCCTCATCCCTGGAAGTGTTCAATACCAGGTTGGAAGAGGCTTTGAGCAGCCTGACCTAGTGGAATTCGATGATCTTTAAGATCCCAAACCATTCTGTGATTCTATGATTCTATGTGAAGTGTCCATCTATGGGAGTGCTGGTTGCTCCTTATCCAGGGTAAGAGTACTGAGACCAGGTAAGTGCCAGTGACCTAGTTATTGTACCTGCTGAGATTCACCATGCTTTACTTGCTGTGCACACCCGCTGAGCTGCACCCTCAGCGAAAAGAATGACACAGTAACATCAAAACATCCAGCAAAGCTGAATCGAGGTCTGCACCCCTCACCTGCCACTGTCTGCAGTGGGCTAGCGGGAAGAACTTACACTCAGCAGCCGTACTCTGAAGCAGCAAAGACTGGCAGCGAGTAAATATTCCACTCAGCTGAGGATTTGCCTATACTGCAAGAATGCAACCGAAGCAAGCATAGACCAACCCATAGCAAAACTAACCTAAAAAATTAAATTTAACAAATTCATCTAGCAAATCTGGCAGCGCTACCAGGGAAGACAGAGGAGGACAGGCTCCAGGCCAGGCCAGCAACACAAGCATACAAACACAGGAAACTCAGCAGGTTGCACATCCTGTTCCACAGCATTGCCATGGCTATTCTTAGCTACACTAGCTGGTGTGAGGGAAAAGCTGGGATGTCTACCAATGCTGTGTCTAGAAATGAAGCCTGTGCAACAGGAGAGGGGACTACAATTTGGCCTGAGCGCTACTTTGTATTGCTTGTTACAAACAAAGAAAAGGTAACACAAAATACATATACACGAATGCTAACCACAGTTTCAGTGGCAAGGGTTTCATGCCAGGTTTGGGATGCTAGCACAGATCGGGCCGTGATGAAGGCTGCTGAAAGTGCTCACCTGCCTGGAGTCAGCCATTGCTTCACTCCCATCCTGTCCTTCCCCTGTGCTATTGGCTCTTCTGATGGAAAAGCAGCAAGAAGGAGTTGCTCAGGATCTGGTCCTTGAGGTGGCCAGGCAACCGTCACGGGTGGGAGATTCCAGTTTAGGAATGGCATGGGTAAAGGTACATGTAAAAGCAAAAGCAAGCTATAGACTTCAACTTTCCATTCCATTTCCATCTCCGTTCCCATTGTGGATGTCCCTTCCCTGGAAGAGTGAAAGGCCATGTTGGATGTGGTCTTGAGCATCCTGGTCGGGTGGGAGGTGTCCCGGCCCACGGCACAGGGGTTGGAACTGGATGATCTTTAAGATCCCTTCTAACTCAAAACATTCTGATTCCCACACTATTAATCAAAAATTCCCATGCTGGCTTGTCTCATAAAGCAGAAGTCCTAAAGGATGAGGATATGTCTCATATGAAGTTTAAATCACAGCGTCTCATAACAAGGTAGAGGTAGCTTTGGAAAATGGCAAAATCCAAGCTCCCATGTGGTACTTCTAGTACAACCAAATGCCTTCCTTCATATATAACCAATAACATGGAACCACTTTTCCCTCTTGAAGATGAAAAAAGTAACTGTTGAACTTGCAGCAGGGAAGGGCTCCAAAATGAACAGATCATTGCAAGCTGATGAACAGCTCAAGGCAGATATTAAAAATGATCCTGCCCTCCCTAGTATTATTGGTGGCAGCTGTATCTTTTTCTGCAGGCAGTAGTTTTCTCCCAACAAACTTTACAAACTGCAGTGTTTCTGAATGGAAAAAAATGAAGCTGAGAAACACCAAAGCACCTGCTGCTCTGAAGGAGCTATCTGCCAAAGACTTTGACATCAAATAAAACAGTACAGATGTCTACTAGGAAGCCTATGATACCGACCCGTATGTTAGATATTTAACCATGGCCAATTAAAAGGACAGGAAGATTCTTTTATTCTTTTCAAAGGTTGTTTTTCTTAGGAAAGAAATGCATTTTGCATAATTACCTCCTCACATGATTATTAAGAACCGAGCAACTATTCTTTTAATTGCATCTGGAATACAGTCAGTTAGAGGCCATTCCTTCACAACCTGTTAACCTTCTCTTCTACCTGTGCTCTTTATACTGGTTTCTGAGGTTCCAGGAGATGGTGCAAGTGTGTTAATACTTGTTCAATTTTTTTCTAGAAACTAACCTGAGAAAGAAATTCTAACTAAAAGTATTTGATATTCAAGAGCTCCATTTATTTTTCTCAAGACTTTCATACAAAAAGAAAAAAAGAAAAAAAATATTTATTTTAAAAGAAGGCAAAAAGAAGTATTGTCAGCGAACATCAGCTATGCCAATGACATTGTAACATTGCTCAAAAGCAAGATCCAAGGCATAAAAAAAAAAAAGGTAAACCAATTGCATGTGCTTTTTGAAGACATGGATAAAAGGTATTTTTCAGTATTGTGGTCTTCCTCTTCAGCTACTCTGATAAAACAGCAAATGAAAAAAATATATAAATGTAAGCCTGTTAAAACATGGTACTGTAGCTCACAGGCAGCTAACCACACAAAGCAAAGGTCAAAAGGAATAATCAGACCTCCTGTTATCAGCAAAGCTACGTTTGATTTGGAAAATTGTCAAGAGTGGCTTTGGCTCAGGCTAAACGGTACATCCACCTCTTTCCATCCAGCAGAGAAAGAAAAAAATTATTGCAGAGCTGAACAACTTAAATGCCTATCTATAAAGGGCGTAATTGATGCTATGCTATGAAACTAAAATAGTCAGAGAATATCTATATGCTTTTAAATATAGTTAGCAGCATTACCCGTTCGCTCCACGTGGAACTTGGAATATCTAGCTACAAAATTCACCCCCTCTATTCCCCCCGTCTCTCCATAGCTGAAGAGATTAGGAAGTGCAGCCAAAGCAGGGGGCAGAGGAATGAGAATGGCAAGAATCTTTATCCCTCCTCCCCAAACTCCACTAGGCAATGTTTAATAAACTCCTGCAGTCCAATTTCAGAAGCAAACAGCAACTCCAGAATAGCTAAACTTGTTAACAACTCTTAGGACACTCGGTGGGCTTTTTTTTTCTTTTTGGACTATGGGGAAAAGGAATAAATACCAGAATTAAGCTTATAGTCACAGATAGCATTTCTGCAGAAAATTTAGGACCACAATCATACTCCTGATTTTAATACAGCCACACAATGTAGGTACTTTCAGCCATACTTCAAACGCCAGGCTGCACTGGTAGAATCTTTGGACTCACTCCCACAAGTAATTCCTTGCATGCAAGTAACTACTTGTCAGCCTGATTAAACTATTCATGAATACAGAAATTCACAGTTCTGAGCCCTTGCCATGACTTTTGGGGAGTCACAAGCTGGGGCTAGTTTTGCCTTTTACATAACTATATGTATGTCCATACCAAATGCCATGATGCAGCAATAACAGACATTACCACAAGCCTAGAGCGGATGCTGAAAGCAATGGAGCTCAAATTATAGGGGTTCCACAGAAGCAATTTGCTCTGCTAAAAAGCAAAGATTCATGGCCCTGTGGCCAGTCCACCGAATGTCTGAATTAGTTCTGTACTGCACCCTTAGGTGCAGATATAACCGAAGAAGTGATTCTAAAATAGCATGTTTCTGGATGAGACATGTACTGAGTGTAAAATATTCCTCCCAATTATGTTTGTTAGATCTCAGGCACCCTTAATCAGAAGCATACTGAAATACAAACTTATTTTTTCTTAAAATCAGTGTTCCATAATTTTTATTTTAAAAATTCAGGAATGTGATACACAATACAATTAGCTCCGCACCACTGCAGTGTTCACTTACATGGGATTCACTAGTTTCATGCTTTGTGGAAAAAAAAAAAAAAAAAAAGAGACTGCATAGCATTTTTGGATGCTCCCAGTATTCTGGAACTGTGATCTTCAGAACGAATCAAGTCTGTGTAAACAGAGACAAAAAATCAAGCTATATCGCAAGGTAGCAGGTTACAGATGGGTCTCACACAGCCACAACAAACACAAAAATTGTGTTCCTGCTGCTGTACAGCCACCACCTTGACCTGACTATATCCTTTCAGGGAATTTACCATCAAGGGCTTAAGAGACTATAGTGCCCCATTAACACCAGCTGGTGCTGCACATGCAACACAGCACATGACAGAGAGGCCACTCGACTCCCCCTTTCCATCACCATCACATCTGCATCATGTCCCGATAATGAAAATAATGTGGGGGAGAGCTCTTTGTCTTTTAGGCTAGCCATTGCCTGCAATGGACATGGAAATAGAAAAATATGACTTCTGGCACAAAAAAAAAAAAAAATTATATAGTTACAGAGGAATTAGTGACTACAACACCATCTATTTAGATAGATGTATTTAATGAGACTGTTAACCAATCGTGGCAACTGTCAAGACTTGTAGGAGTTGCTCTTTTTTATAAGAACAAACTAAAGAGCAGTAGCTCTATGGCGCATTAGTGATATACAGCAGGACCTCAATAATTCATAATAATGACTGAGACCAATTTTAAACTAGAAAGCAAAACAATTAGTGAAAGTTTACCATAAAAAGCAAGGACACACATTTCAAAAAAAAAAAACAGTACTTTGTTCATTTCAAAATTTACTTGGTTAATACTTTGTAGTATACTAGCAGTAGTAGCATATCTTGCAAATGTAGTCTCATACAACATCTCACTTAACAGTCAACTCTAGATCATATAGAGGTAACAGGAGAAAGAGTTAAGATAATTCAGACAAAACAAAAACATATATAAATACTATATTAACATATTTAAGTTAGTTCATGAGACTATACAAGCATAAACACAGAAAAAGGCAAGTGATGCCGATGGCTGTGAAGCACCAACATCCCCAAGCCAGCACAAAGCTGAACCAACCCATCCACACACTGCAGCTTCCTGTGGATGCATCTGAGCAGCCAAGAGGCAAAATTACTGCACTGTGCTGTACTGCACCCAAGCTAACAAACCCCATGAGAGTGGGCTCGTGCGGAACTGGGCTGAGCTCCTTTACTTCTCCAATGCTTAGGCACATAGCGTTTGGCCAAGACACTGGCATACGACACAGAGCTAGTCAGGCCCTGTAGACCGCATGGTTAATACACAACACTGGTAATCCACCCATGGATAATCGAGAGTTGACTGCAACGCTCTGCTGAGAAGTTGAGTAAGACCACGGACACAACCTGGGCCAATCCAGTCCAATGAGCAGCAGACTATTTTGGACTACTTCGGAGCAATTATCATATGAGACACATATCAGAAACGCAAACTAGCGAGGTGTTCCATATCTGGAGGCAAAGCTACATTCCCTTCACTAACAAAACATTCTTTTTGTAAAAAATCTACATTTAAATACTGTTAAAAACCTGAAAACCAGAGCATTAAAGAATTTCATAAGGCCAAAACCATCCTCAGTTCTCTCAGTTGTGCCTAGGTATTGCAATACATTTGTAGAAGGAGTAAATACCATGTAATTTAGTATCTTATGTTCCTTCCAGTGCCTTGCAGTAACAGATCTCACAGCTCTTCACACAAGAGTTAAGCCTCACAACACCCCTGTGAGGTAGATATTATTCCCATTTTAAGACAGGGAAACTGAGGCAGAGTGTTTATTGTGTCCAGAGTCACAGAGCAAACAATGGAAGATCTGAGTTGTTTTCCAGTTTTGAGCACTGGAGCACTCAATTAAATCACAAGACATTATTTCCCATACATAAATTGAGGTTGGATTGAAAGGGTCAGGGTTTTAGATTAGATTTCTTCTAGGTTTTCAACTCTTATCTAGCCTCTGCCAAATTTGCAGAGTCCACAGACCAATTTCTCTGATCCTCTGCTTGTTAAGGTGTAAGTTGGCAGCATACTGTAACAGCTTCTTCAGAGCCAGTTGTCAGTTAACCGAGTTAACATTTTAAAACATAGATTCAGATGCCTGATAAGTGAAATTATGTGATGCATAAACATCTCAAAAGTGTGAAATACGGTGAGCGAAATCCTATTCCCTGCCCCACTTCCTCAAAAGTAAGCAGAAGGCCTCTGAAGACAAAGTGGGGACCAGGATTACAGTCACTTCAAGTGCTTACAAACACGTTCAACTACAAGCAAAATGCACCACTGAATTACTTGTTATGGAGGCTACTGTCTATGCTTAAAAGCATGATTTATACTACTGGTGCTTGGCAGACTTTCCCTGACAGAGCACTTACTGACATAACTTATTTTTTTAGCTTAGTAAACCAAGCATTAGTTAAAAATGAAGCTCCAGTTCTTCATTCATAGCACTGCGAGTCAAGGATTCTTTAAAATCTGAAGACTTTTATGACCAGACACAACTTGGAAATGAGGAAAAAACACCAGAAAGTCCATAAAATCGGAAAGTATGCATTACTTTATCGGTCAGTCTCAGGTCTTGATCACAGAGCAGCACACAGTAGTTTGAACCTCCGTTCTGATAGACACAAAAAAACCAACCTCTTCGCATCCAATATTTTCACAAGCAGTTGATTTTAATTACCTCGCTACCTTACCAGAAAAAGTGGGGACAGTTTCTAACAATCACGATGTTCTCTTTGAAATAATGCTATGTGATAAATTCATTAGAAAAGCCTTCACATTCGTTATTATATAGGTTTAAGAAAAATATGTGAAACTGCAAAGTGGTTTCCAGTTTTAAGTAGCTATATCTTTAAAAACATTCTATGAACTTTGGTTTCCTTAGGGCTTCTAAATAAGCAATATATTAAAATATCTACAAATCAAATATTAAAGGAAAGAGTAGGTCCAAGAAATACGTAACACAAATTGAGTTCCTACATGCTTATCCCTCAAATGCCTTCTCAAAGGAGAAAATATCTCAATTTGAAGCATGGCAAAAAGTGTCTCTGCTGAAATATTGAAACTGGTTTTCTGAAGTTGTTACAGCATTGGTGCACTTTCTGTCTCAATACAAAGACAACACAAACACATTGTATCATGACAGTGACATTATGTTCTTTAAAACAAGCATTCTAGATTTAGCAATATGACAAGACCAAGGACTTCAGCAATTACACTACTTGGCAAAATTGCATTTCAAACGTCTCTTTTCCTCTTGCAATACAGTTGTTGTCAAAGTCACCAAAATTCAGGTAGCACCATTCAGGGAGTTACAAAGACGATTCAAACTGCTCGTTTTGATCGGTGTTTGCCTCTAGCTTAACTGAAGGGATGCTCTCCGACTTAGTCCTCCTAGTTTTCGGAAATTCAATGACAACTTCTGAACAAGAAATACTAAGTGATGAAGATTTTTCTGTCTTCTTCACAGTACTCTCTTCTCCCGTTCCGCAACATTGCTTCAAAGCACACTGAGTCCTGCAAGGAAACTCACATTTCCCTCTTCCTGATTCAGAGCCAACGCTGGCAAATTCAGGCTGAATGGTAGTTGCGTGAATCCCTTCATCATGGAAGATCTCTTTTATGCGTTTTGCCACCATCATGTATGTGGAAGGGTCAGGACACTTTATGTGAGCAGTGCCAATGATCCTACTGCCTGCTAGCTGCCAAATGTGTAACTCATGGACCGCTTCAACTCCCTCAAGAGTGCGCAATTTTGAGTTCAAAGAATGGACATCTATTTGTTTGGGAACAGTCTGTAGAAGTATAAGGGCTGACTCCCTAAGTAACGGGTAAGTTGTGTAAAGGAGTATGCAAACCATGATCAAACAAAGGACTGGATCTAAATACAGCAACCAGCATGGACCAGCCACTGTAATACTCTCTTGCGCAGACTTGTTTGCTCTGCCAAGTGTTTGGGATAAAGTAGCATTCTCCATGCAATGATTATTGACACATGGATTAAAGCAGGGCCCATCTTTAGGGCACGGATTCCACAAGCCATAAAAGAGCAAGGCATTCACTACCACAATTACTGAACCTAAGGCATCTCCAAAAACGTGCAGAAAAACTCCACGCATGTTAAGCTGTGCACTAGAGTCTTCTTCAGCCTCTTCTACATCCAGAGGATAATGACCAGCATTCCCATTCACTTGCAGGTCAGTCACGTCGTCTTTCATATCACCTGACAAGGAAACAGTAAAATGATTAGGCATGTGCTATAGTACTACACATTGCTACAATTCCACATAAAATAATAATGTGGCAAGCTTAATGTTGGTTAAGTACAAAACTGAAATGCAAGCAACTCCACCCCTAACACTTTGCAACATCTTCTCTGGCTGAGGAATATTCCATTGTCCCGGTAAGTGATTTAAATACTCTAGAAGGCAACTGTTTCTCTATGGAACTTAAAGTTGTATAGTGGCAAAGTATAAAGATGACTCCATTTTAATTCTCTTTACTAAAAAAACGTTTTCATATTTTTCAGCTGTTAATCATTTGACTACTCACTGTTCATCTCCCAAACAAAGCGCAGAATTAGAGGGCATATATAAAAAAGCTGGTTAAGCAGCTAAGAAACTTACATTTGTTCCCTCTTTTGAAAAGCCAGAAGGCTAATCACACCACTAAAAATCTCTTAAACCACAGGACTGCATTGCTATTTTATATTAAAATTTATGAGGCCAAAAGCTCAAAAGCTGTATGGATACTGCTTTATAGTCACTTCTTTTCAAGTTCAGTAGTTCATTTCTAGAAGAATTTTGAATTCAAGGAAAAGGAAGTTTTTCTGAGACAGCGCAAGGAGCCAGCAGAACTGAGACATAAAATGAACCAAGTTTTTACATTTAAAACACAGAATTTATCAGCAGTATTGACTACAGGACAGAGTAAGTTACCACAGAAGCTCTCAGAGGCTATGAATTAGTGTTATTTATATCTCAGAATGCATAAATCCCACATTTTTAGTAGTTGGGAGTTTTCTTTTTAAGTGACATACAGCTGTTGATGCCCAAAGCCAAAAGCATCATGCACACAAACATTTTCGTGCCCTCCCTTGTCAAAACTGTTTGTGAAACTACCACTCCATCACACCTAACTAGCTGCATAGGAAAAAATGCACACACCATTACAAAGAAGAATATTTTTCAAAAGAAAAAAATTTCCAATGTTCAAAATTGAAAATATTTTACATTATTAACCTCTCACTTTTCTTCAGAAGTTCTTCTTTGGACAGAAAACTTCCAGTGTTTAAGAAACGTAATAGGCAATGGCCACTGGCCCAACAAAATAAAACAAGGAGTTCTTACTGCTTCCGTGGTCATTCAGTTCAGAGCTTTGTAAACATTAACATATTAGTATGACCTACAGCTTCTACCATTTTGCTCTCACGACTGAGATTCTGCAGTCATAAAATGCGTCTACAAGTTCCTTCCTCTCTGAAGAAGGGGTGGGCTCCTAGGTGGTTGAGCAGGTCAGTTTCAAGCCCCAGGCTCATTACCTTGTGCATCGCACTCTGTCCTAAAGCTCCAGCCGCATTTTCCATACAACCTCTAGGAGTTATGGAATATGAGACCTGTAACTTTCCAGAGAAACCAATAAATTACGGGAAAATATCTCAGGTTACAGAGTTCAGACATCAACGTCCAGAATGAGAGCAAGGAAAGAGGAACTTCGCTGACACTCAGCTGTGTACCAAGCGCTCAGAACGAAGATGATTTTGAAAGTCAGCAGACCTCCTTGTAAGGGCAGGTGACAGGAAACACGGTCCCAGAAAGCTCTTCAGATTTTTTTTTAGTGGCAAGTGGATAAGACATGTCAATTTGAAATATGACTGTTTAATTAGAAACTGATTGCTTTACATGAAGCGTATGCACAAAGATACCTGCACAGGACTAGTCCCTAAGGCTATCACTGGCTTTCCACTCCCACCTCAGGAAACGAGAGTGTACCCTTCTTTGTAATTTCCAGTCATTTCCCTCGTCTTCACCTACACATCTTACAGCTTCTCACAAGTTACTGAGTACCTTCACCTGTAGCATTTCCAAAGGTAAACAATTAGTAACTCCATCCATTACACAATCATGACAGGAGGAAATATGAACTTATTTCAGAGTTTCACTGTGACCAAAATTATGCCCTGTTATACACCTAAATACCCATAACAAATTATTTGTTATTGCCAGAAGGATATTCACAAAAATTACAGACAAGTAAGGTCAAAACAATACACATCTTAACCCATGCTGCAAGTTAATCTTTTAGTCTAAAACTAGTCCAAAACTTGGCTAAAAGGAAAACTTACAGGAACAGTTCACAAGCCAAGATGTCTATTAGATCAATAGTTAGGGGAATTTTACATTGTTTGAAACTAATTATTAGGATACCTTTGTTGAAACTAAACCAACATTAAAAGCTTATTATGCGGTCAAGAAAACGGTGTTAATATTAGCCCAACTTTCCCATCCTTTTGCAAAATCTGTCTTTTCAAAAACAATATGGAGTCAAAACACTGGAAAGAGAAACTTCTCAAAATGTGTATTAGAACCTCTGCCCACAGAAAAATCGAAACTGTAGCGAAGTTCACTCTGCTCAATTAAAGCTCAATTTCAGCTAAAACAGCGGTCTCCTAATGTCACCCTGAAAATAGGTTCTGAAGACTGAAACCCCTTCCTCCTGGTAACACGGGTGCCATATGATTAAAGCAGAAAAGCAGCAATTCCGCAGCTTTCACCCTGCTAGCATACAGTACTTGGCTTCAACTAAATGACTTCAAAATAAACTATCCAGGCTTCTAGATCCATTAACAAATAACAGAACAAACTCCCTCCCACAAAATAGACATTTTTATCACACTTAGGAAGGAAAGATTTTCAATTTATCGTTATGTGCAAGTGAGTGAGAAGGTGCATGCTTTGAAAAGCTAAAGAAAACTAATTCAAAGAAACCACGTGTGCACTGTGACACCAGTAAATTCCACATTCACACCACAGGATTTCCACAGTTCTGATGGGTAACTTCCTAGACTTCTTCCTATAAATATGTATGTCCCAAAGAAGTAAAGCATTATTGCAAGGGAATATACTTTAGTATATTGTGTTCAGATTGAGATTAGTTTCTCAGGTAGCTAATAACCGACCCAATAATCTCAAAGGCCTTTTCCCAAGCGATTCTATGATCCAAAGGGGAGATTTGGCTGTCAGGACCGAGGTGTCGAGCTGCTCTGTATTTGATGTGCAGCCAGTTCAGGAGGCACCAGGGCAGCGTCTTATGACAGTTTGTGTCGCTAGGCAAAAAAACACTCGTCATGTGCCTTCTCCACCAGCACCAACCTGTTCCAAGGCAAACCACTTTACCCTGAGATCCTTTCACACTGTGACCTGCCTGCACAGCAAACACTCAATTCGGGACACTCCTTTTAGCACTTGAAATTGAAGATGTGAAGGTAGAGATTGAAACCGCTGCTCATCCAAAAGCAGGGCTGAGGAAGCTCTTCGCTTCTTTCCCAGCAGGAAGTGCAGGTAGTCCCACAAAGCCTGCACCAGGTGGGACCAGGATACCCTCTGCCACCAGCACCAACCTGTTCTAAGGCAAATCGCTTTACCCTGAGATTCTTTCACACGCTGACCTGCCTGCACAACAAACACTCAACTTGCGGCACTCCTTTCAGCACTTGAAAGGAAGGCGTGAAGGCAGATGTGCAACAACAAGAGCAGGGCTGGGTAAGTAGGTGGTCCCCACGAAGCCTGCACTAGGTGGTACCAGGATGCCCTCTGCCCTACTCGGTATGGGACGGAGGCGCTGCAGGGCTTACCTAGCTTCTCCTGGCTGACTCCGTTGGAGCTGCTGCAGTTCTCCACCAAGGTGCTCGTCTCCTCCCGGTGCAGCGCAGCCTCGCCGTCCCCCGGCGGCTGCTGGGTCTTGGGGCCGCCGCGGGGGTGCTGCCTGGCGCCGTGCGAGTGCCCGTGCCCATGCGAGTGCCCGTGCCCGCCAGCCCCGTGGTGATTGAAGAGGCAGAGCCCCAGGAGGTTGATGATGAGCCCCGCCACCCCGACGCCGATGACCACCAGCGGCTGCTGGATCTCGTGGGGCTCCGTGAAGCGCTCGATGGCCTCCAGCAGGATGGTGAAGCAGAGGGCGGTGAGGAAGACGGCGTTGACGAGGGCGCCCATCACCTCGGCGCGCACCCACCCGAACGTGTTCTTCTTGGTGGCGCGGGTGCGCTGGGCGAAGCGCACGGCCACCAGCGCCACCACCAGCGCCATCACGTCCGAGAGCATGTGGAAGGAGTCGGAGAGCATGGCCAGCGACGACGTGACCCGGCTCACCACCACCTCCACCACGAAGAAGAGGAAGGTGAGCGCCAGCATGCACAGCAGCCGCGCCCGCCGGTTCTGCCACCACCGCGGCCCGCCGGCACCCTTGCCCGCCATCCCCCCGCACATCGCCGCGGGCCGTCGGCCGCCGGCCCGGCCAAGGCGCGAAGCACGCAGAGAAAGCAAGCGTGGCCCCTGCGACCCCGGCGCTGCCGTTCCCTCTGCCGGCACCGGGCGAGCAAACTTTGCACCCGAGACCCCTCACTCTTTCCACACGGAACCCGAGCCGGCGCGGCCACGCCCCCCCGCCCGCGCCCCATTGGCCACCGCCCCCCCGCCCGCGCCCCATTGGCCACGCCCCCCACCCGTGCCCCATTGGCCACCACCCCCCGGACGCCCGACCACGCCCCCTGCCTGCCTCGCCATTGGTCCGTGGGCCCTCGCGACAGGCGGCCCCGCGTTTTTAGCCCCGCCCCCTGGCCACGGCCGTCCCGCCCAGCCGGGCCGGGCAGGGTGGGGCCGCGCGTAGCGCTGCGGTAGCGGCGGCTCCGATTGGCTCAGCTCGTCCGGCTGCCCCCTCCTCCCCCGTCCGCGAAGCGCCGCAAGCCCCGCCCCGCGGCGAGCGGGACTCGTGCAAAAGGTGGCGCTTCACACGGCCCCGGCCCGGCGCGCGCTGTGGGGCGGGGCTTCCCCCCGGCGGGCCGGGGTGGGGCCCGCGCGCGAGGCGGAGCGGGGGGGCGCGCGGCGCGCGCGTGGGGTAGGGGCTGCCGTTGGAGGCGGTTTGTGCCGTCACGCGGGGGCCGTTAGGGTATATCCTCCCCATCCCCCCACCCGTGCTGAAGCCCTGGCTTTGGGTGTCCAGAGGAGTCCACAAAGCTGGGGAGGGGTCTAGAGGGGAAACCGTATGAGGAGTGGCTGAAGTCACTTGGTCTGTTCAGCCTGAAGAAGGGGAGACTCAGGGAGGACCTCACAGCCGTTTGCTGCTCCCTCACAATGGGAGGAGGAGGAGCAGGCGCTGATCTCTTCTCCCTGGTGACCAGTGATAGGACCCGAGGGGATGGCAGGAGGATGTGCCAGGGGAGGTTGAGGTTGGTTATCAGGAAAAGGTTCTTCACCCAGAGGGTGGTGGAGCACTGGAACAGCTCCCCAGGGAAGCAGTCACGGCGCCAAGGCTGACAATATTCCAGAAGCACTTGGACAGTGCCCTGAGACACACGGTGTGAATGTTGGGGTTGTCCTGTGCCGGGACAGGAGCTGGACTCGATGATCCCTGTGGGGCAGTAAGATGAGTGATGAGGCAATAATGACTGATGAGCAGTCATTCATGGTTTAAAAAAATTGGAGAGAAGAAGAAATCAATTTTGTTTGAGGAAGTTTTGAAAAGCTGTAAAGTCTCACACACACACACAAGCTAAAAAATCAGTCCCTAGATCCAATTAGTTTTATAAAACTTGTAGTTAAAAAAAAAAGGAAAGAACACAGAAAGTAAATATTGTGAGACATCTAGAAAAATCACAAAAAAAAAATCACAAATATTTTAAAAAGGCAGATGACCTCTCATTTTGCCTACAGTGTTCCACGGAGCAAACAAACATGGCAGCAGGAGAGAGAGTGTCCAAGAATATTCCATGAGTGGGAAATGGAGAAAGGCAAAACAAGTAGCCATAGCTTTTTGTTGCCACAGAGGTGTAACTGTCTGTATGAGTATACAGAGGCAGTAAGAAAACCAGTGCTCTGAAAAGATCTATCGAGAATGCAAAAGCCTGTTGCTATACTTGGAGATTCCAAGGAGATCATGATTTGGGGTCCATACAAAGGTTTCTGACTGCTGTAGTTGGACTGCTAGTCTTATTTCATTAGTAAAATGACAAGAAGATGTTCACATTTCCACAAGGAGAGAGTTACCAACAAGCATAACTGAGACCAGTAGCTCAGGACAGGCTTCTGTGAGGCTCAGCAGAGTCCGAGCGAGTCCACATCTGTCTTCCATATTGCTCTAATCTGTACATCCATCCGCTCTTCTTCACTTATGCTACAGTGGCATAGTCATTACATGACAGACATGGCTTGGGCAACACAGGCACTGCTGTACTGACCTATGACCCTGAACCCTGTTTTCTGTGAGGTTGCTTGTATGTCAAAATCTAGGTCTGCTATGGTTTTAGTGTAGCGGTAGGAAACCATATGGAATCCTTTAATGACCGTCGTAAAAAGAGCACTGTAAGAGAGTCAGTAATTAGATTGCTGTAATATTCTCCTCATCTACTTGGCTTTCCATACACTGTAATAGCATTTAATAAGATGTTGTAAACAACTGGGAAACTGACCAGCAATTGTATGGAAACGGAACATGCCTATGTCCTCTCCTCCTCTTCCCTGCACAAGGCCATCAGTTAATAAGGAAGAATCACTCAGATTTAGGCTATATGGGTCAAAGAAACTGGTACAGCTCAAACCTTTTTTAACTCCTGCAGGTGGGGTGAGTTATCATTTTACAGGGACTGGTGTTAATCCAATGCAATTTAGCTAGGAAGGAAGGGAGGACAAGGAGTTTGATGTCTCATTGGCTGGACATCAGGAATTACTGACAGTGAGTGTTGGTTGGTTGCCCCTGTGAAGTTGTCGTAGTTTTTTTGGTTAAAAGTACTTAGTCCCCTCCTGAGTGAAATAAACAGGAAATCAGTATCAGCACCACCCTTATGAATAAAATTTAATTGGCATTGAACATAAACTGTGTCAAGAGCTTTGACTGACTTAATCAGAGGTGGGTTATGGCTTTTTTTGATTCTTGCTTGGGATTTAAACAATGTCAAGGTCAATTTGTTATCCCTTTTAATATTTCTTCACCATGAGACCTCCTAATCTGCTCAAGGATGCCTTACTGCTGCTTAATTTGGTGCTGTCTTCAGCAGGAAGACAGGATGGCATATTCTTGATCCTGCCCTTCTCCAGGATTAGCTTTTCTTCCTACTATGCCAGGCTGACTACTGAATTCCTCTTGAGGAAAAAAGCTCCAAGACATATATCATACACCTCAGGAGAGTGAGAGGGCATAGTTTCCTCCCAGGCAGGAAGTAATAATTCTTCCTTGGGCCTTCTTCTACTCCCCAGTGAATAGGGCTGGGTGTATAGTTTTGTCCTCCGGGAGCCAGCAGCCACTGTTGTCTTCATCCACTTCAAATACTGGGACTTTGATGAATAAATCCCATGTGGCAGCCCAGTCCTGCTGCTAAACACATCAGGCATAGATCAGCAGCTGGACCACACCAGAGTTCACCTCACTACCTCTTACCCAAACTCTTCCTCATAAACCAATGTGCTCTACACTGCTGTTCCCAGGCTTCTCTATTGTATTACCATACATCGGCATCCAAGAGGAACAGGGAGGGTTCTTAAATTTAGGGCTGTCCATCTGGCAACATTATAAACCTTAAGATTAATGGGAAGGTGACTGATAAGGGTACCTAATGAAGCCATAAATGGTGTATTACAGGAGAACATTTTGTTCCTGCTTATGCTTTTGAGGAGAATACTGTCTTCAAAGTAGGGAGAACTCTGGGTTTTTGGTTGTTTTTTTTTAGGCTTCCAGGCATTGTTTGTGACTCACCCAATTCTTTCTTTGCTCAGCTTCCGGTCTGCACATATGGAAGGACCAGTCTCCAAATTTGTTTACTTACCATAAATGCTTCGTGTTCTGAGGGGAGAAGTAACTCTGAATCTCTGGCATGCAGCTTCATGCCACACCAAAACTGGGGACAAGATAGGAAAAGGCTAAACAGAAGGCTGCTGCTTGTTGCCTGTTCTGAGGTGAAATGTTTTGCACTGTGTGCTGCTGAGCAATCTGAGGTGAGCTGAGCACTGTGGGAAGAATACGAGTTGTGTTGGGAGAGTCATTGTTTCTCAGCGTGTTTGCTGAGTAAGTAAAGTCACTGCGTTTTCCTTTGAATTTCTGTGCAAGTTTGCAAGTGGCAAGAGCTCTGTGCCTTTCCACTTGGAAAAGGCAAACCCCTGTCTATAAACAGCTAATGCAGTCCCATATTACAGAGCATACTGCCTGGTTTTAACACCTAACTTGTTCCCTGTCTGTGCAGTCATCAGACCTGTCTGCTTTTAATAAAGGCTTGCGGGATTCTAGCAAACATGACTCTATCTGTCTGCTCTGCTTCAGGGCTGTCAGTGTTCGTTTTAGGCTGCTTTCTTGCAGGCAGTGTTTCTCTCTGTTAGCTGTCCTTACAAGGTTTCTTCAAATTAGGTCCAGTCAGCAACACCAAGGCAAACAGAAGCATTCGCTGTCCAGCTATCTACATAATGTTCCTTTTAATAAAAAGCAAAATAAGTTAAAAGTGAATATTACTGTTCACATAACTTCACATCAAGTTCACTGCTATGGCCTGATTCAGGAAAGCAGCTTTATCAAGGAAAGGACTTAAGCATGTATTTGCATTAATTAAAAGGCTGCCTTTGAACAGAGGTGAGTTAAGCATGTTCTTACGTGCTTCTGCTTGTGACCCATGAAGAAAAACTACAGCTGTAATTTGCATTAAGATAGGAAATTAAGAACGTTTTTTAAAGAGTTTTCTTCCTCTTTCTGGTTACTGTGTCTGTGAAACCTGGGCTCTTTCAAAGCCAGTGGTGGAACTCCAGACAAGTTGAGCGGGTCAGTGTCATCTGCTATTGCTTGTTCTGAACCTTGCAAAGCAGATTGAAAGGCTCACTTCTTTCCCTTCCAAAATCTTATCTCCCTAATAAAAAAAAAAAAACAAAACTGTTTTAAAAGTATGCCTTTCTTATGTCTGGTTTTTATCTTTCCTTTTGAGTTTAGCTGTTTTGCTTTCTTGCTACCAAGACATTCATTTGATCCAATGGCATTTGGCAGCCTGCAATTACTTCATAACTTCTGGCACAGTTAACTGCACAGCCAATCGAGAGCTGTTTTTAATGAACATCATTATTTTTCAGTGTAGTTAGGAGCATTTCCTGGCTGCTTTGGTTACCACTTTGTCTGCTTATGGTGCAACTAGTATTTGCTTAAAATTCACAAAGTAGGCAGGCAAAATAGTTATACCAAGCAGCTGTGAAGTTAATACTGGTAAGGTGTTAGAGCTTAATGCCTCATTCAGCCAAAGCTGAAGCGGATCGTACTAGAAAAATCACCACCATATTAATCATTAAAGGAAAAAAGTCATTAAAAAATATGGTATTATTCACTTTTCCACACAGTGCAGATCTCTGCTGGAAAGGTAGTAGCAATGATTCAACAGGGATGGAAAAAGTCTGTAAATATGGAATTCATGGAATGAAAAAAAGCCTTTGCAGCTGATTGGTTGGTAACATTTTTAATTATTACTGAAATAAATTCTCTTCATATGGCTTTTTAAATCATGTTGTTAAGCTCTGTCTTTTATTATCTTTAGAAAGAGCATGGGATCACTAGGTCTAATCTAAGGCAGTCCTCTTGGACCTGTGGTAAGGAGTATTAATGAATCAATGTGTATTTGCTGAAGACGGACACTGTGAGAGAGATGTATGCCAATCACCGTGATGCTTGCTCCACCTGTCTACAATATCAGGCCCTGTCAGAGAACATACAATATTTTCTGGCATCAAAGTGGGTTATTTGGGGAAAGGGATTTCCAGTGTCAATATAGGATGCTGGATTTCATTGATTTAGGGTTTCTAAAGGTCTCTTGCTGGAAGAAGGTCACAGAGGTCTTTCCAGGTATGATGATGGAAGTCCCTACAGTAACAGCTAATACTGTTCCAATACTGTACTGTATGTTTAATCACAAACATGCATGTTCTGGCATTTGAAAAGTCAGTTCAAAACTGATTCAACAAGTGCAGCTTTGAATTGTGTGAGGCTGCAAAACACCTCTGTGCAATGCTGCCAAAGAAAAATGCCCTTTGGTGGCACATTTTGCCTTGATAAATGGGGCCCCTGCTGGTACAGCTGTGTATCTCCTGGGAGCTCAATGACATCAAGGGCACACTGTGCAAAGATCTGGTTTCACTCCCCGGGGCTGGACTAGGTAGTGCAAGAACTTTCTCCAAGAACAGTATTGGTTCAGAAGAGGAAGATCCCCAGGCAAATAGAAATGAAAGCCATCACATCACCTGTGTATATACAGAGCTTACAGGGTGGTTCCTAGACCAAGCCATGAGCACAGGATATGGCACATCCTATTGTTTCTGCTCTGCAAGACAGGCCTACCTGCGGCATGGCAAACAGCCTGGTGGCACAGGACTAGCAGGGCATGCTTGGGCATGGGGGCCCCTGTGCAACACACCTTCACAGGCTCCCACTCTGACCCAGCACCAACAGGTCTAATCCAGAGGGCAGCCTCAGGCTCATCCTCAGCACGCAACACCTGGTGTTTCCAGCCAGCTCATCTACCCACACATCTCTGCTGCTCTTGCTGCCACAACACACATCAGGCAAGAACTGCAACCTGTCCCAATGACACGAAGTCTTTTGTAAAGCCTTTCCTGTGGCTGAGCGCTAGCATGCTCGTCATTTTACCATTTATATATTAGATGTTGACTCTATCAGCTTGAGATGGATGAATTTCCCTTTATTATATAATTTATATATCTGTGGAAAAACACCATTTATTTTGCTGCTTGAACTGTTTTTGTTAGATCCTGTTTAGGTCTATAGGTGCTCTGGATAGCTGTTTGTCAGCCATTAGCCAAGCTTATAACAAAAACTGCCCTTTCTAAGATGCAGATATTTAGAAGGACATCATTCTAGAAAATCATTGAATCATAGAATCACAGAATGGTTTGGGTTGGAAGGGACATTAAAGCCCATCCAGTTCCAACCCCCGCTGCCATGAGTAGGGACACATTGACACATTCCACTAGTTAAGTTGCTCAAAGCCTTATCCAGCCTGTCCTTCAACACCTCCATGGATGGGGTATCCACCATTTCTCTGGGTAAACTGTTTCAGTGCCTCACCGCCCTCACAGTAAAAAATGTCTTCCTGATATCTAATTGAAATCTCCCCTCTTTCAGCTTAAAACCATTATTCCTCATCCTATGACTGCACTCCCAAATAAAGAGCCCCTCCCCATCTTTCCTGTAGGCTCCCTTTAAGTACTGGAAGACTGACATAAGTCTCCCATGGAGCCTTCTCTAGGCAGAACAACGCCAACTTGCTCAGCCTGTCCTCATATGGGAGATGCCCCAGCCCTCTGATCATCTTCGTGGCCCTCCTCTGGACTTGCTCTAACAGCTCCATGTCATTCCTGTGCTGAGGGCTCCAGAACTGGACACACTACTCCAGGCGGGGTCTCACCAGAGCAGGGTAGAGGACTAGAATCACCTCCTTTGACCTGCTGCAGCCCAGGACACAGTTGGCCTACTGGGCTGCAAGCGCACATTGCTGGTTCATGTTGAGCTTCTCATCCACCAACACCCCCAAGTCCTTCTCCTTAGGGCTGTTCTTAATCCATTCTCTGTCCAGCCTGTATTTCTGCTTGGGATTGCCCTGACCCAGGTTCAGGACCTTGCACTTGGTCTTGTTGAACTTCATGAGGTTCACACAGACCCTACGTCATATGATCTATGTCATGAACTGAAAGCAAGTTTGCAACCACCATAAATATTTCCCGCAAATAACCATTTTGAGACCTGTTTCAAAAGCATCTTTGCCCAAAGAAGAAGTAACATTTTTTTCAGTCCTGATCATCTAACATTGCCTCTCCCTAGAGCTGGTACTGTGATTTTGGACATGCTGCATTTCAAACTCTTGAGACCTGCTGGACAGTGCTTCTCTCCCCAGGTACCAAACATGGCCTTCACGTAAAGATGGAGACATGAAGGTCATGAAGGTCTGTGCTGTGTCTCATCACTTCTTTTCAAGGATTAACTTTATTTGATGTGTGTCAAATGATTCCAAGGCAGTAAGCATAAACGTGTTGATTTTATGTTCTGTAACTAAATCTATTAATTTTCATAACTGCCTCCACAGAGGCCATTTTTTGGCCAACTTAAAATAGTCCAACTACTAGCTGGTGCCAAAAAGGGCAGTCACATTTCCCCTTCAGAAATGACACTTCCTGCCCCTTAACCAGGGATCTAGCATTTAGGGGATGTGATGCCATGAGTAGCATCAGCTCCGCCTGCCAATGCAACCAAAACCAAATTATATTTCTCCAGCATTAGTTTTCAGGCAGGTCAACAAGTTAATCCTATTTACTTAGGGCTCAGGACTGCTAGAGCTGACACATAGGACCATGTGACCATGTACTGGCAACAGCCCATAGTTGCTGATGCTGATCACGAAACCACAGTCTCAGCTGAACAATAACGGAGAGATTCAAGCCTGGGAATTGGTAACTGAAGCACAAATATCTTCGTATCATGAGTCTCCCTTTAGAGCCAGTGGAGATCTAATCAGCTTTGTCAGGGGGCCTGCAATGTGATTTATCTCCTCCTACAGTAATATGTGCTTGATTGGATGAATCCCATCGTTAGAGTGTCCATTTCTGTCTGTTTGCCTGTTGACCAAGAACAGCTAAGCTGTGAACAGCTAAGAGCTGCAGTCAACATCTAATGAGGCAACCTCTGCACCCATGTGTTAGTTCTGCCTATTATAAGACAAGGGCTTTTCTTATTCATGCATTAAAGCATGAGTTAAGTGAGTCCTTTACTGCCATAAACTAAATAATGTCAGAAGAAAGAATACTATCCACTGGCCCTTCCTGCTGATACTAATGCTTTCACCAGTGTACTAGAAATGTCATATTCAAAGCTATGTCTCCCAGCACAAATTCACAGATATAGAGGAGGTGTTTTAATTTAATCAGTCATAGAACCATAGAATGCTTTGGGTTGGAAGGGGTCATTACATGTCATCTAGTCCAACCCCCTGCAGCAGCAGGGACATCTTAAATTAGATCAGAGCCCCATCCTACCTGACCTTGAATGTTTCCAGGGATGGGGCCTCCAGTACTTCCCTAGGCAACCTGTTCCAGTGTTTCACCACCCTCATTATAAAAAATTTCTTCCTTATATCCAATATAAATCTTCACTTCCTTCATTTAAAACCATTGTTCCTTGTCTTGTCACAACAGGCCTTGATAAAAAGTCTGTCCCCATTCCTCCAGTAGCCTCCTTTTAGTACTAGAAGGCTACTGTAAGGTCCCCAATGGAGCTTTCTCTTCTCCGGGCTGAACAACCCCAGCTTTGTCAGCCTGTCCTCGAATGGGAGGTGCCCCAGCCCTCAAAGGCTGAACGACCACAGTCCTGGGCAGCCAAAAAGTTCCCTCAGAAGCAAACAGGAGGGGTGACTGCTTTTGGAAAGCAAGTCATTTATTTAGGTGATTAATATGGGGTAACCTCACTTCAGGCATGAGTTTTCAAAAACTTCACCTAAATCTCTTACAAGCAAATTCTATACAGTTAATTATGAATCATTGTTTGCATAGTGAAATAGTAACTGTGAACATTGCTTGTTGAAAGCTTTATTTCTGTTGACCTGCTTTATATCCAGCCAGATGTTTCTGTCCTAATGTTTGGGAAAACAAAAATTTGTATCAGCATGGGTGTCTTAAATGATGTGCCACAGTAGCTACAGAGCCAGTGAAGGGAACCCATTTCTACCACTGCTGAGATGACAAAGCAAATATTAAATGCAGCAATTACTGTGGCTGTTCCAGGTAGGACTTGACCATCAAGTTTCCAAGTAATTTGTTTGTGAAATACGTGCTCCATCACCCCTACTGACTAACAATGTATATTATCTGGTTAGTTAACAGTGGGGATAAAGGTCTCTTTTCTGCCTTGTGTCAAGCTCTTGTGCAAAAGGCTGCAGTTAAACTGTGCATAACCTTAAATGAACAGTGTGAAGTGAAGTTCTAGGAATATGCTTATTCAGTCTTTTATTAGCCACATATAATAGACATACTTTGTGCTTTTGCTAATTAGATAAACCAGAGCCTATCTGTTTCTTGGAAGTTTCCCTATATGAAGGTATTCTTGTAAAAAAGGGAATATGTAAATAAGCAAAATATGTGCTTATTTGATGATCACAACCCACCAGTGTTGTTAATGCACTTGTATGTGTGTTTTATATCACTGTAGGGATATAAATCACTATAAGCACTATCAAAATACATACATATAGACACTAAAAGTTAAAAATCAATGAATTAGTAGGTCTTTTTCAAGCTGGTCTTCAGAGGTTCTATGCTTGTCAATAATGATAGCCAACATCTTTATGTCTAAGCCTAAACGTGAAAAATGTTTCAGACATGTTATTTTGGATACATGGAGACTTGATTGCAACCTACAAGTGCACAGAAAAGCCGCGGATAGATAGTGTTCATGCATTCACGTTTCCATGAGGAAACAGGATGGACTCACATTGTCCTCTGTGGGTGGCAACCATACCAAGGGATTGCCATCCAGGACACTGTGTGGGTGAACAAGGAATTGGGTGTGCACGTGTGTGACCCCTCCTGATATGTTCAGTATGGTGGCATGCAGGCAGCGTGTAGGCTGGGAAGTGTTATAGGAGGAAGAAGAGGAGCTGCTTCATCTCTGTCATTATAATTCACCATGATCACATGCGATGCTTTCCTGGCATTGACTCTGGCCTGATCCAGCAGCTGGGGCAGGTGGGGCAGTCCGGCAGTGCTACATGGCCCAGAGCTTCCTACTGAGACACAACTAAGTCGTCTCTTTATTGAGGTAATTCACCCTAGCCCCACATACTACAGTGTCCTCCTGACCTCCTTAGTCTCTCCCTGACCTGCTGTAACTGTGTCACACGGCCTGTTTGTGCTGGCTGGGATGATAATACAGCACAGAGACATTTCTTTCTGGCAGCTAAAATCCAACAGTTTGCATGCCAACTAATCAAGCCATAAAGTAAGTGTTGATCCCATATCACGTTCAACCTATGAGAAGCCTCCTCATGGTTGCCCAAAACGCAGGACCGTGGGCAGCAAAGGGGGCTGCAAAGGAGCTGTGCCATCCTGGGCCTCAGCCAGGTGCTCAGCCCTCAACGTTCCCTGCCCCGGTCAGAGCACAACCAGTTACAGAACTCAGTGCTCCGTTCCATATCATAGAATCATAGAATGGTTTGGGTTGGAAAAGATCTTTAGAGGTCCATCTAGTCCAGCCCCCCTGCAATAAGCAGGGACATCTGCAACTAGATCAGGATGCTCAGAGCCAGTCTGAAAAATGTCTTGCTCATATCTAGCCTGAATCTAAACTCTTTTAGTTTAAAACCATTACCCTTTGTCCTGTCACAACAGGCACTGCTAAAAAGTTTGTCCCCATCTTTCTTATAATCCCCTTTAAGTACTGGAAAACCACAATAAGGTCTCCTTGGAGTGCTCTCTTCTCTAGGCTGAGCAACCCCAACTCTCTCAGCCTTTCTTCATAGGACAGATGTTCCATCCTTTCGATCATTTTTGTGGTCCTCCTCTGGGCCTGCTGCCACAGGTCCATGTCTTCCCTGTGATGAGGGTTCTGGAGCTGAACATGGTACTCCAGGTGGGGTTTCATGAGAGCTGATTAGAGGAGCAGAAACATATCCCTTGACCTGCTGGCCACACTTCTTTTGATGCAGCCCAGGATATGGTTGGCCTTCTGGGCTGTAAGTGCACATTGCCGGCTCATGTCCAGCTTTTCATGCACCAGAACACCCAAGTCCTTCTTGGCAGGGCTGTTCTCAATCACTCCATCCCCCAACCTGTCTTGATAATGGGTATTGCCCTGACCCAGGTGCAAGACCTTGCACTTGGCCTTGTTAAACCTCATGAGGTTCATGTGGACCTGCTTCTCAAGCAAGTCCAGGTCCCTCTGGATGGTATCCTGTCTCTGGTTTCTCAGCCACAGCACTCAGCTTGGTGTCATCTGCACACTTGCTGAGGGTGCACTTGATCCCACTGTCTATGTCATCAATGAAGATATTAAACTGTACAGGTCCCAGTAAGGACCCCTGAGGGACGCCAGTTGTCACCAGTCTCCATCAAGATATTAAGCCATTGACCACTACCCTCAAGATGCAACCATTGAGCCAATTCTTCATCCGCCAAACCATCTACCCATCAAATCCATATCTTTACTGTTCAAAAAGAAGGATGCTGTAAGGGACCATGTGAAAGTCCTTACAGAAGTCCAGATGATAGACAACATTCATAGCTCTTCCCTTATCCACTGATGTAATCACTTCATCACGGAAGCCTTGGTGAAGCCATGCTGGCTCTCTCAAATCACCTCCCTGTCCTCCATGTGTCTTAGCATAGCCTCTAGAGGGATCTGTTCCATGACCTTCCCAGGCACAGAGGTGAGGCTGACAGGTCAGTAGTTCACAGGGTGCTCCTTTCTACCTTAATATATTCTCTGATTGTCATGCCCCAGCGTAACCCCAAACTTGGAGGCAGCTCAGTTTCACGTTTCTATATTCTCTGCTCCAGCCGCCAATGGAACCCTGCATGGATTTGTTCCTCTGCATACGTGTAAGCATATGTGCTTGGAGACCCTCCTGCCTGCAGCAAGCTAACAGGAGCAGCATCCTCCTCATACTCACTCCTATACAGCTGTTTATCTGAGAGATGGATCATTTAGAGGGGAATGGTCACCTCCAGCTTTTCCTTTCAAGACTGGGTATGCCTGAGTGCCGTTATCTACAAAATCTGTGTGCAGCCTGCTGAAGCCACCAAGGTGGCAAAGCAGCTAATAATTTAACCTGCTTTTTCAGTTTTACTGCCGGAAAAATGCCTCTGTAGCAAAGTACTAAGGAGGATACAATAGTGCTTTTACATCAAAAGAATATCCAGATATCCAAGGTAAACACTGGCCTGCATTTAAGTATGCTAATTTCAGTGCTACTATCTACTTCCCCTGACAGTTTCAGTGAGATCAGTGAGTTCTTCAGCCCTCTTCAAAAGTCTGAGGGCTGTTCCTTTGGGAAATTTCAAATGACGACAACTGTAGCATAAAATATGCACAGGTGTCATAAAATATTGCACACAATCTTGGCAGTTACAAATGTGATCATCTCCCCTCTAACAGAGTGACTATTAGAGGCATCACTTGTGTGCACACAGTATAGGTGCAGTTCAGGAGGAAGTTTAAGAACAAGGACTCCTGCTTTCCTAAGTCTTGGGAAGGCACTGTCGGCTGCGTGGTGCTGAGGTCTAGTACAGCCGTCAAACTGTAATTCCCTGGGCTTCAGTTGTTCTAGTGAAAAAAAAAGTGTGACTGAAAAATACAACAGAAATGGAGAGGAGACAAATAAGATGCAGCAAAGACAGCAAGGGGGCAGAATCAAAAGCAAACAATAAGTAGTTACTTATTTTTACAAAATCCAAAGTTCTTTCTTCCTTCTGCCAGGCTCACTTGGCTGTTGGACACTTTCTCTTTAGCTAAAATCACCTATTAATAAGATGTATTATTTGTAACAGACATAAGGGTATCACTTTGTAAAAACCTTCTTCTTTGGGAAGTAATAAAACACTCAGTTTAGTCTATCCTCAAGTGTTTTTGCTGAATGGATATTATAGTCATGTGGCTTTATTCCACTGAATCATCGTCAGGGAGAGTAGAAATGAAGGATGATGAGGAAAGAGGTTTGGAAACAAACAAGCACTCTAAATCAAAAAGGCAGGTCTTTGTATGCAGCCCAGGCCACAACAGTATCAATGGCTCCCACAGGGCCAGGATTCCTCCTGCATTTATGATCGAAGGACAAAACCTAATAATCCTGCCCTACCTTTGCAAGCTTCAGCAACTTTCCTCAGTTGTTTGCAAACCTCTAATTTCATCAGCATCTGACATGTGGCAGATGTTTCCCAGAGCTGCTGAGCACCCACACTGCCATCATCCTGATGTCACCCAGGCCTGAAACATAAAAGACTTGTCAGCATTTATCTGGAGATTTCAGTAAGACAGTTCTTACTGGGATATATTCTGCCAAAAAGGACAGGTTTCTTTGGGAATCCCCTGTCCTTCACAGATACTCTAAGGGAAATGGAAGAAAAAAAATTACTGATAATGCCAAGGACAAGTTCTCAAGTTATTGCCCAAAGGTTGATCATTAGGAGCTGTAGCATAGGTATAAGTTTAAACCCTGACTAAGAGATTCTCACATCAAAGACTCCTGCTTAAACTGCCTAGTGTCTTTTTGGAATCTAGCCAGCAGTGATGGAAAGGTTCCATGGGGAAGCTGTCTCATTCCCCAGTGTCTTGGCTCTGCATTCTGGCTGTCCCATGGCTGCCAATGTCTTCTGGCAAGAGCAGCCATAATCACTCAGTTCCACACATTAGGAATGTTTTGGAAGTAGATAAATGAAACATTAATCAGGATCGATGCAAGAGAAAATCCTGAAGTAATGTGCTGCAAAGAGATGACCCTAAAACAAGAGCTGAAGGGATCAATGGACTTTCAAATTATGATATTTGACCCAAATTTTGCAAAAAAAATTCCCTGTAGCTTACAGAGGAAAATGTGATTGTGAAATGGGTCCTAAATGAGAATTCTTCTTTCTTATAACCTGTATCTTGCAAAAGCATTTACACAGAAATCCTTTTCTTCCATCAATGCTGAATTAGGGTTTAATGTTTCTACCATCCAAGACTAATGACAATGACACCCCCTGCAGTTGTAAATAAACCATTATTGTTTAAACAGTCACTCTCACACCCATGCCAAAGGTGGATTACCTCAAACAAAATTAAAAAAGGGGGAAACATATCAAATATTATCATTTGATACCTCCTCAGTAATCTATAGAAGAGTACCTAAAATTATCTTTCCTCTTTTTTTAAGAAGTAACAACTTCCTAAAACAAATAAGCAAGAGTGACACTAATCTGAGCAACCTCGGTGAGAAAGCAGAGTATTGAGTGCACGTGGAGACAGTCTCACCCTCTTAATTCAAAGTGAACTTCCTCTCCTGTGAAGGAAGAAGTCAGGCTACTGGGCTGTCAATCAGAAAGCTGGTATTAAAATTTAAGTAATAAAATTAGAAAGGTAGATGTTGCCATGGAGGGATTTCCAGTTTACATAGTGGCCTGCGCTAGTGCGTTGTGAAGGACCCAACAGCTGTGCAAAGACGATGTATCAGCACAGGTTTATTTCTATTAGCTATGTGCTTAAAACAGACCCAAACCCTCACTGCCAGGTAATGCAAGTACCAAATATCAGTTTCCTTAGAAAAACTCCCAGGCTGAGAAACGTCTAATGTTTTTTTCATGCATTTATTATTATTTATTATTTGCAAAGGGCAGGAAGGGACCTCGCCAGTAGTAATCAAGGGTCTTAAATGCATGCTGCATGCGGTTAGGGACATGCAGCATTGCAGCTGGGTACATGTCCTGTTTCTCAGCACTGCTGATTTACAGCACGATAAAGAGTTCTCCTGGCATTAAAGAAGTGAGAAGCTACTATTCTTCCAGGACGAGTCACCAGTGAGAATGAAGCTGTAAACGGGGCAAGAGGCTAATTGTTTTGTATTTGGTTAATAAAAAGAAGGGTAAAAGACAATTCTACATATGCATATACTGAAAGCTATTCTTATCATTGCAAAGATATGATATCATTCCGTGCTTGATGCTTCTGATTTTCTGTAAGGGAGCAATTGGTGATTTTACTGTAGGATCACTGAAAAATGTTTCTTCACAGCCTGGTACTGTGGGATCTTGGATTAGGACTAAATTGGTAATACATGTTTGTATGATAATAACAACAATAAATCCACGCCAAACACATACAATTTTTCTCCAACTTTGTACCAATGCCAGCTGGTTACCTACAATATACCTTTACGTATCCACTAATAACTCCAAAGCTGTGAATAGTTAAATAGCATTATTCAGCATGTACGGATCTCAAAGTGCTGCACCACAGCACAGTGATTTTTTCAGTCCCACTTTATAATTTAGGCAGGGTTGTTTTGGTTTTTTTGGATTTTTTTGAAAAAGTTGGCTGTTTGCCCAAGCTGAAATTGTGGAGAAACAGCTTGGTAAGGGAGTTGGTAAAATCCCATTGTATTTTTAATATCTTAAAAAATATCTTATGCTCATCAGACAGACAAGAGACTTACACAAGATGGGTCCCAGTTAATGATTATCTTTTGTAGTTGTTGTGGTAGGGGATTAAAGTTTGTTCAGCTGTATGGTTAAATAATAGTGTAATTTATTAGCATGAATTTTGAATAGGGAACTGGGATCTTAATTAAATTAAGAAGCTCTAGGCCAGTGGTTTAGAGATACTGCCAAAAACTGGGAGGAGAACAGGAGGAGTTGTCCAATGTGCAAACTTAGCAGGTAATTTTGGGGTTGAAGGCGATTACATGCATAATGAATAACGATTACATATGATTACATACATCATGAATAACATATGACTTTGAGTAACTTTGTGTATAAATGAAGGTGATGAACCCCTTGAGGTGTTCTTGATTTGAGGTAAACCTCTCAGCCCTGGGATTTGTGTAGACCTGATTAAAACAATAACTCTCTCACTGATGTAGTTATTGGCTTATTGCACACTGGGTAAAGCATCTAACTTTTTGGACAACCAGGGTTAAGGGGCAGGACCTTCAGCAAGCCTTTAGAAACAACTCCCATTTCTAACAGGCAGTTTTGCACGCAGCTGAGGATATGCAGATATGACAGGCCACTAGCAAACACTGCAAATCATTGCAATAATGCTGAGCTTAGAACTGACCTCTGTAGCAAGTGCTGTTTCACTTCCAGAAAGTGGCTTTGAAGATGGAATCCAAAGTGTAAAAAAAAAGAACCAAGAGCATTAAAAGAGCAAGTGACCAATAGAATGTCTGTCAATTAGAGCCAGACTCTAGGATTTTATGTAAGAAGTTTCTGCAGAGCCAGATTTGAAAACAAGACTCATGGTTACTGCTGGGCACAAACTCAAGGCAGAGTTTCCTGGCTGGACTTTGCCATTCAGTTGAGCTCATTCCCTGGAGCACAAGCAGAGGACCACGCTTCCAAGGCTGTGATTAACTTGGCACTTCTTGCCAACACTTAACTGTCTGGTTTGCACCCACAGCCATGCCAGCAGCAAGTGCACATTAGTTACAAGATGAGTCTGCTGTGGATTCTTTCAGCCAGAGCCTGAGATGGCAAAATGAAGAGGGAAAGAGGTTAGAAACCTGCACACATGAAGACTGTGGTTGTTCATACACAAATCCCACCCCAAACCTCTGAAACAAGGTTTCCAGGGCTCTGCTCAGAGAAATACCCTGAACATAGGCAACATAGGGTCTAGTTTTCAGTATTTTACTTAATACCAGTAACTAGAAAATACAGTTTCAGGCCCTTTCCCCTTTTGATAACATATGTAGCTCTACTGAATGTGGCTTTGCACAGAGATGTAGCCTCCCTGTAGCCTCTATTTTCATCTTGAGATCTCAAGCACTGAGAGAGGAATTTGGCTTTGAAGAAGAGTGAGAAATTTAGAGCATGGTATTTTACTCATTGAATCTAATACAGAGATTTAGCGACACATTCTTGTTTGCTCACCTGTATTCCTCACGCTGCTGATCTGTGTAAATCACTTTGCTGAAGATGACTGAACCAAAAAATTGGTGAAAAATTGTTACATCTGATGAATTTGAGGCCCCAACCTGCCTTACAGGCAGACAGATCCCTCTGAGTGCATCACACACCCGGAGTTCTCCGCTCACACTTGTCCCTCTGGACACTGGCACAAGGGCAAGAAGACTTTTCCTAGCTTTCAGTTCACCCGGGCAGAAGTATTTAAAATGTGCCCTAAAGGTAACTCTGTAATAATTCTGCTAAAAATATGGTATTTTTCCAATCAACTGAATACTTCCTTGATGATATCATTTTCTTTGATGTTAATGCTTCCTCCTGCTTTTAGTTGCAACCACAAAGTACTTGTAATCTAGTACAAGATAATTACGTGGATCATTGCCATAGGAGGTATTTGCTTCACCTCCCAGGAAATCATTATCTGTCATGATCCGCCACTTGCCCCGATGGTTTTGTTTATGTTATCATCCAGGTCTCAGAAAGTCCATATTATTTTTCCCTAGTGACATCTAAATATTGATTAGCAGTAGTCAGAAAAGACTTTACATGGCAATTAGCACTCAAGTCAGTCAGCGGCTTTAACACCTGCATTTGTCAGGAAGGATTTTCTAAACTTCCTGGATGACCTAAGCAGTCATCTAACTCTGGGGTCACTGGAATGTTCCCTGATGGTCTAGGAAGAGCTGAGAAGTCAGGTGGATAATATTGCTTCTTTTTGCAATTGGATGATAAAATACATTATGAGCAGAAAAAAATGCATTCACTGTTCCCCAATGCTACATACAACTCCAGAGAGGTCTGTGCCGTGCCCAAGCTTGACAGAGGGTTATTGATGCAATTCTTGTCAAGAAAAGGCTGATTTGGTAGAGGCCAGGATCAAGAGCTCTACCTACAGTGGCTTGTCTTCACTTCTGTTGAGGAAGATGGATCGTTGGTTCCTGCCATGCCTTTGGCAATGCTCTTCCTCCCCAGACAGTGAACAAGTGTAAGTATTTACAAATTTCTAGTATGTCTAATGCTAATCAAGCTGAGTCCAGCCAAGGGTTCACTGAATTTGAAGGAAAGCTTGTCATTGGCTTTGCTGAGCTTCTGATGTGTCCTTGGGACTTCACCTGACACAAACATAGGCAAAAATTTGTATTATGTATAAGCTTGCTTCCAAACCTGTAACCTGCAACCTGCTAAAAGAGCTGATTAAACAGTAAAAAAGTAGCAGCTGTCTTTTCAATTAAAAAAGTTTTTCAGATTAATATTAATAATGGAAAAAAAAACCCACTAGCTCTAGCCAAGTATTCGAGCATTTGCTAAGTACCTGCCTTATTCCTCATTAATTTGCATGCTGCATTAACTTTACCACAAAACAACTACATATGAGTTGAGAGTGGGAGTTGCATTATTGGCTATTACTCACTGCATGTTATGTCCAAGTTGGAGTTTCACTTGCCAAGGAAGTAGACATAATCCACTGAGACAAATAATAGATCCACAGCACAGAACAATGCAGTGGTAACAGGGCCCAAAAATTATCCCTGCTCGAATCGTAGCCCAGCAACACACATCATTCGCTTGTCAAAAATTAAACCAATCAAAAATGAAAGTTATTTAACCAAAAGTTGTCATAAATATGTTATGCTTTATTACCCAGAAAGAGCCTATATTGAAAAACAAGACTATCTGGAGCTGGGAAATTCTAGATATCTATGTAACCTTTCTTTTCCCTCTAGCATGAGTCCATTTTGTAGAATGCAAAGGATTCTTCTTCCAGCAAAGCTTCATCCTTTCATGGCAGCTGAGCCTCAGAAGTGCACTTTGCCTTCAAAATGTGTCAGCTAAAAGTGCTGTCCTCTCTCATATAGTAATTTCTCAGCATTGCTGATCTGGCTGAAAGCAAGATCAAATGGAAAAGCAGCATAACAACATGTGGTGTTACGCTATCAGTCTGTGGAGTTTTTTAAAGTTGTAAAGATTAATGTTTAACTTTCAGCTAACTTTTAAGGTAAATATATAAATTAAACTCACTGCTAATATCTGATGTGGATTATAGTGTAGGTAGCCTTCATTAGGCCAAAGTCTTTCACAGTGCTAAAATACATATTAAGCAGGCTCCCAGGGCAAGCTTTGGCTTCTGTGCCTGATACACCTGCTTTATAGCTGCTAGGATTCCCCTGGCTGCACACAAATTGAACAAGGCGAGAAAAAGACAAAGACACGGCTCAAAGGCTGTCACTGGACCATTACTGAGTCCAGCTGTATTTTGGGCTAGGAATGCTATGAACATTGCTTACTGGGGAATGGACTTCATGTCTATTAGCACAGCAAGAGGTACAGACAGGCACCTGGATGATGAGCAGCATAAGTGAGGAGCAATCTCTTCTTTTCACATGAAGACAAGCAACGACAGGGTCTGCACTGTTTCTCATACCTGCAGGAAACATAGGTTGATTGCATCTTGCAGTGCATGCCTGTGAACAAGCTTGTGCCATTATTAGGACCAGATTACATCTTCCTGGGTTGGTCACAGTCAGTAAAGGCAAAAATGTGAAATTCCTTATGATAAAGTATTTTATAATTGTTCCAGAGGGATTAATCTCTCCACTTGTTCAATGATATAATAGGGATTAGATTAGATGATCTATTGATGTTTATGTTTAGGAATAATGTTTGATGGTCCTGTATACTCAAGCCTCGTTTCTTCTAAGCACTTTATCTGCCCAACTGGTCAGCACTTTCACATCATTTAAGCGCTGTAGTCACATGGAATGACCTGGTCAACTGGTACACAGGGAACAACTGACCAGGCCAATCATTCAATAAATTACTTGGTAACTTACCACTATTTTCCCAGTAAATTCAATTCCCTAGTACATGCACAGCTGCCCAAAGTATGAAACCAAAGCGGTTGCACTACTGCCACCAAAAGTCTGCTTAAAGTGCAGAAGACTTCTACAGGATCTCAGTGCTGTCTCCAAGCACCCCCCTGTGATGAGCTCGTTACAGATGGGAAGCTAAGGCTCCAGACAGAGTCTTGATCAAGGTCACACACAAGGGCTGAAAATTAGGGATCTGGTCCACCTTTTTCAGATCTATCCTTGAGCTAAATTGTTCTATGTATATGAAACTTCTGTAACTTCAGAGGTCAATTCTGTATGCCCACAACCATACATATTATTAAAACTCATGAAGAATTCATTAATGTTTAATATAGGTATCTGATGACATTATTATACATTATTATCATCCTGCAAGGCTTAAGTCATATCATACACGTGTACAATTTTACCTGTGCTTTTAAGAGATAAATATACCCATCAGCACGATGGCAATGTTTTGCAAGCACTCACTATTCTCATAAATGTTCTATTTATTTTCCTGAATGTATCTGAAAATTACATCCTGAATTTGACTCCGGTGCTACACACGTGCTTCCTTCCTTTGTAGGAAAATCTGAATTTCAGGATTCCAAAGCAAAAATGCTGAGATAGAACGAAGACTACCTCCAGAGTATCTTCCCCTATGTTTGACACATACTGGTAGGAAATTCTTATTTAAAAAAATCCTCAAGAAACACTCTATTTATAATATTAGAGTGATAACACTTCAAGATGACATTGTAACACAGCTTAAATAGCTCAATGCTACAGCTGTAACTTAAGCTGTTCTGATTTATTACTGCCATTGTGATTGATATAGTTTACACTCTCCGTAGCATTTCTTATTCACAATAGTGTAATTGTTAACTAGGACTTCGATTCAACTTTTTTTTTTTATAAAACATGTATAAAACCTGCAAAATGGCAAATTGGAGAGAACTATGATTAATTGCACCAGCAAGTACTAAAGCATCTGTAGCCTAAGAAAATCGGCATCTTGTAGCAACAAGTTATGGTTTTCTTAAACAAAACAGGTGAAAATATATTTAAATCAGATCTTAAATTTTGTTTTACTGTATTAATCGACTAAAGGAAATTCCCAACAGTTACAGGGCAACAGTGCCATCTTGAGGTCAATAGAGAATTAAAGGACAAGAAAAGCTGCAGATAATGGTCTGAAGGTGTTTTATTTTTAAAGACAGAAATTATTTGTTCCATCTGTATGTTACTGAATAACAGCAACAGGAAAAAAAGATACTGTTAAGCCATTTTCTTAGTTTAATGTTGCAAAGTATTTGCAAACACTGGCCACTGCACAATAAAGTCTTTTCTGAATCATTAATTACTAAATACTAATACATTTTGACATGAGCCAGCAATGTGCACTCGTAGCCCAGAAGGCCAAGTGTATCCTGATCTGCATCAAAAGAAGTCTGGCCACCAGGTCAAGGGAGGTGATTCTGCCCCTCTTCTCTGCTCTCTTGAGATCCCATCTGGAGTATTGTGTCCAGTTCTGGAATCCCCAACATAAGGAGGATATGGAACTGTTGGAAAGGGTCCAGAGGAGGGCCATGAAGATGATAAGAGGGCTGGAGCATCTCTGCTATGAGAACAGGCTGAGACAGTTGGGGCTGTTCAGCCTGGAGAAGGCTGCGGGGACACCATATAGTGGCCTTCCAGTACCTGAAGGGGCTACAGGAAAGCTGGGGAGGGACTTTTTACAAGGGCAAGGAGAGACAGGACAAGGGGGAATGGCTTTAAATTGGAAGGGGGAAGATTTATATTAGACATTAGGAAGAAGTTCTTCACGATGAGTTGAGGTTGTCCAGGGAAGCTATGGATGTCCCCTCCCTGGAACTATTGTTGAAGGTCAGGTTGGATGTGGCCCTGTTTTGGTAGGAGGTGTCCCTGATCATGGCAGGGAGGTTGGAACTGGATGATCTTTAAGGTTCCTTCCAACCCAGACCCTTCTATGATTCTATGAGTCTTGGTTGCTAGGTTTCCTTCTTTCACTACTTGGTACAGGCATTTCGCAGAACACAAAAAATTCTTGCACTGTACATATTTTTTCAGATTAACCTAACGCTACTGCATATTCTACCCTTTGATATCTTTTGGGTTATATAACAAAGACCCACAGGAAGGACAGTAAGAGTGCATTGTAGATTCTCTGGTTGAGGTACAGAACAGAAAAATCTGAATGTGCAAACACTGTGAAACAGCAGCTATTCACCCTCCAAATACATGTGAGAAGCTTTAACAACAAGGAAAGAATGCAGAAGGAAAGCTGTGGTGATCCACACGGCTCAGCTGCTTTGGCTGGGCATACCTGCCAGAGATTGCAACCATACCCAGCACAGGGTAATGACCACCAGAATAACGGTCGTTTTAGACTAGCAAAATTTAGCCATATTCTAATTCTTTTAAGCAAAGGTTGTGGTGCAAACAGTAACCACTATGCAAGCAAACATGATAAGTTCTACAGGGTGGTTAAGAATCTGCCAGAGCGGGACTGTTGTTTGGTGACCCAAGTACTTTTCTGTCAGCAAATATGTCAAATTAAAATGATGTTTCAAGTAATACTCTCTTTTTTTTCAAGTAAAAAACCATCTAGAATACCTCCTCAGATAATATTCATGGCCCAACAAGGAAACAAGTTTTCTGAAAATTAGCTGTTTCCTAAGAATTCAACACAGAAATAAAATAGCCCTTATATAAAATATATGCCAGACTTTATCATTCCAAAGGATTTTTTTTTTTAAATTTAAAAGTTCAACAAGTATGCTAAACTGACCCATCCCACTCATTAGGCAAAGACATTAAACTAGAAGTATCACACACAGTATCACAGTATCACAAGGTTGGAAAGGACCTCTGACATCATCAAGTCCAACCTATAACCCAACACTAACACCAACACTAACACCAACCATCATCTAAACCATGGCACTCAGTGCCTCATCCAGTCTCCCCTTAAACACCTCCAGGGTTGGCGATTCTACCACCTCCCTGGGAGTAGTCTGCTTTGGAAGGTGACCTACATAGTTGGAAGAGAGAGAATAAAATCTCTTTTGAGAATAAAAGAAGTTTTCTATATTTTAATTTTTTTCTATATTTTAATTTTTCTGTATTTTTCTGTTTAAATATTTTTCTATATTTTATTTTTCTGAATTTTTCTATATTTTTGTAATAATTTTTGTTTTATTTGGTACCAAAACTACCTGTTTTCCTAATATAGGCTCTTACGCTTTTATTATGAACTATCTGTCATAGACTAAAAGTTTGTATAACAACTTGTAAAATAAATTTTCATTCGGTTCTAGCTTAAAAGAGGGAGGGACAAGTATCTCCTTATACAATTAATCAACTTTTAAAAATTAACTACATTACATCTCTGTTACAGTGTCAGCACATGCCTAAGATTTGTCTGCATATCAGCTGATACCTTTTTTACAGTTCAGCCAGTCCTTGAGCCTGTAGACATACAGCATGTACACATTTTTGGAAATCAGAGCATTTCTCTTCAGAAAGGGAGTGATCTTCTCAATTAGCAGGAGGCACAGCAAAGTGTACTTTCTTCGTGGTTTTAAAACAGTGGACCAGGAGTTTGTTATCTTAAGAAATAAAAAAATTAGTACTGAACTGGTGCATCTTTCAGCATTTATTGCTTAGCTTAGGTCTTTTAACCCTATAAACCGCTTTGCTATCTACCTACGGCTTTAAGTGATCTAATTAATTATTAAAGCCAGACAAGACGTTGAAAGATAGGTGAAATTAAAACTGATATGAATGTTAGAAAGAGCTCAAGTACCACTAACTTCTGGTGGGTTTTACTTGTGTTCTTTCTTGCTGCAAAAGGCACCTTCTTGAAAAAAAACCCACAACTTCAGTTTTATTTGTATTAGAGGTAGTGATACACCTAAAATGTATTCAGATACTTAAATGATTTTTACCATGAAAGACAGGAGCAATGAACAGATGATACGACCTCTTATGTCAGTAAAGGACTGAAAATGCAAGGCCAAAGTGACTGTCAAATATTAATGAGGTAATAGCTACTGTAAAACAGATTGGACTATAGGTAGGCAGGAAATATTGTAGCACATTGGACAATGGCCTCAGACACATGGTGTGAATGCTGGGGTTGTCCTGTGCAGGGACAGGAATTGGACTTGATGATCCTTGTGGGTCCCTTCCAACTCAGGTCATTCTGCGATTCTGCATTTTCAAAGCTTTTTTTTATAGCAAGTTAAACTGGAGTATGATAATAGTAGCTTGTATTCTTCAGAGTTTATACAATGCACCAGTCACAACTGGGTCACTTGCAACAAATATTCCCACCTTGAAGTTTCTAGAAGTTGAACTAAGGCTGAAGTGATTAATTTAGTTTTATTAAGATTAAATAAATCAAAAGGCTATAGAAAATAATGAGTAAAATAAGTGCAGCTTTGAGAAACATTTGGGTTACAAGTCAGCACTTCTGCTAGCTTACCACAAAAACCTAATGTTCAAAACATAACAAGGTAGCAGTGTTTGTATGTTTTCATACCTGGACCATCTGCAGAAGCTTCTGCAGTTCATCAAGCAAGGAACCTGATGAACAGTTACTGATCAAGTTTTCAGCTCTATTTTGAAAAGGGAAGTTTAAGCTTTTTGTTGTCAGATTGCACAGTTTCTAATGTAGGCAGTTACAGGTTAGTAAGATACCCAGCAAGTCTGGCCTCTGCCAGTCTCGCTCAACCACAGATTCCCATTCTTTCTCTGGAAGTAGAAATACAGTAGCACGCAGTGCCAAAATGTAAATGTTAAAAGTTAGAGTGATTGTGCATGATGGATTTTCTTGCAGAAAAAGACAGCAGTAATAGCCCATCAGATGCATTTATAATTCTGCTAATATGACTCTAAACAAAGCAAGATAACTGCTGTGTAGATACAGCTTTATTAATGCACTGGACAAGTGCTCTGAAGTGCCAGGTATGCTTTTCTTATTACCCCAAACTCGGTAATATCTGCAACAATGAAGCTATAGCAACTTCTACTGTGCACATGAACTCATGGAACACTTGACACAAGATCTAAATATTTGGATACCAGATATTATAACTGAGCTATGACTAAACACCCTGTTTACAACAGCAGCAATTGTTATTCATGCTCATAAAACAATATATATGGATAAAACTCTATAATAGAGCCTACTGCATATGCAAAGAGACATTTTATATGGGCAGGAAATCCCAGCACCTGAGGACCAGCTGTCCATACAGTTTCACAGATAAGCTACCTATAGGGTGCAACTTCTATAAAAGCAGTTGACAGTTTACTAAAGTATATTTTTCTCCAACATCAGGCTCATCTTAGGTTACACATTAGTATAGGCAATGTTAATGTACACTGAGTACGTGAAAAGCAACCTACACTGCACTGTGAACAATACATTCAGACTATTTTTCTGTATCCTTTCCTAATTGCCAATCATGTTTAATAACCCTTCCCAGTCAGACTTCCATATCCAAATTGCCGATTATATCTTAGTAACTTAAAACAAGAACTAGTATTGTCTACCTTTTCTTCCTCCATACTTACTCTTTTGAATCAGAATTCCATTGCCACCCCCTTCCCAAAGTGGAATATCATACACTCCAAGTGCTACTCTCTCTTCTCAATTCTTTGCTCTTGCTCTTGTAATTCATGTTCCTTCTGTATCATGTCCTTTATTGAAGCATCTGAATGCTGCAGCCTTTCTGATCACTAGCACCTTTTTTCAGAATTTTGTCTTTGCTCTTCTGTCACCAAGTCTGCCATCAAAAGGTACTGCAGAATATCTTGCACAGAAGGTCGGAGATAATCCTAAAAGAAAGACATAAGCAACAGGTTCTATCTGTAACTAAGAAACATTAAGACCAGGTATTCCCAAGCAAGAACTAATGCAGCTGGAAACCAGCTGAGGTACTATACAGTGAAGAAGTTGGAGACAAAAAGGAGTTAGGAAAGGGTAGCACAAGCAAATGACAAAAGCAGAGGGAGGAGGCTGTTACCAGCCTTCAGCTCCAGGAGCGGCAAGTCTGGCTATCCTTGCCAAGGTACCCACTCCTTTCAGAGCCAGAACAGGGTGGTGAGCCTACAGCGGCAACTGTCAGTAGGTTCTGGAGCAAACATTCTGCATCTCTACCTGCCAACTGATTCTTGAAGGATCCAGTTGGATTCTACCAGCTGGAGACTCCGGTTCTTGTTATAGCTTTGTTGTACCATATAGTATTCTTCTCAACATCCCCATGCCAGCCATGGAGGGCAAGGGGGAGCGGGGAAAGGGAGGGTGAGCTATACCTTAGCCATATAAAGCAAAGTCTAAAACACAGACAAAACCCTTTCCAACTTCCATCCCTGGAACCATTTTAACCCTGAAATTAAGACCTTGTTAAGCATACTGTTAGCAAATGTTGTTTTGACTACCTAATATCAAGGCTAATATAAAAATTAAAGTCTAGGATTAGTCTCTGAAACCTGTAAGCTTTCATCCATACAAAGTTTCATTACACGTGCAATAACACTTATACTTCCACATTCATTACCACACTATTGTACTTATGGGAGAGCACATAATTCATACAGGAGACATCCAAGAGACCAAATGGCAGATTTTTCATTGTATGACAAATGGTTCATTTGTTCCTAAAGAAAGAGAACAATCTTAGGTTTATTAACTAAGAGATTTTTCTACTATTGCAGAATAATAAGCTACTGTTCAAATCAAAATTAAGCCATTACTTACTGGGGTTACTTTTAAAGATTACATCTTAATTAAGCCCCATAGTTCCTCTTCCTAGTGGGATTTTAACAAGTTATGGTGGTACTACACTGTAGCACACTGAAGTGTTGCACCAATCTTCTGTTGGTACAATTATATATTTCAGTAAACTTAAATCTTTCCCACACAAAATGCACCATATCGAGGAAATAATTTCCACTAGAAATTAAAATCCTACCATAAAGAGGCAACTCAGTAAGATCATTAGCTTACGAATACGACACAGAAAAGTGCTCTAGCCTCTTGTTTGTTTTCAGGAGCAATATACTCAAACATATCTCTAGTATTTCAAGCATATCAAAACTTATACTGTGAAGAGCAACTTTAGTCAGAAGGCAGTGGTGGTGTGGGGAAGAAAGGAGATTAAAATAACCTTTTCTCCAGAACATATACATGCTATCAATCACAGAATGACCTGAGTTGGAAGGGACCCACAAGGATCATCGAGTCCAACTCCCATCTCTGCATAGGACAATCCCAAAATTTACACCGTGTCTGACGGCATTGTCCAAATGCTTCTTGAATATTGTCAGACTGGGTGCTGTGGCTGCTTCCCTGGGGAGCTCTTCCTGTGCTCCACCACCCTCTGAGTGAACAAAGTCATCTGCTTTTTAGACTAGTAACTCTAAACTAAAACCTCCTAACTATTTATGGATGTCAAGATGAAACTGGCAGAAAAAAAGATATTGGAGGGACAAAAGAGAAGATAAGGGACAGAAGGGAGGTCTTACTGGAGACCAGATGACAGCCACTTGCTCTTCTCTTGCAGAGCCACTAACACCCTGCTGAAAACAGCACGCATGGCAGCTTTGGGGAGGGGTGGCTGCTGGAGCAGTGCTTTGGACCCCACTGTGGCTGCAGCTGCAGCCACAGCACCCACTGCCAACCCTGCCAATGCCAACACTACACCCTTGCTCTCCCCTTGCCCCCAGCCATACGGTGCACCTTGTGGCATTGCTGAAGTTATACAATAAGTAGTTACTAGTGCAAAGAGTGGAATATTTTTATTTAATCTAAAGTAGAATTAGTTTTCCATAGAATGTTTTCTAATTAAGTTTCATTTAAGTGACTGTATTTTCTGAAAGTTAGAACGTCCCTCTGAAAGCACGTGGGTTTAATAGCATGGTTTTTTCAATGTTTTTACAGACACTATTATTTGAAAAATTAACATGTCTTGTGTGAAATATGATGTAATGAACAATGTGTCTTCTTCTATAATCACATCTTCTTGCAGTTTTTCTGTATCTAAAAATGCAAGGTCAGGCAGAGAGCTGGCTCCGAAGCTCCAATGAGCCGAGATCTGGCTGTTGTGAAGTTGGTAATCACATTAAACCCAATCCTTGGGAAGTAACATAATAGGTGTAAGACTTTTGGCAAGATTTATATATGTAAATGTATATGTATGTAAGTGGGAAATATATTCTGCCCCCAGCTCGTCACGCACGATAGATGGAAATTATCATGCTGTAATATTATAATTACTATTATATTATTATAAAATTATCCTCGCTGAAATAAAGTATGCTTCTTTCTATAACTCCAAAAGGAGTCCTAGAGAGTTTATCTGCCAGCATTTTCGGTATCAGAAAGAACGGGAGGCGATGTCGCAGACCACCTCGCAGCTCTACACCAGCGAGGAAATGCCACACCGCAATCGCCCCTCTCACCTCGCAAACCCGCCTCACCCCTCTGCCGCTGACACGCACTGGCCCGCCCCTGCCTCCCATTGGCCGCGCTTCCCAGCTCCGCCCACCCAACCCGCCTTCCCATTGGCCACGACACGGCCGCCGAGTGACTGACGGTGGGCAGAGCGGCCGTGGGGCGTGGCCAGGAAGCTACCGCGAGAACTTCGCTACTTCCCGCTCCGCCCTGCCCCGCAGCTGCCGAGGGGCGCGGCCAGGCAGTTATCGCGAGATGTGGATGGTGCCTCGACCTGCCGCTCAGACCACCCCCCTCTCAGCTCCACCCCGCACCACTCACCCCGCCCGGACCCGCCCCGCCGAGTTCCGCCCCGCTCAGCCCCACCCCGCTCACCCAGCTCAGCCCCGCCCATCCCTTTCAGCCCCGCCCAGCCCCACCCCACTCGCCCCTCTCAGCTCCGCCCCGTTCAGCCCCGCACGGTCCAGCCCCGCCCAACCCAGCTCCCCTCAGCCCCGCCCCGCCCTGGAGGCAGGGGAACGTTTTCCCGGGCGCGATGTCCAGATGGAGATCCGTGACAGGCCGTGTCCCTCAAAGGGTCCGTACTGGGGCCACTGCTGTGTAGTATCTTCATTGATGACACAGACAGCGAGATCGAGTAAACCCTCAACAAGTTTGCAAATGACACCAAGCTGAGTGGGAAACAACAGAAAGACAGGATGTCATCCAGAGGGACCTGGGCAAGCTGGAGAGGTGGGCCTGTGGGGACCTCATGAGATTCAACAAGGCCAAATGCAAGGTCCTGCACCTGGGTCAGGACAATACACGGTTTTAATACAGGATAGGGGACGCTGTGATTGAGAGCAGCCCTGCGGAGAAGGGCTTGGGGTTGCTGATTGATGAGAAGCTCAACATGAGCCAGCAATGGGCACTCGCAGCCCAGAAGGCTGCAGCAAAAGAAGTGTGGCCAGCAGGGCGAGCTCTGCCTCTGCTCTTCTCTCGTGAGACCCCACCTGGAGTGTTGTGTCCAGTTCTGGAATCCGCAACGTAAGAAGGATATGGAACTGTTGGAACACGTCCAGAGGAGGGCTACAAAAATGATCATAGAGCTGAAGCACCTCTGGTATGAGGACAGGCTGAGAAAATTGGGCTTGTTCAGGCTGGAAAAGAGAAGGCTCTGGGAAGACCTTATAGTGGCCTTCCAGTACCTGAAGGGGCTACAGGAAAGCTGGAGAGGGACTTTTATAAGGGCAAGGAGTGATAGGACGAGGGGGAATGGCTTTAAATTGGATGGGAGGAGATTTAGATTGGACATTAGGAAGAAATCATTCACAATGAGGATGGTGGGACCATGGAAGTGGTTGCCCAGAGAAGCTGTGGATACCCCATCCCTGGAAGTGTTCAAGGCCAGGTTGGATGGAGTCTTGAGCAGCCTGGTCTGATGGGAGGTGTCCCTGCCCATGGCTGGGGATTGGACCTGGAAGATCTTTAAGGTCCCTTCCAATGGAAACCATTCCAGTTTCTATGATTCCACAGAGTGAGACGGGCAACCTGTAGTGTCCGACCTTCCCTGCAGATGAGGCAGTAGGCAGAAGTCGGAAGCTCAATGGCTTTTGGTTTCCTTTTGTTCATGTATTCTGAGGAGGAACAGCTCTGATATTACCAGGGAACAAACTCTTGAGGTTCCCCTCTCCACCCAACAGGGAGTCCCAGCAGCAGACCTTGGGGATTCCCAGCAGCAGACCTTGACCTGCGCTGCATTAGTGCTGTCCTGGTCCCTAAATGAGTGGCGGGGCTGAGCTGGCCTGACACATGGGGTGTAAATGAGTATGATCTGTGTGAAGGGACTCAGTGCACCTGTTACACCCTCAGTCATAAGCAGAAGACACTAAGCTGAGCTAGAGTGTTGATCTAAAACAGGAGAAGTTTAGACAAGATATTAGGAAGAATTCTTTTTCCCTGAGTGTTGTGAAACACTTGTATAGGTGCCCAGATAGGTGGTAGATGCCCCATCCCTGGAAACGTTCAAGTTCAGGTCAGATGGGGATCTGAGCAACATCTGAGAAGATGCCCCCGCTCACTGCAGGGGGGTTGGACTGGATGGCCTTCATGGTCCTTTCTGACCCAAACCATTCTGTGATTCTGTTATCTGCTTGAGAGAAGGGAGGCTCTAGGGAGGTATCTGGACAGGCTGGATTGATGGGTTAAGGTCCAACAAAGCCAAGTGCCAGATGCTGCTCTTGGGACACAACCACCTCATGCAGCATTACAGGCTTGGGGAAGAGAGGCTGGAAAGCTGCCTGGCAGAAAATAACCTGGGGGTATTTGTTGACACCTGGCTGGATATGAGCCAGCAGTGTTCCCCAGGTGGCCAAGAAGGCCAACAGCATCCTAGCTAGCAGGACCAGGGCAATAATCCTTCCCCTGTACTCAGCATTAGTGAATCTGCACCTCAAACACTGTATCCAGTTTTGGGCCCCTCACTAGAAGAAAAAAAAGAGAAAATTAATTATATTATGTAAATATATTTTAGTTTGTTGTTAAGGAGTATCGGGGTGTTCTAAGTGGTTCATTTTTATCAGTGATTCTAATTACCTCAAAAGACAATCTTCACATACACCATTAACATAGTAAATAAATTTTGGCATTATGCAATAAAAGTGACAAAAAGCGCAGTAGATGCTATTCAGGCTGTAAGCTTTTGGTTTCAAATCCCTCTGTTTCAAACTCATGTACTTTCAAATTAGCAAAAGGTCATCATGCATTCCCACTGTTATCAGTGGGAGTCTTTCTATTTATATTTCAAAAGAAATAGAGTAGGTTTTCAATACTGTGTTTCACCTAGGGACTGTCTTAAAAGTTTCTTTAGAAAAGGTAGTTTGAGTCAGAGAAATGCCAAAATGTCATGCTCCAAAAACCACTAGCATAGTCATTTTACTTTTGATTATACTTAATTTTTAAGAGCTGGGGTGATATTGAGAAAAATGCATTTCTAAAAGTGGACATTAACATTTTCAGTAGGCACTCTATTTTCTTTCTAATTTTCACACTGGCTTTATAAGAGAACCAATTATTCCAAAAATATGTATCAAGTTATCAAATTTGAAATGGGGGGCCCTTTTGCCAGATATTGTATGTTCAACTCTGATCTCTAGTTTAGGAGCAGCTCTTAGATTTCTGGTCTTCAGGTTCTTTTCAATAATCTATTTATAATAGAGCTTCTAATAATTTATTCTGCTTTTTTAAACATCAAATTTCACTAATTGTCTCCCAAAATGTGACACACACTCAAAGAGACATGAAATTATTCTGTAGTTCTCCACCAAATTTGTCCATTTTTAAGCCGTCAGCTATTTGTGCTGTAGGGAGTACCTTCTCCCTTAATCTAGGGCCCAGTTATCTGACAAAATATTAAATGCTGAAGATAAATAATATGGCAGGTAATTTGATATTTCTCTTAGGTATTTTTTCTTTGCACGTGGAAATAAAGTAAAAATAGATGGCTAACACTTTTCTATGGGAGTCCAACCCCATATAATTATACAGATTAATAGCAAGAAGGTATTGTGCAGTACTGTGGCAAATTAAACTTATGTTTCTGGCAACTTTTTTGTTAGACAATCAGAGAAAATTGCATGGAAATACAGGTTCAGAAACAGAAAAGAAGATCAATAGGAAAAGTACTGAAAATAAATACAGAAAGATAATGAATAATGAAAAATAAAAGCAATTTATTAAAATTATTAGAAAAAATACCTTTTCTTTGAAAAGGTAAAAGTCGCATGAAATCGTGTTCCAGGATCTCAGAAATGTGCCACAGTCTTCCAGCAAAAATGGAGAATTGAGTATTAATGGAGGAATCGAATATTAGCAAGGTAATAGATCTTCAGAATTCTTTTCAGTGACAATAAGGGGAATCATAAATAATCATAGAATCATAGAATGCTTTGGGTTGGAAAGGACCTTTTCATCTAGTCCAGCTGCCCCTGCAGGTTCAAATTTGCTCAGAGCCTCATCCAACTTGACCTTGAGTGAATGGATTTGTGATTTCTGTTCTGGGCCTGTTTACTGATTCCTAGGAAAGTAGACAAGTTGAGGATCTACGCCTCAATTTCTCCTCTTTTGAAAAGAAGGTAGTATACTCACCTTCTAGATTAAGTTTTATACATAGTACCTCTCAGAATATTTGACAAAAAAATGCCTTATAAGTGATTAAAAAGTATTTTTTTTTTTCTGAATTGGGCTGCCTATTTTTTAAAAAAGCAACAATGTTAGGGTTTCTTATTGTGGAACAGTCAGTCTCAAATGTTTTTCCTTGTATTTATTTGTACTTACAGTCCCTCCAGATATATTGGGAGAATGGCTGTTTTCAAGTACAGCCATCACCAGATCTATTATATATGCACTATGATTGTCACAGGTATTTTCATTACCACACCAGTCATTATTTCTCTTAACCTTCCATGCGGAAGCCCCAACCCTGAAAGTGTTCAGTGCCAGGCTGGATGAGGCTTTGAGCAATCTGATCTAGTGGAAGGTATTCCTGCCCAAGGCAGAGAGGTTGGAACTGGATGGTCTTTAAGGTCCCTTCCAACCCAAACCATTCCATGATTCTATGGTTCTATGATTCTATGTCTGTAGACCCATGCAATCCATAAGAACAACGGATTTTCCTCTGCCTCGTTTCTGCTGTAGGAGAAAAATGCACAGAAACCACATTAAAGATTAAAGTAAAATCACTAATAATGACTGCAAATTCTTGTCCACATTCTTTCCCAGGTCATCACATCACCAAAATGACAGGCAGTTCAGGCTTGCTCTAAATCCAGAACTTTTCTGTACCCTCAGAAGGCAGTAAGGCAGTGAGACAGCATCTCCAAGTATCTCCTGCCTTACAAGCCACCATGCCTGGAAAGACAGGCAGCAGAGTCTTGAAATGGAAAGCTTCAATATACTTTGGGGTACTCTTTAATGACACAACAGCTTCTGCAAGGTCTTGACAACTCAGCTTTTAAGCTTGGAGGACAGCCAAGTCCTCTCCATCTTCATTCACTCCACCCTTCCTTTGGCTGAATCATGAACTCGCTGACAAAACTTTTAAAACCAGCTACCAGAAGAGACAGTGCCACCCCTGTTCCCGTTCTGTTTAGACAAAGGCAGAGTGTATTCCTCATCAGTCCTGTATTTTGCTTGTTTAGTAGCAAAAGAGAAGAGAAAACTTTAGTTACCTATCTGCTTCAGGTATTTTTTTGTGGCAGGTACCAAAGGAATTATTTTGCATACCATACTGATCTCAAATTACAATGCCCAGTCTTATTTGGGCACTGGCTGTAATACACATTTGTGTTTTGTGGTGTTAAAGGTTACAATTGCATTATATAGATGGGTTAGGGACAGTATTTTCCATGAAGCAAGATCCATAAAGAGTTGTAGCAGCATTTTAGCAGGTGGCACCTGTCACTGTAGGACTGCTGACAGTACAAGTACATGACATACTGTATCCCCATGTAAAAACATGCAGAAACTGCATAACAATCCTTTGCTTGGAGAAAATGAATACATTCCTGTGCCAAAAATATCAGTTATAGCTGATGTAATTGAGTGTTAAGGAAAAAGGCCATGTGGTCAGAGCAGAGGATGGGGAGACAGAAATTTTTGGCAGAAGTCAAGTAATCTGATACCATATGGTACACAACTCCCTGGTGTCCCTAAGGTCAAATTACAAGAAACTGGCAGCCTGATTTTCAACAGGAAAGATCTACATTTTGGAGCAACTGTAACATCCATTGCTTTAGTGAGGATCCTGGTACGTGGGTTTCGCAATACGACATTAAATTTAAAAACAAGACAGTAAAAATGCAACCATCTGGAGTGGCATTTCCCACTGCAAGGCTGTAAAAGCCAGTGTTTACTTTGCATAAAATTGATACTTTGTCTGGTTCCATATGGAAATGGAACTTAACTGATCATATCACCTCTATATTTCTATCAATCAGCCTCCACATCCCATCCACTTCTCCAAGTTTCAAGAAAATAACTCAGCAGAGAGGGAAAAAACATTCCAAAGTTCTCAGCTATATTATTAGACCAGAGAATCCGCATGGATGCTGATGATGATGAATGGGTTCACTGCTGGAAAAAACTTTGACTAATGTGTGCTCTTGAGACTCCAGAGAACCTAACTATGAGATATAAATCCACAGGGAAACAAACTTCATTATCTCCACTGCTGACTGAACTACATGTTTTTTTAATCTGCCATGTATTATTCTGAAACCAAACTGAAATCCAGTCTGACTTATATTACAGTAAGGTGATTAAAGTGAATAATGCTTTCATGTGGAGAAAACTCCTGGTACTTACAAGCACTTTAGAATCATAGAATCTTCTGGTTAGAAAAGACCTTGGAGATCATCGAGTCCAATCGCACCCATCTTCTGCTAAACCATGTCCTTCAAAAACTCAGCTACCCATTTTTTAAACACCTCCCAACCTCCCAGGATGGTGACTCAACCACCTCCCTGGGCAGCTGTGCCAGTGCCTGACCACCCTTTTGGTAAAGAAATTCTTCCCAATATCCAGTCTGAACCTCCCCTGGTGCAACTTATGGCCATTTCCCCTTGTCCTATCACCCGTTGCTTGCGAGAAGAGATCAACACTCGCTCTGCTACAGAGGTTTACACTAATGGAGAAAGGCATAACATGATCTGGTTTTTCAGAAGATTAAGTCAGACAATTTGAGGAAAATGCACAGATTTTTAGCTGAGAGAGCAAATAACCTTAGGAGCAGGCAACTGAGGTGAGTGGAGATCCTCTGATTTTTTGTGTTTACAAATCAAGACAGTGCTTCTTAACGAAAGATAAATTTCAGCCATGTACAGATTAGTAAATTGTATCCACACTAGCAGGGCGAACTCTTCCAGTCAGGAAGTTAGACCAGAAAAGAATATGTTTCTTTCTAGCTTAATCTGTATGAGCAAGCAAAAGTTGGGCAGTGAGGGTTGTAGAGGAGAATCACTGCCATCGGTGGAAACAGATGCAGTTTAACAAATTTTGTTTTCATGCTTAAGTATTTTTAACTATTCTCAGCTGTCTTCATTTGAAACAACCATCAAATACAGTGGTTAGACATAAGTCTTTAAAAAGCAAGGTGGCCACCACATATTTTCCTCACAAATTTTAAGCCTTATTACTGTAGGAGGCTTCCAGAAACTGACAATGACATTAATATAACCTCTGGCTGAGGGAGCACCAAGTTCTGATTGGAACTCATGGAAACAGTGACATAATATATTCAGGCTAATCAGAGAAAAGGGGAAGCCAGCTATTGCAGGACTGATGGAGCAAATATGGTTATGAGATCTTGTCCTATTCTCCATATCTTGTTTGTATAGAAATACTTTGAGAAGGAGCACTTCAAAACAGAAGTACATGTATTTCTTGTGCAACCAAATCTTTGTTGGCCTTCAGTGGGAGTCAGGCAGGCAGTTTCTTAAAACCAGCACAGCCTTGAATGTAGGATTTTCCAATACTCACGGTGAGTTTTCTGTACTTCATCCATGATCCTGAATGCCACACTGTAGCAACAGCCTGATTTATCCTCTCATAGCCCACGCTGATGTGTTGCCTAGACATACATTCAGCTCACTGCAGAGAAGAGGTTTAAGCTAGGACTGTGAAATCAGGCACGGAACGCTGTTATTCTTCAGAGAGTGAATGAAAGACACTTGTAACCGTAGATGGGAGAATTTTGTAGTTTCTGTATAGCCATAGGCATCAAGCAGGCTCAGCACTAAGGTCACAGCACTGCGACTCATGCTACCCACCGCAACTTGCCAAACAGCCAGACTTAACTGCTGGTGGCAGGCAACAGAAATTCCAGGTTAATCTTCCAAGTGGAAGAGAAGAAACAGGTAAAAGTTTTCCAGGTCTACAAAGCTGGTTTTATTAAGTTCAGAGGAGAGTTACCTTGGTGCTCTGCAAATCCAACAACAGAAAATGTCAAAAGCTACCTGGAAATATCTGGGATCAGAGGGAGAACCTGCTGCATGAAAGATCTCTACTCAGGGCTGTTATCACTTTCTGGGGCATTACCAGTAGGATTGTTTGCTCTCGGCCCTATGGCAGACAGCAGGGGAGAAAAAGTCAGTGCAGCACAGGTAGTTTTATAGCCAAATAAAAATATCTATTGCCAGGTTTTCCTGGAAAGGCTGGACTACACCACCAGAAGTTAGAAGCTGCTTAAGTAATTTGTCTGTGCATGCAGTGGGCCCTCAAACAGAGCAAGGGCACTTATAAAAAGAGCAGGTCTGTCTGAAGAGGCTAAATGCATCAGGAATGACTGTGTGAAGTTTGGAGCTAGGACCAGCTCCTAAGACAGCATCCTAAAGCAGCTTCAGTCCTTGTCATTCACTGGGTAATGTCTGAAGGCATTATCTCAGAATCTGGTTGTCGTATCCCACTGCTAGGGATGACTGGAAAACTGAAGAAATGGCTTGCTAGTGCTCTGCTCCCATTCCTGATTCCATCACTCAGTAAAAGATTTAAGGTTGTCTCTTAAGGTGTTCAGAGATTATTTCTGGGGAGGAACTCCTCCATCTTCTCCTAAGACAGATGAAAGCAGACTTACCTACCTGAAAGACCCCAAGGCCTATCATGAAGGCCTCCAAGCTGGTGAAAAATCTTCTGTGCAAATGATGCTGGCTGCCTAACAGTATCTTCCAGCAGGTGGCAGCCCCAAGGTTGCTGAAAGGCCCAATTGCCTTTAAAACCTTTGCGGGGAGAGAAACAGTACTCCTTCTATTCCTTAAGGATGCCTCTGTGTTCAGAAACCTCTTGTCCTTTGAACCTGACAGTCACTTGTCAGCCTACTCCTGGGGTTAGGGGGAAGGCCATAGCCTTGGATATGTCAAGGTCCAAGTGAAATCTCCCCGACTGATGCTAATGAGGCCCTGGGTTCTCATGTTGAAGTTATATGAACTTCATTATTTTCACATATATCCCAGCCTGAAACCATCTTCATCTGTCCTGACAACTGTCTAATTGTACATCCAATAATTTGGGATAGTCTGTCTGGTTAGCATGTCCAGGGAGTACATAGCCTGCCTCCTCCTGCTGTTCACACAATTACAACAGTAAATGTGAGTGTTGCGTGGATGAGTTTTTATAGGTGGTAGCATAGCAAAGAGGTGCAAACCGCTGGCTCAGGTGGTGGTTGTATAACACTCTTCCAGGAGGAATTTGGGTAGCTGCAGGCTCCTGAGTGAGCCTCTGCCACGCATGTCAGGATGCCTTGGGCAGCAATCTCAGCTGCTGGGCATGTTCAGGTCTTGCAGTCCCAGACTGACTGGGTCTGGACCCATGAGCAATCTTGGGTACATGAACATTTGCTACCAGATGCATTTGGCCTCTTGGTGCCTATTAAGGCTTTTCAGGTTCTTTTAAAGGACCTGAAGACCTATGTGCTGTGCCAAACAGCCTCCATAGTAAGCCTCTTCTGCATTTTGCAGTGGTGTATGACTGGTACTCTGTCAAAAGTCAGTTTGATAGGAACTGTGGTATTAGTTGCTACAACCCGAGCTCTTTCTTACAAGACACTACAGGTACCACATTACAACAGAAGGTAGCTCTGTAATTGTTCACAGCAGCACACAGCGAATAGCTTATGCAAGACACTTAAGAAATTTCTCTTTCCAGGGTCGTATTTTCTGAAAGATACTGCACAGCACAGTTTTAAATTGTCTTTATAAAAAAGGACAGAGCGAGATGTCCCTCTTTTGGGGAATTTATCCCCACTTACAAAACCTAAATGCTGGAAAAGTTTCTGAATCATTTCTTTCACCAGGATTATTTTGTGGCCTGACAGAGTCCCTTTAAATGCTGACAGTAGGTCTTCTTTGCCCTTGCTGTCTGTCACCTCCAAAATACTCATCAACAACCCCAGCTACCTATCAGCTGTTACAGAACCATCTGTGCAGCCTTTGATGATGTTTGTTTTTTTTTCTCCCAGATTGCTATCATCGTTCTGGAAACTGAGAATGGGACACAACATCACAGCACTGTCACGCAGCAGGGCAATATATTGTTAGTGGCTACAGTATAAAAGAAATGGCTGCTGATACTTCAGGCAGTCCCCAAGACTGAAAAATTAAGATGACAATGATTGTGGCACACAACAAACAAATACTTAATAAAGCCATTGAGACTTTCTCTCTCTGAATGTGATATCTGATTTCTGTGATACCTCATTCAGTTTTGGAGGGGCTGAAGTTCATACTCTGAGACTATTTTATTTGTTTCCATTTTGGTGATTTCAGTGTCATCTCAAGCTTAGCCTGAAGCCTGGAAATCTGTAATAAAAATCCAGATTGGAATGTAGTTTTGTGGATTGTATTGATCTTTAATTGCCCTCTCTTTGTTTACTTTGAAACAGAAAGACCACTTTACTTGTACCTGTACTGCTGGTTACTACTTGTTTCAAAGAACATGATTACTTCTATCTATCTTTCTGTTAGAAGCTTATCTCATCATTAAAAAGGATGAAGAGATAGAACAGACGCTGAGGATGAAAATTCAAGAGCAACAACATAGGATATTGATGATTTAAATCAGAAAAATAGGGGAATTTTGTGGAAAACAGATGCAGAGTTTCAGTGAGAAAAAGAAACAACCCTGATGGAAGTTTGCAATGTTAGCTAAAAATAACATAACATTTTTGTGGTCAAATGCGTGTTTAGTTAATTAGATCATTTGATTCACAGAATATTAGTTTGAATAAATATAGGGCTTCGGAGAGCTCTGGAGCTCATTCCCTTTTGTCCTCAGGGAAGTACCCACATGGTGTAATCCCAAAGAAGACAGAAGCTTTGCCTGAGTCCCTGGGGCACGGAGCTCATCCCTTACCACACATGAGTGCACAAAGTTCTTTACTGGCTGCTATCCTGAGAATCTGCTAATTCAATTTCTCAGCATCTTCCAACTTGTTCTCTCTAAGTCCTGAGAGTTCAGGCAGTTAATGTGTTCTCTGCTAGAGGTGATTATTATATTAATTAGTCATGCTTCAAAGCTTTATATGGAATAGACTCTAGCATTTAACAGCGAAAAGGTTCAATGCCACCTCCTAGAATTACGTCAAAGTGACCCCACAAATGAAATCTTCCCTGGAGCTGCTCACCACAGAAAACGTAGTTCTCCATCTGGCCACAGGGAGCCACACAGTCACCATTGTGAGCCCAGGGAAGAAAGCAAGGGAGAGGGCAAAATCCAGTAGAGTCATTAAACTGCGTGCCAGGTGTTGCAGAGGTTGCTCTGTCCTTGAGGTGACCCTGCTGGTTGCACCTGGGCTCCCGTTACCGGCCCCTGCTGAGAGTCTTGCATTGTTTTTAGCCAGGCACATAGAATGCCTGTGCAACAAACACTGGTACCCGCTTGCACACAGACCGATGAGTGCAGGCTGTTACCATAATGCCCAAGTTCCTGTTTGAATGCAATTTTAAGGTCACTTTGCAAGATGGAGGATGACCATTAATCTGTGAAGCCTTAAGCAAAAAAGCAGTTGTTTGACCTCAGAGAATAACCCAGATTTTGAGTAATCATCTCAAGTATATGACTCTTAAATATTTAATTCTTTCACTGCAGTAACCAGTCGTATCATAGACCAGAAGGCTTAATCATTGTCACACACTCCACACATCTAAGATTGTTCTGGTATTAACATACAGGTCTAGTAGCGCAGAGCTTCACAGCACTTTCTGGACAAGACTGCCACATTAAACTCGTTCAGCATCGTTAGCTTCTTTCTTGAGACCTCTGACTGGCCGTTAGGGACACAACTTGTGCTACGTTTTCCCATTTTGTCCTTTAATTATGTTTCCACCAAATTTCAATTTAGTAAGCTGGGGGATCCAAGAAGAGTTCATGTAGATCTTCAAGTGAGGAAAGAAAAAACTTAAACGAACCAGAAACTTGATAGAGAGGCATCCAGGGGGAAGCTGGCTAAGGTCCATGAGGGATTAGTTTTCCTTGTTTTCTCTTCAGCATACAATCATCTTTTTCTTTCTCTAGACATAATAGGTACACTACAAAGGTAGAAACAAACCTCTTTGAGGAATTTATATGCCTAGGTAGAAATAAAATCCCGATTTTCTTGAGATACTTAGCACTCATTGTCATGCAATCTCATTTATCAAAGAGTGCCTAAACACGTGCCTGCATTAAAAGTTTAAGTATTGGGAGAGTTAGTCTGGACTAGAAGTTCTGCTGCTCTTGTTCTCACTGTGCTGGATTAGAGAAGAAGTGGTGATAAGACCATGGACCTGCCTGGTGCCACATGTCCAGTTAATTGTTGATCCAGAAATTGAGCCTGCCAATGCTGAATTTCAGTTTGTTGTCCCATCTAGTTCTTTGCTGCTCTCAAATCAAAGTATAGATGCTTGAACGCCCATATTCAGTTTGTAAAACTTACGTCTCAGTCCAAACATAGCCTCAACTCTGAATGTTCCCAGCTTTGCCTGAAAGCTGATACTTCCTAAATAAAATGCTCCCTCTGTTTCTCTGTGCTATATAGGTCTGACACAACACAAGACTAACCCTATACCTCGGGAGCCAAGAGTGGGAGGGGAGAGACAAAGAGGTGCTTATAGAGCATGTTCTAACCAGTCACAGTAAGATAAGACTCGTCTTGATGGCTTCATTTAGTATGAGTGGATCTGTATTCAAATATAGAGGTTTTCTTACTCTCGGTCAAAGAATGTTGGTGTGCAAGAGTGAACAGTGAGTTCACAGCAAATTTCATGTGAAACTGCAGAAATCCATAACAGAAACTTTTCAGTTATTAACTGAGGCTTACAGTGAAGAGATCCCAAAGATAAATTGGTGCTCAAAGGAAGCCATTTTTTTATCGGTAGAATATGTGAAAGTAAGAAAGACAGAGATTCTCAGCAGCCTTTTAGAAAATGATCAGCAGAATTGTTTTGACCATTGACAGCAGCATCATATGCAGCTGTGTGTCAACTCAGAAAGGAACTATTTTGAAAGCGATCATAGTTGATTTTCTTAATTTGTTAAATAAAAAGAGCTACAGACACAGTCTTGAGGGGTTTTTTTTTGTATATGTACTGGAGATAAAGTGTATAGAGAAAGGGCTATTCCTTAGAGGACTTCAGAAAGACTCTTTGACCAAATGATATTTGACATTTACTTTACCACTCCGCAAGGCTTCTCAGAGGCTGAACAACTCTCATTTCTGCCGTGGAAGCAAAGGCAGTATTTCCCTTCCCTCAAGCCTAACAGTGTATGATGGGCAACAATTCAGAATTAATTTGACAGCAATGGAGATGACAACTACTACTGTGAGGTATTTCTGCCATGAACATTGTCATCCTGTCCTCATTTCACCACCTACCCCCAGCCCCCCAAGATTTTGGTGTTACAAGGAATGTGAACAGTAGACAGCCCCATATACGCTGTATGTTCATATACATAGCTGTCTAGGCAGAGCAGCAGCTTGGGCTTGGTGGCCTCTTTGGGTACAACCTACCTAAACTGCAGCTCTAGCTTGGAGATATTATAGAAAACAATCAGTCTGGGGCTACAAAGCGCGTAACACACACAGATCCACTGGAAGCAGCAATCCCTGCTAAATAAGATTCTATGGCATAGAATCATAGACTAATTTGGGTTGGAAGGGAATTTTGGAGATCATGTGGTCCAACACCTTGCTCAAATCATAAGACACCTAAGGCTGTTTTCATGAGGAAACAAGACAACATTTTATTCTCTTTCTGGCTAATTTTCCACTAAGAATGCCCAAAACAAACTGCTGATGAAAAATAGTACAGGTTTAATTTCAGATATTGACAATTCCTTTCTCTCTAAGAGTAGTATCAATGCAGATTGGACAGCATTCAGGCCAATATAGTCATAAACCCAGACATCACTGGCTGCAGTACCTACAGCAGATCCTCTCCCTATCTAAAATTATTTGATTTATTAATGTATACACAGTAATTTAGGTTTTGTAACCCTGAGGAAGAGGGTAAAGTCCTGAAATAATGAGTGGCTTAAGGTGAAGAAAACCAACCTGCAATCCCTCTCAAAACAGCCTTATTTCATAGAATCATAGAGTCATAGAATGCTTTGGGTTGGAAGGGGCAGGGACACTTTCCACTCAATCAGGTTGCTCAAAGCCTCATCCAACCTGGCCTTGAACAACTCCAGGGATGGGGCATCCACAGTTTCTCTGGGCAACCTGTGCCAGTGCCTCACCACCCTCATGGTACAACAGTTCTTCCTAATATCTAATCTAAATCTCCCCTATTTCAGCTTAAAACAGTTACCCCTCATCCTACACCTACGCACCCTGATAAAGAGCCCCTCCCCAGATTTCCTGTGGGCACCCTTTAAGTACTGGAAGGTTTCTATAAGGTCTCCCCAGAGCTTTCTCTTCTCCAGGCTGAATAAGCCCATCTCTCAGCCTGTCCTCACAGCAGAGGTGCTCCAGACCTCTGATCATTGTGTCCATCCTCCAGTCTCACTCCTACAAATCTATGTCTTTCCTGTGTTGAGGACTCTGGAACTGAACACAGCTCAGTTCAAAGACTTTCCTTTGTCTTCTCTGCCCCTTTCAAAAATGTGTCGACCTTGTATGTGAGCTTGGCTCCTGCCCTGCCAGATACCCCTATGCAGCAGAGAGATGTATTTCACCCACTTTGTATAGCCACAATAATCATGTGGAGATCCAAGCTAAAGACTGATGCTGGAGCTGGCCACTGAGGAAACCCAGACATGGTAAGACTGCCAAGGTATGTGAGGATAGGCATTATAAGCAAGCAAGATAGTTGGGGAGAATAAGGCTCAGCCCAGTCTGCTCCTGACTCACTGCAGCCTTCTGTTAGCTTGCAAATTATTTTAGGGCTATTCATGTTTTTACAAACAACACGGCCAGGTTCCTGTCCAGCTGATGAAATAAATGTCCTTAACTTTTAATATCTTAACAGCTGAATTTGTAAAATCAGAACTTAATGTTGTACTAAAGTATTAACACAAAGTCTCAGCTCTATTGAAGTCAATATGTGCCTCATCTCTGGCTTCAAACTGAATTAAGTTGTAGGCTCATTTCTATAACTAGTCCTGCATCACAGTGATTACAATTAAAAGACACAATCTATAAAAATCAGTTTAATTATGATACCTGAAAAGTTTCAGGAAATAAGATGATCTCAAGGGGCTTCTATAAACATAACTTCTACAAGAGTAACAGACTTGCCTACTGAGTCTAACAAGCATCGTATTTGCTACTTCCAGGCCAGAACACAGTCATCTGCTCCAGTTTTGAGTAAGTCCTCGCTTTCCTTTAAATAAGGACAACAAGAACATCAGTTATCCACATGCTGGTGTTAAAAAGGATGAGGCTTGTTTTCACTAGAACCCTCCCTGTTTGTTTTCCTGTGTGGTGATGGGCAAGTCAGGCACAGGAGCTGTATGGCAATTCTGTTTCCTTAGAATTGAGACGAGCACTGCTACCAGCTGCACAGGAGACCGGCAGTGATTAAGAGTCTGGTCTTTTGATGGGTTGCAGCATAGAAGAGCAAGATTCTTTCATTATTAATATACATATATTTATACATTTATCCTGTAGTAATTTATTGCACAAGCCAAGAATTATTCCTCAATGATATCTAGAAGATAAATCCTCTTAAGCTGTTCCATGAGCTACAGAGCCAGCAAATGCCGGATTCCTACAGATTCCGAAACTCTGCTGCCCACCCCATAACGGTATTTCTGCTGCATGTTCCCCTGCAATGCCCACTGGGCACAGACAGCACACGCTGCACTTGCTGTGCACCCATCCACAGATTGGCCAGCTGACCAGCTTATATAAAATGCCTGTATCCTGCCTGGGTTTGCAGTTAAAAAACCCTTTTAGAATTGTATTTTATATTTCTACATGATTTAAATGCATCTGAGCTTGGCCAATAGGCCTGAAAGCTACGGGGCAGGGTAAGAATAGATAGATCAATCTCAAAAATCATCTCTCATTAGGAAATTGGGGATGTTTCTCCCATCCCTAACGTGTGGGATGGAAACGCAACATGAAGACTACCAGACAACCTTCTGATTTATGGCAATAAAATGTAATACAGTACTTTAAAGGCATTTTCATGTTTTAAAGAGAATTTCACTATGTTGTCATTTCAGGGTTGAATCCTTTTTCATGTCCTAGATAAGCATTTAATAATCTCATAACCTAATATAATCATTCTTGATTTTAAAACATTTTGGGTTTGGGATAGTCCAACATTCCCATAGCATATTTTATTGCAAATTGGTAATACGATGGAGAATATAATTTTGTCTATGAATTTCATAATGAAAAATGTCATATGTGGATAAACAACATTTGTAATGTCTTGAAAATACAAAGTATTGAGCCTAATTGTAGAGTTGTCCTTTGTTACAATTGAGTTTAGCTTTTCAATCTTAAAATCAGTTTTCCATTAAGCCACAGGCTGACAAAAAAGTGTAGGTAAAAGTACAAGAAGAAGCCTGCTCTTTGGCTTAGAGGACTGCAGACTTCCAAGTAATAGTTATTTTAATGCATCATACTGTTTAGGAGAATTACAGTGTAGTGCATTTGTGCTTACAATGTTAGCTCTGACAGGAAGGTCATAGCTAAGTCCAGGGGCGGGTTGTGAGTATGATTTTACCTAAGCTAATAGGAAGACCCAGGCCTGGAGCTGTATAGAGACTGACAGGGAGCAGTGTTGCTGTGAGAGTGCCATGGCAGTGATTTTTATTTTCTCGATTAAGCTCAGTCAGCATACAAATGGAAGTTAAGTGATGGCTTAGTCTGTCCAGCTGGATGTGACCAGTGACTCACCTCAGAAACACAGGAGCAAGGGTGAAGTTAAATGGATGTTAGACTTCTGTCGTGACATTTGTGCAGTACAAATCACTATAATTTCTGATTTCTCTGACATTTATGTGTCTATCAGAAATTGTCTTTCAATCATTTCCTTACGTGTTCAGCTTAGACCAGGGGTGTCAAACTCATGGCCTGCAGGCTGAATCCGGCCCTCCATCTTGCCTTGTTTTATCTGGCCCAGCCCCCTGTTTCTAACCCGGAGGCAGCGTCGAGCTCCTTGCCCCTGTGCTCCTGCCAGCGCTGGTCACGTGTGCAGCGCGTGATGCGTGTTATGCTGCAGGAGCATAACAGCAGGAGCTGTGAGTTTGACACCCATGGCTTAGACATACCCTACAGAACATTTCTTGGAAGCTTCATACTTATATTGTGTCAAAGAATCTAAAAATGGATTCTTAACTTTCTGTAGATCCTTGCAGCTTCACGGGTATGATGCAAGCGAGATTGTAGGAAGAGACAGTATCTTTCATTATTCAGTCTAGTAAAATACATTTCTTCTCCCAATAGGCCTTCCCTAATGTCTTTAATGGAAAAACATACCATATAGTTATTAGGTGACTCCTAATTAACAAGAATTAGCTCCAAATTCCTCTGCATAAGATGTGCTTGCCTTCTCTGCACTAAACTAATGGCTTTAATTCAGTAACTGTGTGACCATTTGCTCTGTGCTTCTCAGTGCTACAGGTCACTGAACTCTGCACAGTCACAGCGGAATCAATCAATCCTGCTGCCTGCTGGCTCCCACAGACAGCTTAGTCAGCTCCATGAAAGGTTTCATTCTTTAAATGAAAAATTCAGATGAAGATTGCTGCTTTAGCTGTCTGTGTTTCAACTACTTGTAAAAAATAGCAATGTCATAGAATCATAGAATGCTTTGTGTTGGAAGGGACCTTAAAGCTCATCCAGTTCCATCCCCCCTGCCACGGGCAGGGACACTTTTGATTAGAGATCAGGTTGCTCAAAGCCTCATCTAACCTGACCTTGAACAATTCCACAGATGGGGCATCCACAACTTCCCTGGGCAACCTGTGCCAGTGTCTCACCATCCTCACCCTAAAAAGTTTCTTCCTCGTACCTAATCTAAATATCCTCTCTTTCAGCTTAAAACCGTTACCCCTCATCCTGTCACTGCACTCTTTGCAAAAGTCATAACAGTCACATCCAGTGAGAAACAGTGACCTTTTATCCAGCCTCTGTAGTTTCATTTTAGACAGAATCCCAGAAACTGGTATTTGTTTGATCCTTCCACAAGCAAATTCAGCGTATTGTGCTGGCAGAAAATAGTTACTGTTGGTTTGGATGGGCATAAGGTTTTGGTCGTGCTATTCAGTACAGAATAGAAAAAGCACAGGGAGGCAAAATCCCTTGGTAGGCCAGATCTCCTCCAGTGCCAGTCCAGTGGATTGACCACACAGCTTCATGTGTTGCTTGTTGTTGAGAGATGGGCTGATTCTAATGGGATGATGTTTAATAAGTCCAAATGTTGGGTACTTCATTTTGGACACAACAATCCCATGCAGAGCTACAGACTGGGGACAGAGTGGCTGGAGAGTAGTCAGGCAGAAAAGGACCTGGGAGTACTGGTGGACAGGAAGCTCAACATGAGCCAGCAGTTTGCCCAGGTGGCCAAGAAGGCCAATGGCATCCTGGCCTGCATCAGGAATAGTGTAGTAAGCAGGACCAGAGAAGTTATCGTCCCCCTGTACTCGGCACTGGTCAGGCCTCACCTTGAATACTGTGTACAGTTCTGGGCTCCCCAGTTTGGGAAGGATGTTAGGATACTGGAATGTGTTCAGAGGAGGGCAACGAAGATGGTGAAGGGGCTGGAGCACAAGCCCTATGAGGAGCGACTGAGGGAGTTGGGGCTGTTTAGTCTGGAGAAGAGGAGGCTCAGGGGAGACCTCATTGCTCTCTACAACTACCTAAAAGGAGGTTGTAGTCGGGCAGGGATTGGTCTCTTCCCTCAGGTGACCAGTGGCAGAACCAGAGGGCATGGACTCAAGCTTCGTCAGGGAAAGTTTAGACTTGATATGAGGAAAAAATTCTTCACTGAAAGGGTGATTGGCCATTGGAATGGGCTGCCCAGGGAGGTGGTGGAGTCACCGACCCTGGAGGTGTTTAAGGGGAGACTGGATGAGGCACTGAGTGCCATGGTTTAGATGATGGTTGGTGTTAGTGTTGGTGTTAGTGTTGGGTTATAGGTTGGACTTGATGATCTCAGAGGTCCTTTCCAACCTTGTGATACTGTGATACTGTGATACTGTGATAAAATATTGGAATGGCCTCCAAGATTTCAATGTCATTATCAGGTAAATTGGGCCCTTCATTTTCTTCTCTCTCCCTCCCTTCCACGTTTTTAATATCTCTCTCTGCTGGTACACTAAATATGTTTTGAGGTTTCAGATGAATTTGGAACAATTTCATTTTTAATTTTAATTAGTAGACATCCGAGGACCTGAGCCCTTTTATAATAACTGGAAGAGTTGAATAATTGAGGCCTGAGTAATCAAGGTCAAAATATCTTGCTTAATGTACATCTTACAGTTGTCTAATACTAGCTTTATAACATCACAGATGTTAAACCACAAAATCTTCAGAACTCAAGGATCTTTTTTTTTCTCTATATACAAATCAAATAATGTATTTTTTTAAAAAAATTATTAATAGCATGGTGGCACAGCAGTGCATCTGCTCTTGTTTAGGTCTGTTCACATTAGCAGTAATACTTAGGATAAAGCTGCTTCTGCCTTTAATGCAGGCTCTGTTATGTCACGGGAGGTTCAATGTCTGCAGCACAACCACAATTACATAACGATGCTTCACCCACAGTATCTGTTAGTGTGCATCAGTCAACAAGGATGAGAGGCACACGCTCACAGGGATCAACAGTACTGCTAACACACTGCATCAGAGATATGACCAGACTCCCTCACAGAAGTGGATCTAAGAAGCAGGTAACCTGGTTTTCTTAAGACACTGCTCTCATTCTCCCTATAAGTAAGAATGACACCATCTCTGGTTATGATAATGTCTTTTCAAAGATTGATATAATTTGTCAGAACAGGCTATTTTACCATTATAATAACTCTTAACTCCTGGTGTTATTTTTATGGTAATGGATGTAGGAGAAAAAAGGGAGAAATTGACTTACATGCAGAGCTGCACAGAAGCACCAGTTTAACTGAAGATGTACTACTGAGGGCAGCACAACTGGTACATTTGGCGACTGAGGAGGAAGAGTGGAAACTACCCCTCAGAGGAAAATAGGAGTGCTTACTCGTGCTTGAGCCAGTTTAACTAAACCACTGTAAGCTTGTACAGAATTATTTCTACAAAGCTGCTTCCTATCTCTGACATTCAAATGAACTGCTTCAGTGAAGTAATTATTTTTCTTCAGATTTTTGGGAAGAACAAGCCAGAAGTGAGGTGCTTACATCAGGAAAGAGCAAAAGGCAGCAAGAGACACAATGTAATAAGAATACTACATCTCCCCTAGCAAGGAACAGTTCAAAAGAGGGCAAGGCAGAACACTTAATTTGCTGCTGAACAGGCAACCAGCTGCCCTAGAGGCAAATACTGTGTCTGTCCCATAACCTCATCAGTCTGTAGTAGGGAGCTCACCAGACCCTTGTCCTAAAGTCAGTTTGTTTCTTCACTGAACTTTTCCTGCTAATTTTGGTTCAGTTCCACTGGTGTTAGTGGCGATGGGAGAACTGGGGCAAATAAGACTATGGGCACTTTTATCATGATGTTGCCAAGACCTGAGCTGACTAAGGTGAAAAAATGGTTGAACCATTGCATCAAGACCATAAGTCCACCTGGATTTAATTAGGACAGTGGAGAAAGCTGCTTGTCCTTTAGCTCAGTAACCTCTGGGACTGATGCAGTGAGGAGAAACTGCTCCCTCAGTTCTTGGCCTGGTGTGTTAACACAAACTGAAACCAGGGCCCATTTGGCTCAGCATGCCACACTCTGAATGTGGCATCTGAAGGCCTCCCCTCCAGCTGCGATTTTGGAATGTAGTGGTCAGCACCAGCAGAGAAACTGAAAGCTGCAGTAGCAAGTTCATCATCTGCCACAGATAAATCAGATAAGGACCATGAATTAAGACCTCAGTGCTACAGCGAGGAGCCTGGGGGAAGAACCACTGTGAACAGTCAACTTCAGAGGCTGTTTTTTATGGGCTGTGCACATCGCCAGAAACTGATTGTAGATGGGTTTTTAAACACTACCCAGTGACATAGACTTGACTTAGTTTGAGAGATTGTGTTTGAAACTGTGCTAAAATCAGCTGAGCTTGAGCAGTATTTTTCCAAGGGGCATTTCACCCACGTTAGGCAACCAAGTGTCCCAACTTTAGCTTCAGGCCCTGACTTTGAAATTCATTCCCTCCCTGACACGTCTCTGTTGAGAAAAAGCCATTACACAATATAAACCATGAATCAAACCTCAACGCATTTGCTAGCCCTAATATACGTAACTAATGCTGGCCACAGATACCTACTGACTTAAAACAAAAAATGCATCCCTCCCATCATGTTTACTAATCACTTTCAACTACGCAGCTGTAAATGTCATTCTTCTTTTTAATTTTGCCGCACACGTTCTTACTGCCTTTTCTTTCCTTTCTGCAAAAGTTAAAGCAAATTGAAATCTCTAAATATCCTTCTGAGTTTTTCTTGTCAGTACGTGATATGACTGAATAGAAGTGCCTTCCCACCTCTCTGCTTTCTGTGCTATATTGTGCAGTCCTGAGACAAGCAAATTAGCTTTCTTCTCACCTGATAATTAAGCCGTTGCTTAGCAAAAAAATCTAGAGAGCGCTGTCAGCAGAGTTCTCCCCCAGCTCTGGGAAGGCACATGGACAGGGAGAAAGAGAGGCTAATAAGAGAGCAGCTTCTCGTTGGCTATTTAGCCAAAATATTTGTTGTAAAATCTCTCAGTTATGGCTTGTGCACAAGATCAAGATTCCACAGCTATTGGTCCGAGAAACTCCTATTTGAGCTACAGATGCTAAGCCAGTGCCACAGAAGGCCAGGCCTTCACAGTAAATCCAGCTGACAGCCAGTTTAGCAAATCACAGAATCATAGAAGGGTTTGGGTTGGAAGGAACCTTAAAGATCATCCAATTCCAACCTCCCTGCCAGAGGAAGGGACATCTTCCACCGATCAGGTTGCTCAGAGCCTCATCCAACCTGGCCTTGAACACCTGCAGGGAGGGGGACCATGACTTCTCTGAGCAAATTGTGCCAGTGTCTCACTATCCCCACAGGAAAAAATTTCTTCCTAATATCTCATCTAAATCTCCCCTCTTTCAGCTTAAAACCATTATCCTGTGTCCTGTCCCTGCACTCCCTGATAAAGAGCTCAACCCCAGCTTTTTCTGTAGGTTGCAAATACCTGATATCTACTGCAAATCAGGTAATTGGAGCATAATTAATAACGTGCTACATCACCAGAGAAAACTAATGACACCAAACAGTTTGAGAGGTCTTTTAAAACAGAAAAAATGTCCAGTCAAAAATCTCAGCACAGACGTAATAATCCTGCTATTTATCCATCTGCTTTTGGAGGGGATGAAGGACTGGAATGGTTCAGTACTGGAAATTTCCACTGACGGTGCAAATAGGAAGGAAGATACTCAGTGTCCGGAAGGACTGAGGCAGCAGAGCACGTGCAGAACCATGGCAGGTGAGGTAATACTGTCATTCTGAGCCATTCAAAGGCTGAGGGGCTGAGCAATCCAGGTGCAGCTGGTTGGCTGTGAGCTGTTCTTGTAGAGATGCTCCCCAACCTTCAAATCCAAATTAGAATTTCTCTCTAGAAGTGGCAGCTACTTGCTGGAAGGATTTTTCATCTGGGACCATTATCATCTTAAAGGAACAGTGGACTTTGCCAAAAGTCAAGGCTCTCCCACAGTCTGGCCCATGCAATTATGTTTGTGGCAACTCTTTGGAGTACAAAGAACAAACAGTAGACAGCAAGCAGCCCACAGCCTCTGGCACAGCAGAAACCATTGTTTTATCCTTCACATTAAGCTTTGGTTTCTCCGTGAACTCTTAAGATTCTTGTTTTCAATCTAAACCAGGATCCTGTGCATGAAATAGCAATCCCAATGTTAAATCACCCAGGTTTTAGTACCTTGGGGACTTGCTTAACTGAGGAAAGAGCAGTAAAATGCAAATAAGAACCAGTTTAGCTTTTGCAGATATTAAAGCCACATTCTGACATAGGAAAAATCCCAGTCTGTGTCTTATCGGAAAAGGTAACATCTAAAAAAGACTAAACTATGAACTATTATTATAAATCCCTGAAGGATACTGGATTTCACTCCACTTTTCCATCTGAGAGAAAACATCAAAAAATATTTTGTCCACTCCAATGCTTGTAGTAGCAATGATTCAAGCAGCTCACGTAGCCTAGCGGGGGTGCACTGCATCATCTTTTCAACCTCATGGAAAAATGTGCTGGAATACAAGGACCTACTAGAGTGCTCCTATTTTTAGAATCACGTATTCAGGAAGATGGTGCCCCCATGAGACCCTAAAAAACCATGTAGCTTTAGTCAGGTAGGGATAAAAGCAAATCAAGTGCAAAAGTTTTATGAAGGTTTACAAGGACAGGAGAAAGAGTCACATTTTACCTTTCTGAGCCCAGTGCTGAACTCAATTCAAGGGCAGGCAGGAAGCTGACAGACGGCAGATGCTGGGCCTACCCATTTAACCCAGCGCTTATTTTCCAGGCGAGGTTGCATTTGCAGAGGGACCCAAGGTGGAAGAAGCAACCCATCTTTCTATCCCCATCCTTTGATGAGTGAGATTTAATGAACCTTTAAAAGCTTATGAGTCCCCTTTCCCATCTCTCAAGATGCACAGAGTTGTTTTGCCTTTCGCACTGATTCCATTTTGTCTGCCTCCAGATTGTCAGAGATGCAAATGTCATCCTGGCGGAAAGGAGATACCATCTCCAACGTTTGATTTAATTACTGGCAGTCAGTGCACAAGGCAGGAAAGAGAGGAAGCAAATCTCAGTGTGGAGCCTTTCCATACACAGAATCTATATTTTGCACAAATGTTTAATCAACTCCTGCTCCTTATGGAAACACATACCCAAGACTCCTGCATGCATGTTATTGCTTGCTCATTAATTTAGTTTTAAGTAACAGTTATCATCACAGTAACAGGTCTGGAGTAACTGACACCCAGCTTTGTCTTTGAGGCATATATTGACAGCAGTGATCTGAGAACGTAGGCTCCCATTTCAAAGAAACTTGGGGTGGGGTTTATTTTTCCCCTCCTTTTTTTTTTTTAAATGAAATACGACATTTTTTTCTAGGAAGAAAGTCTATGTATTGCCTCGCATCCTGATTCTGAAAGATATGGGTGCTAATGAAAGTATCTTGGATTAAAAACATTTAGTCCCTTCACAAAAGCACAATGCTTTAAAATTATTTGCTAAGTAATTTTTCATTATTTTGATAAGAATCATGATTAAAAGCCAATGCAGCCTGAAGTGTTATAGAACATATTACAAAGAGCCAGATATGGACTTGTAGTTGTAACACAACCTATTTGTTTTTCAGTTTTAGACACCAGGAGCCTTATTGTGTGAGTTTGTCTGGTTTAGTTTCAGTCTGTAGCCCATGAAACTGTGGCGTGGTGCTGCTTGGGGCATTCTCTAATCCAGTGCCATGTACAGTAAGGGCAGCATCACTGAACATCTTACAGACTGGGCATCTCTTATTCCTTGCAACCATCAACAGTCTTTAAAGAATTCCTGAGGAAGTTAAAACATTGAGCCAGATTGTGACATAGAGGAAGACTGATCAGCTGAAAAGCTGCAGTTTTCTACAGCTCCTTTTCTTGTTTTTTTTTTTTCCTTTCAACAGTTTCAGCCTTCTCAATATGCAATACCAGACGATGCAGCAATTAGAAGAAATAAGTATAATTAACTGTTAGCAAAGTGTATTTTCTTTCCCTCCTGACTTGCAAATGCTGCAGTCATAAAAAGGAAATAATTTTCTCACACAATTTCTTCAGTGGGTGCCACAATTGTACGTTACCTTCTCATTGTAGAATATACTTTCAATATCAAGCAAGGATTATTGCCACAACCTGAAGACTTCCATGCAGTGCTTTGAAGCAAGGAACTTTTTGTTCCTGCAGTTTTGTTCAATTACCCATGGCTCTGGCCTTTCTTACTCTGCAGCTCATTCCTGACTCATCTTCTGAGCTTACAAAACACGAGATAAAAATAGATTATTGTTCTATCTAAATTCCCATAATCCTCATGCTCATTAAAAATAAAGTCATGCAACTGTTCTTAGTCAGGATTGCACTAATTAGTGCAATTGGCACTTCTGACCTTGTGATATCTACCCTTAATACACTCAGGTTTGCTGTGCTGCCTGCATTACCATACACAGCATAGGCAAAACCTCCTTACACAACAAAGTGCTGGAGAGAGAGATGCAAACCAGAAAATAAAGGTCAATAGCTTTTTACATAGTAATGTCATTTTTCCATATTCTCACTCTTGGGTTTAACTGAGTATTTTGGATATATTTTCATATAATAAATTAGAGGGCCACAAATAAAAATCAGAGGGCGACTTTTCATAGATCCTTTAGGGAGACAGAGCTGTTCCCCAAAGAGCTCTCAACCAGTGGCTCTGGTTGAGGGTAGCAGCATGTTGGTTTCTATGAACAACTCCTTGTGTTTCAAATATTTCAGGGAGATACCAGCAGCAGATTATTAAACTTAACCTCATTTGAGTTGCTTTTTGGTTGTCTTTTTAAAGACAGACAGACAAGGGTGAAGGAAGTAAATTCTCTTCTCGCTCACTTCACCTCATGGAACAACTCTATCTTTTTTGTCTTCTTTGCTATGCAATAAAAAATCTCTGTATTTTTGTGCAGGAAATTAAAAACTCTTGGCAGTAGATTTTTTGCTGTAGCTGTTAACATATTTATTGCTTGATTTATATGTATTGGAGTCAGGAAATCGCTAATGGTAAATCAATTAATAAATCTAATCCTCTCACCATCAAGCTGTATTTAAATAAATTATACTGATAGGACAATCGATTCTCTGAATGTTATAATAAAAAGCAGAAGGAACTTAACCATGAAGGTGATGGATCTACCAGAACGAGAACAGAAATTTAAATAGTTCAGAGAATACTCAGTCGTGGCAGACTGACAGAGATGTACAAAACCCAGGAAAGGTAGAGGAAAAAAAAGCTACACCAGGGTTTTTTTTTTTATTTATACCTCTCGTAACACAAGAGGGAAGGAACAACCAGTGCAAACCCAGAACATTTATAACAAGTCAAGCTTTTTCTGAAACAAAGTAGACTTTTGAAAGAGCTTATAAGTGGCCTGAAGGACTCATCAACCTTTCCAGTCTCAAAAATTCATCAGGAAAACAAAACGAAACTCACATTGAAGAAGGAAAACTAAAAGGAAAACAAAATAGGGATATAAATTTCCCTGGGCCAGGACATAATCCAGTTTCTAATGGAAGGGTTAGAAAGAAAATTCCTTTATAGAGCAGGGTTATTCAATGCTTGTCCACTCCAGGGATCCTTACTATTTTCCCTGAGGCACTTGTCCTGGCTATTCTGGGTGTGAGGAGAATGGCTCAGACGTATCTGGGCCCGATTCTCTATGCAGCCCTTATCATCTGTGTTGAACATAATAAAGGCATTTTAATAGTTATTCCAAATACAAAAATTAAAGAGTAGTCTAAAAAATAGTATTGTATTTGTTGCTGTTTCTTGCAGAATCAGGGTCTCTGTAAGCCTGCAGCAGGAAACAGAAACCTTATGTTGAGAAGTTAAAAGCCTAAAAAAAAGAATTGGCCATCTAGCTGGTAAGAAAATTATAAGTTACATAGACTTTTGGGCCCAAAACTCATCATGACATTTATCCAGTCTAGTTACCTGCACAATGTAGGTCACAACCTCCCACTGTAATTAGGTTAAACAGTACCTACTTCTATTTCAGCTCTGTAATAAAATATTTAAGACGACAGTTTTGATTTCAAGACTCGAGGGATGGAGGACTGAACACAAACCTGAGCTGGGGCTTTCTCTCCTCCTCGTTCTGAACTCGGCTCCATTCTGCACTGTAACTGCTGTGTCTCACATCTTTTCCTCCACATTGAAGTCCCTGCCTGGCAGTACCTGTCAAGTACTTGTACATAACAGGACTGTATTTTACTGACCCTTGGATAAACTAAGCAACCTAGACTTGATTCTTCCACGAAAATAGTTTTTTTCCAGATTACCTTTGTAGTTTAATTGGCTCAGTCTGGGGTCTTATAGGTATTGGGCTGGTACAGCTTCATTTTGTGTGTGAGTGGGAGCGTTTATTCAATGGTTAATATCAAAAATTGATCTTGATCTAGATCCTTCTCTCAGCACAAACGAGAGACTTGTGTAAGGGGTATATGCTAGGAGGAGTTACAGGCAGCCTCTGGAGACTGGCCTCCCACACACACTGCCTACTGTCTGCTGAGAAAATCACAGAGTGGTTGGTGTTGGAAGCAACCTTAAAAACCATCCAGTTCCAACCCCCCCTGCCATGGGCAGGGACACCTCCCACCAGACCAGGCTGCTCGAAGCCCCATCCAGCCTGGCCTTGAACACTTCCAGGGAGGGGGCATCCACAGCTTCCCTGGGCAACATCTGTCAGTGCCTCACCGCCCACACAGTAAAAAATTTCTTCCCAATATCTCATCTAAATCTTCCCTCTTTCAGCTTAAAACCATTACCCTTCATCCTCTCCCTGCACTTCCTGATAAAGAGTCCCTCCTTATCTTTCCTGTAGCCCCCTTTAAGTACTGGAAGGCCACTGTAAGGTCTCCCCGCAGCCTTCTCTTCTCCAGGCTGAGCAACCCCAATTCTCTCAGCCTATGCTCATATGGGAGGAGCTCCATCCCTCTGATCATCTTCGTGGCCTCCTCTGGACTTGCTCTAACAGATCCACGTCCTTCCTGTGCTGAGGGTTCCAGAGCTGGATCACAGTATCACAGTATCACAGTATCACAGTATCACAAGGTTGGAAAGGACCTCTGAGATCATCAAGTCCAACCTATAACCTAACACTAACACCAACACTAACACCAACCATCATCTAAACCATGGCACTCAGTGCCTCATCCAGTCTCCCTTTAAACACCTCCAGGGTCGGTGACTCCACCACCTCCCTGGGCAGCCCATTCCAATGGCCAATCACCCTTTCAGTGAAGAATTTTTTCCTCATATCAAGTCTAAACTTTCCCTGACGAAGCTTAAGTTCATGCCCTCTGGTTCTGCCACTGGTCACCTGAGAATCACTGGATGCAGTGCTCCAGGTGAGCTCTCACAAGAGCAGAGCAGAGGGGCAGAATCCCACCCTGGATCAGCTGGTTGAGCTTGTTTTGATTCAGCCCAGGATATTCAGTTGTCTGCAAAAGGTTACTGCTGATGCAAACACTGAAGAACAGCTACAATGCAAACACAGAACACCCACCACACCGTATCACTGTACTAACAACATGGAGTGACAAACTCCATCAGCTGCAACTTTAAGTGACAAGGGAATCAATACTCAATATTGGAATAAACAGAAATGGAGAAAATTTATTTGCCAGAAATGCATCCAGCACTGGTTAACTGACATTGTTTCAGCAAATATTACTACAGGCTTGTGGGTAATTAACTGATCTGAGTTTTAAGACTCTACTGGTCTATCAATATTTATTTTTGTCATTGGTTTTGGCTAAGAAACTTGCTAGAGAAACAACCTCACCCTAATTTTAGCACTTCAGCTTCAGCTCTGAAGGCTCTTAGAATTGTCCTTGTCAAACAGTGGCCCCGTAAGTCACTGTGCTGTGCTGTAACACAGCCCATAAAATATTCCACTGCTTTTACCAGTGGCAAGGGAGTATTTAGTCAAAGCAGAGACAAAAGCATACTCAAGCCATCAAATTTTTTTTTTTGTACACATTTTAAGTTTGCAATTTTAATTGCAGGAAAATTACTGTCTCATCCAGAGGAGGGAGTTTCCTTCCTTTTTCAGAAGGATGCATAACATCTTGTGCACTTCAATATACAGGTGCAGAAGGACAGCATCCTTCTATTAGGCCTTGTTTTCTCCCCTTCAAATACCTTGCTGACGAGAAAGACCCAGTGCGTGAACCTAAGGGAGACACAGAGATAAGGGAACACAACAACAACAAAAGCGTCTTCAGTGTTTTCACAATCGTGGAGGGAGAAGAAAACCCAGTGGCCTCAATTTGGGGGAAAGTACTGGCAGGCTGGGATTCCCAGTGCTGCTGTGCCCATTGCCTCCTCCTCAGGGAAGGAGGAAGCGCAAAGGAAGAGGAAACAGGCTTGCTGACTGGACTGGCTGGTGGTGGGTAAGGCTCTGACAGAAGTTAATCAAGAGCAGTGTTTAACATCAATGTATCCAAATCTAAAAGTTCAGCTTCTAACCTTGTGTGAGACAGAGTCTCCTGCTTCTGAGGGGAGAGCCAGCAGGTGAACGGAAATGATGCTTCCTTAAAAAATAACCAGGGTTGTGGGGCAAGTGGAAAAAAAGAAGGTTCAGGCTGCAACAAGCAGCCGAGTTAGAGAGCCATAGCTCAGAGCAAGCAGCGGGCAGTTTCAGCAAAGCTCAGACAGCTGGAAGGAGCAGTGAGCATTCAGCCACTGCCCAAAGGCGAAGAAAACCTTACTACAGGACTGGGCAGCATTTATTTAAACTCGGAGTGAGCCAGCCAGCCATGCCCAGCCTACAGACAAGGACTGTGGGAGGAAAAGACTGGTTTAGAACCTTTTCCATCTCTTCCCAGCCATTTTCAGTAAATATTCAATAGATGCTCTCACTAATGCTCCAGACAGGAATCTACTGTCCTCTGCTCTGACTTGTCACATCTCCTCAAAGAGTCAAATCTACCCTTTGATTTGTTTACCTGCTTTTATTTACAATGGAAACTCACCTTCAGCAATCAATTACCACAGCCTCTCAATTCTTTTCAGAGTCACTGTCTTCTGGGACAACGAATCTGTTAGGAAGAGAAGTTACCCATTCCTTGTTGCTAGGTGACCTTCCTTTTGCTTACTGTCAAACACACCCTTTCCAAAGTGATCTGAACTGCTCTGTGACTTGTCCTGATAAATAACAAACTGGTAGAATAAAAAAACGGTGGTTTATTTCACATAATTTATGAAACTACTGCACATTGTTGAACAGATCTGCAGAATTATCCTGGTTAACTGCAAAGGGAAAGATTTTTCTTTGAAAGCAATTTAACATGAATTGACCTTTTAGTGGTTTTCTCCTTCAGATTGCCAAGTGGGATTACAAAACCACAACTATATTCTGTCACACAATAATCAGCCACACTTGTCACCTCATCAAGTTTAGTCCTGCAGTTTTGTTTAGCAAAGCCACTTACATTTTCCCAAATCTGGGAAAATCTGACTGGCCTTTCTGAGGTAAATACTCATTACACAGACCTAGAGTCGGACCTTGCCATTGTGAAAACATTCATTTTTTGAACCCTTCCCAATTTTCCAAAAACAACAGTGAGCTTCTTTCCGTTTTAATGCTCTCGGATCAACCTATCCATTCCTGTCAGCCTTTAACACTTGTGTAATAATGCAATTTACAACAAATACAACTTCTGTTTTTTTAAATAGTAAAAATATCAGCAGCCTTCACTCAGCTGCTCCAGGTGCCAGCAATAACCATTCTGAAATTCCTGATGTGTCACTTCTCCAGCCTCATGGAGAAGTCTTAATCAAACCAACTGGCTAACTCAGCAGACTGACACTATAAAGGACAGCCAATCGAAGAGACCTCTTCCTTATTCCACAGAGGTTTTAAGGATGTATAGGAAATCGAAGTCCTCGTGGATCCTATCTCTATAAAGCAAGAGAGCCTTTTTTCACGAGATACCATAATCTCAGAAGGTAACTATAGCACATGTCTGACCACCTCAAACACCCAATTCTGCCCACACTTGAGTCCCAGTCCATTGAGAGCCCCATTTTTACACCTCTGCCTGTTACGTTCTAACATCTCTTAAAAGAAGCCACCCATTTACAACCAGCTACAAAGTCAGGCACTCTCCCTGCACGCCCCATGGGCTGAGCATGCTATTTTGTAGTATATTCAAAGCTCCCAGCAGCTCTCAGAGAAGCAGAGTGGGACAGAGGGAAACACCTCGAACTGGAACCCAACGGCTGCAATCTCCCCTAACCTGCAGCAAGCCTCTCAGTGGAGCTGTTGGAATGGGTCCAGAGGAGGGCTACGAAGATGATCAGAGGGCTGGAGCACCTCTGCTATGAGGACAGGCTGAGAGCATTTGGCTTGTTCAGCCTGGGGAAGAGAAGGCTCAGGGAATGCCTCATAGTGGCCTTCCAGTATCTGAAGGGGCTACAGGAAAGCTGGGGAGAGACTTTTTACAAGGGCAAGGAGGGACAGGACGAGGGGGAATGGCTTTAAATTGGAAGTGGGAACAGATTTAGATTAGACATTAGGAAGAAATTCTTCACGCTGAGGTTGCTGAGGCACTGGCATGGGTTGCCCAGGGAAGCTGCGGATGCCCCTCCCTCCAAGTGTTCAAGGCCAGGTTGGATGGGGCCTTAATCAGCCTGGTCTGGTGGGAGGTGTCCCTGCCCGTGGCAGGGGGGTTGGAACTGAATGATCTTTAAAGTCTCTTCCAACCCAAACCACTTTATTATTCTGTGTTCCTTTGTTAACCAGAGTGTGCACACAAGGCACATATCTTTTTTATTTGAGGCCCCAGCTGAAATTAGTGACCTTTAAAAATGCAGAGCATCCTTTCAGAAAAGCTGTGACAGTTACAAGAAGAGTAAAAATACAAGATAGAGTCCTGAGAGATAAAAATTTATTTGTATTTGATCAGCACGTCATGATATGGTCACAAGTCACACAGCTGATATTCTCATAGCCAAAAGAGGGATATTTTTTTCTTTTTAAAAATACATTTTTCTTTCCAGCAGGAAGGATTTTTTTTTAAGACAAACATTTCATACTAGGCAGGAATGAAAAACAATGGCTTTTTCAATATGACAACACAGCTGGTAAGCACTGGATCCCCCTCCAGTGTCTTATATTCAGGTTTCAAGTTTTCCCTCCCTGTTTTTCCCTCCCCCTCCCGATACCCCCCACCTCTCACAGAGAAAAAAACACCACACATAAGAAACAAGACAAAACCCAGAAGGGAAACAAAGAGGTAGCAGTAACTACAGCCATGGTGCTGTTTTGGAAATTGTTCAAGATGTCTTACTATGCTCCAAAGAGTTCTTTCTTCCTTTGCTCTGTGTTGCAGTACTACACACCAGCAGCTAACACGAAAGGCGACACGCAGCTAAGAGCCAGGGCCACAGAACAAACAGTGCTGTTCCACTCCATATTGCTCTGCCCATGAAGTTGTTTAAAAACAGGTCACTCAAAAAAAAAATGTATGTACCTACAAAATGATTACAGATTTGCTCGCAGAAGGTTGGGATCACATCTTTCTAGGATGGTGGCAATCCAGTGTCGTCGGGGGCCCAAGATCTGCTCTTGGTATGCCCTCAGCTCTCAGGAACTTCAAGGGGAATCACTGCTAGGCAGTACCTGTGGAGAAACTCTGCAGCCTGAGTGCCAGCACAGTTTCCAGAGGGTGCTGAAGCGAGTGAGGGCTGCAGAAGCTGCTTTCTCCTCTCCTCCCTACTGCTGCACTCCTCCCCTTCTGTCTCTGCATCTTTCCTGATGAGAGCTCTAATAAGCAACGTTATCTGTCACTAACTAGCGCTGCGGCTGTATAGCGAACCAGAATGTCATTTTGCTATTTGTTGTGTTTATGGTAAGCACAATAGAGATTGTGTATCTATTAGACACAAGCACAATAAATATAACCAAAGAAAATAATCTCATCTATTAAGGATTAGAAGCACATGAAATAATATTAAAAAAAATGAACTTTATTTTTGTCACACACAAAAAAATAATGGGAAAAGACATCTAAATTTCTGTAAAGAAATGCTGCTTCTGGTATCTGTCTACATTTCTGAAAGATATCTTGGCTGCTGGAAAGATTCGATAAAAAACTCAATGAAATAAATTCGATAAAATAATTCCAAACATGACCAGGCCTTTGCAGAGTGATTGAGAGTCGCTATAGGCTTCTGTATCCATTTCATCATACAAAACAAAAACACAGGTAACAAGGGAAAGGAGGAGAAAATTAGAGGTGAAAGTAACTGGTATCAAGAAAACAAATTATCATACAAAATGAACACCATTGTAGAGTAGTTTCAAGGAACACACTTCAAGAGGACAGTTGTTCAGCATATAGCTGCTTCACTATCCAACGATAAAATAAAAGATTTAACTTTAAAATGCATAGAATCCTTTTAAAGACTTATTTTGTATCACAGCCAGGTAGTCTCTAGGTTTTACAGAAAAAATAAAGCTGCTCAGAAGTGTTCATAATGTATGCAGACACTTTAAACCAGAGTATGGTTTCAATTTTGCTCTTCCAATTGTTTTCTTTTAAAAAAACTGTAAAAACTATCAAATATGTAATTTTGCAAAATAATCCTTTATTTCATATGGCTCCAATATTTCCAAACAAGACAGTACCCCAGATGTATAATTATTTTGTGTGATTGTATTGGATCACCACAAAATCTCCAGCTGACTAACAAGAGAATGCACCCAATTTGATTTGGAAATCCCAGTTTTAAGTACCTTTGGTCCCAAAATTTTATGTCAAGGCAAAGTGGAGCAGTTGAATCCTGTCACACACAGTGATCGGTACCTGTATTTATCTTGTACAAACAGGTGAAAAAAGTTAACAGCACTTTATGGCAGTGTCAGACAAAAGAAAGTTACATCGTTTGCAAAAGAAGTGAATAATGAACAGTCCCACAGTGATAGTTGTATTTTTACTGCAGTAAGATACATCTTATTTTGGATGCCGGGGGTGGAGGAGGAGGGAGAAGGAAGCTTTTAGTTTTTCCAGTGAGCACAGTAAATTGAAAACTTGCTTTTCAAGATATGATGAGAGTAACTTAGAAAAAAAATCCCTCCTGCAAGAGACATCATTGTTGAAAAGCTTGATAGAACTGTACATAAAATACTTGAGACCCTGTAAGGAAGGCGCACTCAAAGGGCACTGAAGAAAACACCACATGTTGTGGGTGGGCAAATACTCTTCATGTAATGGGATTCGAAGAACAGTAATGCTAAACCATTAGGACTTGCATCATTTCAGCTGTAACAACTTGTTTATGAACAATCAAAGATAGAAACATACAGATGTTTTACGTGTGCAGCCCTGGCAGAGAGCCATCTTCATTTGCAATACACTGAAATTGCTATGTTCTCACTTCTGTGTGCAACAGCTTTCTCTTAGTGTTTTATCTGTATCTTTTTCATTCCATATCACTTAATACATTCTTCCATTCTATTTCTCCCAATAGAAATTTAGAGTTATATTACATAACCACTCTGTGATCAACTGTGTGGTTCACTAACATCATTTTCTACCAAATGCATTTTGAACTCTTCAAGAAGAGGAACCCCATGGACGATGCAGAAAACGCCCCCTGCAGCTGTAGCACTGGCCACTGCCAGACAGGAGAGCCGAACTGCAACCAACAGGAAGTTACATTTTACAAACCAGCCTGCTAAGCTCCAAGCAGTCTTGACCAGCACAGGTATTTTTAGCACAGATCTTCCTATATATTGTACACTATTCATGTTTTTTTTTCCCTTTAATAAAAAACTTCTTTTACCCAATTTATTCTCTTGGAGGAAGCAGCACCCAAGCTCATGCTGGGAGGGTACTTCAGAGTTTCTTACTAATGGTTTCATTCCACTGTCACCTACAGCAACTCAGCTGTGATGAGACACAACGCCAGGCTCTCTTCACATTTTCCAGTGCAGGCAGAAAGAAGCCTAAGAACTAATACTATTTACTTGCCCTACCAAAACGACAATCAGTGCTTGAAAACAACATCACAGAACAATAAGAACTACAGAGGAAAAAAATTAAAACGAACAGGACCAGAAAAATCAAATTATTATGTGAAATATTATTGTGCATTTCTTTAGGCAGCATGTGAACACTCACTATTGACTGCAATCCACTGGAAAAAAAATACACTGTATTTGAAGAAACATATGCTCTGACATGGAGTTCACAGGGTCTATGAAGAACAGCCTCCTGATGTGAGTTACTGCTGTGCAATCTGCTTATATAAACTTCCCTTTTTATATTACTCCACTCTGTCCTAGCTCAAAATAAACCCAGCTGTACTACGGGCGTCTCCATGGTTCCGATCAAACCACCTGGTAGAGGACAGAAATGAGTAGCTTGACATCCGCATTTTGCAGTTTTGAGAGTCTGTTTACGCCCACGTGAAGCAGACACAAGCACTTAGGCAGCAACAGTGCTGGGCTGCCACAACACCCTCCTGTAAAATGGCAGATTAAATACATTCATTCCATCAGCTGTACTTGAGCAACAGGGGAAAAAACCAAAAAGTACTCCCAAGACTGCCGCCCTTTCAGAGCACACCTCTTTCCAAATGGATACACCAGAATTCAGGTGTGTGACTGGGTGTAAAGAGATGGGATTTGGAAACATTATCTTACCTAAAAAGTTAAGCTGTAGGCAACCACCATCCTTTGCCTCCCAGCTGCAGTGGTTCTTTTAAGTCCCAGAGGAGACTCAGTTCAGGGGAACTTACTATGGTGCATCATTATGCAGACACCCCTTATCCACCTTAGGATAAAAATACTGCATATGGAGCGAATGGGGTGGCATATTTGACTAGGTATTTTTCCATTAAGTCAGGGAAATTGGCATTGCCTCATTTTATTATGCTCTCAGCTCCCCCTGCAAATGAAACACTTGCTGGGATTTGTATTCTGCACACCACCCACTGTGATTCATGTAGCAGGAGAGCGAGAAAGAAGGGGGGGCAGGAATCAATATTGCTGACTCAGAGCCAAAACTACTGAGGGCTTACTTTGTTCTCAGCAAAATTACTCTGTAAAAGGCAGTAAGCCAACAGCTGAAGTTCTGACTATCCTGCCTGTATTTAGAGAGATTAGTTTTATTTTAGGAACAGCTCTCTCAAATCTGTGTATAATCACATAAACACGATGCCAACTAGACCTGCCAGAAGACCACACATCATAGACATTCTTTCAAAAGTATCTTATCTTACACATCTGAAAGTGTCTTCTATTCCCAGTTTGTCTTTAAATTCAACTCATCCTTCTTCTAGCAAGATTTTAGCACAGGTGAGCTAATTAACACTGCTTTCATGTAGTTATGCAGAGTATTTACCATACTTTTCTTTTTCAGTAGTATCTTCCTATAGATTTATGATAGCAATTATACCTTCTTTTTCTTTTTAAGAAACTAGTTTTTCTTCTATTAGTCCTTAACAAAACATTAAGATGGTTGGCATTGAATTATTTAAACTCTCCCACAAGTATATTTAGTGCCGTTGCTACTAGCAGGGAGAAAAAGGCCTCTATAAACCACTCAAAGGTCACCTTGGTTGGACTGCAGTATACAAAATACAAAGGTGGCTAAAAATCACCAACAGCACCAGCAGACTCTCAGGAATAGGTAGAATTGCTCTGACTTCCAGTGCATGACAAATAAAGCTTTCCCCTACTCCCTCAGTTTTATGTCTTTCCTTCACTGTATTTTCACGTTTAAAAGTGCTTTTTGAAAACTGATAGGGATGGCTGAGATGCTTTCAGAACAAGAAGGGAAAGTTTGTTTTCCCGGGTTTCATCATAAGATTCTGGTAGCACACAGAATTCAGAGAGCTGATGGTAAAGACCACAGCAGGGATGGGCTAATACATCTAACGTGGAGAGCTTTTAATCACACCATGATGCTGCAATGCTTTTTTGAGGTCTGATGCCTCACAAAACACACCCGACACTGGACCTCACTTGGGTCTTGGTTTTATATCAATGTGTCTAACACAACAACTGCTGACTGCGTAGCTGCAAAGATACTGCCACCAGCTCTGTGGAGTATCTTTGACTCCAGCACAATGAGCTGCAATAAAGTACAAGTTTGTGCAAATGAGGAATCTCTACCACACCAATGCTGTACAGACTACTGAAGAGACAAGTTGCTGAATTTTGAGCTCTAACTACAATGCCAAGAAATACTTGCGGTGACAGAGTTTTCTTGTCATAGACATTCTTCTACGGTGGTTGTACAATTGCACCTTTTGTCCAAATGTTGAATTTGCTTAAGTGTGGGTGAGATTACACATTTTTTAAAAATACAGACAATTCTTAAAATAATACATCATCAGGTCACTATGTTACTGATCTTCACTTTTAGTGGAGTTTAAAATTCCCCCAAAGAGAGGTAAGAGTCCATCCAGTATGTTCCTTTACTCTTGAATATTCACATTTGCACATACAACATGATACTCATTTGCAAGAGCCTGGATTCCCATTGTGTCCTTAGGTCCCATTCCACTTTTAAAACAGGCAATGATAGAAATACTGTAAGATGCAGTACCACATACCACCTGACAAAAATGCGAGTGATTGTATGCCGACTAGCCACAGGTTACTGAGGGTCATCTCCCGAGAAATAGCTTTTGTTTGACCCTGCAATGGAGGAAAAGCTCCTAAAAGAGAAAACAAAACACACTCAGTGCTTCTGAAGCAGAGATGATAGCCTTAATGCACAGTTCTTTACCACCACTGTTTGTCCCAGCAACAGTGCCCACAAACAATTAACTGGTTACTTCTGTAATACGTTGTTAAACTTGCAAAATGTTCTCTGGCATTATCAGTCATTTTCAAGAAAACAATCCCTTTCTTTATTATTAAGAACAATTTTCATTTCATTTGGATATAATGTTAAAGCATAAACTTCAAAGCATTCCTTAAAAACAGCCATCCTCGACCTCTGCAGGGAGGTTTGACTGTAGATAATTTTTTTTGCTATTTTTGAAGTTACATTAATGTCCATGTGATCAAATTGAATGGACTTCATATTAAACTTTACAGCTGTTTGGTAATGATTTTGTATAATAAGAAGCAATGCACATACAGCCTCAAGGTTTCTCTTGAATATATATGTACACATACGCTTGTTTTCTTTTATTTAAATAGCTTCCATATGCTGTTTGAACATCCATCACCTGTCAGTCATACAGACTAAAGAAGCACTGTAGTTTGCTATTCACTTTTCCAGAAAGATTTTTTAGAAATATCTGTTTAGATGGGAAAGATTGGCAAGAGATACAGCTGACAGTTAAAAAAAAAAAAAATCCCTGTTTTGACCCTTTCTGACTTACAATGCTAAGTGACGTGTGTCTGGATATATTAGAGTTCTATGATCATAAGCAAATTGTTGGTTTATATTTACATCAGCACATTAAATACCTTGCTTCACATTTTACTGAGATGCACAAGGCCTAGATGATATGAGCAACTTTGTCGTTAATCCTGAAAAGTGGATATAAAAACTCTAAATATACCAGAGAAGATGACGTACTTGCTGCAGAACTATGGAGTCACAACTACTCAGAGAAGAACAAGAGATGAACGCTTCAAAGAATAAAGATATAGCAGTGTCAATTCTGAACCTCGGAAAGCACACAATGTGGGGAGATACCATCAGTAGTTTACCTCTGTGCCTCATGTTTGCAATCACTGGAGGAATTGCAAGCAAGCATTAAAAACAAAGCTTTTCTTCCTGTATAAATGCTCTTTTTTTTTTTTTTGAAAAAAACCCAAACCAACACAACCAAAACCTACAAAAAAACCCCAACTTGATGAGTCTCATCCTCCTCTCTCTGATATATATTTTCACATAGGCAGACTTGCCTCACCATTTATTCCCCAGTAATTCTCCCTGTAAAGCTTTTATTTGCCCACTCTATGTGACATTTGTTCTTCCACGGTCCATTTGTTTTCCTGTATCAACACTGACCTTTGGTTTGGAAAACTTCCCTTTTTCCTTGGTATAGCAGCTGTCTCTTCCCCCTCCTCCTCTCCCAAGCCAACTTACATCTTACAGAGAAGAAAATCCTTAATTTCCTAGATGAGACAAGCCAAGCACTTTTAGTTGTCCTTCACAGATACAGCTCCTCCTTCCCCTTCATCATCTTATATACCTATCTATTATCTGTCTTTCTGGTTTAATTCACATTTTCTGAACAGGGAGGATGGCTCTCCACACAGAATTTCCACATAAGGTTTCAGACTTGGTACAATGAGGAGTATTTCTGTAGCATTAGTGGAAACCCTCTCCTGCTGTCCTGTGTGTCATTGCTTCCTTTTTCAGTTACATCACTCCGGCTGACTTAAGATCAGAGCGAGTGAGGAGCATGATGATTTTAGTATATCATTATTCATTTCCAACTGATAAGCTCCTAGTTTATAGTTTTGGTTTTTTTTTAAATTAGTCTCTGAGCGCTTTTATCCTGCATACGTAATCTCACTTGCATTACTGCAGTGTTCAAGGTTATCCTGCTGAAGACTTCAGAGAAACCACGAACTTGACAATACAAGCTTTCCACTAGCTGCTACACAGGAGTCTTGGTGTTGCTTATGCCTACAGGTACTAACTGTAAATGGTATGAAATGTGTAAAATGCATCTGTAAGAAAGGATGGGATAACTTCATATTCAAATTTTAGGTAGATTTTTTTTTTGTTTAATTTTAAAACGTATGATGGGTTTTTCCTCAGATCCATTTAAGTCCTTAACACTCAGGAATATAGCAAAAATGAAAAAGCTCTGTTTTAGGTTTGGTTTTCCTTCTTCTTAAATAAAAATATACCAAAAGACTGTATTCCTACCAATAGCATTGTCAATACAAATTTTTGAATTAGCATTAAATGTTACTCTAGTTTAATGAAGTAAGCTTTATGAACTGAGACAAGTTCCTAAGCAGAGTGAGAAAAATAAAAATAATAATAAAAAATAACGCTGAAAAAGCCCTAAGTCTTAAAACCATACCACCTTGAAACAATGTAACAACAATATAAGCCACTTTCAGGGATTCCCCTCACATTACTACTCAGGACTTTTCCAGGTTACTAAAAACTGTAAGAACGCTTTTGTAGTAAGCCAACAAAAGTAATTCAAGTTCTCAGCTTGTAAAAATGGCAGTAACCTTAAATTATGCTAATTTATGCCTAATAAGGTCCTATGTAATAGCATTTACATTTAAAATATATCTTATTAATTCACACTGATTACATTGGCAAATTATAAACAATTATCCTATTTTAGAAGTGCGTTTCAATGAATAAACCTAATTACATTCATTAAACTCTCTGAAATTCCGGTCTAGTTAGATTTTTTGGATATGACTTATTTTAATGGTATCTGTGAAATAACATCTCAATAACAGGAATTCCCCATATCCTACTGATCACACTTGTAAACAGATTCACAATGTTACTTGTCTAATAAAGTCTAATATATGCATTTGGATGCAATTTATATAGCAGGGTCTGACTTCTGGCATCAAGAATGACTGACACCAGTATTTCATAAATCAAAATACACTCTGGGTTGTTAAATTATTCTATTAATCTTTTTAAGCACTAAAAATGATAAGTTAAGCACTCAAAACCAAAGTGAAGTAGTCTTTGCAAGAAATCATCTAATAGTAGTAGCATTGTTTAATCAAGTCACTCGAATTTTAAACTCAGCCTACTAGAGATGGCATATTTGTCCGTCTCAACAACAGTGCTACTTGCTACCGAAGAGATTGTTTTTCTTCAAACATAAGTTGCATTTTTTCATCTGGAGTCTTCCTCCTCAGTTTACATTTCATAAACTTCCGTACCTATGTATCTAAATAAAACTCTACCTTTTCCTCTCTGGATTTTCTTTTTCTATTATAGTAAATTCCTCTGTTTTGTATTCTGAACACACACACACACACACACCCCCCCGGGCAGATAATACACTTTGGTATCAACAATTGGACGGAAAAAAGAGCCTTGACAAAATACCTCTCCAGCTGTAGTTTCATAGTATTTAGCTGATACTTTAAATTACAATTGACAGTATGCCTTCAGTACTGTTACAGAATCATAGAATGCTTTGGGTTGGAATGGACCTCAAATCCCATCCAGTTCCAATGCCCCTGGCCAGGGGCAGGAACACCTCCCACCAGACCAAGCTGCTCAAGACCCCATCCAAACTGGCCTTGAACACTTCCAGTGAGGGGGCATCCACAACTTCCCTGGGCAACCTGTGCCAGTGCCTCACCACCCTCAGCGTGAAGAATTTCTTATGAATTCTCTAAATTTCTTTAGATTCATCTGTTCCATTAACACTGAAAGTATTATATGTTATAAGTGATACTCAGCACCTTGCAGCAAGGAGGCCAGTACTGGATCAAGATTCCAGAGACTTAATGCTATGCAATTCTTACAGACCCTCCCAATCACAGCATCTTTGTGTTTAGTGTAGCAGGTAATGGAAGAAGGCTATGGTTTTGGATTAGACCTGAAGACTACTCAATCAGCATTCTCTCTCTAACAGTACAAGTGCCAGAGGAACACACTAAAAAGCTGCACTAAGCAGACAAAATAACCTGTCTCACTGAAGAGTCATCTTTAATCCTATTTTTGTCAAGAATTTGCTCAATTTAAACCCTGAAGGTTTTATATCCCATCCAAACTTAACATAAGCTCTGAATACTCTTACTGTATGCACAAATGCATACAGTACTGCCTCTTTGAATCTTGCTAAATTATTCCAACTCAGTAGAATGCTATGGCAGCAGCAAGTTTCACAGCTGAAGTGTATATTATTGCAGAGAAAAGAGAACTGGTTCAGATCCGTTTTAAATGTTCCAGTTTCCAAACGCTACCTTATCCTAATAGCACCTGAGTAACTTACCATACATTTTTTTGCCACAATAAGAAATATTACTAATTATATCTATTGTATTTGTGTGAAGAATGTGTACATGTTCTTAAACCATTTTGAGATCCTTTTAAGAAAAGGTTTAATAAAGCAAAATTCACTTTGCTAGATATCATCCTACCTGTTTCATAGAAATGTGTCAAGAGATCCTCCTTTTCAATGAATCGTTGATATAGCCAGTTTGTAAGAGCTTCTGGCTCTGCAGGTACATCTTTAACTGGAAAAATCCTACCAAAGAATCACACATAAATTAACCCAAGGAAATGAATTCTCTATGACAAGAACAAAACACTTTCACCTGCCCCAGCCCACCCTAAAAAAACAGAGAACAAGAGTTTGGTATAAATCTAATGGCACAATTCATGCTCTCTTTGACTCACAGATCACATAGGTATTATGGATACAAAACCAGAATATCCTGAGTTACCAGCCAGATGCACACACAGAAGGCACAGGTATTATTAGCTGCTATCAAATGCTGTACGACAGCACGTGATAAAAGGTACTAAGTTGCTGTCTTTTTAAAATAGAATACCACCACGTTGTATTACTATTCTTACAAATGTACAAACCAAGGAGCAACGAAGTTCATGCACTCAAACTGAAAAATAAAGACAGAGAATCTTCATTCAACAATTTTGAAGAAACAGTTCATCAACAGGCAGAAGCCACGTAACAACAGCACTACATACCAATAGCTCTGCTGTATCCCAGAAAATGAGACCTCTGTGCTTTTCAAAGGCTGCCAGCATCTTTGTCTGAAATTTCTAAGGCAGGTTTTACACTAATAATTGACCAAGTAGGCGTACTCAAATATTGCTTTCTATTTTAAAAACCCAATGGGAGAATTACCAGTGGTTTTGGCACTTCCACACTGAATACTAAGACTACTTAGAAAATCAGATACTCAGGGCAGAATTCACTGATACAGAAATCCCCAAATAACCCACTATACCTCACTGGATTTTATTCAAAATAGAATTTAAAGTCTCACAGTAAAAATGAAATCTCCTCAGTAGATCCTAAGTGCCTTTTTTTATATACAAGAACTTATACAAGGTCTGACACAGAAAAAATGAGACTACCCCTATAGCTTAGGAACCAAGAGAGGGAGGGGAGACACAAAGATGTTACAGAACATGTTCTAATTTGTCACCATGAGACAAGGCTCAACTTGATCACTTCACTCAGTAGAAGTGGATGCTTGTTCCAACATAAGATGTTTTGTTACCCTTTGCCGGAAAATAACGCTGTGTTCAAGCCCACAACACTTTGTGAAGCAGTTTTGAGCAAATAACATCACTGTGCTTGAGCACCAAACCTTTTCACCAGACCTGGTTCCCTTCCCAAAGATCAGGTCAGCGCTCAAACGAACCTATTTTCTGTCAGTAGAAGGTGAAAGCAAAAACAATGGAGATCCTCAACAGCCCTTCAGAAAATCATATGTGGAATTGCTCTGAACATTGACAGCATCGTATGCAGCTGTGTGATAACTCAGAAAGGAGCTATCCTGAAGGTGATCATAGTTGATTTTCTTAATTTGTTAAACAAAAAGTTACAGGCGCAGTCTCGTTTCTTTTATGTCAGACCTCATATATCCACTATGTTTCACTGGGATGCCAATGCAGAAGAGATTTGTGTAATAGGCTAGCCTGAAAAGTTCATAATCTGAAATTTAAGACCTTTACTGCAGGTTTCTCTTCTCAGGTGAGCTCCTGTTTACCCTGTCAATTACGCCATGCCTCTGTTTTCATTAGTGGATTTTTCACTGCATTTTCACCACAGTCTTGACTGATTAGACTGAAAAGAATTTGAAATAACACCATAATCACATGGGCGATGCCTGAACAGATATGGCAATGTCAGACTACAGAAAGAAGACACTTCAGAAGGTTTTGTTGCTGTTACTGTTTTAAACATCATTACTTCCAAGTCATTTGTACCTTTTCCTTTCAGTTTGATGCTTAGAAAAATAAGGTGTAAGTGGAAGAGAAAGTGCTTCAGTACACAGAGATAATTTCAATATACTATGGCATCAATATGAATTCGTGTACTTCTGAAGCAACTCTACCTATGTTGTTCTCACACTGTGGAGTTCTCCATGCTCCAACTAAAGCCACTCTTAGTAACCAGAAATTAGCAACTGTTATCTCAGGTAAAATAAAGTTTGAAGAAAAGTCTTTGGCCAAAGAGAAATATTATGAAATAGTTGGTGATCCAGTAAACAGCTCAAGTCCTTGGTGTGCACGTTAAGAACAACGACAACGAAAGGTAATAAAGAACTATTTTACTTTTCAGTCCAGACATTGTACAGATTAAAATTAAACCACTTAAAGGCAAGTAAAAAAGCACCCATAGAGAAAGGATCACTTTTGTCAAAGGTATAACACTAAGAAAGACTCTCTCTCTGTCTCCAAACACAACTGAGTTGCCAGGCACTATTTTTACTCTTCTGCCTATCTGCTGTGAAGAGATAAAAGGACTCAGCAACTGAATATTGTGTTTCACAGTATATTTCTGAAGGACAGATGCTTGCTTACGCAAGTCTGAAGATTGTTCAGAACTAACAGAATGTGTATGAGGGCTCAGGACAGAAGTCTACGAATACCTGGCTGATACGCAGTTTCCACTGTAAGCTGCAGATGTTCTTCACCTCCACCTTCACTTCTCAGTTATCTAATGGGTAGCAACTCTGCAGCTCAATAACCTAGTTAAGCCTGTTTTTTTTTCCAAGAATGCACCTGCTAGTCTGAAAACATTACCACAAGACCTTACAAGATCCTCATTAGAAACAATTTATGAGCTGGCACTTTAATGGAGTAGCAAAGTAGCATAAGTGATACCAACATTGTGAGAGACTAATGGCATGCAGCACACCGCTTTCTTGCTTGAATGCATCCAGGCTCTTGTATTAATCAATACAGTAGCAGAACATTGAACTGAATCTCTGGACATAAACTCTCCTTTGCAGAAGTTTAAAAAGCAATCACCACTACATCCATTTTGAATGAATATTAATGCAGAGTGGAAAAAAAAAGATTTTCCAACAATGCTACACTCGCTGTCACAGTTTAGCACAGAGCTAGTCTATTTATAAGCATTCTGAATGTATTTTTAGATTATCCAGAGTTATTTTTACAATTGGAATATTCTTATCAATGACTGAGCTAAATTAAAGGTTATATGTTTTAAAAAAAAAATCCCTTAAACTGTGAAACAAGCCCTTCCTGTACTAGATAAGGTAAATTTAACCTTTCTCCCCATCTCATATTTATACTAAACACACTGCCAATATTGTTTTTCTCTGCCCATCAGACGGTTCAGCCAGCATCCGTGTTTTAAAAAAGCATCCTCTTTAAGGAGACTGGGTTCAAGAACTATAATTGAGAAAATCTGCCGTTACAAAGCTCTACACACAGACAATCCAAAACAACAGTGGAAAGCCACTCCTCTAAACTGGAGCAGGGTCATTTCCAACCACTGTCTGTGAGGTCTGGCAGTTCTGACATTAAAAGATGTAGGAAATGGTTTCTTCTTTTCAATGAGATATGTAAACAGTTCTCAATGTGGTCACAGCACGAGCATCATCTTGGCTCTACCCCACCTTTGGGTATCCAGCATCAGGAATGCCACTAAAAGCAAAAAGGTTGCTGATCTCCTCAGGAAAACAAAATACCACCACACAGAACTGTCCTGACGAGGAATAAGGTCAACATGTTACACCTGAAACTTCCAGATTCTCTTGGGCACTTGAATCTTTCTAGCTGTTGGACAAAACTAACCTCACATTGCATGAAAATAAGAGCATCTTTGTTCCTGGTGCAGCAAATAAGGAATTTAAAAGCATGTGGTAAGATAACTTGACCGGAAAATTCAAGTGGAATGGAAATACGAAATAGTTCCTTTCATTTCTCATCAAGGCAACAGCTGCTTTGCTATCTGAGGGAGGAGGAGAAGGGGCTGAACTTCAGTAAAACCAGTGCCACCAAAGGCTGCACCCTAGGAATTTAAAAGTAGTGAAAGTAAAGAAGTACTTTTAAGGGAGACTGCAAAGTTGTCTCGGTAATGAAGGATTATCCTCTATCTGGAGGTTACTTATCTGCAGCTGCAGGGTGATAACGGCCACGAGACACAAATGTTTATCTATGTTCCAAACCAGAATACATTGGCAAAAATGACAGTCTAGGAAAGATGAAAGCATTTGAAAAAAAGGAGATGTAACTGTAACATGTTGGCATATATAAAAAATGGTAGCTACCTACTGGTAGGACATTTCTTGAAAGATACCAAATAATTTTTAGGAAATGGCATTTTCTGAAGTGTTTAATAATCTCTTTTAAATGGTCCTTACAGGAGAAACGACCTCTGATTCTGTATTAAAATTCTACAGTTCAGAGATACTATCTTTAAGTACTAATTACCACTCTGTCCTACCCTGAATTAGAAGTTCTTTATTACCCATGTGCCTTCTAAATCAATTTTATCTGCTGTTTCAATTACTCTTTAAATAAACTCGTCAGCACCATGGAGGTTGTTGTTAGACATCAAGCATGACCAAAAATAAAGTTACATGTGTAAAAAAGCGTATTGAAATACATTGCTGAACCGGATGCCCTTCACAGACAGTTCTGCAGAACTCACTCGTCTTATTTATATCTGGGAGTCTAGTTTATTTTGATAAATTTGAATTAAATAGACACAAAGAAAGAACTTCCTCCGTAGTTGAAAGCCTGTTTCAACAGCAGTACGGTACAAAAACTGGTATGAAAAAGAAAGGTGACATGGTACTCATCCTCATTATAGCAAACAGGTAGCTGAGTTAGTTGCATTTATGCTGCAGTAAAGTACTACACTATTTTCAGCTCTCCCTTGTGGTGGAGGTGACTATGGCTGGCTGAGGCCTCTACACCACAACCACTATCACACAGTGCAAAGGCCACGTACGGTCATACAAGTGCACGACCCAGCAGGAAGCTAATACAAAAAAACCCTAAACCCACCTCCTCATTCCCTAAGGAAAACCAGGCCACAGTGTAGCCTAATTATGAACTTCTGAAAAACATGTCATTTGTGCAAAAAATGGAAGGCAAGCTTCAACTCATTATCAAAATTGAGCTTTCAAACAAAAAAAAAGATTACTGGATTAAACTGAACCTCCTCTGCCATTTCCATCAGCCAAAAAAGCTCCTAAAAATGAAAACATAAGGCTGGTTCCCTACACTCCTCTGTTGCTTCCTAAGTACAATGTAAAAGAAAGAATCCTGCAGCAAAAGGACAGGCTACAAGAAAAGAAAAACACTAGAACTAGAAGACCATAAGGCAGAAAGAGACAGGCTGTAACCAAGATGAAAAGCGGAAAGGCCTGACTGAGCGACCAGAACAAAAGAGGCTCTGCGGTCTGCTCTGTTCCCATTCTAGTAGCACCGAAAACATTGCACTTTTTCCCCTCTCACTGCTGTCATACATTGATTTCTCACTCCGGACTACTCTAAATGGGCAAAAGCATGTTTAAATCCTGACTCTTATTTCACACTGTAGAGATGGCATCTGCTCAAAACTATTCTTCTAAAGGGGCTTTTTTTATTTTTTAGTAATTCTTTTTTTACTATAAATCAGAATAAACGAGACAGACTCAAGTAGAACTTGCTCTCTCCTCAGTTATTTAAAAGTTACCCTGAAAATTCATTTCAATCCCAAGACATTTCAAATTACAAACAAAGGGCTAAATTTTATTTTCGTAAATAAAGGAAAAGGGGGAGAACAGCAACAATCCAGACATGCTCAATATACATATAAGAATTTCAGAGGACATTTATGTCAAACGCAGAAAACCAGAAACATCTCTGATATTCTCCATCTTTGAAAGACCTTTCTGACACTTCCACCTTTTTAAAAATGAAGTCCACTTTACATAGGGTTTTCCCTTTGCTGAGTTTGTTTCAAAGAGGTAGAGAAATACACTAGCTTTACAAGGGACATCTCAGGGCTCAACAGAGCACAGGCCTTTTCAAACCTCCATCTCTGGTTTAATCCTTGCCTACACTGTCAAGGACAAAGCAGTTAATATCCAATTGTTATCAAAATTAAGAATTACTGAGGAACCACCTCACATTTGTGACTTGCAGAATAAGCACTGTTGTTCCCAGCTGACAACACCAGATACTCTCATGGCTCTCGTACAGCATGTTTTGGTCTCAACATGGAAGGTGAACTTAAATAGTTGTTTAGGTTTCCTGGCCAAGCTGCACGGCTGCACAGGTCTGGTGTACCAGCCACGGCTCAATCAGCTCTCAGGGAATAACACTGCATGGAAATCTTCCAGGACAGTTTTCAGCATATTGAAAATGCAGAGCTACCTTTCAAACAGAAGTGCCAGGGATGAGAGGAAAGAGGTTGACACAGCAAGAATCAGATAGCTGGTCACAAAGTACAGCTGTTTGTAACATGCACTGTTTAACCAGCATAAAGGGTCTTGGTGATTTTCCAGAACTGCTCCTGATTAAGATCTGACACAGAAACAGGCTCAAGACATGACTGTATCTTCAGACAAGTGAGGACACTAAACTACATGCGTGAAGCTCCTGACATACAGTTTTTCACTGATCATACCTATAATTTAAAAAATAAACCCTAAGAAATAAACATCACTCCACTGGGCTTCAATTACCTGGCTTCCCAATACTGGAGAATGTTCAATAAAGTGATAAGAGCTGTAAAATTTTAACACCAGAAACCCTCTAGGAGAGAGCACACTTGTTCCCTACTCTTTCTCATCCACCGCCCCCAATTTCTCAGGCGCATACTCCATCTTCACACGTTCTCAGTGGCACCAACAACTCTGTTTGCATCACCAATACACAACTTAAAGTTGTCAAAAACCTGAAGGTGTCCATCACATTACAGCATTATGCTAAAAAAATAACCTCTAATGAGGAAACCCAGGTGATCTGGGGGAAAAAAAAATACTCAGTTGCTGTAACGCCCTGACAGGAATCCAACAGGAAAATTTCTGCCTAAGCTACAGAAAAGGATGATGAAATGTGACTGAATTCACATACACATGCTGTTCAGTCGCTCTCTGCTAATCCTGTCATTGATAAATATATCCTTTAATTTTATGTAAAATGGAAGAACATTTTAAAGCCACATAAAAATATCTAAAAATAAATTTTATCATAAAAAATATTGAAGATGAAAATTCACAATATTCATTCTGAACTACAGGTCTAATTTCAGATACATTAAAAGATTTTAACATATCGTAACTAGATGACATGCTAAATCTGGAAAAAAAGGATACAAAAGTGATATGACATTTTTCTGGATAGAATTATTCTGGGTAGTCAAATAGAAGAACTGCAAAAGGACCTGGCAACAGCTGCACATGAAATTAAATGTAAATGCAAGGCAATGGACATTGGGGAAGGAAAAAGCACCAGCATCTACACATAGACTGCCATAGGCCCTACAATTAGCTATTGCTACTCTGGCAAGCGATGCTGAAATCACTGTTGGGAATTTGGGATGTCAGTCAACTCAGAAACTGGTTATAGCAGAAGAGGCACAGACAAAAGTAACAATCAGGGAAAAGGCTTTTGTGTAAGGAGACATCAAACACGTGGCTAGGAGGGGGACAGGGACAGCTAAGGCAGGAGATAAGAAAGCTCTGTAAAAACCATGGCGAGTGTCACTGAGTAATTCATCCACTACTGGCAGGACGTGGGAAACAGGGTTCACCACTGAAGTCATCAGGCGGAGAACTTAATACAGGCAAGAAAGAATTGGTTCTGGCTGCCACCCTCAAGAACAGTTACACATCGTGTCATGGAAAATCGTAGAAGTCTAAGTATAAAAGCAGTTTAAAAATGGTATTAGAGAAGTTCACGAAGGCCGGGTCAATCTGCACCTACCGGAAGAGCAACCCAGATGCAACGTCTGCTCAGAACACAATACAGCCACCACCTGTTTATCTGCCCAGGGACTGCACACATGCTGCTTTCCTGTACCTTTGCTGCTACCACCGTCAGAGCCAGCATACTGCGTAAAATTAATCTTTAAGAATTGCTACCTTGCATCCAGCTAAAGCCCTTATAGCTCAGAGGACACATACCTGAACTTGACATGCCAATTTAAGAATTACCAGGACTGGAAAGTTACCCAAAGCTCCAGCTAAAATCAAGATGCTCAGCTGTCATTTCAAAGGTCCAACACCCAGCTCACAGCCTGGAGAGGCATGCCACTGAATAAGTTTCCATTTGGGGCATACTTCAAATGCTTTTATAGGCTAGCCATAACAACTAGAGGTTATTTCAAAAGAAAACATCAGAGAGGTTTGCTCCTCTCTACTAAACCACCAAATCAGTGATTTAGACTCTCTGGAAGAAAACAACAAACTTACACCCAACAATAAACAAGTTCTAGTATTTTTTCTTAGAATTTTAGTACTACAAGAACTGCAACATTCAAGTTCAGCGCAAGGAAGGTTACATCATCTTCGTGTTCACGTTCAAAAATAGGTTTTGAATATACACAGCAGGACGTTAATTCAACTTAAGATAACTTTAGGAAGTATTTTTGGAAATAGTCTTTACTAAAGTTCTAAATACATTCCATTTGCAATTATCCCAGGGATCTGAGAGAGTGCTAAGGTGACCTGAATAAAGCACAATGGAAATTATGGTATCTTACATAAATAAGGGTGTAAGTGTGTTCACCTTGAGAAAAACTTGAAGGCACATTTCTATAAAAAGAAGGGACAGATTTAAACATGGTTGTGGAAAAGAGTTCCAGTGGGCAGCCTGTACTTTGCATCACACAACACTGACACAGCAGCGATGCTGGAGAAGGTCATACCGAATTAAACTGCCACCTGAGGGGTCTGAAAGCTTACTGTAAAAGTCTAAAAGCACCCCAAATCAGTAAAAAGGAATTAAGGCAAAATCATGCAATTCTGATAAAATATGATCAACTTTAAATAAATGGGAAAATAACGTAGGAAAAGTGTTAAAATATCACTGGAAATTTCAGTCTTGTAATTAACTGCAAACCAAAAGCAAAATGCAACTCTATCTCAGTTAGTTTAGGTCCCAAGACAAAGAACTGCTGAGGAAGATAAGCTTTAATAATTATCCCATCTGAGGTGTCAATGAGATTTCTTACTATTTCCAGAGTGTTCTTCTGCTCAACTATTAACAGTATGTTTCAAGTCAAAAACCTAACATTTTTTTGTCAGGAAGTTAAATTGTGCATATAATAATCTCTCAGGAAATCTTTTAATAAACATCACAGTGATTTTTATTTCATGGTCATTATTAAAAAACCAAACAAACAAATGAGGTTTACCAGCACCTTTACATTAAAGCGGAAAAGAAGATCTAGCCAAATATATGGAATGGCCACTCAACTTTTCAAAAGGAAACTCTTTTGTGTTTAGATAATGAGTCGCCCACTTGTGTGAGATGCATACAAAAAAAGACATTGCTACTGATTTCTTATATTCTGAAACACTATGTTACTAATTTGTGAATACTTGGGTTTTACTATTTTAGTTCAATGTAAGAGTAGCAGGTTTATTTCCTACCTGTAATGTACATGTGTAACTGTTGGTTGTCGGTAGCCAAGAATCCAAGTTTGGATGTCTATAGGATCACCTTTGGGATACGCAATGGTGGTATCTATCACCCACTGGAGGCCTTTTGATTTGCTCTCTAGAACAAAAATAAACCTGCTATTAAAAGTAATCAGAAAGTGTATGTCATTTATTTGACAGTCATTCCATTTTTATATTACTTTATGAGGTATGAGACACAAATAAAATAAAACAGCCAAAAAACAAATTCAGATTTTATTACAGAGCACGGAAACACTCTAACAGATCAGGATTTTACTTCCATGGTTATTTCTGTTGATCTTACATACTATAGTACACAGAACAGAACATGTTCACTCATTGGGCACAGGTACCGTCACATAACATATTGGTCCAAACATGTCAGGTGCTTCCTCCCATTCACTCAAAGGAAAACTTAAAAAATAAAAGTAACTTTCTTGGTCTGCACTTTAAGCACACTGACAATTGACGAAACTCAGTGATGAAGCAAGTCACACAGATCCCTCAAAGGCTTTTAATCTGAGTTACTGGACAAAGAGAAAATACACTGCTCTGTGCATCAAGGACAAGAAAGCAACAAAGATGGTCAGTTTTCACAATGGCAAGGAGATTGCATGCACAAGGTCCCAGAGAGACTGATACCCGTACATGTTCATAACACACTCAGCATATTTAGAAACCGAAAAAAGGATCAAATGTGGTAAAAATATTTGCTATGAAGACTATTCAGGAGACTCAAATTTAAATCTGAACATAGGTTACTACCAGCAATAGTCAAGGTCAGATATCAACCTAGCTGTGACCTCTCTCTGGCATGTCTTCAATTCACAGGTTTGCAAAGAGGAGAATGGCATATCCAGAAAGCAACCCAGGAAGGAGCGGCACATGGCCAAGATGCACTTTGAGTTCAGCCTGACAATGTTACATCTACTCTGAGAGAACTGGAGCTGCCTTGTATCTGAGGTCACGTGTTCAGGCTAGTATAGTAATATGCTTATTTAATGCTTAACACACTAGTATAGCAATTTGCTTACATCATACCCAGCAATATCTTAAAGCATCTAGAAAGCTGACTATTAAAAACAGCCACCTGTTGAGAGAAGCATGTAAGAGGTGTTAAGTCCTAGTACAAAGTACAAGACTCTTCGAGGCCTGCTACTGAGACAGCTATGAAAGAAATGTGATAGAGGTTGACAAAAACACTGTTGGCATGAGGAATTTGCACAGGGATAAACTGTTCACCATCTTTCTTAATACAAGAAGAGACGTATTCAAAATGAAGCCAAATGTAGAAGTTTTCAAAGCAAACAGAAATTTTAGAATCATAGAATGTCATGAGCTGGTAGGAACCTGTGAGGATCGTTGAGTCCAACTCCGGTCCTTGCACAGCACAACCCCAAGATTCACACCGTGTGTCTCAGGGCACTGTCCAAATGCTTCCTGAATATTGTCAAGTTTGGTGCCGTGACTGCTTCCCTAGGGAGCTGCTCCAGTGCTCCACCACCCTCTGAGTGAAGAACCTTTTCCTAATATCCAACCTTACCTGCCCTGGTGCATCTTCCTGCCATTCCCTCCATTTTAATTGTCTGTCCCTTAACCCTTACCCAGAGGTTTCCAACTATGCCATTGCCAACTGCAAGCTCAGTGTATCCCAGCCCTTCTGCTACATACAAATGAAACACACATCCCATACAAAAAATACATGCTAATTATTATTTGTGCAGAGAAGAATGAAACTGCGGGGAACACCTTGCTGAAGGACATCCAGAATGAGTTCTGTTCATGAGGAAATAAGACAAGTACACAGAAGAAACCTGTTGGAGAGTTAACTAAACAGGCAGAAATCTGCATCTGGCTTGGGAAACCTACCACACTGGAAACTGTCAGAAGCTAGGAGACTACATGGGAGAAGTATGATGCACGTTTGCTGTGTTCACACTCTTCCTCTGATATCCAATTGGAGTCACGGCCAAATGTTGACCTAGGCAGATATATGGTGCTCAAATTTTACAGAAGAGGTAGCACACACATGAAGAAATCTGCAACACAGTCTGAGGCGCACTCTAAAAGCCACAGTTAGCAACACCAACTAGAACACACAGGCAAGGACTGACTCTTTACCTGCATTTAATTTAATTTGCATTTAATTAAATTAAGTGCAAGAAGACAATTTCAGCAACACTATCACAAGCATCTATCAATTATTTCAACAAGCACCTAGCGTTCTCATGGTGTCTGCTCAACGATAATGTACTGCTGCACTACAAATGCACAATCGCTACCTGCATAGCGCTAGACAGTATTTCCTAATATTTAAGTTATGAGTTATTAGCTACACACATCAAGTTGAAACATCCACAGGGTCACCTTCTGGAAATACAGCATTTTAAAACCCTGACAGACATGTGAAATGAGAACATAAAGTCCCATTACAGGCTCAAGGCTTGTCAGCATCACAATAGAATCGTCGTCAAGTCTCATAAGAAAAGCACTAACTCCAGAGTCCTTCATTGTAAAAGTAGCACTGTATTACAGAAAAGCCAGAATTAAATTAATAGCAAATCCACAGAAGTATTCATTTAGAAATGAAACTCAAAGCCATTCGATTTACTATTTTCCCAGGTGTAAAGCAAGAATGGATAAAGACAAGTGAATCACCTAAGTGAGTAAGCAGCAAAGATCATTAATTGCAATTAAGAAGTGCTAGATGAATACAGGCGCATTATCTTATTATTCACAGTAAAATGTTTTAAAATCATTTATTAAATATTTTATGTTCTTTCAATGGAAAATGGTTCAAATTTCATTGTAGGAAGATTCCTGTAGCCTTCTTCTATGCTGATTTTCTACCTTCTGCTTTTGTGGAGCAGAGGTGGTGCACAGATTCCTCAAATCAACTTCAACCTCAACCTCCAGGCCCTTCCAGGGCAGGGTAGGAGAAAAAACTGCCTCTGACAGTTCTCCAGGAACCCCAAGGAAAAAGAAAATTACTTGAGAAAGTAACTTCAGCCTCCACAGATCCTCCTTCAGATCAAGCAGGTTTTACCGTAGCTATCTCCATGTGTAATTACCAAGACATGCTTTCTAATCACAGTCACGGACATATTTCTGCCTGCTCTGGTTTAAAATAAGCCTTACATAATCATCCAAGACCTCACTTTGCCAAAATAACCTAAGTCAACAAGGATTTTAGAAAATTAATTTTGAAATCAATCTTGCTGTCCCTTTTTTTGAGGGTTATACTGTGTTGTGCCCTGCCCACAAGCATCTACTTCAAAACTGTGAAACTCCAACAGCTGAAAACGAAAGAGATAACACAACACAGAGGCAGGACCTTAGCATGCCCAAGGATGCTGTTCGCAGGCCTAAGCAGACCTTTTAAATGGAGCACACTAATGTGGCTGGGAGCCTGGTGACCTCATGGGCACAGAAGGAGAGCTCCCATACCCTCATTCCTATCTACCTTCCCTTTTCTTGTCCAGAGAGGTGACTTTCATGATGTATAGGCTGCTGGTGTTCACAGTGAGCAAGCTGCTCGTGCCCACCGGGACGTAGTGAGGACACGTCCCATTACCCACCAGTGGGGGGTAACAGTGGGGGCTGTTAGGGAGCCCCAGGGCTGTCCCATCATTGGGATGCAATTGCAGGTCCCTGGACCACCCTGACTCCATTCAAGGTCAGGCTGGATGGGAACCTGAGCAACCTGATCCCGCTAAAGATGTCCCTGCTCCTGCAGGGTGGGTGGACTATATGACTTGTAAAGGTACCTTCCAACACAAAGCATTCTATGATTCATGAATTCAGAACAGAAAGACTGCTATGTTAGTTACAGTCTGGTGTCAATCTCAGGTCTGGCGTTTGTAGCTGAAAGACAGGGAGTTGAGTATACTTGTTCTGGAACTACTCCTGCCACATTTGGCTTGGACAACACAGCCACAGATACTTCTTACAGCCAACCTCTTTTGAACTTTCTACCTATCATTAAAGGACATCCTTAGCCTTCATTTCTGCTGAAAGATTGAACAGCCTGACTGCCAGAGACTTCAGCAGAAGAAACTGGTGCAGAGGCCAAACTTAAGTTGATCTCTCCAAGGACTTGTTTTTTTTTCTGTGGTGTCAGTCTGCTTGCTACTTTCAGCACAGGTGGAGGATTATAATTTCTCAAATTGCCTCAAAATGTTAGCAGTTTGATTCTTTTTAAATAGTATGTAAGTGTTCAAAACAAGCCTGCAGGCATCTGTCCTACACGGCTGTGTCCAAACGATGTAGTAATGATGTACTTCAGTATGAACTGCACATGCTTGCCTTATGAGTGCAAAGACAAGTCTGAACAATCACATGCAATAGTAGCTTTCCAGCCTAGGCAAAAAATTAAAATAAAATTAATAAAATTTGAACACTTTCATAACTTAGTTTCTTTAATCACCAGAAGAGGTAAATCTTGATAACTATTTTTCCTTATTTTTTTCAGGCTGTGCATTCAGTGCTACTAAGTCGCTTCATATTTAGTTATGAAGCATCTTACTATTTACATCTTCAAGACATTCAGTGCTCCATCATCCTCTACAGTCTTCTCATAGCAGATACTTGACTGTCTACAAGACTGTCTACAATGACAAATTTATTGTGGTTCAGAGCTTCTCTTCGTCCCACTGATGTCCTCCCTGGGGTTACTCTCAATGAATGCCAAAAGCTGGATTTGATTATATGCAGGACTCTTCAAACCTTCCAGCAGACCATCAGTGTTTACCACTGAGAAACAGAGTAAGTTATAAAGACAGGTTTCAGCAGGAAACCTCGCCTCCAGCCGAGCTCTGGATAGTGCGATACTGCTAGATTGCATCCGGAGCAGAAAAGAATGCACCAGTCAGGCGTGAGTCTGAGGACCACAGCTTTCACTGGAAAAGAAAATTATTTACTAGCATTCACTACTATTCAGGTGTGGTTTCCTGAACACTTCAAATGCAGCCAAAAGAGCCTTGTTGCCACCTCCTGCATAGCAAGTTCTTGTCACTTGTCGGCTGTCCTCTAGTCGTACTCCTGTGCTCAACTGGACCACTGATCTTCAAATTAACTCTTTCCTCAAAGATCAGCTCTCAGACTGTACACCTTACTCAATATCCCAAGATCTCTCCATAACAGATAACCCTGGACAAAACAAGAAGTCCCTTTTCCAGGATAATAAAAAGCCTTGTTATGTGTTATTCAAGTCACATTTCTCACATAACAGTGAAAGAAAAAGTTTGATTAAAAAAAAAAAATCAAGTCTAGTCTGCAGCTCTGCAGCAGGGAAAACTGAATTTGCTGAGAACAAGCATCAGAACTCAACGTACTGCACTGCAGTCTAAAACATTTAAGACTGCAATATGGCTCTAAACGAGCTCATAGCAACCTCTTACCAGACAAAAAATTGCTGTACAGTAAAATAAAGCAGAAATAAACATACCAGAGCAAGGCTGATCAGAATTAAGCTCTGGAACACATATCTTCAGTGAATGATTGCTCCAAATTCCTTTGAAATGCCAGCTGTTTAGCACTTAAACATTTTGCTAGTTGTAAAACTCACAAGATCATTCCTTATTAACTGAAGAAACATTGTACTTGCAACTATGTCAGAGAGCAAGCATTCCATTAAAAAACTAAAAAAAACCCCATAAAATAACCCCTCCCCCATACACATTGTTCCCTACAGGGTTAAGGTGATGATTTTTACATTGCTGATATCTCCATTCTGCACTAAAATCTTCTGCTGGTACACAGGTGCTGGCAGAAGTTGGGGAGCACAGCACTTCATCCCATAGCAATACTTCCATCAGACACTAGAATTAATTTAGACCATCTTTTTCATAGACAGACACTACGTAACTACATTGTCTGTAGTTTATAGCATTTATAGCATCAAAAGCAGCAAAGCCATCAAGTGACAGCACTACCTTTCCTACCTGTTTTTCCATCCTTCTCTTTATTTAGGAATAAAATTGACTTAAAATATGAAAGCCAGCTTGGGAAACTGTTAGGAAGAAGAAATTAAGGAAACAGAGGCTCTTTGCCTTGGAAAAGCAGCTGATAAAGAACTGATTAGTCTAAGTCCAAGAATAATCAAATAGTATTAATCATCTAGTTCAGGAACATTTGTTTTTCCTGTCACTTTACAGAAGAATCATCAGGTAACAAATTGTGGGAAAATCGTAACTAGTGCAAAACAAACAAACAGACAAAAAATGAAAAGAGGACTGAATAGTAATCATAGAATGTTTTCGTTTGGAAGGGACTTTAAAGATCATCCAGTTGCAACCCCCCTGCCATGGGCAGGGACACCTGCCACCAGACCAGGCGCTCAAGGCCCCATCCAACCTGACCTGAAACACTTCCAGCGAGGGGGCATCCACAAGCTTCCCTGGGCAACCTGTGCCAGTGTCTCACTACCCTCAGGGTGAAGAATTTCTTTCTAATGTCTAATCTAAATCTTGCCCCTTACAATTTAAAGCCATTCCCTCTTATCCTATCACTGTAAAACGTCCCTCCCCAGCTTTCTGTAGCCCCTTCAGGTGCTGGAAGGCCACTATGAGGTCTCCCTGGAGCCTTCTCTTCTCCACACTGAACAATCCCAACTCTCTCAGCCCATCCTCACAGCAAAGGTGCTCCAGCCCTCTAATCACCTTCATGGCCCTCCTCTAGACCTGTTCCAACAGTTCCATACCCTTCATATATCGGGTACTCCTCACACTTCACAACATGAAATCCTACTCTACTGCAAGGATGACAGAAATCAGATTAGAGACTTTACAGGAGAAGGACAGATAATGGAGCATTTAGCTGTAACTCCAGTGACATTTGATGTTCAAAAGCAAGCTAGCGGGCTGGGGAGCGGGGGATGACATGACGAAACAAGTATATGCAACTTGATTTGTACCAGATTAGAGGAAGAGTCTTTTATACAAAATATGGATCAAGAATTCAGCTTTTGCACTTCTCTGACAGGGAAGTTTTACCATGCCAGAAACATTTTTGTGAGCTGAACAGAAGAGAGGATTTAAAATACCCCAGCCTCATATGTATCAAATATTACTTTCCTAGCATATAAAATTTACTTCCACTTCTTGTTTTCATTCTTTTTATTATATTTTCAGGTCCATTACTCTGAAAAAATGATAGCTAAACCCACACATTTCTTTCCTATTTCTGCCTGCTTATCTTTCCTTCTGTTTTTTGAGCAGGATGGACAGATGTGGATCCATTGTATTTCTGAGACAATTCCTTTATTTTAGTACCCAGTCAAATGGGTCAAACTACTATCAAATGCTCTTTTCTCCAGAGTCTGAATCATGCTACTAAAAACAAAAAAGCCAGCTCAGCTAAGTTGATAGCAATCTAAGAGTATGAAAATACAAAATCGGTATTTGATTTTGCTCCCTTTTTACAACTAAAAAGCCTGTAACTCACATTCACAGAACTTCTTACATTTCATACCTTTTTGCCTTTGAGATGGGAATAGATAGAACAGGAATAGGCCAAATTTTCTCCTTAAAAAAACAAACAACTTGTAACAAGGACTAAGGTATTCTGTTTCTCCTTTAAACCTAAAAATCTTCTAAGATAACAAGAGTTTTCTTCAGCCTTTCTTTTCTGAATGCAGGCTGAAAAGAAATATTCCTACGCATTCCACAGCTTCAGCACATTCAAAAATCTTCCCTCCATCGCTGCAAGATCGTCTCCATTCACCTCCTATGTTGACAAGATTAACTTCAAAACTAAAAATATGGAAGCGATTTCTGTAGGAGGCTTCCTGCTAACCTTGAAATTTGAACTTCAGCACATAAAAAAAACAGTGCCATCTGCATACGTGGCTTCATTAGTACGGACCTTTGTTCCAAACTGCTGAACAATTACAAATCTTGGCTAAGGAAATACCAGCACCACCCATCAATAAGAAACCACCACAACCCCACAATCCATTGTTTCTATAATAAGCAAAAAATCTACAACTAGGTTAAGATTTAAACTCACCCTCTAAATGTGACAGGAACTTAAATTGAAAACTTGAAAAACTAAAAGCACAAAACCCCATCAATACAAGCATTATTTATATCGCAGCTATACTCTCCCCTACAGTCCAAGCATCCCAGAACAGTAATACAAGAATATTCTTATTCCCTCATAACTCTTATGTTAAAAGAGCCAAAACAAACCTTCATCTGGTCATCAGTGACAGTTAACTCCAGCAACAAAGGGGACAGTCACCATAAAAATCTGTACAGATGAGAACAACTCAATAGAAAACAGTTCAAGAAGAGGAATGAAGTACACAATACTGGATGTAAGAAAATTGTTAAAGCCAGGAATAAAAATCTGAACACGGTTTGGATATTCTAGAAATACCTTGACTACAGTGCCATACTACCATAAACTAGTGCAAACCATCAATTGTGCTGAAAGGAGCAGCCTACCTTCTTGCTCACTGAGTGCAAATTTCAGTATCTGCTCTACCCATACCATGTGTATGCGACATATTCATGTTGGCACACTTTAGAATAAATCAAATTAAAATTAAAGTTGTGTGAGTCTCAACATAGAAAACAAACAGTGTCTCTAAAAGCAAATATGAAAACATTTATATAAATATGATGGTGCACTGTGGATGTATTTGTTAAAGACACCAATTCAACACAAAAAGTTTTGCTTAACTCGAATCTTGGACATTCTATTTGCCTTTTATACACAAGAGTGAAGTGGTCTTTACCTTTTACCACGACATCTCCACCTGCTGGAGTTCCATTTTCTTGTGGTGCTACAAGTGTTTTCAGAATTACTTGTGTTGCCCCAAGTCTCGGCAGGGTGACATGTTTAAGAAATGGCAAATTGTTTTTCTTGGCAAACGCCTGGCTTGTTTCTCTCCTTTTCCTAAGAAAGCCACCCTCTGGAAATAAAACAATCCATTTCCGATGGCGGCTCCTGTAATATTTTTCTAGATGCTCCTTGAGTAACACAAGCTGCTGGTCACGGTGTGCTCTTCCCTGTAAGGATAAAAAAATTACCTAAATAAAATGAATGATTAAAAAAGGTAATGTTAGCCACATGATTATTACATCTTTAAGGTTTCTCTCTTCTCAGAGTTACAAATAAACACCTAAGACAACACAAAACAATGTTCTCTTCAGAGCATCCAGTGGCAGCTGAATTAATGCCACTTTATAGAAAGGCTGGAAAAAAGTCCCTGAAACTGAGGATGAAGATCCTGATTTGATGACTTCTTTGTAAGAGTGATGTCCAGACTGTAAGTGGGAACTTCACATAAAGGTAGGATGCATTTACAGAACTCCCTAGCTGTTACTGGGTCCCAAGCTGAATTTGCCATACTGAATTCCACAAACACAGTCTACGGGCCAGCTACAATTGAGGCCTATGTATCATCAGTAATTTCTGTAAGCCAAACAGCACCTTTGCTTAAAGTGTGTTCCACACACCTCACCCCCAACGCTCATCCCATAGCAGAAGTGCAGAGGTACCACAGACTGACTCTGAGACCAGGCCTGAGTTGGGTTACCACAGCAGAACCACATATTTCACCCAAACCTGTGCTGCTTCAATGACTCATTCTCCTCTTTGATGCAATAGCACAACTTCACTTAAAACAGTAAAATATGTCTTCAATTACTGCAGAAATATATTTTCTATCTTCAACAAATACCTTTTTTCTTCCTATCTCTGCACACTGCAAGAGCAAGCTACCCAAATTTTCACAGGAAAGAATTCACATCTATTAGCATTTTTAAGTGCTCCAAAGTGACATCGTTAAATCACTCAAAAGACACAGGAGTCCAAAATTTAAGCTCTCAGCAGTAGAGATGATTTTAAGTTTCTGAAACAAAATTGCCACAAACCTTCCACTGTTTTGTAGTTGGTTGGTTTTTGTGGCAGAGGGAGAGGGTAGGAAAGACTGGGGTTGAGCGGAAGGCAACAAGAAAATATTTTACTCGATGAGTTTTGTGTGCTTCTTCTAGATTTTGACGTCTTGTGATTGCAATTACCTCCATCCTACCTCACTGAAGAAGAAGGTTCTGCTTGCTCATATTAGTGCAACTGAAGAGCAACCTAAAAGTTCCTCAGTTAATCCAGTCCCTTCTCACCAGCGCACAGGACTCCAGGATAGCATAGTAGTTAAGAAAAAGAGCAGTGAACAATAAACTTCTCACACATCAGATGCTAGAACTCTCCTAAACCTAAGCAAACCTAATGAATATGACTGGTGGATACACTGCAGTTTAGCAAATACCACGAGGTTTAAGATGCTGCTTCAACACTGAAAAAATTACTGGTCTATTAGGAAAGCGAGGAGTGTTTAAAAGCGATGGTGATGAACAGAATACTGAAGAGTCCTGGAAAATAAAACACAGTTAACATACTGTCCAGAGAGAAGAGAAAGTCATACAGAAGCAGAAGCTTCTGTACGACCATTTCTGGAAGATCATGGCTAGATGACCACTATCAGAGGGAATGGGCTTGGCCTTCTTTCCTTTAGAGAAAACAGCTAGCAGCAGACAGATGACTAATTGTTTAGGATGTCATGCACTTTGCATCTCTGATATGAAAAATTATTGAGTCTACATTTCCAGTAATCTTTTTAACTGAAGAAGTGAAAATACTAGTCAACCTCCTATAGATCTCAGAAGCATCTGTGAAACTGTCATTGGTGCTGTTCACGAAAACGAAGCTAATGTACATTTTCAACAAATAGGATGTATTGTACCATAACCAAATCACATTATTTTACAGGCCAAAAATTGAAGTATTTTCTCATCCAAATATTACTAAGGCTTTTCTATAGTTAGGTATAGGATCATTGCTCAATCACCTTAATTGTTTTTGCTACACCCAAAGGCCAACTAACAGCCAAGAAACATTTTATTTTCAAATGGTTTATATTTAGACTCACAATGACATCACTGCATTTGTGATGTTGCATATATCAGCCACTTTACAAAAATGAGGACAAGTCTCAGTTTCTGCAGCTGGTTTTTGTAACTGGAATTGCAACTCCACATTCAGAAATTACAATTAACCAGCTGACAGCCATGCATACCTCAAAATGTGTATCCTGTAAATTTTAACTACTAAAATAGATTTATGTTTTATAAAGTGTCAAACCCTGTTATTTTCCACAATCTCACAATACACAGCTGCATATCTCTAGAGACTTTTATTTTATTATCTAATTTTGCCTGAGGTTTTCTAACTATGCCTCCAGTCTTAGTGAGAAATCTCACTTCAAGCTGAGTATAGGTGTGATTAATTATTTCTTATTTAATTTTGAGTAAATTAGCTTCTCCTTCTCTGTAAAGTAAAAATTCACTAATTCTCTCTGGCTGCCCATACATTTCATGTCCAGACAAATAAAAATAAGGACAGAAAAGTAACACGTATGCTGGATGTCACAGTTCATGTAACTGGCAGCAGGGTCATGCTTATCATTATACTTCTAAGTTTCTACTTCTAGGGTGCAACTTGATCAACAGCTACCAATCAACAAAAAAATAATCTGAGGGTTTCACTCCTTAACATTTGAGATGCTGAGCTCAACACATTCTTTTTCTGATTCTCAAATAATAACTAACTTTCAAGAATCAACTGGTCTAGCACCATATTGACACCAAAAGGGATGGTCCTGCCTTTCCTGATCTGAAACACTGACTGTCAAAACAGTGACCTAACCAGACTCACTGCAAAGCTTCAGGGTCTCAAGGAGAGAAAACAGCTACCAACAATGGGCAGTCAGAAGCTGACTGAAAAAAAGAACTGCCTGTGTCCTTTGCTTATATACCTATCCGAACGTATCTGGGTTCTGTAAACATTCGTGTTTAGACAAATAATAAAACAAGCTTGGCAAAAAACTAATTTCAGAACAAATCTCTACCTAAATACACACATTGTAACATAGTTATTGATCCTGTAAAACATCCCAGGATGTAATAAGTCAGTCACATAACATCACAAGGTTCCAAATATAAGGATAAATCAAAGCAGTATTATGCATTTCCATTTACCTGCCTTATGAAGAAGTCTCCATGGATCAGAGACACAATGCCAAAGTTTGTATACTTAAAAATATGGTCCATCAGCCACATCATCTGACGGACAACCTGAGAAGTTAAAAAGAAAAGGTTTAGTGAATACCAAGTGCAGAGGACTATGTGTATACTGGTCACATTCTTGTCACCCTCCCAACAGCAATAAAACTAGCAAATACACGAATCAAGTCCTTTACGTCATAAAGCAGGACTGGTGCTACACTCCTCCTCTCAAGAGCAGGATTAAACAGACTGCCTTTTTATAATATAATTTACAGTTCTACACTATTAGCCATATGCTACAGTAACTTCTACTTCATCTTCTCATAGAGGTAGTGTAATGCTACTTACTCACATAGCATCACAATTTAAGCCAGTTGCAAACTAAAGTAATTTTCAGTGCCTGTTGAAGCAGTCAAACCAGTACAGATCTGTATTTGAAATCTCCAACTGTTTTACATGTACCACAAAAACGTTTCCTTATTTGTTTTTGCTTGGCAATTTTGGGGATGAGATCATGGTGTCCTTGTGTTTTGATGTGTAAACACTCCATACATGCCCACTCTACCTTTGCACAGCAGTGTGCAATGAGACCTGTGTAGAGCCCACACGTCATTACAGATTTCTCTCAAGGCAGAGCAGCCACATGCATCCCTGAGAATTTCATTAAGCTATGCTCCTTGTACCAGGCAACAAGTATAGAGAGAAGGCAAAACAAAGAGGTTAAGCTGTGAGATTCACATTTACCATCACAGGACAGCGAAGGCAGATAACATATCTGTTCAGTCCTTTCAGATTTAAAATAGAAGAATTACTTCAGAAGAGGTTAATAACAGAAGGCAAAAGCTTCTCTCACAAGGTCTTTCCCCTCTACATCTAATACATGTAGATTTTGAGAGGAGTAGGAATAGGCTTTCTAAAACTGGAAAATCTAGTGTCTTTTATATGCTCTTAATCATACACCAGGTTGGCTGTCTTTACTCTTCTCTGTATTACAAGGCCACACCAAAAGAGATTCAAGTTTAGTGAAACTTAATGTCATATAACATAGTACTCTTCCATTTATCGCTATCAAAAAAGTATATGGAGAACCACAATATTTCTCTGGTAGTCAGAGTCAAGCACCTTCTGCTTGGTATCTTTCAGTTGCTCACGATATAGAACTTAGGGCCAAAGCAGATACATAGCAGTCTAAGAAATAAAGACTTCCTCTACAATATTGACTACATCTACTCCTGTAGTGTACTCTACACTTCCCTCCAAAGACCAGAGGCTTGCACAGTAACTGAAATACTCAGAATCCACATCCATGTCTTCAACAATACTTCTAACAAAACAGTTCAATACTGTGGGGGATGGTGGCTTTTACCTGCTTTCACATCTTCACGTCTACCTAGAATTTGTAAAGTAGCAGCTCATATTCTACACAGGAATTCTGTTTTGTAAAAGCAGCTCAATAATTTGCAATTTATATCTAGAATAGCATGCACCAGTAAGTCTGCCTTCCAAAGAAATTCAATTATCTCTTGGAGTGTTCAGGTTACCTGTTCTTCCTTTTGGCTACAGAAGCTATAAATGAATCCCGTGTTGCATATTTGGAGAAAGATATCAGTCACATACCATGTTTCTTTTACTTTTCTCTAAACAAATGCATCTGGATTCTCAGCAAAGTGAAGTCTTTACACACTTGCAAGAGCATTCCTGCCAAAGAACATTGAATACTTTTCTGCCTTAGACACACAGCTGATCGCCCAACTAAATCTAAATGTCACATTTAGAGGGTTAGCTACCCTTGCCTAAGAATGCATTAAGGTCACCTCAACTCTTGTGTTTTTTTAATACTAGCAAACTTTCTATTTTAAGATCTTGGATAATGCAAAAGCACCAGTTTCTGGACCCTCTAGCATCACTGGAAGTTGAAACCATGTCTGAGAGAAAAGGGCATCTCTCAAATATATGATAGGTTTTGATTCAGAAACAAGCATCTCTGTGATACTTCTCTGTGACATACTAGCAACCCTTCAGGTCTGCCAGTGGGTACTTCTTACTAGATGTTACACATCCAAGGGGAGGCAAACCTTTTGTATTTGTGAGTGATAAAAGAAAAATTAGTTCCTAGATACAGCTCCTCCCTTGGGAGCAATATTGGTGAAATGATTTCTCATACAGCTATTCCCGGGCCGTGTTCAATAAAAGAGAGGATCTTAAAGCAACAATTCTTCACTGCAGAGATTCATGTTGTTTCCATTTCAGTAAATTAGAAAGCCTTAGGGAGGGGAAAAAAAGCAAGAAAAGGTGTGCCCTAGGGACAAGAGAAACATGAGAGTTGTTACCGCTTTTCAAGGCACTACAATACCATAAATTCATGCCCACACACCATCCTGAAGATGACAGACTGCTGTAGGGAACCATATCCTTTGGCAAAAATACCAACAAAATTCCACTGATGACAATTTAGCCTGCAGCAGTACCCACATGACTGTCAGCGTTCATCTACTACTTTGGCATTTTGACAAATACTACATCAAGTAGAAGATAAACCTGCATAATCAGTTTTATAGAAGGAAATAACCAAGCTTAATCATCTGCTTCCCTGAAAAGGTTTGTCTTTTGAAAAGCAACATCAGTCCCTAGATGTTTTATGGCAATCTTTGAGGAGGAACTCTTCCCCAGCAATGCGGTGCTTCTCTCCTCCCACACCATTTCATTGTTGTGTACCAGCTGGGCATTCCTATGACAGTAGGTTTATCCTAAGCTGATCGTTGCTCTTCAAAGTCTGAAGTTCATCTCACCACACTTCAGCTGACACAGCTTCTACCTAACTTCCCTGGGCTTCCTCAGTCTTTTTGAGAAGGAGTGATGAGACTGTGTGAAATTGTTGATGAGATCAGTGTGCCTTCCAAGTTATAACTAAGAGAAAGCATACAGGCAGCTTGCTGCAATGGGCTACAAAAAGGCAAACTCCAGAGCTCAGCGATTACAAATCTGCCTATAACCCAGGCAGTGTTCAGTACAAGGAGGAAATACTAATAATTTTTATATATACTAATTCATGCACGTATACACACACACTAACACAAAATGAAAAAGGGGGAGTTTAAATACTAGAACATATTTATCTTGTTTGCAAAAGGCAAACTTGATTAATGGATATTCATTCTGCTACCAAGGGTAGAATAGAGGACGCTGCAAGATACTGGTGGTGGCTCTTCCATTTAGTATCCTCAGGAACGAAACAATGAGTCACATGCATTTCAAGTAGGTTTAAGCTAAGACATTCAGAAGTGCTTTGAGCACGCAGTTCACGGATTAAAAGAATTTTTGGATGCTGTTTCAGGTTCTTTTTACTTCATCCATCCTGCACAAATAAGTAAAAAATGTAGAAAAAGCTCTTAACAATTTTATTAAAAAAAAAAAATCTAAGTGTCACCTACTCACAGGTCCCTTCCATTTCACTCTGCATAGATTTCATAACAAAGAAACCTGAATAGACTTGACTTTCATCTTTCAAGCACCTCTAACTTAACAATGAGACCTGGAAACACGTCTTGAAACTTGCACTCAAACAGCTGCAAGCCCTACTTTTTTCTCTCCATTGCACCCTTTCTGGCACTGCTTTCTGCTCTAAATCAGAAAAAATAGCCACATTTATCAGTCCTAACCCAGTCAGAAAGCAGTAATACCAGCACTTTAACCTACATCTCTTTCTCAAATACATAATCTTTAATATTTATGAGACCTCAACTAACTTATTAAGTTTGTTTTAACACTTTCATAAATTGGAAGAATTTCTTTAACTACATGAAAAGGACAATTAGGTCACTTCTGATTCAGCTGAAACCTTGCTCTGTGGTAACATATATTAGTTAAATAATATTACTCCAGTCCTTCCATTAAAATTATAACTTTTAGCTAAGTTACACATGTCTAATAAGTGATCATGTTTCCTTATGCACATAAGTGAAACTGAAAGAAACATCTTAATAAACATATTTTAGTTTACTGATCAAGGAGATAAAGTTTGCTCAAAACAGATAGGCGGCACTATTATTTGTATGTAAGAATTTATGAAACACCATAAAAGAATACCACCACAGTTCCTGTCATGGCCCTTAGGAAACGCTGTCAAGTTGCAAGTACCTTTCAGTAAGACACTACACAGGAAAACATCAAACTTGAAATCAAACACTTCCAATGTCTTAAATAAACATTTTTAAAAGCATCATTAAATCCTAAGAGCTTGCAGATTACATCTGGTTTCATTCTGTATTGGCTGGCAAAAGCAAGCAAAAGAAATTATGGGCTGCCACAGGAGGAAGGTCTTCCTAGCTCTGTCACATCACCATCAGTGTCAAGAGGCTGCCTTTAGTAGCCGTTTTACTTTTTTGTATGAAACAGAAGCAAGTCTTTTACCATCACAAAATCCTCTGAGAGCTGAAAAGTGTTGTCTGATTGGTAAAGCGCTTAAGAATTAGTGCAGCTTAGCTGTCCTAAACAAAACAAAAACAAGTCCTGGAAATTACTATCTTGTTACTAATGGATGAATACCAAGGTTGTGAATAAGTCCACGTTAAGTTTAAACTGCATTTAAAGAAAATTGCCTAATTTAAACAGTTGCCTACTGTATAATGATTTCATTTGGACAGCTGGATTTGTTGTTTTGTTTTTTTCTTCCAGTGGTTTTACAGTCACACAGAGTAAAACCAATTCTCTCTGTTCAAAAATACGAAGCATGCTGTTCAACAACATCTGATTCAGCAAGTTCTATCAAGGATCTTTCTCATTATTTTTAACCATTGGTAGTACTCACGCTATATTTTAAAGATGTGTTGAAGCTTGTACCTTCTTTATTTTTACTAGCTAAAAACATTAAAGCCATATTAGGGAAAAAAATACTGATTTTAAGAATGTTTCACTGTTCTAAAAACTCACACACCTAACAGCTTCCACTGTGTAAATGATTTGCAATCTCTGTACATCTTGTACATTCACTGAAACTTATTTTGTGTTGCCTGAAACTTTGTAGCTGTGGAGTCAAACAGGATAAATATGGTTTAGATTTACATAAACACTAGTTTACATACATGGGTCAATGAAGCTCTATGATATTTAAAACGCCTAGGACATCAATAGTCAAGACTATACACAATACATATCCACAAGACTATACCCTAACACCTATATCTTTATTGAAAGATTGTCCTATGCATAATCTTGATTATGAAGGGAATTAAAGAGTGTTTATTCTGTCACTCTGCTTATTGGGGTACTAGTACAGAATACCATACATACCTAACTTTCTCAATTCCAAAAGAAATTAAAACAATTCAAAGTACTTTTAAAACACAATCTTCTCTAAGCTACAACAGAAAAAGAAATTAAGCCTCTACTCAATCCTGAGTGGCATTTCCATACTTTCTTTTTTGAGTTTGGTTTGTTTGAGGATTTGGGGTTTTGCGTTTTGTGTTTTTTTGTTTTTTTTTTAAATAAGCTCTGCCATCATAAGTAAGATCTGGGTACAAGTTGTGCAGATGCAAAAAAAAGCTGTTGTTGCTTCCCTTGTTTCTTCACCGCAGGGTCACAAAAAAGAGGAGAATGCTTAGACACAGTTGATGCATGTTTTTCAGCTTGCCAGGTATGTCTGCCACCCTCTGCCTCATACATACTTCCTTCCTCCTGATTTGCACATAAATTTAACTTCCTGTTTAGAGCCCACATTCTAGTTTCCAACACTACCTTCCCTAGATATGAGTTTTCTGAACAGCAATGTGTGAAACAATTGACATTACCTGCACTTCTCACCAATAAATGCTTAAGAGGGTGTGAAATAAGAGCTCAAGCTATTTTGACCCTAGCCAGCTTAGCTCTGACAGGCCTTCACAGGGAAGTCACTTTCAGCTTCTGAAAACCTACCAAAATCCCCCACACAAGTAGCTTCTAATTTTGAGAAAAAATATAATGCTGGAGTAAAGTCATAACCAAGAAGCTAGATTTGCATGGGTTTGAGCAAAGTTGGCATGAGCTACACAAGCACATCAGGTGAGGAGGAGATCTGCTTCTTTCTACATTAACCTACACAGGATGCACACTGACTCAGCTCATATTTGACCTTCTTCAAAGACAACCTTTATGGTTTAAAACCTGCTCCAAGCTACTGGCTGTCACATTAAACTGAATCTACACAAAAAGCCTTCTATTCATGGCCTTGAGATTATTTGGTGGGTTAACACACAGAAGTCAGTCATCAGTACTGTACAAACATGCAAGCACACCCAAGGTAACAGATTGTACACACAGAAGCTGTCCCACCCCCCAGTTGTAGCCTACCGTGCCTTTATCCTGAAGGCACATCATCAGAGTGCAGACGTCACCCGTTGCTTGATGGTTCACCAGCACCATGGCTTCATCTTCTGATACTGCTTTAACATCATCACCCCATTCCACTACTATCAAAAAAAATAATGAAGAAGGTAAAACTTTACAATGATCACATAGAAATTTTATATCAACAAAACAAAAAACCCAAAGACCCCACACCTAGACAATTATAATAGAGAAACCTACATACTATGTATCAATTTAAATTAGCACGTAGCATAAGATAGGACTATTAGCAAGACCATTTTATCAAACAGAAGGTACCCAGCTTAGTTTTAAATCACATGCACAGAATAAGAGCAAAACAAAAATACCACAACATATGCATAGAGATTGATCGTTTTGTGTCATTACACCATTCTATATTTAGGGTCTAAAAATTACATAAGCTTTTGACCCAGCTTTCAAATTCAACTGTATCACTTTATCTGATTGTAAAAAAATCACATTGTCAACATTTTTTGTTGTTTTTTTTTAAACTCAGTAAGTTTGTTTCATTTCTACACTTACAATTATTAAACTATTCTGGTAATAACAAAACAAAAAAATCCATAGTGGGATCATTATATTTAAAATGATACATTAAACAAACTTAGTAATGCAAAACTAAACAAGTTCGCTATAGGCAAGAAGGTGGGTTCAGAAAATGCTGCTCAGATGACAGGAACTATTAGTCACTATTTCATAGGCTAGAAACCAGATATTCCCGTGGCAAGAATCATGTCAGGAGGAAGCTACAGCTACACTGACTAACAAAAACATGCTGAGGTAACGAAAAGGAGTTAAAATTGCTATTTCCATCATCACAAAGTAACTAAAGAGAGGACAAGGCTTCCTCCCAAAGAAGAACACAGGATGGAAAACTAGAAAAAGCCTGTCATAAATTAAAAGACCAGAATACGTCTAATGCTGTTACTGGGGACAAAGCAACAAGTGAGTAGAGTCTGGCCCTCTTCAATAACAGAGTTACTGCAATGCAGGCTAAACGGAAAGGACAGGCAGGCTTAATAGCTCTATGAAATTCAAAAGGAAAAAAATGCATTGCCCATGTAAGATATGATTTATTTTCTGTGCTTGTTCAGTATCTTAAGAGGTTCTTACTGGCTATTACTTTAATTTCTGACATCAAAGGAAATATTTCACTTCTACTACTGAGTGTTTAGTACTGTTATTAACAGGTCTCCAGGCAGTGAACATCTCTCATCACAGGACAATTACTTTACTACCGTCTTGTCTTTTAAGCAGTGGTTTAACTGATGCAAAAGCAACAGGCTACACATTGAAGACAAGAAGTAATAGTCCATGCATAGCTTTCCCTGTCCTTGCAGAAATCCAATTAGTATCACACCTTTGATAACTGCCCCTTGTATTGCTTTTTAATGGCTCCCAAACTAGTATTGAATTGAGACTTGGAACACAAAGCGAAAAAAACCAAAATGCTGTATTTGATTACAAGTAGATAGAATCAGATTAGATATATGAAAGTGAGTAGGACTATTCTTTCCCTAATGTTTCACCTCCGTCCCTTTCCCTGAGCAAGTTAAGCACAGATCTCTCCTTATTTTTCTCAACATGACCTTGGAAGATGCCCTTTATTCCTCCTTGATTATGCACAAATTACTTCCAATGTCCTTTCTAACTCCATGAAAGCTGGAAAATACTTGGATGTGGCAGCTGTAGTTGACCACACACCTTCCTTATCAATTATTTCACATATCTAATCATGGCAGCACCCCACAAAGCAAGAAAGGAAGATGAAATGAGAACTATTTGAAAGGGAAATTAATCAATTGCATATTGATTTTGAAATTACTACTTTAGTGTCTTCATTACACAGCCAACGTACAATAGTCTTATTGAACATGGCTTTCCAAAAGTAATAAAAACTAAGTATTAAACACATTAAGCATCTGCAAAATAAGATTTCTCACAAGTAGCTAATTATTCCCCCCCAAAGAAATTATTTTATTTCTAGATCATACAGAACATAAAATTGATTACTATAGATGCTTCTTTGGAAGACATCAATTTACGCTACTAACCATTTCTAATGTAAAGCAACTTAAAAACAATCTATTTTTAATCTTCAAACATGTTTCACAGACCTAATGTTCTGAAAGATTAAAATGAAGTTCATGACTGAAAAATGTAAGCCAGGAGAAGCAGCAAACAATTGAAAACAACTAAAGTGGAGAACTTAAGGAACTGAATTTGCTAGAAAAAGAAGTACATTTTAGCATACTAAGTGAAAACTGATGTCTGATTTCTAAACTTTCAGATATGCCCCAGTCAAAGAAAAACGGGGAAAAAGGCCTCGACTGCTACCTAGGGTATATTACCTACTCTTGTTAAACAAGCAAGGGTAAAACCACATAACCAGCTTACAATGCACTGACAAGTAGTAGTAAAAAGGTGAGCTCCACTACAAATGCAAGGTAAAGTTTCACTTGATTCTTTGTTTTACTCAAATCATTTTATCCATCAACTGGTCAGGCTAACAGCTCAGCTTCTGCGCTCAGCTGACAGGTAGTTAAGTTATTAAATCACAGCAATTTGGCTGGACATCCTCTAGTTTCTTTTCCCTCTATCATTTCTCCTCAGGCAATCAGACTGTCTCTTCTGCTTAAAAACGCTTTACAGTCAACTGATTGACCTGTCTCTTCTCTCAGGTGACCAGTGGCAGAACCAGAGGGCATGGACTTAAGCTTCGTCAGGGAAAGTTTAGACTTGATATGAGGAAAAAGTTCTTCACTGAAAGGGTGATTGGCCATTGGAATGGGCTGCCCAGGGAGGTGGTGGAGTCACCGACCCTGGAGGTGTTTAAGGGGAGACTGGATGAGGCACTGAGTGCCATGGTTTAGATAATGGTTGGTGTTAGTGTTGGTGTTAGTGTTAGGTTATAGGTTGGACTTGATGATCTCAGAGGTCCTTTCCAACCTTGTGATACTGTGATACTGTGATTATCAAGGAGAAAGGAATGAGTTTGTGCAAGTCCTTCTCAAAGCAGTTCAGGATCAGAAAGAACAGCAAACCACAAAAGTGTGCAGAAAAAACACTGACATTACCAGCATTTTTTTGAAGAAGAAAAATCCTCTAAAGTAACTATAATTTTCAGTTCATCGTGTCCCTTTAAACTCAGTGAGGGAAATAAATGCTTGTCTTCAATTATCTCACAGCACTGAAATTTTCAAAAGAAGCACCTTTTGCTTTAAGAACAGTTGCACTACTGCATTTCTCCAATGCAGTTGGAAACATTTAAATGAAAACCTCAGCTGCACAGTGACAGAACCAGCAACACTGCTTGGCTCCACTGCAATAAGACAATGAACAGTTCAAAGACAAATATTTGTCACTCAGAGACTTGAAAAACAGAAAACACTTCCTCCCCTTCTATTGCCAGGGCACATTTTATAAGGATACCAGTTCCGTGTCTACAGCCTCCCAACAGTTAAATTTTGCAGATGCTGTTAAAGTACAGCAAAACAGCATAAAGGAAGGAAGGTGAGGGAAATCAGTTTAACATGGTAATTTGAAATCATGGTAAACTCAGTATCAATAAAATCTGGGAATCCTGATTAGTAATGTCATCTTTTACTCATGAGAGCGAGACAGAAGCGTTTTAGCAGGAAGGGTTACTTTATTTGTGATTTAATGTTGGAAGCAAAAGGCTTCTCCAGAAAAGAATGAGGACAAGTTTGCTTGGAATTGCACGTGCTGTAAGATAGAGATTTTTCCTGTCCAAGGTGTACGAAATTCTTTAAAACATCAAGGAACTATTTCATTTGATGAGCTGCAAAACAAGCTTTTTAATGAGATGATTGTTGTAGAACTTGAAGAAAATAAAAGCAATAAGTTTTGCCCACATTTTTACTAAACACCTAATTGTAGCTACTGAGCGTTCTCAGAACACTTGGCTACTTTTTAATCATGACCTTAATGTAACTGTACAGGTGTAAGCAATGTTATGAGCAAGTATTCAAGCACTTCAATTGCAGTATGTCATTAGGCTGGACAATCAACTACTCAGCTAACTAAAAAATCAGTAGATTTATGTCATACTTTTGAGTACACTTGCCAAGAATGGCAGTCTAGTATCCTGCACAAATGCCTAACAATTAATATAAACTACTTAATTTCACATATCGCATTTTAAAACTTCAAGAATGCTCTGAAATTTTTGACCGTCTCTTCTTCATCACAGTTAAGAGTTTCACTACAGTCATTGGGAAACGAGCAGTGAAGGAACCACATACAATGCTCATACTAGCATCACAGGATCATAGAATGGTTTGGATTGGAAGGGACTTTAAAGTCCACCCAGCTCCATCTCCCCTGCCATGGGTAGGGACATTTTCCATTAGAGATTAGGTTGCTCAAAGCCTCATCCAACCTGGCCTTGGATATTTCCAGGGATGGGGCATCCCTGACTTCTCTGGGCAAACTGTTCCAGTGCCTTACCACCCTCACAGTAAAAAAATTTCTTCCTAATATCTACTCTAAATCTACCCACTACCCCTCATTCTATCACTGCACTCCCTGATAAAGAGTCCCTCCTTATCTTTCCTGTAGCCCCCTTTAAGTACTGGAGGGTCACTATAAGGTCTCCCATGGAGCCTTCTCTTCTCCAGGCTGAACAACTCCAACTCTCTCAGCCTGTTCCTTATATGGGAGGAGCTCCAGCCCTCCGATCATCTTCATGGCCTCCTCTGGACTCACTCTAACAGATCTGTGTCCTTCCTTCACTGAGGGCTCCAGAACTGGACACAATACTCCAGGTGGGGTCTCATCAGAGTGGAGCAAAGGGGCAGAATCCCATCCCTTGACCTGCTCATCACACTTGTTTTGATTCAGCCCAGACACAGTTGGTTTTCTGGGCTGCAAGCACACATGCTGAGATTCTCACCCACCAACACCCCTAAGTCCTTCTCTTCTACCAAATTTATTCCATAAATAAAAAATATGAAAACTGATGCTTTACAGCAAGGTCAGGGAAACTCTTAAGTGTTTTGATCTCAACTATTAAAAACCTCAAACCCATAAAAAAGCTTGATAAATCACCTGAAAGTCACGATATATGTAAAAACGTAACTGATGTTGATACCCAATTTGCCATTTAGATTTGAGTCTACACAAAGTATTCACAACTTTCAGGTTTATTTTTCTTCTAATCATTTGTAATCACTTCCAACCAGGAAGCAAGACTTCAAGAAAACCTGTTCCAAGAAGTTGCAGGTTGGTAACCCTTAGAACTGAACAGTACCAGGTATCGTTAATCGCCTGGAAACCTTCAGTAACAAATACTCAGCATTGTTCACAGACGGCCTCCTTTACCTCCTCAAAAGCCATTCTGCTTTCTAATAGACAGAACCACATTCAATAGGCAGTGTAACTCATGACAAATCAGGTTTCTATGCTTTCTTCCTCATACTCAAGCATTTGTATCTGGCAAGTTGCAACCCTGCTTTACTGTTAATTCACAAATGGCTCATCAAGGCATGTTTCAGCTAGAGTAGCTAAGTACAGTTGTTAAACTCATTTGTCTCGCCTTTATAGATGGGATTCTTTGATAGCTGGTATTAAGAAATCCCAGAATGATGCCAGAAGTTAAATATTACTAAGCATGCCCAGACGGCAATAATAAAAAAAAAAAGGATAAAGACGTGTTAAAAGTGTTTTTTCCCCTTAACAAAAAGGTTGAAGGCATTTGTCTCTGTGAATTGATTGCCTACAGTGAAAAAAGAAAACAAATAATGGATTAAACAAATCAGCATAGATAGTGTTTTAAATTAAGTGCACATTCTAGGGTTAGAAGGTATTTAAAAACACCTATATAAAATCAGACATATACTATGGGGAAGAGAAAAATAGCTCGTTATCCCACCCATTCCTTCCAAAATTCGTACTGCCAACAAAACCTTCACATACTGTCTCTAAGTATACACAAGACATGTGGGTGATGAAAAAAGTACAATCCAGAAAAGGAGGGAAAGAACACACATTAACATCACATCTCATTAAACAAAGCTTCATGTAATATGTGTTAACTTTCTTTTCCTATGTAGCATTACTAACAAAAGAAACGTTAATTCCCATGTTATGCACATCTTAGGGTTAGAAAAAATACAGTTTCAAACAAGATATTGATATCTAAAATCCCATCTTTTACAGCTAACTTGATTCAGACTTTTAAGATGATAATAAACTGACCTGCACTGGCAATTTTTTCCTTTTATTTCCATCAAGAAAAAAGCTTATTACAGAGAAGTCAGAGAAGCAGCAGTAGGTGGGGAAAAGCAGCCTGCAGATAAAGGGAGTTTGCACCTACAGTACATGGTAACAAACCAAGGTTGGGTTTAAGATGTCCCAGTCACCTTCTTCATTCTTCTGCAATAAACCATTTTGCACACCTCTACACTTCACTGTAGGAAACAATGCACATTTCCTTTTGCTTTCAGTTCCTCTCTTAGCTTCCATTCTCCCTTTCCGCAGTTTACAGACAGATCTGCTCTGTGGAGAAGAGAACTTTGGCAGTCACAAAACTTATGCCCTAAGCCAACCCACTCTTACTTCAATTAACTGACAGTAAGAGGTGCTGAAAACAGGCGACAATTACAACAAAGGTGCCCTGGGTTTTTCATCTTTTAACCAACCCAAGAATCAGTTTTTTCCTAAAGCACAGTAGTTCCTTTTAGAAATAGGGCCTAGCAATGACTGCTTTTGAAGACTGACTATATTTTCCTGGAATGCATGTTCAAGACCTCATGGGTACAGTTTGCTTGAGTTCTATAATTCACTGGCACAAGAGATGATGCTTATGGCTGAAGAGAGGGCTGCTTTTACCCATACATGACTGAGAATCAATAAAATTGCAACCTCAGCTCACTTTCAGTGAAGCAAACTTCTTCCACTGACTTCAGCACAGGCAATATTATTTCAAGAGCTTCTCCCCTTCACAATTACGCTAGGCAAGCAGTTTATATGATAAGGAAACTTTTACAGTTAAATTCTGTCAGGATACACAAGCTATGTTCACTACAGATATTTAAGGAACAAGTTACATAGATCTTATTTCTTACAAGAACACATCTTTCACTGGATGTACCCTCCTCATTTTGTTGGAGGTCTCCAACAGCTATTTTTTGCTGGTCCCACAACACTGCTTGAATTGTAGAGGTCATACTTCTGATCATCCAAACTAGAACATCAGTGCTATATGGTGGTTACTGCTTCCCAGGAGCAGTACAAGAGAGACAGTGTTCATAGCTACACAGGCAAACATCAACTGTGAAATGTGAAGATCGCGACTGATGTCAGCTTTCATGACTATACTGGTGATAAACTGTAGCAGCCGAAAAGCAACTCTGTTTTGCTGCTTCTATTATTAGAAAAGCAACTGCAACGCTGAAGAATGGGACGGCGTGCTGAAATCCTTTTGAAGTACCTTGAGTTCATGAGTCAGACCACTCACAGAAGGAGCAAGATGTACAGCACATTCCTCCCCAGTGACAGATAAAATACATTAAGTATTAACTACACAGAGGACTATCAATGCATTCATGAACTACTATCTCAAAGCTCTAGTACCTTACGTACTACAAATGTTATAATGGCCAGAAAAAAACAACAGTTTGTCTGAAGCCTAGAAAAACAAGAAGTAAAATAATGGAATAGTCTCACATTTTTTGCCATCATGAAATAATGGGGTTTTTTTACATACTGAAAATCAAAGTCAGGCTTGAAAGTGAAAAACAATCCCAAGCATTTTCGAAGTATGCACAAAAAATTACCTAGTTTGAAGCACAGTCACCGAGGTCCTAAAACGACAGAGGAATCTGAACCAACAATAAATACACTCCAGATTAACTGCTATCACTTCAGTTCCTATGAAGTACCATTTTGGTCACTCCTAGTTACATCATGGAAACATGCACTGACAATCTATGTTCAAAAATGTTTATTTCCAATATAAAAGAATATTTACTGGACTGTCTTTAAAATGACCATAAACTAGAAAGAAGTACATAAGCTAAAGAAGAACTTTTCCTTTTGCTGGAACGTAAGTGACAGAAGCAAAGAACCGTATTTCTACAAAACAATCATCGAAGAGATTCTGAATAGAAGAATCTCAAGCTAAACTGTTTTACAGAGTAAAGGCAAGATTTCCAGTGTACTAAGACTGCACAATTTTATCTGGTGAGAAATCTGCCTTGACAATCACAGGATCACAAATTCACTTGTATGAAAAAATGTCCCAGGAAATTATTGTCCATATGTGTTTTACTGCTCAGTAGACAGATTTGAAATTTTTAAGAAGAACAAAGACAAAACTTGTTCTACCAGTTTGCACTTTCTGTCATTCAACCTCAGGTCAGTGACAATGACAGAAACACCACAGTCAATGCAAAAAGGTCCAGCACTTGCATAAACAGACTCATTTTGTCAGACAAGGCTCTGGCCCTACATTTCAGTCTCTTTCTCTACAAGGATGAGTTTTACAAGAAAGAAAGAATTCTCAGCACTCAAGCACATGACTACATATAGAAATTCACAGAACACTCTTCCATTCTTTTAAAATCCAAGAGTCAAACTCTTGCAGTTTCACTGCTAACATTCATATTTACTCTTAATGAGAAAGTACTCCAAAATCAACTTTGCATAATTTGATACTACAGTCTTGAAAGTCATAGTCAGTGTACTTTCTATTGAAAATACAGTATTTTAAGTTGGCTAAAATACAAAATATATCTCAAGTTCAAAGAAAGTCACATCCGTAAAACTGTTTTAGTAAAAACAGATTGGCTTACCTAGAATTAAAAAGAAAAGTTACAGAATTCAACACCATTACAACAACACTAGCATGTTTCTCTTTGTAATAGGTTAAGCACAACAGAAGAGCAGTGAGAAGAGGAAAGCTTCTTCTCTCTGATTAAAAAACATAGCAGTGCAGCTGGGTAACTAAAAAATGTTACAAACAGAGCTCAATATTATTGTTACCCTTACCATCCTTTCAAGCAGTTAGCTGCAGCTCTGTATTTTAAATAATTTGCACTCAGCAGGTTACTACTGTACTTTACCCATATCCATCTACCTCATCACTGCTGCTGAGCAACTAATGAATCAGGAACAGAGCTGACAAACAGGGTCTGATACAAACACTGACAAGACAGGAGCAACTCAATAGATGTGCCATGGCTTCTTCCCCCCAGCTCCTCCCCTTAAAAATTAGAGGTATCTTCACAAAAATTCCCATCTGGACCTGGAGAAACAGTTCCTTCCTGGGTTCAAGTCAGGATTTAGAGGCAGGCCTCCTCTCTATATACAACTGAAAAGAACAAGAAACAAAATGGCAGGAAAGGGGAAAAAGCCATTTAGAGCACAAAAAGGGGAGTGTAAAATTCATTATGTCAACACTGGGACTTGAGATTTAAGAACAGAAGTTGTAGGAGAGAAAATCATTACCTCCAGCAGCACAAAGTCCAGATGGAGGCCAGTTACCAGGGCCGTATGCCAGGGCTGATACTGGGACCACTACTGTTGAACGTCCTCTTTAGTGCCTGAACAACAGGACAGGGTGCACCACCTGCAGCAAGTCTGCAGACAATGCAGAACTTGGGAGAAGTGGTTGGTAAAGGCAGATGGCTGCCATTCAGAGGGATTCAGGACAGGCTGGTGAAATGAGACAACAGGAAAGTCAGGGAGTTCAACAAGGGAAAGTGTCAAGTCCCACGCCTTGGGAATGACTCTGCAGAAAAAGTCCTGGGGTCCCAGTGAACAAGCTAACCACGAGCCAGAAATGCAGCATCACAGCAAGGCAAACAGTACTCTGGGCTGCATTAGGAAAAGCGTTGCCAGCAGGAGGAGGGATGTGGTCCCTCCCCTCTGCACAAGGGGGAGGGAGGCCTGAGGAGGCCACACCTGGAACACTGGGTCCAGTTCTGGGCTCTTCAGTAATATACAAAATGTAGACTTACTAGACTGAGTCCAAAAAAATGCCACTAAGATCATTAAGGGACTGAAGCGTCTTTCATACAAGGGAGGTTGAGGGAGCTGGGACCGACTGTTCAGCCTGGAGAAGAAAAGGCTCTGGACGAGGAACCTTACTCATACATAAGTGCCCAATGGAGATGTGGAAAGAGTAGTACAGAAGACACAGAATCAAGAGTCATTTAGATTGGAAAAGACCTTTAAGATCATCAAGTCCAATTGTAAACCTAACACTGCCAAATTCACCACTAAACCATGTCCCTAAGCACCTCATCTACATATCTTTTAAGTACCTCCAGAGACGGTGACCCAAACACTTCCCTGGGCAGCCTGTTCCAATGCTTCACAATCCTTTTGGCAAAGTAATTTTTCCCTAACATCCAATCTAAACCTCTCCTCATGCAACTTGAGGCCATTACCTCTCATCTTATCACCTGTCACTTGGAAAAAAAACATCAACACCTGCCTCGCTACCACCTCCTTTCAGGTAGTTGTAGACAGCCTCCTCTTCTCCAGACTAAAAAAACCTCAGTCCCCTCAGCTGCTTCTGATAGGACTTGTGCTCTCATTTACTCCGAAAGTCAATAGCTGCTAACAGTTACCTTGTGCAGGTTTCAATTTATCTGCGTAACTGTTTGTTCCTTGTAGAGTATAACCTGCCTGGCACAAGTAATCCAATGAAGGTACTCACTAAAACCTTCAGTTTCATTTTGTCTCTTCCCTCTTGTCTCGCACTGCCTATGCTTGCTAAGGACTTCCACCAGCTCCCTCAGTAGCCTTAGGTGGATCCCATCTGGCCTCACAGACTATTGTATGTCCAAGTTGTGTAGCAGTGTGCTAACAATTTCCTAGTGGATTACAAAGGCTCCATGCTGCTCCCTGCCCCTGTCTTCCAATTCAGAGGTCCAGGTACCCAGAGAACAATTGGTCTTATTATTGAAGACTGAGGCAAAGAAGGCATTCAGTACCTGAGCCTCTTCCTGAACCTTTGTCACTATCGTTCCCCTGGCATCTAATAAGGGCTGGAGATTCTCCTTATCCCTCCTTTTGCTGCTAATATATTTATAGAAACATTTCATTATTGTCCTTAACCACAGTAGCCAGATTAAGCTCTAGTTAGGCTTTGGCCCTTCTAATTTTCTTCCTGGAACAATTAATACTTAGTCAGAATCTTTCCTGCGGTAACCAATGACAGGTTGAGAGCCAACGGGCACCAGCTGAAATACAGGAAATCCCACTTCAAGACAAGGAAAAAAAGAAAACCATCCTTTTTTGCTATAAGAGTGATCAAACACTGGCACACATTGCACAACAAAGTTGTGGATTGTTCATCCTTGGAGACATTCACAACCTGAGTGGACATGAACCTGGGCAACCCGTTCTACCTATCCTTGTTTTGAGCAGGGGGTTTGACTAGATTATTCTCAGAGGTCCCTTCTCACCTAAACAATTCTATGACTCTGTAATCTACAGCCTGATGTCAGGAAGAAAATCCTAGTGTTAAAGAAATCTTAGTGAATACCTTCAACTACAACAAAACCTATACTTGATACTGTGGCATGAAAAGGAGCAGCCTTTGCAGTCCAAAAGCACGTTACAAATACTAACTGGCAAGGTTTTTCTAACTTATTGCTGCAGAACTGCAGAAAAGAAATAAATTTGAAGGATAGTTCAAACTTTAATCATGGAAGAATCAGAACACGATTCAGCTGGGATCATGAGATCCATGTAAAAAGGTGGGGCCTGTAACCAACACCACAAACTTGAGGCAAAAATATATTTTAGCCAGATTAAGTCATTGTGTTCACTGCTCTAAAGTCATGAGATCATCACCCAAAGAAAGAGATCTGCATCTGAACCTCCTTTATGTGTATCATTAGCTATATTATAAAATACTATGGCAAATTATACTACTCTATTGAGACTGGTTTTCTGCCTGTCAAAAACAAAGCAAACCTCAAATTGAGCTACTTTAAGTTACTCAAGCACCATGACATTAAAATTACTACTTACCACTCATATATAGCTACTGAAACCTACTTAAACTTAAAACTTAGAGTAGTAATGAGTAAACAAAATTTTAAAAAAGCATGTAAAGCGGGAAGGCCTAAATTATTTCCCCTTCCACCTTTATCTAAGCTATAGCCTATTTTTCCTATTTTGGGCAAGTTGCTCTAATATCTGAGAAGCAAGGGAGAGCCAGTGCAACATCATGTGAGCATCTGTGCTGGTGAAAAAAAAAAGTAAATTAAAAAAAGGGGGCAGTGGGGGCAAGACAGCACAATCAGAGCTATCAGAAGAAGGCAGGATGACAGGGCAGCAAGCACAAGTTCAACTACAATGAATCTTTATGGAACTTTGGTGTGCTGTGCTGGAAGCCCTGCCAGGCAACTCCTTTTTGGCCCAACGTGCAGAGCATAACCAGCACTGCCTTCTAAATTCTTAATAATTTCTTTTAAAATAAACAAAATTTCTAGACTTGTTGTGGACTTTAGGCCATCCAAAATGTAGAGTTTTGTTCTAGCATTCTTTAAAAGAACATGTTTGAAACATGCAACCTCTCACACGTCTCCTTTTTTCCTGTAAGCTTAAGTACAGAAAAGAAAGATAAACATCCTTGTAACCATTTGCTACAAGAACTGCTATTCCGGCAGGGGCAGCAGGATGGCTGCTTGTGAAAAATCCCATCAGGGTAATGGTCTATGCAAAGCAAATGACTTGTGAAACAGCAGTCCTGCTTCCCCCAGAGGTAATTACCTCTTTCACAGTCAGGGGAATGGCTGAAATCTGCTTTGCAGCCTTAGCTGTTAATTCCAAGGATCTTGATCAAAACAGAAAAAGATGCAAACTAGCTGGTCTACTGCAAGCTGGCTAAAACAAACTAATAATCAACAAGCCATAGTACAGGACCACAGCACTCCCAGTTCCCATTCAACTGTTTGGTTGCTTACACAGAGCTATGCATTGAAACACCAGAGGACTTTCTACTAGGACTCAAACTTTTTTCTTTATACAAGAGAAACAGTCTGCACTGTATAGTCCAGATAAATACAAACAATGGGGAAACTGGACAGACTCCACTGGAAACAAATGCACCCACAAGACAGAAATAAGACATCAAACAAGTAATAGGGGAAAACCTGTAATTCTGTTTCAACAAAAAGTCATGAGCAGAGTCTGGTTGCTATAAAAAAAATAAAAATAATTTATTTTCATAAATAGGTAAATAGATAGGGGCAACCCATGTTAGGTATTTTGCTTTCAAAGCAAACAGATTTGAGTCCTTACCGCTTCTGGATAGCAACGCATAAGACTCGAAGGAACTTGTTACAAGAAGTTTAAGTATATTCCATGCTAACTCCCCAGAATTAACTCCTGATAAAGCCTGTAAAAAAATTTCACTGTTATTTAAGGGGGGAGCAAGTTCTATTACAACAAAGTTCCGTGAAAATTACTGCTTAGCTCTTGGTTTTTTTAAAAAAAAAAAAAAAAGTGAGGCATTTTGAAAACCATAGTTGTAATCATATGGAAGATTCTGCTCCTACTTATTCTAAATTTCCAAGTCAGGCTAGTTGAAAACATAGCTTTAAAAAGCAAGTAACTGGTGGCATATAGCAATGAACTTGCACAGGAAGAGATGACTATTTCCTCTCCTTCTAAGACTCGTAGACTGGAAGGCATGACTTCAATCACTAGTTTTCTTGACTTGACCCTTCAGCCAACAATGTTGTTACTGGAAATCAGGATTCTGATTATTGCATGGCAATAACTGTAGCCAAGAAACTAAGCTAGCACATTTTTGCTGGTACAATGCAGCAAATGCTTCAAGCCAACAAAGCATCTTACCATTTATAAATTTACCCCAGGTTATCCTATACCAGTTCAGCAACTCATGTGGCCATGTTTCAGGTTGCCAGTAAACAGAAGTCCATTACCATAAAATCAGAAGCGGTATCTTTAACAGCACACTCAGACTGTCACAAATTAAGCAATTAGCTAGAAAAAAACCAGCCTCTCTTACTAGATTATTCTCGCTGATGTACCTCAAAGCAGCAGCAGAAAGTTTACTGTTCCTAATTTTAAAAAAAGTTTAGCTGTCTGGCATCTGTTACTATTAAAAAACATATAATCCTCTTACACCTGCTGCCAGCTGCAAAAAATACCTTGGATTTGTGGCCGACAGTCTTACTGCGAGTTTCAGTAGTACTTTTTATTGACATAGAACGGTCAGGCTTGTCAAACAAATTCATTCAAATATTCTGAATGGTTGGCTCCAACGGCTACCCTTCATTATCCGTGCACAGACTAATATTCAATGCACATTTCAATGAAATAGCCAGGTCCCAAGTTTTACATAAGCTGCTCTAGTGATAGTAATTGAGCATTCTCTTCCTCTCTTCTCCTTCCTCAAATTAAAAAAAATCATATTTCAAATCTAAATGGTTTTCTATACACTGGGAGCAAATGGTACAAAAGACAGCAGACAACTGCTGGGGAAACAAAAAAAGAAAAAGAACAGCCTTCAAGTGTACTTCAATTAAAAAAAGCACTTCAATGCAGAACAGTTTCACTGGAGAGCACTAGTAAAGGGGCTGAACAATAGTGTTGTGAAAGAGACTGTGGAATTCAACTTCTCCATTTCCAATACAGCAAGTGTGCCACAAATGCAAGAAGATATCACAATCTCAAAATTCCACTTTACAACTACATGATCAATGTGAATACCCCTAAGTCTGTGCACTTTACATGCAACGTGTCATGACCTTTGGTTACAAGTGCCTTGGATACCTCAGGAAGCACTCTACCAGGTGTTACAAATCACTCTTTCCTTAGACAAAAAGAAATTCATTTCGGCTACAAAAAAGTCTAGCACTCCCACAGACCAAGAGCTTTAGTCAATACACTTCAGATATCAAATTCTACCTACCCAACCAAATCCTCTAAGAAACGAAACCCCGCATCAAAGCAAACCCAGTGAGTGACCAGACACTCACAATTTCCACATTGTTTTCACAAAGTATCAGGACAGAGTGGTAATGGGACTGGAAGAGGAATGAGCAAGCCACCTACTAAGGCTCTTTCTTCACCACAGCAGCTACCCAAATGACCCTTAGCCTTCCTACAGTAACACCCAGTGACACCACTGTGGTTACATAAAAGCTCTGCATTTTAGCTTTTAAACTTAAGTAGGCTGTTAACACATTAGCAAAGAATGTAAGCAATAAGGGGCAAGTTTTTCTCCCTCTGAAACAGATGAGGGACAAAAGTGCTTCTCCAGCCTGGCAAATCTTGCCAAACTCCAGAAGTCCAAGGTAGACCTCAAAAGATCTTTAAACACACCCAAGACAACAGAATTACTTGGGCAAAGGCCTTGCTGTTGTCACATTCTCTACGTAACAAGGTTAAAAGACTGACGTATGAGGTTTGATGATACAAACAGAAGAGTTTCAAATTAAAAAAAAAAAAAAACATTCACCTGTTTTCATGTAATCCACTAAATGCAATATGCTTAACAGACATTTTTATTAACCATATCTGCATCTGAAAGCATTTTTACAAATGCAACTGAACTTCATCAGTCCTTCATGTTACATTAGTGTATACACAGGCTACAGTTATATTTATTTCTGAGTAAAGCTGTTGCTAGGAGCAACAACAACTGAATTTTATGCCAGAGATGAGGACAGGAAATAAAAATGGATATGAATGAAGAATGCATGTGGAAAGGAAAATTGCAGTTACCAGAGCTGGAGTTTTGCCAGGCTATACGTATATATTAATGCATATCAAAATAGAATAGGTTCAGGTACAAAACCTCAAGAGGCCACATTTCTAATGTAATAACCTTTGCATGTGCTATACAGTGGTACAGAACCCTTCTTGACAGACTATCAAGCTGCTTATCACCCACACCACTGTGTTCTGCCAGGTCTCCCACAAAACACTCAATAATACCTCAAGCCTCATATTTCTACAAATTCTTGGATCAGATTCATAACTGCCTCTTTGGTTCTACCCTACCTACAGTAATCCAACCATCACTGTTCTTGAGAGTTTAGGTCAGGTTGCTATCCTTCCAGTCCCATACCAACTTCTATTTTACATGCAGAACAGAAAGTCTTAAAACCACAATACTTGAATTTTTTCACCTCCTTTTTCTCATATTAAGACTAAACAGTTACCTGCATATTCCTTTTGGATCTAAAAGGCTTTGATAAAGTGGACTAAACATCTTTGAAAGCAAAGAATGCTGCTTCACACACTGTCTGGCACTGCCAGATTAACATGTTATTCCAGAAGCAGAAATAACAAAACCTGGCTTCCTTAAAGACTTGTTGTCTAACCTCTCCTTCCTCAATGGGCTCGACAAGGTATGCCAGCACTCTGGCAAATCAAAAACCATCAGTGTGCTGGCTGGACATGCAGTAGATGTCAAGAGACATACAATGGCCAACTTGCACTACTCCCAGGTGAAGCCTAACATGGGTTTCTCTGTACTCCACTCAGCCGCCAGTTCTCACAAAACTCCTGAGGACACCATTATGGCTGAAATCTGAACCATCTGGTCCATCGCAGACAAATTTGCAAGGAAGCAAATCAAAAGAGTGGGAGGGCTGAGAGAAAATAGCTGTTAAATCCCATCAGGAAATTATGCTTAAAACAGTCACATTTATCTACGAAGATAATAAAATACCAAAGTCACCAAATTACATTAAAATGATGTTCAATGGCAACCCTAAACATCTCAAAAATAACTGATGCTTAAATTAATAAAAAACATGCATTTTTAATATTAATTTTTTGTTTCAGTTCCGGCAAGCACAAACAGACACTACAGACTTTCACAGAAACAGCATATGCTTGTAACTTCAAGATGCCAGGAGACAAATGAAACTAAATTAAAAAGCCTCAGACAAAATCCTCCTTATTGCCACCAAAAAACCCACATCCACAAGCATTCATACTATTGTCCTAGTGATTCACCTTCCCAAAACCCACGTCCTCCCAAACAGCAGCAGTGCTGGCCCTTGCTCTTACAACACCATTTCTATTTTTAGCTCTACATAAGTGAGGAGGAGCAATAAAGCAACTAATCTTTCCTCTCCCCCTTTACTTAAATTACAAAACTGAGGTGAATCTCTAAGCTAGTTTAAACTACTGCACTCCTTAAGCAGGGACAATTCTTTACCTTTTAGAACTAAAATGTTTAAAAAACGTCTTCAGTTTATGTAGTATGACTTAAAAGAAGTAACACGATTTCACTATCCTGCAAAGTAAGTATTTGTGAAAAGACATAATGAATAAGTATTGAAGAAAAAAACCAAACATAATCCCCAAGCATTGTTTATTAAAGACTTGGATTTTCTACCTTGCAATGACACTAAAAGTACCCTTCTTCACACAGAGAGAGGGACATGGCATGTTTTCTACTCTATTCTGCCCAGCAAACAGAATCACTGAATTTTCCAATTCAGTGCTGATTCAAATTCAGCTGTGAATGAAACTGTTGTATTTGATTTCAACTTGCACTAATAAAATTGTTAACCCTCTCAGAACTCCTTCTTAATTCTTCAGTAGCTTTAAAACAGACAAAACCAACAAAGAGTGAAGCGGAAGCACGGATAATTTTTACTATTATTCTCCATCTGTAAAAAAAAAAAAAATGACAGAATGTACAGCTGTGCACTGAGCTAAAACTTTCCTTAAGCTCTCCACCATGATACCAATCTCTCTCCTAAACTCCTGTTTTACTTAAATGCTTACTTTGGACTGTTCAGCACCAAACAAAAGCTGCATTTTGTTGGCTATTCACACACCTTAAGTACTTATAAAGTTCTTAACAATTATCTCTGTAGCTGACAAACTCAAACAGTACCCGTACAGAACTTCAGAGGAACTCCACAGCAAAGTTTCCATCAAATGAACACTGGTTTTAATTCCTTTATTGAGCAGTTTTGAGTTTATGATAACCCTTTGTTCTCACTCCATGCTTAGTTCCCTTCTCTGAAGGAACTTAGCAGAAGGTATTTTTTCAGTCTAAACACACTAACCAGTTAACAAAATAGTAAGAAAAGGTGGTCTTCTTCAGTTACATTCTATTCACATACTAGAGCCCTGTCCTGCACAGGACTGCCTTCTTGTATTGGGGCCATAAGCAGCAGGTTCAACACACTAAAGCTGGTACTGGCATCAAAAGATGGAGTTTCTTGCTCTTTCACTTCGCTACTTGTACCTACCTCCTCCTTTTATTGCTCCCACAAAATGAACTGGGTTAGGGGCCACGTTTTGTAAGTCAACCAGGAAAAAAAAAAAAAAAAAAGGCGGTGGGGAGTTCTAGTGTGGGTCAGGGCTGTGATCCAGATTACCACACAATCGTGAAACTATGTGGCCGATAAGACTGAAGCAGCAGTGGTAGGATGAGTCTGAAAGGCTGGGACTGGCTTTCCTCAGTGGTGCTCCCTGCTTGAAATGCTTCAGGGGCAGGACAGGGGGAGAAAAAAAGAAATACAGCTTCACATGCAGAATCCCTCACAGGGGTAATGGAAAATTTTTAGAAATGCAAACATATTAGCCTTATTTATTTCAGTAACTGCATATACAAATGGCTGGACTATTGTCTTAACTGTGGCGACTGCAGCAGCAGTGCAATTAGATGCCTACGCAATCCTGCATTTGACATGTCATCTTACCCATTAGAGTTTATATTCCACTGTAATAAATGCAAGCAGATTACATATCTCGGAGCTGTATTTTGGCTCAGTTCATACTGGAAAGTTACACCACTAAGCTTATATTCCATAAAGGATTTACTAACTACTCTGTCTAATTAAGGTTGCACAACTCTTCCATTTTTAAGATCCTGTTTTCAGCCACTTAAAACCTTGCCAAACTAACTTTTGGCAAGACTTCTCTGTCCGTCACACACACTCGACAAAGAAAGGGAAAGTGATATCTCTGTTCATCTGTTTGAGTTTCATTCTAAAACAGTAATTTCCCAGAAAAAAATGACAGAGAAAAAAGTCTTTATCAACACTGAACATTTTTTCCTCCAGTTTTCTTGAAAGGTTCAAAGAGACATCTATTATTGAGAACTTTGAATTATAATGAGAAATTGCAACTTTGACGTAAAGGTATCATCTCTGATAGTTCCAATACGGACAATCACACTGTTGAAGTGGAAAAAAATTCCTTCTGCATACACTTTGCAAAGACTTTGTGGACAAAGCATCTAACTCCCTAAGATGTTGCCTCTCCAAATCAGAGCTGGACAAAAGCTTTCTTGTTATTATTTCACAGAGTTCCTAAAAGCCTACCATCAAGAAAAAGAATGAGAAGAGGTATGGAGAACAGAGACACATCTCTCAGGTATTCTTAGTCATATCCTTTCAGGCACTCAACCAGCAACAAAGGGAGAAGTAAGGTGACCAGTGTGAACAGAGACACAAAAAACAAAGGCCCAGAAGAATTAGGAAGGATAAAAACGCATCCTAAAAGCAGCAAACAGCCATAAGCAGGAACCGTACTCAGAATTCCCAAAACGTTGTCTTCTATGTGGGCTGTTAGCACATATACTAATACAGAAGCATCCCACAGCCATTCCTGGACTTTAAAGTAAGTAATCACACCTTTCTGCAAACATATTCCTCAATGTTTTCATCTTTAAAGTAAGTAATCACACCTTTCTGCAAACATATTCCTCAATGTTTTCATCTTTACTATCCCTAGGCAGATGTGACAGATTTGGTATGCACACAATAGGTTTTTATTATCCAGAGTAGGTGAAACAAGAGCAGAGACTAACCCACTCTAAAACAAAGGGACATGAATAGCAAACCAACAAAAATATCACCAGCAAAAACACAATAGTGTGGGCTTTTAGTCTAACTTCTGTGCCAGAAAGCAGTAGTTTCCCAAAGATAAAATTCAGAGACCATTTTCACTACCTAATCTTTTGGAATGGTCCTTTATAGTTAAATGACACAATAGGAAAATGAAATGTTAGCTTTACTGCTTTCGACATGTTGCTGACACTGGATGAACTATAATACAAAGAAGTACGTTAAAGCCTGTAATTCATGTTTCAGAAAGGAGAGATGGGAATTTCCTGGTGCAATTTTACATGTTATTAAAATAGGACAAGGGTCCTAGCACTCTTTGCAAACAGACATCACTTGCACAGAGAAGCAGACAGTAAGTTCACTGTACCGCTGACCTATTCTTACACAAAGGCACAATGAGTCCTTGCTCAGAGGCCAAGGTAGATACAGCTTCAACGTCCCCAACTCATTCAACTCTTACCTTTTCTTATCAAGACTGCTTACAAATTACACACAAACTTCCTCTTACCAACAGCAAAATAAACTCAAAGATCCCTGCTTGATCTCAGCATAACCTACAGATAAACCATACACATCAGAGAAAGCTGCATTTAAGCCAAGAACTACCTAGAAACTAAACCACGTAGCCATAGCATAAACCAAAAGTTTGTGTGTTACATTGCTAATCCAGATCTACTGAGTCACAGTAGATATTTTTTTCATATTAAAAGAAATCAAAAAAACAAGAACAATTTCTACATTTCACCCACTGCCTAACCTTGAAAACATGAGTTGTTTCCCTGACACCCTGCCCTACCCAGTCCTCAGAGCAGCGACCAGTTCCGAAAACAGAATATTGCCAGTTAAAAATCACACTGTAAAAACAGAGGAGAGTAGAAAACAATGGCAAGGTTACAGAGATAGATAGGTCTCCCTGAAATAACACCTTCTGCCCTATTTGGGGAAAAAAATGTACTTTATCTCATCTGCTGTTCTACAGCTTCTGCTACACTTCCTGCCTGAGAAAAGGGCACTTGTCATGAGAAGCAGTGCAGACAGCACACAATGCCTGCACCAAGAAAGTGTTGTCACAGCAACTCCACCTGTATATTTTACACTTCTGGAAGACAAAAACATTCACATTCTTAGAGGATTAGAAGAGTTGACGCTGTTGATGATGAAATGTAAACAAAGATTTTGAATTAGAGAAAAAAAAAGTATTACTGCTTGAAAAAATTACAGAGTGGTCACAGTTTAATCATACACACAAATCAGCCAGTAGACGTTAGCTCACTTGAGGGGAGAGGAATGGGGATACAACTAAAAGTCCAAATCTCATTTTACTGTACTTAGCTGAACAGCAGCGAATGAAGAAAGGGAAATTTCCTCACATGACAAAACCAGAATGTTCTTATGGACACTATTAAAATATCACCTTCTCAGCAATGCCTTAGGATTCATTCACTTTTTATTAAGCACTGCATCATTATACCAGTAAGCATACTTACACACACAAAAAAGTCATAGTGGTAAACAGAGCTGTATTACTCTTCCCCTCATTCGCTCACAGCCCACCAACCTGTCCAACATCCTTGCAAGACTGTATGTGATGGCAAAAGGCTGAAACAGAGTGCTTTGTCCAGTTGACCTCTTCACTGGTGGAGCATGAACTACTCCAAGTAGAACTCTCAAGGAGACCTCCTCCCAAGATGCACACAAATCTCCTGACCACATGCACCACTTCTCTGGCACTCCCAACAGGCAGAAGAGCACTGCGGTCACTGCAGACAGAGCACATTCACCCTCCAGCAGCTCCTCCCTGTCCCCATCCAGAGGTACAGGCTGGGCACACACCACTGCTCCCTACAGCGGGACCGAGCTATGTGGGGCAGAGTGAAGCGCAAAAGAAGCATCACGAGTATCAAAACTGCATTGCTAACTGATTACTCTGCTGTTGTAGAAACTTCTAATTGCAATACTGCAACAACACTACCACAGGCTAATCCTAACTTCTGCATTTAGATAGCAGGAGAATACAACTAAAGTTTGCCTGAGCACGTTTAAACAAAGCAAGCTTTTCTCTAGCAGCCCCTTAGCAACTTACATATAGGGATTTTAAATCTCAGTCTGCAATAGTTACTTGCTTGAAGAAGTTCTAATCTAGAAGATAGTTGCTTAAAACTAGTTTTGTAGGCGAGCAGGAAGTCATCAGAAATATCATCACCACAGATAAGCTACATCTCCCTTCCCATTACAACTGCTTCACTATTTAGTGGCTTCTGGTTTACTTGTATATTAAATGACAAATTACAGTACAGGGAAAACAGGTAGTTACCAACAAAGAATCAAGCACTCTTGAGTTTGCTTTTTTTAGAATACATCTTCCAACAAATGCAGGAACATATTTAGTAGTGTTATTCAAAGGTGCCTTTCAAATCACACTAATATGTAGATTCTGAGTGTCCTAAATGAACAGTTCCTACAATGAGAGCAATACAGCTATACAAAAAGCCTTAAAAAAAAAAGGCTTTGAGGAGTTACAAGAACGCCCTTCTGGAAGCATATAAAATAAATAACATAGCTAAATTATCTGAGTGTTCTTCATAAAAAGACACTCAGTCTTCCTTATCGTAAGAAACAGTACAGAGTTCAAGAGAACAGCACAGATATTTATCACACTCTGCCCTTTAAAAATCAAAGCCAAACAATTACACTCATGATGAGTTCTCACTCATCCTTGCATCTTAGGAAGAAAAAGATTAGGGAAAGGAGAGCGACCTTAGCAATTTCTCTTCCTGTTCCTTCGTTTTGCTTGTCCAGTTATACACTATCTCTTTACATAAGAACAAGTGCATCTGCAAACAGAAACACCTACATTGATCAAAAAGCACAGATTAGAGCTGCTGATACAGACACACATCATGTAACTGCTGTGACAGATCTGCTAGGAATCTAGCACGAAAACACAGGTTTATGTGAGGGTGAGGAGAAGGGTCGACCTACTTCATCAGTTTCTTAGCTCTTCCAGCTTTATTCAATAAAATACACCAACAATTATGCAACAGCAGTAAAGCCCGTAAGGAAAATCTAGCACTCACACACTTTTTCATTTAGTGTCGAGCTCTCTCCCACACCTTACAACAAACTTACAGAGAAGGAAAAGTTCGCCCTAAATCTACTCTGCGGGTTGAGTTTAAGTTCCTAACTACAAACTGCTTATGTTACTTCTCACCCAACAGATGACCCAAGCTAGGAAGGGGAAAAGGTAAATTAAAAACTGAAACACACCTTCAATACAAATACAGAAACAGAATAGTACCACCAGTTAAAAGACAAGTAACCTTATTCAGCTGGTTACCCTCTCAACCAACAAAGAACAAGCCCCAAAACTTCACAAACCGCTCTGCTACTCCAAAGAAAATTCCTTAATCTTCTCAATTAATCCATAGAATGCCTACTATCTTGTATTTACTTTTGCAAAGATGGAACATATTGAAGCCTACATTTGATTTAGTTTTTGGAATTGAAAACAGAAGAAAACTGGAACAATGTCTCTTTTGGATGCACCACTGTAAGTCTTAGACACCAAATCTAATAAAGTAGTTTTCAGTTTGGAATTAGTTATGTCATACTCTAGTAAACCAAACGGGACCTTGCAACAGCCTTTTGTAAGTCTATCAGTCAGGAAGTAGACACACAAATTACCCTGTTTATGTATGTTGAAGGCAGAAAGATAACGTTTTCCAAGTTTTTTCTGCATGTGGTGGTGAGCACTTGTGATGGTAAATAAAGAAATGAGCTATTCTTGTTATTTTTTACCTTTCAGTACAACACGTTAATGTCTTGATATCAAATACGATATATTTAAACTGCGATTTCATACAAGCGTTCCCATAAAATCCTCCCCACAACAAAAGCCATGCTTTACAAGGAAAAGTGAAAAGAAGAGCCTCCTTACCCATACAGCATCCCAGAAAACACTCCTGTGTAGCTGTTTGTAAATGATACTTCAAACAAACATACTAAATCATTTCAAGACTGTAAAACAAAGGATTTCAAATTGTCAACAACAATTTGTGTCAGCAACATCAATCAACAGATGCTTCAGGGAGACTCTAGAATATGCAGATCATGCTAAGACCACTTTCAAAGCAATAGGTAAAAGAAACCACACAGTTCTGCAGTCAGCCATAAACCTATCACAAGGAAAATGCTTTCAGAAATCGACAATGGTGTAGCCATGGGAAAATAGCCTGAATTTTAACTAGTACATCCAACATACACAGTGAATCCCTAGGCTCATATGCTGTATGACTTTAGTATTACCATTACGCCCACAAACTTTCTCATTTCCAATTAATAATACATGCATCACCTTGAAAGTCAGTCCTTCCTTTTGGAAGGTTTTTTAGGCAAAAAGTAGACTTTTTAAAAATACCTGCCACTGCAAATGCTATGTGGATGTCTTTTAATGAGCAAATATAAACATATAAAAAGATTTTTAACATGGCATATCTGGAAAAGCTTGAGCTGTACCAGGCAAGGCAATTCTGAAGCAGTGCAATGTTGCAACAGCTGTAGCCTGATAGACCAGAATCTAGCTTGCTGCTGCCACCACCTCCTTAAAAAGAACCGGAAGCTCACCTAGAGTATCCACAGAAACTTTATGTATCTCAGAAAGGCACACAACAGGGTACCAAAAGTACTTCATCAGAGTGGCTTCAGCTCTCGTAGCCTAACAAAAAGAATGCTCCGTGTCAACCCTTACTTTCTGACTCATGAGGAGTCTGACCAGACTCCAGAGCTATATGCTTCCATTCCTTTTTTTTCCTTGTTTACATGGAAAAGACCTGCAAATGCACCCTGGGCAGAAGTGAAGGAAATAATTTTAGGAGTCTTTTGCACTCGGTAGATTCAGTTCCTCCCCTTTACAAGGTCGAACCACATACAAGGAATTAATGCCCATTTTCTCACACAAACTGCAGCAGCCAGGATGAAAATCAGAGCATTTGAGGACATGACTAGAGCCTTCCCGAATATTTCAGTTCACTCCATCACCTTGATGAGCCTATGAATACTAACAAGCAAAAATAAGTTCAGTAATAACTGCAAAGCAAGCATGCAGAGATAAAAAAACCCTACAGACTCTGTAATTAGCTCTGCTAACACCAAATGAAGGGTCATACAGTCAAGAAACATTGTGTACCACTGTATGAAAGAGACTTCCTCTGCTTCCCTCCATTCCGAAGCAGCAGCAAAGACAGTCACTGTTGTAAGGAATAGAAGACCTACTCTTCTGATGAGCTTTGCATCCTGACAGTTTTAAGCGAAGATGATTTAGAGACATATAGCCTTAACAAAGAAAACTTTGGCTCTACCAGCTACACACACAGACCAAATCAACTCTCTTTTAAGGAAATGTACCTTTTCATGTAAGATTAAAACAAAGTGATCAAGATACTTAGGAAAAATGTTTCTCCCAATTACACCAAGACAAAATAATGACTGAGAAACTCTTAACACATAGTAAGTACGTACCTGCAATTAAAAAAATGTTTCAGTAGACTTAGTATATAAGTATATATCGAGAAATATAAAACATCTGTATAAGAAAGCTGAAAGAAAAACACCCCACTTATCCACTATATTCACATACTTTCCATAGTAAAACATCTATGTCTTAGCACTTATTTATATGTTTAGACTTGTACATTTAAAATTAATAAGACATTCTTACCTGTGTATCCTGCCCACCAGCCCCAGGATGCCACCATAGCCAAAAGCCACTTAAATAACACTCCTTCGATATACCAGAAGCTTTTACTATCCAACACTCGGAGTGGCTGCAGCACAATTAAATACAAGACGTAGGATGGAATAGCCACCAGGTTGTTCGCGACCATGAAGGCAAACCTGAGGAGTGCTTTCAGGCAGGTGTAGCCCACCCGCTGGGCTTGCTCCAGGCTTATGGCCATCCTCTTCTTCACAGTGCACGGCTCAGGATTGTCCTGGGGGAGAGGGAACACAAGACACAAGTAGCACTGTCTGAGTGGGACGAGGCTGACAGACCCCGCCACTGCTCAATGGGGACGGCGAAGGCATCACCCCCGCTCCAGGGGCCTCGAAGGGAGCCCCTCAGCGGCTCCCCTGGTCGCAGCTGCCCAGACCCAGCCCGCTCCTGCCTCCACTGCTCACCAGGGAAGGAAGAGAGAAGTGGGCAAAAGGGAGGACAAAACCCCGGCTCCTGCCGGCACCAATAGCGGGCTCCCCTGCCCTCAGCGCCCCTGTCGGGGAGAGGGGGAGACGGGACAGAGACACAAATCGGGGAAGGGGTGGGCGCAACCCTGGTTCCGGGGGGCTTGAAAGGAACTTCTCTGCCCGCAGCTCCCTGGGGGAGGGGGTACACACGAGGGAAGCGGTACACAGACCCGTGAAAGGGGATACACACACACCGGGAAAAGGGGGATGGGGCACACGCACCGAGGAAAGGGACACACACACCCCACACGCACCGGGGGAAGGAGGAAAACACGATGGAGAAAGGACACACACACCACGGAAAAGGGTGGGGGGACACGCGCCGGGGCAGGCGTGGGAGTGGGAACGGGACACACTGGGGAAGAGGAAGGCACTCTCCTTGCTCCGGGGCGCTCGAAGGGAACGGCTCGGCTGGCCGCAGCTCCCCGGGGCGGGGGGACACAGGCGCGGTCCCACCCTGCCTCCATATCCCCCCTCCCCAATCCCCCTAAGCGTGCCGCGCGCTAAGGCAGCAGCCAGAGGCCTCTCCCCGCGCCACCGCGGGACTCACCTCGGCGGAGGCGGGAGCGGCGCGGCGAGGGGAGCTGTGCCCGGCGGCCCCGGCTGGCGGCGGCGCATGGACCCGGCGGGGCGGCCCGGCCGCGCTGCTCGCCTTGCGGCGCCCTGCGGAGAGAGAGGGGGGCGGGAGCGCCGGGCGGGCAGGCGCAGAGCGCGGCTTCACCTCGGTTCGCCCCCTTCCCCTTCCCCTCCCTTCGGGACGCGCCGAGCCCCGGCCCCGTGTGCTGGGGGGGGCGGGCCCTGCACCTGCTGGGGGCGCGGCGCGCGCAGCGTCCGCACCGCGGCGCCACCGCCGCCCCCGCGCGCTGGTGCCGGGCCGCGCTCCCCGCGCCGCCCCGCCCGCTGCGTGCCCGCCGTGACCGCCCGCGCGCACAGAGCGGGGCCGGCCCGGCAGCAGCGCCGCCCCCGCCCGGCAGCGCGGGCTGCGCCCCCTCACACAGACGGACACGCATCCCTACCCAGACAGAGCGGCGCGGAGACACCGCTCTACACAGACACGCGCGCGCACACGGAGACCCCCTACACGCACACTCCTGTGCACGCACACCCAGAGAAACACACCCCGACACTCACATCCCCTAAACCCACACGTACAGAAACACACACACTCCCCTCTACACATACACGCAGAGACAGATGTACACACACTCCTCGTTAACACAACCCCCCACATACACACAGACACCCCGTACACACACCCCCTTACACTTCCCCCCCCCTGCCCCCAAGACAGGTAGACACACAGACAGGCACTTGACAGTGGGGAGCAGAAGGCCCCCCAGCCCCCGGGGGCACCCCCTTAGTCGGCCCGCAGGTCCCTCGGCTCTGCAGAGGGGGCAGAAGCAGGGGCTGCCAGCTCCCTGCTCCCGGCCCAGCCCCAAGTTTCCCCTTGTGAGGCACTGCTTTGGTCCCCTTTGCAGTCGCCTAGGTGAAAGTTCTGTCAAAGGCCCTTCAACCCCACCAGAAATCATACAATTATAGAATGCGTTGGGGTGGAAGGGACTTTTAGAGATGATCTAGTTCCAACTCCCTGCCATGGGCAGGGACACTTCCCACCAGACCAGGTTGTTCAGACCCTCATCCAACCTTGCCTTCAGCACCTCCAGGGATGAGAATCCATGACCTCTGGGCAAACTGTGCCAGTGTTTCACCACCCTCTTCCTAATAGCTAACCTAAATCTCCCCTCTTTCAGCTTAAAACTGTCACTCCTCATAATATCTCTGCACTCCCTGATAAAGAGCCCCTCCCCATCTTTTCTGTGGGCCCCCTTTAAAAAAGGCCGTTCTGGTGCAGACACCAACAGCCCATTGTGTTTCCTCTCTGTACCCATAACTCCTTTTCCATGGTTTTTATAGATCAGCTTCCCCAGCAGCCACACGCACCATCTTCTACGCAGCAGCACTTGACCCCGACTCAGAAGCAGCCAAGGATGGAGATTTGACAGCCCCCTCCAGACAGCCTGTACCCCCACAAAACCACTCCAGAATGAGGAAAGTTTGCTTTCCATGTAACTGCATCATCCCTTGTGGCAATACAGGACTGTTACCTCTTATAGGTTCACTGTGCCCATGCAACACAAGTCTGCTCCGTTCTTCCCTGTAACCCCTTTACAGGCCTCGGCAGAGCACTACAGACCTCCTTCAGCCATCCCGGGACTAACCCAGCCCGTTTCCACAACCTAGTTCAGCTATTATAGTACCTATACTTAGAGGAATGGCTTGTGCAAGTAATTTTAACTCTGTTTGTGTTCTTAAGGAACAGAAACAGTTAAAAAAAAAATGCAGCTACACCTTAAGAAGACGGCATGTTAGTAGGTCTTTTGTGCTGAAGAAAAAGAGAAAATTTTCAAATTGTAATACTTAGACTGAAAAACATATCACTTTCACATACAGACCATGCCATGTCTAAATCTGTTCCACTGTTTCCTAGACAATGAGTCTTCAGAGATTACTGTACCATCAACAGCATTAAACCCCAATCTCCATTCCAGGAAGAAAACAAAACTGAGAATTTAAAAATGCAAACAGCCACATAATGCCCACCATGTTCTATTTGAACAAAACTAAACAAAACGGCTGAATTTCTTGATAAAAAGGACACATCTTGCATAAGTGTTCCCAAGTCTGGGTGTTTTTCTGTCTATGTTATTTTTATTACTAGGTTAAATCTGACAGATGCACTCGGTAATCATAATGGAGTCAGCTTGAGCTGTTTAAAGTGTTACCAGTTTCAGTAAGACTTGGCTTTATTTATTTTATTTTAAATCTCATGCAAACAATTCTGGGCATACACTTGAACTTATTAACGCAGGATTTTGCTCCAAAATCTTTCAGTAGAAAAAGGGTGACTTTAAGGCTATAGTTAAAGTTACCTTTTAATTCTTACATACCAAAAGAAAAATGAAGCCTTTTTTTATATATTATTCCAATATTAAAAATATGAATTATAATTATTTTTGTATCTTTTAATTTTATTCACACTGTAAAACTTGGAATAATATTCTCAAATCTGGTGCATCGAAATGAGGCGCTGCAGAAATTATCTTAGACAACTAATGAATTAGGCAATTTATATTGCCAAAAGGAATCACACATGGGGAAGCAGGCGTACAAAGCATTCTTTGTCAATGACTGCCTTAAAGCTTAGGAAGATGCGGTTTAGCATTTTGCTGAATGAGCCAGTAGCAAAGATCCACCCCTGTTTCTCAGCTCCTGGCCTTCACACGGACAACACAAGTCCTAGGGAGCATGCACAATGCCATACACTCCTCATGGATCTCAAGAAGCCTGCTGTCATCCAGTCTGACCCTCTGAAGAATCATTTGTGGTATAAGTACCAAAGTGTGTATAGGTGCCATTACTGCAAACAACAAGAAAGAAACGACTAAGCAGCAGAATTTTTTTTCATTTGGTCAATAACTGTTAATGCTGAAGGCTCAGAGGTTTCACAAATCTTTTTTGTTTTGATTTTTTGTTTTAATTCTGATTTCTGGAAACAACTCCTTGTAATCTGAGCTTCATAAGCTTTCATTATATATTGTTTGCCATTTTACTATTATAAATGCAAGAAGAGGCAGAAGATTAATACAAGCAACTCTCAATTTGTGGCCATTTTAACCATTTATCTTAAGTTTAAATATTTTTTGACTGAACACCCCCCCATACCTATGCCTTTTCAGACTTTTAAAAATACTGACAGGGATATCGCTTCTGGTCATTATAAAAATACATTTTAATGTGCTTATTAACTGGTAGATACAGATACTAACACCGGTGATATTAGGTGATTGACTGATGTCAAGGATTGATGGAGATATTCAAGTTGTCTCTCACTCACCTCCAAAAAGACCTACAGCCCAAAAACACAGAAAAAGAAGCTTAGACTTATTCTAAGAAAAAAACTCCTTATTACTGAGATGGGAATGTTACACAGTAATAAGCAAACACATCTGTCACATTCAATTACTTTAAAAGGTTACCCCAAACAGTATGTAGGTTACTGCAAGGGAGCTGGACGCTCTAGAAGATTGTTAGTTCATACAGTCCGGATTTGATCACTTTACCTGGCTGCAAGATTCACATCAGGTTTTAGTCATAAACTCCTTGAGAGACTTTTGACAAAGATAACATTTTTCATCTCTGGATACACTTCAAAAGTGATTACCCACTGTCGTGGTCATACTGTACTGTTCAATGACACATATTTGCATTCCAGCTTTGCCACAGCATTAGAGCTGCCTGCAAGCATAGCTGCAAGGAGGGAATGCACTGCCCATTCAAGTAGTCCACCAGTCACAGAGGCATGGATAACCATAATGAAATCCAGATTCAAAGCTGTAAACGCCAAACCAGCTAAAAGATATGTTTCTGCAGCTCAGAAACAGCAAGTTTTAGAATGCTTCTGAACCTCTGTCTGGGTCAAAGATTAGGAAATAAAAAGCTTCTCATTTGTCCAGACTATATTCAATCAATTCTCCCTGCTTGCTTTCCTTGTATCAAGCTGAAGTCACAGATGCCATATGGTCAAAGAGAAAAGGGTTAGGAGGATACACTCATGATGATGACACTAAAACCAAAATTGCCTTTAAAAAGAATAAAGGCTGGTCATACAGAGAGCAAATACAAGAAATAGCCTGAGAAATCTCGGAAGTTCTACAGAGCAGAAAAAACATACTCTTTCCAAACTCTCAGAAAAAGCAACTTGCTATTTGGGAAATTGTGTAAAATTTTATTTAAAAAAAATATAGCATGATAAGAGATGAAAGTAGACAAAATTGCCATAAGGAGCTACAAAGATGGGAGCACATGAAGAGCACATACTGCTGGAAGATGCTTGACATGAAACAGAGCATATACTCAAGGGGGCATAAATCTGAAAAACATCTCAAGTGAATGAAGTAGTTAGCATTGGATTTGAAAAATAACATTTTAAAGAACCACCAAGAAGAAATTACCTATGTTTTCTATAGGCTACAATAAAGAAAGAAGGGAAAGAACTGGTAAGGAAAAAAGTAAACAAATAAAAGGGAGGAAGTTGTGGGCCCTTTTAAAAAAAAAAAAAAGGAAAGATAATGAAATTTTAAACTCCAGTGCTGAGCTGCTTTACGGAACATCAGATGCCCTGGTGTGGAGGATTTTGCATTGCTGTCTTCAGAACATTAAACATTTCATTGTCATAGTAATAGTTAAACCTTCCAAAATATTCTGTAACAGTAGCTGTCATTATGTCCTCTGTATGAGAGGCATAATCACCTCCACTCTCCAAATGAATGTGCAAGTTTAAAGGACAGCTTCAGTCACTCCATCTCTACCAGCTGTACCTCAGGAGGAACAGAAGATACATGCTTGTTGAAGCCCCTTGATCTTTAGTGGCAAGCTATTCTTATGTCTTTTCTCTTACTCATCCAACAGCAGACCATAATTGAAATCTGTACTTTCAGTAGCCTTTTAGACACACGAGTTTCTTTTGAAGACTCGCATCCCATTATCACACACAAAATGCAAAAACCAGCCCATTGTCCTTCTCTGATTTTTCTCTGGGAAGTAAATGTTATCAGACTATTTGTCCTTTTGGTCAAAGATACTTTTATTTGCATCTTAAGGACACTTCAGGGTAAAATGGAGGAGCTGTTAAAGTGGAAGTAAATTGTGGCATTGACTTTAATACCCATTACGTTCCTGTGTTCATGTAAGAAGGCTTTCGCTCACTTGACAGGGGGCTCAGTCCCCTAACGATCTCCCTTCCCTTGCCCCCTAACCCAGATTGCACATGCAGGATCTGTCACCAAGACCATCCAGCTGCAGACAAGTCAGCCTTGCCAGTTCCTGTAGTTCTAGTATACAGAGTTCTCATTTTTTCTCAATTTCTAATATTTCAATCTCTCGGATGACAGCCTAGGTTTTGCCCCATTAAAAAATTATAGGCCTCAAAAAATATTTCACAAATGTGACCAAAAATTTCAGGCTTTTGATAAATGCACACTTATTTTCTCCTCTCTGTTATCTTCATCTGATATCAGGCCTCAGACAGTGTTAGTTCTAGGAAGACTGCAGGGTGCCAGTTTAAGGCCTTGAGTTGTTTCAGGGCCATTTCTTCCTGGGTACAAAGAAGATTTAGTGGCTTTACACAAACAATCTATATAAACACACAACCGAATAAACCAAAGAATCCAAAGTTATTGCTAGAGTAAGAGAGAATAAACAAACAGAAGGTATTTCTTCTGTGTAAATAAAAGTAGCATTGAAATAGCAGTGTCATGTTGTTCCACCCAAAATCTGTTTTGTTATTTGTTTTTTTTCTTAAATCAGGAATCATTAAATATTACGCAAATTGGATTGTTGTAGTTCTTTGAGTTCATATTTCATTCGAATTTTTTTACAATCCTAAATGAGACCAAATTAACATTTTATAACTGGGTATTATTGAATTTGTAATTTTGCACTAGGGAATTTAATGTAGTTAGACACGGACAGAAGAACAAATTCTGGCTCCAGTGAGTAAACATCCCCTCACATTCCACTCCAGTGCCATGCTTGAAATTCTCTGGAACATAAAGTGAAAATTAAGATTTGACACACCGCTTCTGGGGAGAGCAAGCTGAGCCATAGCCAAGGAGTCCATATGACACAGAAGACATAGCTATGCTAAATTAGTACAAGTACAAATTATCAAGTGTGCTCCTGAGGAAAAGAGAAGACCACTCACATCTAATGCTGGCTCTGGCTACAGTCCCATCATTCCATCTAGCAAGTCCTGCAGCAAAATGAATCTATGTACAGTGAGAAAACTCAAGAACATGTGAACTGCACTCTCCCCACTCTGTGCTTCAGATTGGAGCTCATCTGTTGGATTACAGCTACTAAATTTAATTGGCCAACATAGTTAGGCACTAATTATGGGAATGTATTTTTGTCCCATTTGATAGTTATTTCTTATTTATAACGTATTTTCCAGTGGTTTCTTGAGGCCAAGGCAGTTTCAAAATAGATTTGCTGCGTATGGACACACACAAAGTGACAGTTTGTGAACTCCTTCAGGTGAAGATCATGTTATAAAATTTAGAAGTACTCTGTTATTTATGATTTGTCAAGGGTTGATTTAACTATTTTTGGACACATTTGTTTCCTTTGTAGTACAAAATCAGAGTGATAACCAGTATCTATGCTACTTTCACCACAAAGAATTCAAAGACACTTTACGTTAGAGGAGGGCCATGACATATGATGCTTCAGTCAAGGCTATCCTGATTTCCGAAAAGAATGTGGGTAGATTCATGTCTGAATGTATTTTTCCTACAGCATAGCAAGACCAAATCAAGGAAGTGCAGATCTGGATAAGAACAACACACTCCTCTTTGTTCATGACCTTCACCATTTGTAAAGAAGGTGAAAAACAGAATACACGTCACTTTGGAACCATTTGCCAGTTAGTCAAGAGTAGCAGAAGGCGAGGCAGATGTAACCACCTCTCCTTTTCTTCTACCAGCTATATGCAAATTCCATAATTTTCCACTTAGGCAGCACTGTTAGCTTTTACAACAACGTCACTCTTAGATTTTCCATCTTGATCTATTTTACATAAAATATAAACATCATCTTTATAATATTTTTGTTTGCATTTGGTGTAGGATGTCAGGAATATAAGCCTTGTTGTTGCAGCCACGGGTTCTGTAACGCATATGCAGATCCAGTAAGACTACTTGTAATGTATTTCACAGTTGCCCAGACCAATATCACCTTCAGAAACAGCGAGGTTAGCTCTCAAAAAAAAGTTAGGTTTTAAACTAAACATACCCAACATCTTTCAATGGGAAAAACACTGTTGTTTCTGCTATTACAAGGCCATTTCATACATACTAGATTTTCCCATACCAATGCCTGTAATGTGAGCTGAATAGTTCATATGTTTTGAGGTCTCATTAAACCTAAACCGAAGACTTCAATAGAGACCCCTTATTAAAGATGGATAACAGATACAGTGCAATGCAACCAGATGGTCAGTGAGCAACACTCATTTGTTATAGCATGTAATGTGTTTCTGCCATACCCTTGTGTGTCAATCAACAGGCAGCTTAAGTACAGCACAACAAAGCTGGGCTCTCATCTCAATTACATGGGTGTTTTTCACCTCTTGACACTACTGCCACCAAGGTAAGTTTGAGCTGAGGGTTTGCTCTTGGCTTTAGTTTGGGTATTTTTTTGAAGGAAAGGTGCTCTAGAGTTACTCCAACTACTTATTGAATCTTTAACTTTTGTGTTAGCTTTGTTAGGAAATCTTTCATCCATGCTAAATGGATTTAGTTCAATCACACCTACAGAATCATACATTACTTCAGACAAGAATAATATGCTCATTATATATAAGCTTGCACTTGGCAAAATTTTTATAAGCCCATAAAGTTTGCATACAGAACATTGTGCAAACACAAAACAAACCAACCTGTCCTTAGGCAGATTGGACTCCTAACATTTTCCAGCTATCACACTGTTTTGCAACTATTTTAAGAAAAAATATAGTGAAAAAAAAGGGAGTTGACTGAACTGACAATCTCTGATATTTTTTTCCATCTGTAATGGCAAATTAAGTACCACACTGCACGGTCCTGATCATAAAGATCACATGCTGTGAGGTCAGTTATCAGATGAAGCTCCTGTTTTTTTAGAACCTCTTCAAGTTAAATTCAAGTCAGCATTTACCAGAGTGACTGACTGGCTCGGGCTTTGGTAAATTCTTATCAACATCCAGTCAATGTTTGCAGATCAAACCGCAAATGCAAGAGAACTAAATAAATATTATACTTATCGCTGTTACTAAGATGATTCTTACACTTAAATGCCTAGTGAATAGCTTGTTATAAACTTAAAGAGGTATTCAGGCTACTTTATCCTTCTTATGGTTGTTGGATTCAATATCGTTACAAGCTAAAATTAATATCAGTGTTTCAGAAAAGTGGTGCTTTTTCCAGTTGCAAAAGAAACTAAAGTGTCCAATGCAACAATGGCAGCTGCCTTTGTGGGGGAGTCTATTTGTTCATGTGTTGAATTCCAGTGACTTCAAACAGCACTGTGCAAAGTGCAAAGATCCATCTCATTCAAGCTGGCTGAGGAACTGGGAACAAACTAATCGGGTCCAATCCAAGGTCCACTGAGCATTTCTAGGAAGTAGGTATTTTAAAATAAATTACCATCACTGAAATTTGATCAAGACCAAAGTCTATTAAAAACCCCATCATCTTCCTTTCTGCAGTTTAGTGCCATTTAACACAGCATACAAACCCCTTGCCTTACAATGCCATACCCAGCTTTGCAACTCCTGCTTCACTTCCTCAAACTATGTTTAACTTGGTTACCGAAAGAAGGCAATGATGTATAAATACATCCATACTGCAAGATAGTTATGCAGGTTTTGCACAACAAGCTGATGCTGATGTAAGAAATAGCGCAACAGTGGGAAATCCGAAAGGAGAAGTCACATCGTAATTTGTATTTCAGCTACACTCACCCACATCCGCTTCAGTGTCCCTACCTGTTTGTTTCGTGGCTGAAAAACACTGCTGCTGTCTCCCTGCTGAATGTTGTAGAACACTGTTGTCCATTGCTAACAGCAATTAATCATTTATTTGGGAAAAGATCATTAAAGCTACTATTGGTATTGGTTAATCAGTAATCGTTAATTAAATTAGATAATGCTATTAGTTAGGCATTAAAAGGTAGCCTGCTTTCCCTCCCACCTCTGGAGTTAAAAACGAAAGAGGAGGTTGAATTCCAGGATACACTTAACAGGTCTTAGTTGCAGTTTCATATTAAGTTTATCATCCTAAGTCAGAGACAGGCCCAAGTTGAATCAGAGGGAGATGAAGAGAGGAGGCTACATTACAACTGCCATGTTACATGACTAGCATCAACAAGAAGGCCCCTTCTCATCCTCCCCACGGCAAACCCAAGCCAGGCCACTCTATCCTTATTTGTACTAGCCAGCAGCAAAGATGTAAGCAACAGTCACCATCAGTTGAGGAGGCATTTTAATCTTGAGAGATGAAAGCAAGGTTTTTGTATACTACTTATTACAGACAACCAAAACCATATTCCTTAAGTCTGTGCCACAGTACAAACGTGTTTGTAAGGGACAAATACTCCATATTTCCATGCCATAGTCAAGTGCTGCACAAAAGAAAGCTCCACCGGTTGGCATGTGCAGTAAGTGCTGAGAATTGTTCTTCTTAAAATACCACAATTGTTTATCATTAGTGCTGTTGATGCATTTCAACTTAATAAAATGTAATAAAAGCCATTACACTATTGTTAACTGCAGCTAAGAAAAGCAATCCTAATGGCATGGATGAATCCAGCCAGACCGCGAGGAATTACATGGCTTGATTTGCTCAGCTTAAGGTTCATAACAAAAAGGGAAACAAAATGATCAAGACATAACTGTAATGCTATTTGTGCTTAGATTTATTCATCTACTTTGTCTTTAGGGGGAAAAAAATGGCTGAACATCATAAAAGAACAATAAAAACTCTAAATGAAGAGCTCCCTTGACTACAGAGAAGTGATGCAAAGGGAAAAGAAAAAACCCTTTCAAGCATCTGCTAAACTGTTTTCTCCAAATACAAATATCCTGCCCTCAATAATCCATAGCTCCAGTTCCACTGTTCTCTTCTGAACACACATACACCGTTGTTAATCCCACTTAGCCCATGCTCTGGCCAATGCAACCTACCAGTGCATTACGCCTACTGCCTCACACTGTTTCACTTAGGTCCCAGCTTTTACTTCTTTGCTCTTTGTAGCCCCAAGGATGCAAATGGAAGCTGGGGCCAAAAGAAGCTCAGAACAGGAAGCAAAAGAGCATGACCTGGTCTGACAGTATGTTTGAGTAGGACATTGCACCTGCAGTATACTTCCACCAGAATACTCATCAGTTTGTTCAGATGGGAATGCATCCTCAACCTTGAAAGGAAGAAACGGTAGTTAAATGGAGTTGTGACACTGAAATGAGAAGTTTTGTTATTGGTATAACTTAGGTCTTTCTGCTTGCTTCTGCTAAGATGTGTCAAGACTGACAGACAGCAGTAAAAGCCACTATAATTAGAATTCGGCGTGGAAGGGAAGACGAATGAAATGGGAAAATGTGCTGAGGTTCTGAAAAATTATCAAAAAGATGTGCCTTGTATTAATGCTGAGTAGCCAACTGATACATCACAGCAAATTCAGTATCATAGAACCACAACTGCTTATCACACTGAGCTGTGAGAACTTTGTACTGACTTAATTCAGGTCAAGATTTAATTGCATGTCTTTTAGATAATACTTCTAAATGACAGTATCTGTCTAAAGAAAAGACATGAATTCAAACCTTTTAGGCCAGAAATCTACAGAGAAGCAGAAAGTTCCAGTCACAGAAGGAATATGAAAAAGCTGAAAATATATCTTGTTATAAAATGTGTCTTGATGGGCAAACTAAGTAAGGATCAAACCAGTAATACGCCGGAGGAATAGCTAGACACAGCAGAGTCTCTGCTTTGGTATTTAACCTACTTTTCAACTCTCTTCTCTGTACTTGTGAATTTGAGGGGATTCTTGCCTCCCAAAATCAGTCTAGCATCCTCTTTTCTGTTGTTGATACTCAGCAATGACTGGAGTTAGACCCTCGTTAAAACAAAGCTACTAAAGATAAAATACAAAGATAAAACCCAGCAGTTGAAGAACACATTGTATTGCATTTGTGCATCTTGATAGTGAGAATTCTCAGGCTTGAGTTGTGAAGGAACAGAACATACCATAGGGTGGTACTTTAATTCCTTGGTGCCTGAGATCACCAGCTGACAGCCTAGTAGGGAGCAACCCTAGCTAGAGCAATGTCTGGGTCACAGGAATCTGCAGGATCTACCGTGCCCAGCTATAAACTGTTTCTTTCCCTGAAGGCAGGGAGGAGTAGAAGCAGAGGCTTGACACCTTCTAGTCCCACATCAGTTATTGCTGTCTCAAGCTGGGGTGGAGGCCAATAATTTGGCATATTGCAAATTATATTGCACGTTCCACTGCCTACAACACACGCTCTTATTGCGTTAACTTGTCTCCAAGTGGAGGTACTATAGGAGTTGTTACGTTCTTTAAATATGAATCATCTCTCCTCTAAGGATGGGGTACAAAATAAAAACAAATAAAGGGCAAACAAATTAAAACAAAAAAAAAAACAAACAAACCAACCAACCATAAAACAACAGCAGTCATTAGATGAGGCCACAAAAACATTCCCTGGGCTCCATTCTGGCAGATGGCAGAAGCTAGGATTGCAAGAAAGCATAAGGTATGCATGTCCCAATCTATAGCAGAAAGGCTCACATTCCAAGGGAGGAAACATACTTAGATCTCTGCTATTCATTACACTGTCAACAGCCTCAACACTTGCTCCTGGCCACTAAATTTTCACAGTGAAGTGTGAACAAGGAAGAGAGCAGCCCTAACACAGCTTGGTCAGGCAGAGCCTGTTTTTCACTGTGAAGCAGCAAGGGTGATCCCTGCTGTCACCTCAGCACACGCATGCACATTACTTCCCAGCTCTCTTTGCTCTTCCTTCTCTCTGACACGAATTCTTACATATCACAACTTCTGCAAAGAGTACTTAAGGCAAGTGTGTCAAACTCATGGCCTGCGGACCAAATCCACCCCTCCACTTTGTTTTATCTGTCCTGGCACCTTGTTCGTGCCCGGCAGCAGCGCTGAGCTCACTGCCTCTACGCTCCTGCCAGCGCTGGTCATGTGTGCAGTGTTGTGGTAGAGGACATTGTGCAAGGAGCAGGAGAACGGCAGGAGTTGCGAGTTTGACACCCCTGACTTAAGGGAATCACTAAAAGAAACACTAGGTATATTTGGAAGGGGTGAGCACAAACACTGTTGCAAAGGATGACCTGCTATATGCTATTATGTCTTGAGAAGATGGATAAAAAGGGCAAGTTAGCAGCTGAAGACACAACCCAGTAAAAACCCACTTGTGAATTTGATGAATGAAGGCGATAGATTATAGAGGAAAAATTTAATCGTGTTTACATAAGATTGCTCAAATATACTACATAACGTAATCTGATGAAGCCAAAACCATTGCAGTAAGTCAGGAAGATTTGCAAATCACTACTCTAACAAACACACCCAGAAGCAGACATTTTTCAACAGTGTTTACCAGAGGCTTTAGAAAAATACCACTACTTGAATTTATAATCAAAACAAAAAGGTTAAAACATTGATTCACGATTTGAATTTTGCAATCCTGTAGTCCCAGATCAGAAACCTTACTCTATCTCTGGTCACTATCTTTAAAAACAGATGACAAATGAAATATCCTCACAAAACACAATGGATTAATGTTCCGTTTCATAGGAAAACGTTGAGTGACAAACTGATACGTTTGTTATTTTATTTGAAAGTGTGTATTTTTCAAATATTACCACTGCTTTTCAGTGGAATCTCTATACTAACAGTTTCTTTCTAGGTCTCTGTATTGTGCACAGAGCCCTTCATCCATCCTGTAAGCTATGTTGCTGGGATCCTACGAAGCCTCTAGCAGCTGATCTGGTTCACACTGTATTTTAGTTGAACAGTTATAAAATCCTGCAGGGTTTCTACAAAGGTCATCACAAGGTACACAAATGTACATCCATTTGTATGTTTTCATCATGTAAGATAAGCCACATGAATTACTAATTAAAAACAGTTCATGGGAACCTAGATATTGTACATGTGCCAAAGGCTACTCTATATAATCTGATCGCCCTAGTCAGTGACTTCATTATGCAAGGAAACAAGAGCTGGAATACTCAGATTTTTTCAGTCCAGTCTATGGTTTCACATACACAGCATTTTACATGCATTTAGTTCCGGGCTAAGGCTACTCCTAAGTATATTTGTTTTCTGCAAACAAAGTTCAATAGAGTTGTCTACATAAGTGCAAAAAATCAGATTTTGCATTTGTTACACAATGCTACTGGATTTACCATTAAAGAAAAACAACAAAAAAACAAGCACAGAAGCATTTAAATTCCAGCTATTGCTACCAGCTAGATTTAAAAGGATGCTTTTGAGTAATATTCTAGCTTTAGCAGTTCAAAAGTACTCAAAAAAGAGATTCAGATTTCTCTTCCCTTCAGTGAAGGTCTACTACCAAGGACAGTCTAGATCCTCTCTACAGTGTGCTTCCTTAACCTGCTAATGCTCTTTGCAAGCCACATTATGTGTATTCTGTCATAGGCCTGATGTTTACTTTGTTTTTATTGAACTTGGCCTCTAAGAGCTAAAGCAGGGAACTTATTCAATAGTCCTGATTTTTTTTCCTAGTTCTAAATTCTGTTACATTTGACTTGATCATCAAGTACACTTCATTAATCTTCAATCAGTAGTTTTGACTTAACATATGCTATGCGAGTGTACTTATTAAACACACTTAACATCTCTTCTCCTTTACTCAACTATCTCAAGATCCTTTTCAAATTCTTTCAGAATTCATCTTTATTCTGTGCTTTACAGAAGTATAAATTTGTCATTTCTCTTTTATCTTACACCCCCGTCAGACTAGCAGTTGCTTACACATGCACAAATACTTTAAAGACTTAAATTCCTGAAGAAAAGGTAGAAAGCTCTCATGCATCTCCAGCGTACTTTTTACTAAGTGGAATGCCCATTCATCTGTAGCTCCTTCTACTCCTTAGTAGTCAAGATAAAAAAATAAATAATTTAAACACTGACATCATCAGTCACAAGTAGCATTCTTTCCAATGACTGGATTCTTTGCCATTGCCTGGATAACATGGGTAAATATTTCAATATATCAAGCTGTATGCCCTGCCAGGCTTGTAATTGAAGTGGCCTGGAAGTTTTAATATTTTAGAGTGGCACAAATGAGTCATGGTCTCGACTGCCTCTGCTGAGCATGAATTATGTACCTTGTTTTAACAGAAGTCCAATACAGAACTACAGCAAAGAACTTGTGCCCTGTGTTAACCCTACTACAGCATTAACAGGATTTGTCCTACACTGAAGAAAACTTTTGTCTACATTCTGTTTAGAAATTTGACACCTGTGAATCCATCTAGACCATGAAGTAACCAAATCACTGGAGAACAAGTTACATCTCCGGCAGCACAGCTGTAGATTGCTGCTTTCTTGCTGGACAAGGCTCTTTCCATCTCTACCCTTCCGTAATTTCAGCCGCCAATTCTTCATTACCAACACCATAACTGGTACTAGGAACTGATACAAGCGAATTGGTGCTCAAACAGCTTAACTGCTATGACTAACCCAGGCTCCATAGCTTCTTGAGAAAACTAGCTAAGAATTCTTCCTTGAAAGTAAAAGACAAATTGACTTATGTTTTTATTCCCAGTGATCTCAGTTATTTCATAACTCTAGTTTACTGAATATATATATCTTTATTAGTTGTCATCATTTCTATGACAACAGAGCGTGTTGAGCTGCTTCTCTTCCAAAGGGTGGAGACAGGAAATAAAACTAGTCATAATTACTGTGATACATTCTTCAATGGCTAACTTGCAATCAGGTTTTGCCAACTTGCAAGTCTCACTTGCACAACTGCTCCCCATCTCCTGCCCACACTTCCTTTTCTACAGGTTTGAGTGGAAGACAATTGGCTTGTAAACCTTTGATTAATTTCATTTGTGCTGTTCCTTTACTCCTTGAAGGATCAGGCACAGCCCAGTAAGACTGAGCATTTCAAGACCAAATCAAAGCTAATTGCATTGTCTAACAACGTTGTCAGAGGACAGATTTTACTGAACATTTGGTTCATGGTATTTTTTTTTTTTTCAAGTCACATTTCCTGGAGTCAAGTACTGAAAATAAAAATGAGGAATGAGATTATGCAAAACATGATTTATGGCTACCACGATTGTGGAGAAGCAGCTGAAAGTAAAAGCTCAAGAAAATAAAAGTAGCTACTTTTATTCAGAGTATTTCACGTGGCAAATGCCAATTCTCCCTGGGCTTCCTGAGAGACACTGGACGCAGCCTAAGATTTACAGCAGGAAGAGAATGTCAAGCTCCCAGCAACTTTTCATTTCAAAGAATATTCTCATCTCTGCCAGCAGAAGATAAGCAGTCAGACGTAGGTGAGAATTCATGAATCAGAAAAATGACATTACCTCACCGGTAAAAAGTAGCTGACTTGCCATAATATAATAATAAGTGCTGTTATTAGCCATGACTATAAGGGCAGTGCTCAGAATGCACAAAGCCCAAGAGAATTAGAAAGGCACATTTCAGGTGATTAGGCAGGCATTGCAGAGGGCTCTTCCATCTGTCTTGTCACAGCAAGAGCTCACTATGTTTATACTACAGAATGGGCTTCACTGAAAACAAATTTTAAGGCACCATATCCCTCTTGGTAAGCTGTTTTCTGGTGAGGTAGTGTTTACATACATACATATATTGAGTGAATCATCAACATTTCCATCTGCCATTTAGTACACTCATATCATTAAAGGACAGATCAGAACATGAGTAACTGATCTGCAACATTTTTTTTTGTTGAAAAGAGTTTTCATAAAAAGAAAAAAAAAGGGAGAAAGATTGATTCATCAGCCTGGCATTTTTTAAAAAAGTTCTTCTCAAAAGCACTATCGCCATGCAACTTCTGCACTGGTTTTGTTATCTTGCCAAGCTGAACTACTGTAGGTATTGCAACACACTTAGTCATAGGTTGGGACCTCCTTTGTCCTATACAGAAAGAAACAAAAAATCCCTCTACAAAACAACAGCACAGTAGTTTTACTTCCACAGAACCAATGAATTTCTAAAACTCTGAACAGCAAAGCATAAGGAATTAGGGGTTTGGTTTGCTTTTTTTTTAAAAAAAAAAAACAACACACAGTAACTAGGTCCTTTTCTTGAGGTCAGGCTGAAATATCAGGAAGACAACTAAACTTACAGGCTTCAAGCTATCGTTATGTTTATGTATTGTTACATTGCCCTACTCCCTCCAGAATTAAAAATCAGATTATATTTTTGTTCTTAACCTTGTGTACACATGCCAACAGAAATACAAATCTCTCTAAGGGATCCATCATGTGGGTTGTACTACCCAGATGCACTCAGAATTAATCCTCTCGGAAATTCCTCATAAAGATTTTGCCCACACTAACACGCAAACCCTTACAAGAGGCGAAACAAGGAGAGGTTCTGTATCTCTCTCACAGGACACAGAAATTGTCAGGCAAATCTTTTGCTCCGCAAGGATGAATATGCACATCAACTCTTTACTGATGATATATAGAAAAACATAGAGGAAATAAACTATCAAAAGTTTGTGCAGTGCAGACAGGATCAATTCACACTGGTTAGGAAGAAATGTCTGAGTGAACTTGTTAACTATGACTTAAAACAATTAGCATAATTAATTACAGAAGCTTTTGTTCCTTCTCCATGAAATGAGGAAAAGGCTTTCTGCCGACGTCAGACAACATTTTTCATGAATTATTACAGCTCCTGGAATTTCCTATCTATCTGAAGTGGATGACTCGCTCCAAGAGGTCACCATCCATTTTGCTTTTCCACTTTACTCAAGGGGCAATGATCCAATTTGAACACTGTCGTTTGCACAGACAGTTTCTGCAAATGCATACCCAGGAAACTAATGCCAGTAGATTTAAGATGAAGTGATAAAAGCTGGCTTTAGCCAAAATTTCAAAGTGTTAACGTAGGAATAACACCAATATAGCTAAAAAATAATGTGAAAGCAGAACCTTGATATCCACACACTAAGATTTTGTGAAACTGGGCGAGTCAGACAGCCGTAATTGTCCATATGCACCGCTGGCAGATCAGACATATTCAAGCACACCTCACCCACTTCAGAGCAAAGGCTGACAACTCACTTCACGCTTGGCCTCATCCACTGCTATACAAAGACATTTCTTCCCTTCTGCTGCCTCACTTGTGGGTGGTGACTCACAGCAGATGGGAAGGCCAGACAGCTGGCTGCTAACTACTGCAGTGAACTCTGCCCTCTCAAACTGGCTATGCCACGGTTCAGATGTCTGTAAACAGACTGTTCCCTCCTTGGATTAAATACAGAAGTACACCACAGATACACATCAGCCCAGCAGTTGATTATTAGCTTCTAGGATACACTATGTCTGCCCCAGCACCCTCCTTGTTCTGGCTCTGTTGGTCAAGCTCCTGCACAGCCAACCAAGACAAACCTGATGATTCAGCTGAAAAAACATCCTAGCAAAAAGAAAGGAAACTGTTATAACTAGATAAACTCATGATCTGATGCAAAGAGCAAAGATGGAGGCAGGAATATGCAGCAGAGCCCCTTTCAGCAACACCACACGCCTAGACTGAAAACTGTACCCTGAAGATTCACCCATTACCTTTGGCACAGTCCACTCATCCACACGCTGTTCAATTTATATTTATTACCGGCAATCTCGTCTAGTTCAGGTGCTACTCACAGTTTTTGTCCTGTAGTTTGAAGCTGTGTGTTAAGCATGGACAGCTATTAATTCCAAATTAACTGCATGCCTAAATTTAGTACTTGTAAGCAGGGAAGGGATCTAAGTCAGACTGCCAGCCAGACACACACTTGAAACTGTCCAGTAAATGTATTTAAAATCAGCCAACCCACACAAGTCGTGATCTTCTTGGGAGCTTCGTAGTCACCACTGATACCCATAAATCCAAACAACTGATTTTACTAATCAGAGTTTAAAACGCTTCTTGAAAACCTCATCAAATTCAAATCTGAGGGCATGTGAATGTGAGACTCCCTATGCACTGAAAAAAAAAAAGATATTTAAAACTGAAGTGGCTATAGCCCAAGTTTTATTTCTACACAATAGAAGAGTAGCAGTATCCCCTTGACTATTCTACTGGATCACTGGTTCAGCACAGACAAAACGAAAAATCAGCTTTTACTACACTTAAGTGTCCCATAGATTAAAGAGTTTAATACATTGCCACAGGCTCTTTCTAGCCTGCAAATGATGCTTCTCTCAAAATTCATTGAACCTTCTTCTTACACATTCTTGGATCAGGAGGCTGAGGGTAACTGAAAACTCCATTGACATACAGCCAAGCTGTCCTTAATTTCGATAGCACTGCTTTGAGATGGGCAAGCAAGAGGTAAAGATTTTATCCTAAAAGCAAATGAGAGTGCCAAGAAGATACTTCCTATTTCTCAGTGCTGTGCTGACAATGAGCAGAGCTTTCTGGAAGCATGCAGAGCAGCAACTGGGATGACTTCTCACTGAATTACAGGTAACCTGTGATTTCAATAGCAGGTTTGAGCTGCTGCCATTTGTCAGATAGATGTCCCTTGGAGTCCAAAAAGCTCAGGGGTAACCCCAGATAGCTCCTAAGATACACTTGCTTCCTGGTAACACAAACCAGCACCTGTCTTAAAAATTCACAGAGAAGATAAGTGCAATGTTGCATAATATATCTTGTACAAAAAGCTATGTAACACTTGTTTTTCCCTTGCTTTCAAGAAGTGCTTTTGTGTGTCTCTCTCTGCTTTGTCAGTTAACGGGCCAAGGTTCTGGTTAAGTCTCCTTTTGCTTAGCATCCAAACTCTAATCCTTTCCTCTAATCCTTAGAGGAATCTATGTGGGTGAAGCAATAGCAGCACCAATGGTGCTGGATGCTGGGTTACAGCAGTTTAGCAGAAAAAAACTATGAGTTCTTGGGCCCTACTCAACTCAGAACTGCTTTGGGACCTGGCAGTGCTCCTAAGCCGGCCCCCCTCTACCCTCCCTTATTTTTACCCCCTCTTGCTTTGGACAATGCAGATACCTGACTACACCTGCACTGCCACAAGAGAAACAGATTGTTTTGAGAAAATGCTACTAAGAATTAGAAGGGAATGCATGTAAATGTGCTGACCAAGGAGACAGCAAAGCACTGTATGTCAACAGAAAGACAACAGCCAGAAACACAGCTACACTGAAGGCAAAATGATTCTATATGGTGTTGTACTATATTTCTCTATCAAACACACATACACACATTGAACATAAATCAAAACAGATTTTAGAAATGCCATATAATTCATGCAAATCCTAACAATTCCTTCTATAAGTCTTGGTGTTTTCTGAACTACAATAGTAACATCAATAAAGAAAATAATTTTTAAAGTTTATGCATAAGTTTAAAGGACCACTGAACTTTCTTCTACATCTGTCCAAACCCTGTGCAGTTTCACAAGATTCACATTCAAAATTACGTATATATGTACCCCCTAGCAAATAAAATAGCTAAATTAAGGCATTTCAGTGCGCAGGTAACATCAGTACATATCCAAGGAGACAAAAATACAAAAAAGAGGGAAGTTTAAGATGCCATGAATACTCATGAGTGCAACTTAAAGGAATCACTTGTGAAACATACTTTAATGACCCGATTAGGAGATTACACTCTAAACTCCAGAGAAGGCAGAATTTGAAATTCCTTCCCTATCCCCTCCTTGATTTCCACTCACCTTCAAGCAGAAGTCAGCCAGGAGTTTAGATGTGACACTTTCTGGTATGTCTGAGCAGAGATTCACAAGAACATGAGTAGTAATTACTTCTGAGTGTAACTGGCTACATCATACAGAGACAAGTCGGGTTAAATTCTAGAGCCCTAAGCATCAATTACTATCAGCTTAATGCAGAAGATATTACAGATGCATTATGAATACCTCCACTCACCTTCATTTCATCATCTCCACCCTTTCCAAGCCCAAGAATTCATCAGAGCTAGATGAAAGCATATCTTAATCATTAAGACTAGATAATGCTGTAACTGTCTGCATAAGCCTTTTTGTTGTTTAGATTCTTAGCAGCAGCCTCAAGACCAATGTCCAGCCACTGAGTATTTTCTTTCTTTTGCCAGTAAATGAACAAGATCTAAATTGTCTTCCATTATCAGCGCGGAGCTATGCACAAGGGATCAAGTTGCTGCTTTGTTCATTGAGAAACACTAAGAAGATTTAACTTGGGGCCATATCATAGAAGTACTTTCTAGGGTCTTTGCTGCACATCTTCAAGTATGGGCACCAGAAACAGAATGCAGGATTCAAGCAAAATAATCTCACTGCTTCTATTAAGTCGAGGATAACATGCACTGCTCATGGCTCCAACAACAGCTTTCTGTACACTGCTGTTGCTGTAACACTCGTCACCACTTCTCCCAGGGTATTTTGATCTCTATGAAAACCTTGGCTCCTGTTTGCCAAGTGTATTTCACTTCATTAAAAGTACACAATGATTGAAAACAAACAAAACAAACACCCAGAGAATAACCTGACTACAAATCCCACACAGGATGGAATGCTGCTTGCGCAAAAGGACAATTTAATAGCAGGTCCGAGGTGTTTCCTGATCAGCACACAGATATAACTAAGTTGCAAATGAGCCAGCGTGAGAAATTCTTCAGAATTTGCTAGAAATCCAGATACCTACATAGAAATCAACCTTCCTATATAAGTTGATTTCCAATAAATTCTACTTGCCTTTTTCCAGAAGATACCCTCACGCCCCCAATCTCCCACAACTAGCACCCAAATTCTCAGACTTCAGTTATTATTTGTCTGGCTCCAAAACTGATACAAGCTCCCGGAGTTCTAGACCAGGTGAACAAATCTGTTTGGACATGGAAAAATTTCTTCAGCTGCAGCAGGGTTAATCTGACTGGCTCACAGACAATTAAGCTTCAGGACAGGTCAGGCATTTCCCTGGAGACGTTTTTCTCTACTAGGCTTCTCAAGTTTTGCTGTGCACTGTGAACATTATATTATTTATGAGAAAAGACTGCTCCCCAGTGTGCAAATTTTGTTTCATTTGAGTTGTTTTGGAATGCTGCCATCAGAGGCTTCCAGGAACATACTGGTCAATAATAGGGCAAGAAACACACATTCATTATGCAGGATAAAAAACTGTTTGACCTATTACTCTTTTTTTTGGGGGGGTTGTTTTTTTTTTTTTTTTGCATTGCATTGCAATAAGGAGGTTTTGTGGTTAAGACACTGATCTATGACTTTAATGAAAAAACCCAACCAACCACAAACAGTCCACATATTAAGTCTGATAGACTGCATGCACAACACTAAGGGAATTAGCTCTTTCTGGACCGTATAATGGTCCAGAATAGATATGTAGCTACAGGTATATGCATACATAACTGTATGGACACATAAACACACAAAACTAAGCAGATAATCATAAAAGCAGGGACAGAAACCAACATTTTCCTGGGTCAGCTTGAAGGGCAGTGGCAGTTTGTCTCCTGCACAAAAAAAAAAAAAAAAAAAAAAAATCAGATTTAAGAAGGATGCTGGTCTTTTTTTCACTAGTTTTGTGAGTCTTGTATTTTCCCCTTGCATCCCAATTATCTTTTCTGCTTACAACTATTGTCTGACCAAGGTATTACAAAATCTACCATGGTCACTTCCTTTTTTTGTTGTTGTTGTTAGTCTCAAGTCAAGAGGAAGAAAGTTGATTTCTTAAGCATTTAAGGGAAAACACAGTGGCAGAGTCCAGCCTTTTACATCTCAAAGGAATAATGAAAACTACATACGAAGCAACATATTTCCAATGTTATTCTGAATCTGTTTCTAGTATTGGCAAAACTCTCCCAGTTATCTATAAAAGTAACAATGGAGATTACAAAGCTTTGGTATAAAAAATTCCTTTGTAAAAAAACCAAAGCAGTTAGAACAAATGACAACTTGCATGTTAACTTCAACTTCCCTCTCAAAAGAGCAAACAAAAAAACCCAGCAAAAAACAAAGCCTTTCAAAATACAGATACATGAAGATGTGAAAACAACTATCTCATGTATCATTTGAGAAACAGTTCTTGTTCCCACTTGTAAAACTGTGCCTCATGTGAGACATCCCAGAGAGCAACCCCTCAGTCTCCTCCCACAACAGGGTGTGAGAAGTGAGCCACAACTTTTTTTTTCTTTGAGATGGCATGCATAAAGTAGTGCTGATAACACATACACCAGGCAAATAATGAAAGTTGCTATGAAAATGTCAAAACCAAGAATTTTGGTTATTCCTGCCAAATCCATCACACTAAAAGATACGGACTTAATATCACACTCAGTTCTGTACAACTAGCCAAGGTGTTCAACGGATGTCCTGTAAGCCAAACACTAGAATTCTATGTGCAAAAAGAAAGTACAGAAAGTTCTCATCAAAAAGCTCTCAGTGCCCCCTGCTATCAGAGTCTGAGGAGCCTGCTGCAACAGGTTTGTAAATAGAACTCAAGAAGTCAGGTAGAAGTTCTTATATTAAAAGCACAACTCCAAACTCAAACACAGTTCATATTTACCCCACATAACTCGATAAGCAACAAACTGGCACCTGAGACTTTTTAGAAAGTTAAAATTGTAGGTCTTTCAAAAAAGTGTCCAAGAAAAACTGTAATAACATCGGATATAGAGTCACTTCTGGGAATTAAAACCGTGAGTATGCTGTTCTTTGCTGTTGCTGCTGTGATGGCGCCTGTCCTTGCTGTTGCTGAAGACGAATCTGCTGGGAGTATGGATCCTCAAGAGATTTAACAAAAATAGTTGTTTTAGGCCCAGTTTTCCAGACAACACCATTTGAATCTATGACAGAGGACTCTACTGTGATGTTGTGGGTGCCAAGTATCACAAAGTTTAACAGAAACTGAGTGCTGAAGTAGTCGTTGTGTGGTTCTACCCTCTGCTCCATTTCATTGGTCATGTTGTCAATAGGAATCTGCAAACATATGGAAGGTTAAAATGCCATTTTATATAAATCTGTTAAAATATTTTTTCTGCTGTCTGTTTTAAGGAGAGAAAAAGAGAAAAAACTTTGTTCCCAATTTTCCTAAACCAATGCATCTGCACGTTTGAGCCTGCTTGACGTGATTTTTCATCAATGAATGTTATTTTTATATCTATTAACAGAAGCAAGATAGCTAACAAGTCCTTCTCCCTGTGGTTCTAGCTTTCCACAGAGTAATGAGTCAAACATTGCACACTTCCTAGTTCTTTTCTTTTAGAAGCTATTTGCTTTTTTTTTTCTTTTCCTCCACAAAAAAAGCCCAAATCACAAAACAAACAAAAAAAAAATCAACCCCAAACCTCATCAAACCAGGTCTTAAGCAAAATGTCACACGTAAACAGAACTTCAGACACGCAGTCTTTGATACAACTGTTGACTTGAATTTAGTATGCATTTTCCTCAGGGACTATTTAATTTGGACAGCCTGTCCTCCTGATTTCCGTAAACAAAAAAAAACCCAACTCTTAAAATGAGGATATAGAAGTTTTAGAGACTGTAGAGAATCATCTACTCCTGCCTTTCTTCCCTGTGGAGTTTCTTATGATCTATACCTAGGTTGAATTTTCCTTGAATGTCAGCTGTCCAGAGTGAGAAGACAACAGAAGAATCCATTCATTTCAAACTGAAAATTCTGCTAACCAGAGCCAAACAAAAGTTCAGGACAACATAGCAAGAAAGCTTAAGACTCATGGCTCTATTCTACCCATACCTTATAGTCTTGTCCAGATTTGCTCTGCAGCACTGAAGAGACGTTGAGACAGACAGATTGGATCTTACGGAAAAGGCCTGGTTTAGATCCATGTTGAACCACTCCTTCCACCTTTAGGGCCAGTTGTTGATTGTTCTGTACTGCAATAGGTTCTGCAGGGTTCCTTGGAGATGGGGACAGAGCAAGCTGAAACACAAGAAAACAGATCATAATATGATTTTATGCCTCCAGAAAAGCAAACAATTCAATGATGAAAGGGAACACCTTATAGAAAAACTTTCTGGGTTTTCTAGGCGTTTGGTAGCGAAACCAGCAAATGGAAACACAGAACTTACATCTGAGACTTGTTAATATAATAATTAATAAGAAGCATTAGAAATACCAGATAAGGTCTTTATATATTTCACTAACTGCATTTCCTCAAAAGAAGTGGGAAATAAAACTTCTACGAAATAGCCACAGGTAAATATTTTCGGCTGAACAAAGAAGTAAAATGCATTAAAAGTAAATATTAAAAAAATCTTAAGGATTTCACTTTTTCCATTAAAAAGGAGTACTTGAGTAAAAAACAGTATTACCACTGAAGGTCACATATAGGCATTCTTACTCAGTCAGTTGATAAATATTAGTTTTCTTCGAAGATAATAAAAATTGCTTTTCAAAGAAAAAGGAAAACAACACATGCTGTGAATGTTGGGGCTGTCCTGTGCAGGGACAGGAGTCGGACTCAATGATCCTTGTGGGTCCCTTCCAACTCAGGTCATTCTGTGTGATTCTGTGAAATTATAAAAGTTGGCCTCCCAGAACTAGAACATTATTTCGCATTGCAGACTCAGAATCAACAAAAATTGCAGTTAGTTTTTATCTTTAAGGTTTTGCAATTAAAGAACTGAATCCTACTTAAGTCACAGCCTACTGTTTTTTAATGATCATATGTACATATTATTCAAGTTATTCCCAACAGATAAACCCAGACGCTATTTGCAATTAAGTATCTTCACTAAAAACACTGAAGCTTTGTGCCTTTTCTCATTAAGTAATGACACTATGAAGAGAATTTTTAGGGTACATTTGAGCAGTACTTACCTTAATACTCGTAGACTGCAGCTTTTGAAAAAAGTACCTTTGAAACGAAAGGGGTACCTTCAGCAAAGCAATGACAGCATCACACAGACAAGCTGTGTGCTGTAAGAAACAGAAGCAAAACAATTGAGAAAAAATATTCATAGCATAGAAAAGACATGCACCTGAGGTATTGAAACTGCACTATTTTCTACTGTGAGTCAAGAAATATGTTAATACAGTTATAACAGCCACTGTGATGATAATGACTACACTCAGCCTCTGTTTATGTTGTGCCCTTTATGAAGAAGGTATTCTGCTCTGGAAAGGACAAGGAGGCTGAGAAAAAGAAAAATCCAAATCATCTCAGGCTTAATGTTAAGAGTCAGCAGTGCAGGATCTGCTTAAAACACTCAGACACAAAACCCTCAACACACAAACTCTCAAATAAACAACAATTCCCTTCCAAGCAAACAAGACTGGCATCTACTGCAACTTAATGTGGTACATTAAATAAGTTATAAGCCTCATGCCCTCTTCCTTTCCCCACTGCATTAGATCAGCCTTCTGTTTCAGATGAGTAAAGGCAGCGCTACTGAAGTCACTGAGCTGCATTGGTATGGAGCCAGTTACAAATAAGTTAACAGCATTTATTACATTTTCCATAATTCATTCTTCTTTTCTATTAGGAATCAGTAAGCGCTGTTGAATTTAGAAATAAGGTAAATAGATGCCACCTGTGACAAATGAACTATCTTGTTCCCATCAACATGCACTTATAAATGAACATCATAAGGCTGAAAAGGCAAACCCATAATAGTCCTGTAAAGGAGTAAGTTATCAGCTCACTGTTTGCATTCAGCACACTTGACATTGTGTTCTCTGATGACCTGCACTGATAAGAGAAACTCTATACTCACAAAACACAGTATTAACTACCAACAGCTCAGTGACTGAATCTAGGCAACTGCTGGGCCTTCCAGCAGTATGTGTGGTAAGAGAAGAACTCCTTCATGACAACAGCATGAATGAAGAGAATGTGCTTCAGTACTTGAATGCAACTGTGGCGAGAGATGTGACAGAGACTTGGCACTACTTTTAGGAATCTTACCAGCATCTGCTATATTCTTAGTACCAGAATTTTTAAAACATTATTTTTAATCAGACCAGTAAGGTTACAGATGTCTTAGCAAAACTCTTTTTGAAGTATTTTTGAAGTAATGAGCCTCTATGGAGGCCACCTGTAACAGTCAGAAGTTATGTTATGTTAAAACTATGTGTGCTCTTCAGTTTCTTGATCACTACATGGAGTTGCTGAGTTTTTGGGATCTTTGTCTACAGCATACACATTTAAAACTGCTACTTGCCAAGTATGACACAGGAGCATACTTCCTGTTGAGGGATTCCACTTCTTCCAGTACATGATTAAATACAGACATCATTCTTCTTTCATATTCACTCTCAACATGTGCTGTTCCATTCGAGCTATATTCCTGGAAACTAAAAACACAACCTTTAACATACCTCATTGCTCTCTACAACTACCTAAAAGGAGGTTGTAGTCGGGCAGGGATTGGTCTCTTCTCTCAGGTGACCAGTGGCAGAACTAGAGGGTATGGACTTAAGCTTCGTCAGGGAAAGTTTAGGCTTGATATGATGAAAAAGTTCTTCACTGAAGGGGAGACTGGATGAGGCACTGAGTGCCATGGTTTAGATGATGGTTGGTGTTAGTGTTGGTGTTAGTGTCAGGTTATAGGTTGGACTTGATGATCTCAGAGGTCCTTTCCAACCTTGTGATACTATGATACTGTGATACTTACCTCGTCATAACCCAAACAGGCCCAACAAGACCATCCTCTGTTACAACTTGAAAGTTATTAATAAGAAATAGCTGTCTTTCAAACAGTTTACTCTTTTTTATTGTTTTTCCACTATGACTTGCCCTTTACATTTAAACCCTTTCTTAAGTACAGCTTATCCACCACTTTGTCCACACCCTCTCTCACTTGAAGCAGTTGCATGTCTAACACTTAGCGTGCTTAATTCCTCTAGCTTTCATTAAAGCCCGCAGTGTTTAATTCCCCTGGCTTTTATTTAAGCCTGCAGTGTTTATGATGTTTTTAAGTCTCACAAATCAAGGAAAAGCAAGAATGCTGTTTGCAGTTAAGACTAAATCTTGAAGCTTATAATCTCATGCTTTGAACACAATTACATCTCCTAGACACCTAACGTTTTGAAATCCACAGCTTCATAGTTTTTACAAGTATGATTAATGTATCTTCTAAGCAATGCTTAATTCATAATGAGTAGGACAGGATGCTAACTTTTATTTGCAGTTATAAAATCACACAATGTGGATAAATATCTTTTAAATATCTTCCATGTAATCACAGCCTGGGAGTTTTAAAGAGTGATTAAATTCATAGGTACTTCAACACAATTTTCTAATGGGTATAAGTTCACTACTAAGAAAGAGCCAGCGGTGATGGATTTACATTAGAAGTTAAAACTAATTCAATGCACATACTTTCAGGACTCTGAATGAAACTACTGTGCACTTACAAGGGTAAGTAGGCATAGGACCTAGCACAGAATGACACAAGTTAAAATGCAAAAGTTACATGGTTAAAGAAGAGTTTAAAAGATGTTTTCATTTTAATGCAAGTCTATATTTAAGTCCAGTATAGTACTCTCAATTAGTATAAAACGCTGAATCCGAACCACACTCCCTAGGCTGCCAGGTACAGCACAACAGCAACAGGCCCTCAGGCCTGCCCAGAGTACAATTAGAAGGGTCTACAGAGAAACTTTCTGAACATTCTTTGAATTCCTACACTTAAAGCCCCAAGGATTTAGAAATAAATAGCAAAAAAGTAGAAAGTTAACAACCAAGCCTACCTTACAGACTCTGGATCCAAAATCAGAGCTTCTATCGCATGTGAAATCAAAAGGCAGCTCTGCTGTTGTCTGATACTAATATTAAGGAGATAAGAGACCTATAAAGTTGACACCTAAACCAAGAAAAGCAGTGTATTTACTGGCACTTTTCCTTACTTCTCTAGGTTTTTTGAGGCAATCCTACAGTCATTATTTCTCAAGTAAACACAGAGCAAGAACTATGAAAATCCCGAATTGTATACTGTTGCAATTGGTGTGTCATAATTTGTTCATAATTAATTCCAAACAATAGTACGGCAATGCTTATTTCCAAATACCTTTTGAGCAATTGATGCCTAATTCTCCTGTTACTAACTGCTTCAAAATGATTTTGTGGTAGTCTTCAAATAAAAGGACTGTTAAGATCCATACTGTCCACATGACAAGGAGAGAAATTGCAGATTTTTAAAAGGATACAGTTCTACATTCCTTAGAGATGCAGAGTCTGCATCAAAAGATGACTGATACAGATCCCCGTATCGCGTAGCCAGGTTTCTGAATTCCTCCATTGAGTGTTTCATCTACAGAGATAATGTTACTAGTCAAAAAAAAAAAAAAAATCGAAGCAAAGCAAAACTAAACTCCACATATCCAGAAAACCACTACATCATAAAATACAATGCTGAAGAAATAAGACAACATACTACAGAAATATACATAAGTTCTTGCTTTTTCACACAGATAAAAAAAAATCACCAAAGCAACAGACTATTATCGATGCAATACACAGATATGTTTCCTGTAACACAGCACCAACATACTCTCCTTTGAAAGCAAAACAAAACACCCAACCATCAACCCTCCCCACCTCCTACTGGTAAATCCAACTGCTTTGTCTTTCAAAGACTACCCACTGACTCCTCCTTGCAGACAACATGCATTTTAGAAGCAGACTGTCTTGGTGTGCTGTACGGTATCAAGTCAGTTCCAACACTCACCAAAAGGAGTTGCAGTATAATCCTAAAAGTATATTTTCTTCCTTAGCATAAGCACTGTATCTGAGGTGTTTCAAAACAAGGTGTGGAAGGCCTGCTGCAGGTTTGAGCATACTGAGTGGCTTATTACATGCACTACATCCTTGCAAACTGTGTGTGGATGTATGAGAACCATACATACATGCTCAACTTGAAAATATGGACTGCTACAGGCAGAAATTTTTATCGCTACAGGTGAAAACCAAGGCCCACCATTTAGCAAAACTTTTCACCACTGCTTTTCTTTTCTTTCATCAGATGTGTTTGCCGAGCAGCAAAATTCATACCAGAGTCACTGGTATGACTCTGCACAAGAGTGGAACAAGAACACGTGCCTGGTTAGAGATGCGTCCACACCTTTGGAGATCATTTCCTGATGTCATAGCGATCGTTGTGGCAATAGCTGGTGGTGGACTTGTTTTCAGGCTGTTGCAGGTACAAATAAGTTGGGAAAAAGCTTGCAGAAGGTCAATCCTGAGTTTCACAAATCCACACTGAAAGCTCAGAGGATTAAGTGGTGTACTAGCAGCCTGAAACACAGGAATAGGAATGTTGGCAATCTAGGTCAAAAGCAAACTCGATAAAACAACTTTGCAATGTCACTGAACTGTCTCATCAGACAACTGAACTCTTTAATTTTAAGAACAGCTTTTTCAAAACTACATTTAGCAGATTTGTTTCATTTCTACCACACTGAATACAAACAATATAGAAGTTTGGTAATTACTAAGCTGTATTTCAAGCATATCACCCTGTAACAAATGTGACTTAAGCTGTTACAGGGCTATTAGGGCATCTATTGCTTTTTTCCCAAGGCCAAGCCATTAGACTTCAAATGACATTACTCCAGACAGTCTTTACCATAAGAAAGCACACTGAATTGGAAGGTAAACAGAAACACAAAGACTTAAAAAGTGATTATTTGCACTGGCCAGAAGAGAAAGAAGTGGCTAAAGTTACCTGCAGCAAGGAGGAGTGATAACCTTTGATTTTTTTGGAACTGTGAAATGGACAGAAACATTAGGAACACACTGAACCAGAGATACGGTTCAGTGACAACTGAAAAGAGTAGGTAATAGAACTCCAGGAGGGTAGACATGCTGCTATTACTTAGAAAACATGGTTCTGTGAAACGCTGCTCCCTAAGAGCTTATCTGACTTATAGAAGCATTTATGCCAGCTTAGGATACCCAGGAGGGCACTCAAGATTTGATTCCAGTTAAGTCAAAAATCCACCACTCATTTTTCTTTTACTGCTGGATTTTCAGAAGAATAGACTTTTTTCTTTAGGGGTGGGGGAAAAGCCACCCACAAAACTAAGCACTGGAACCTTCTCTAACTCAGTGAATAGATGCATGTTAAACTCATGCATGTGTTCCCCAGTGCTTCTTATTCTTTAACAGGAAAGATCACTTTAGGAAACAACAAGTTATAACCCATTCCAAAACCTTACAAAGAACCATTTCTTTGCTGGCAGCGAAGCAACAATGTAGTTTCTCACAAAACATCATGTCTTCTGAGAACTCACCCACTATTGGCTAAAATAAGGAAACATCAGCCAACTGCAATCACTTCAAACTACTGAGCTAGAGTGCAACCAAAAGAAATAAGGCTATTTCATCACTTGAGCTGTTCTGCCCCTCTTATCTACCACTTTGCCTTCCCTTCTGCAAAGGCATAAAAAAAGTCCTTTTTGAATGGAAATTGTTCAGTTTATTCTGCAACGGTGGTTTCTGAAAACCCTCTGTGGAAAAGATCTCACTGCACTATAATTGCTCTACAGAGACTGGATGCTTTTATAGCGAGTAAAGTACCAGTATTGATATCAGAAAACCCAGACAATTTTAGTAGCACAAATTGGACTTAATTCTTCTAAATGGAAATAAAAGCTTGCCTCATTTATACTGCAGTTTGCCTTATTTGCTACCCACATAGCCATGGGCAATACCAAGTTACAATTCTTCTTTGAAAACGACAAGAAGAGTTCTTCAGCTCTTCAACAACCACCACTTGTTATCAACATATTCAGAGTTAGTGCTTCTTGAACCAAGCACTAATGTAACCATTGATTAAGTTCTGTATCTTCTCTAGATTACCAGCAGTGAAAAAGAAGTACAATGCTTCCAGTGAAATGCACATTCTGTGCCAGAAAGAGCAGGTCCTACTCAAAACCTTTGCTAACTGAACAAGCAAGTACACAGCAAGACAGATGGAGATGGTGGCAGATACGTTCTATGCTCTCCACTCCCATCCATAAAGTAATGGGACTTTTTTCCTCCAAGTGGACTAACTTACACAGAACAATATTCTGCAGACAGCAACGCAAAACAGACAGAAGCATGTATATTTAAAAATTTTCTGACAAGGTCAGACTGCCTGAATATTTCATCATCGCTAAGCTGGGCTGACTGAACATCTGCAGATTTACTGGCACAGCGTCTTCCAGCTACAAAGCTGACAGCCATACAGGGTTCCTCACACACAAACAGTCTGCAGTGGCAGTCCTGAGTCATGCTCCAGGACAGCAGAAGTCTTCAGCGGTAAGATTCATGCACTTTATGGCACTCCATTCCCCTTTGAGATGCTGAGTTCCATAGATTCAAGCAGTGAGTGGCATCTTTTACATCCGACAGACTCAAGTAAGGTTAGGAATTTGTCCAAAGCAATGCAGTTAAGTCAGAAACAGCCAGCAATAAAACCAGTTATCCTCTTCCATAGCCTTCTGAAACCTGTGCTTACTGCTCTGAACCACAACAAACCGCAAGGAAGTGCTTTTCTGAGTGCAATACCTATGTGCAACACACAGGAAGTGAAGTCAGTAGAGGAGATTGAGAAGAATCCGTCAACAGGAAAAATAAAACCAACTCTAGGGAAAGACTAATTAAATTACTGAATCACGGAATGACCTATTTAAGGAATTTAATTTTCCTGCCTCTATTAAATATTAAGATCTAATTAGATGAGGTGCCCCCCCACAATGTCTTCTAGGTATTAGAGAAATCTTGAACTCTTGAATTAAAAGCCTTATTCGCTCAGCCAAAAAGTTAAAGACAAATACTTCAGGAACTACAGAGCTTTCCCTCAGGATAAAGGCATAAAGCTTCCATCTTTCCTGCTTATTGAAGGACAGTCTATTACTATATGGCGATATCTGAACTTTAACACTAAACACTAATATCTGAATTGTCGTGACACTGACACTTCCAGTAATGGAAAAAAAAAAAAGCGGCTTCACTCAAGACATGCAGAAAACTGCATGTAATATTTCTTTATAGAAACTAAAATATGAAAGTATTGTATGAAGCTGGATTACCTTTTGTTAAGAAGCAACTTGACAGTAAGAACTGAAGGTCGATATTCACTAATGCTTTTTTCCTGTACATTCACAGCCATCACACACAGAGCTTCTTCTTATTTTCACTTCAGAGTTGCAGAAAGTATTTGCATAAAAGCAGGTCCACCATCTGAATTCTGCTGATTTGATAAGATTGAATTGTCCTTCCTCCTCTTACTATATTGCTGTCGCCTTGTTAAGATTCCATAGAATCACATTGTCAAATAAAAAGCAACGCAAACTCAGCAGGAGGGAGAAAGACAATTAAATCCTTCTCAATATCCTGAGAAGACAGCAGCCAATTCAGACAAACTCCCAGGCTTGACTATTACAATAGCGTTTATCCAGCCAAGACAAGGGGAGGAAATTTTTAAGTACTGTAATTTTTAAAAAGATCTGTCACGTATCATATAATTTGATCAAGGCAGGAAAGCAGGAGAGAAGAAAAAAGAGAAAAGAGAAATCTAGCTAATCACACTTAGGTGAGCTACAGGATCTTCTCTCTGAAGATGCAGTGTGTTACAACTGTCTCTTCCCTGCAGTCCTCTCAGAAAAGAGCCTGGCAGATGTCAATCATTTTAAAGAACTTTTCAGAGGTTTAAGAACAGAAACTAAACAGATCTGCTGCCGCATACAAACATTATCACTGAAGTAGATGATCTGTGCTCACCGTCAGTGATGCTATTCCTTTGTGATAGGATTTTAAAGCTTCAGCAATGCAAGAAAGTGCTGAGCTGTAGTTGTCCTCCTGCAAGCCACTCAGACACTGTTCTGCATGGGAGAACTCCTTCAAGCTGTTCAGCCAGAAGTAGAAGTGTTCCGAAGCCACTTGAGTCAGGAGACTTTGATACAGTTCTCTGGCCATGTCATGGTTGCCCTGTAATGACAGGAACATTTCTAAGAGGAGACATGAAAAAAGACTCTGTATTTCAAATACAAGAGAACTGTTACCTCTCCAGAACTACCCTTACTCTAAAAATAGGCATAGTGTAACTTCTTCCAATCATTTGATCATGACAATCCTAAACAATAAATAATAGCACAAATGCTTTTTTACAGAAATATTATCCTGTATAAAGTATAGTACTTATCTACGTAAGATAATTCAACTAGATGAGAAACAAATGTCGACATTTCCTTTTACCCCCATATTTTATACTGCGGTTTCTACGTAAATCTAACCTCAGCTGTTACTTTACCGAAGGGAAAACAGAAATAGTATCTAAGTCCTCCTTTCTTTGCATTGAAGAAAAAAGCTCACATAAAGATGGCCTATGTCACCTTTTAAAGAACAGCTACACAATGCAATTAGGCATGTGCTCAGGAAAGTATCAGGTCATTACTTTCTTCCTTCTCAAATACTGCAAAAAGTGAAAAATTGTCCTGATGGGGTGAGTGCCCTAAATGGAATATATCTGTATCTGCACTCCACGGAATGCAGAAGGAAAATTATTTTTTTTTTTCTTCCTCCAGAGTTTTAACGTTTTCCTTACTTTCTTTTCCAGTTCAAAGAAATCCCTAGCATCCGTGCAAGCACATCAAACCATTTTCCTGCAGTCATTTTCACATACCATTCTTGAAGCTTGCCTGGCTATCCTGTAGGCCGTCCACCCATTGGAAGCATTCTCAAGCTGCTGTTTGATAACTGTTTTGATTTCTGAAGATAAAGCTTTCTGACTCGAAACAAATATCACTGTGGCAAGAGAAACCTAATGAAGAGTGGAGGGGTGAGGGAGAAGGTTATATTTCAGTAACTGAACAACAAAAAAAAAGCACACCAGTTCTGCTTCTCAAACTACCAGAAATAACCTGCTTGATTTTGGACTCAAAACTACATAGAAAGTTATAAATAAATTTTAACCGAGGAACTTTTCTCAGTCATATATCTTTTAAGTAGTTATGGCAAACCAAGTAATTATTGTAGATTAAAGTCACTTTCATTTAAAGAGTCTTTACTGTGGCTTTTAACTGAAATTTCAAATGCTCCAAATGAATTAAACAGGAAGATTGTCAATTCTCTCTTGAAATTCAAATTAATTTCCAAAGAGAGGTGATAAAAGCATTTTTATCTCTTACAGAGTATAACAAGTCATGTGCTTAAGAGTACCATCCATAAATTGAGCTAACTACCATTTCATTTCTCTATATGCATTATTTTACAGATGCGCCAATAATTTCAATAGCAAGGTTTGTACAAGCAGTGCCACCTACTGGAAAAATCTAATGAAACACACTGCTTAGTTCAGTTCCAGCTGTGAGATATGATTCCAACACGGAACACTGACATATGCAGTCAAAAGTTAAAGCAAAACTGAAAACACTGGCTGTAGACTGGTGCATCAGCTTGGACATCAAAGAATGGCTTAGCTGCCTTTTTAAATAAAATCTGTTCTCAATATTTTACACACACTTTATCCATCAAGGGCTGTTCAGTAGAAGGTCTTACCAAGAGTTCCTGTTTTTTATCTGTGGTAGATTGTCCAATTAATTTATAGAGGTCCATTAGGTCTCCTAGCATCCCATCTGCTAAGACAGGCAGCTGCATGGCAATAGCTGCTAAACAGTGACACATGAGAATCCTGGCGGCATCCTGGGCACTGTGCAACTGGGTCAGCAGTGATTCAACTACTGACTGGCTCAGGTGGGGACGGCACTTGACCAGTTTCACCATACAAGTTAACGTGATCTGCAATTCACACAATCAACAGTTAAAATAAATACAACATCTACTTAAAAATAAAAGACCCAGACAATCATCTTGCAAGTGTGATTGCAGAAATATACAAGACCTGCTTTTTCAGAACCATGTACTCCACAACAGAGAAGATTTTTCTGAGAGGTCAGTACTGTCCCTGAGCTCACAGCACAAAAGCACATCACAAAAAGTTATAATGATCTTTCTCATACCATCAACCTTCACAGGTAAATAACTAGATAAAGTTACTGGAAGCAGCTTATGAAGTGGGAAAATGAAGAGTTTATAAAGTGTAGTAATTACGTGCATTTTATCTCCACCTCTAAAAAGCAGGTTCTCTCCAAGATTCTCTTCACTCTCCAGAGACAACTCCAACCCATGTTCAAGTTCAGTTCATGTCTTATTACAGCTGTTCCTCTGAGAGGAATGCATTGTTTTTTTCCCTCCTACAGCAATCAGCTAGGGGTGCCAAACTCACTGCTCCCGCTGTCCCCCTGCTCCTGCAGCGTAACGCGCGTCACACGCTGCACACGTGACCAGCGCTGGCAGGAGCGCAGGGGCAGGGAGCTCAGTGCTGCTGTTGGGTAGAAACAAGGTGCCAGGGTGGATAAAACAAGGTGGAGGGCTGGATTCAGCCTGCAGGCCATGAGTTTGACACCCCTCATCTACAGCTGAGAGGTGCTGCACTATAATTGTGCTTCATTTCTCTACTGCTCTGAACTCTGATTATGGCCAAAATATAGAAAATTTTCATTTCCTTTCATTATGTTGTGCGTACAGCAGAAAGAATCTGGTGCATACCAGTTTTTCTGTTAGACAAGCTATTACTTTAGCTTACAGGTGTGTTAGGAGAAGACAACAATAAATGCCACCTTTAAGGTTGCCTGAGCTCCTGGACTGTCATCCTGACTACAAAGAACAAGAAGAGCTTCTAAACCAAAAACTGCATCTTGCTCCAAAGGCAGAAGATCTAAGGAAAGAAAAACAGAAGTTAGTTCCCTGTTATGTTTTCTGACCATAATTGGTGTAATGCTTGCACTGGTGCTGCAGTTATGACAGATATAAATATCTTCCTAATACTTTTGCCTTCCCTTATTTTGATTATAAGCCATTCCATGTCTCTAGTAACTATTCAACAGTCATAACCACTGTGACATTTGTAGAGTGTGCATAAATTTCTGGACTAAGCCTTCTAAATGCCCGGCTTTACTTTGGCAACAAACTTTGTGCAAAGAGTTTTCAAAGGCTGACAAACAATTCAATAGTCTTACAGTAAACATAAGACAAGTATTTATTTAGCACAAGTTCTGCTGTACCCAGTAATTTTCTCTAAAGTAGACAAAGATGGCATCTTCCCAACCATTCCTGAAATCATACAGAACATTTTCTGCTAGATCATAATCCCCATCCAACCTAACCAGCATGAAGGATCAGACAGATTTGCAAACAGGTTCACAGAAAAGAACAGTTAATACATGTTAAGTGCATAAACCGGGCTGTAAACAGACATATTTTGTTGCCCTTGCTTTTATTTACCTTTTTCCTGACAAGAGGCTGATATATTAGTCAGAATTCTCACACCATGAGCTGCAATGCCACGGTTATTATGATAACAGCACTCCTGTGCTAGTTTTACTAAATCAAATGATCTTGCAGTTGTAGCTGCTGCTCCTAAATAAAGACAAGCAAAATGGGATATAAAGCAGCACAGTCCATAACTACAACACAGACATTTTCAAACACATTTCTGCAAAAAACCTATACTGGCTTAGGATATTTTTTCTTCCATATGTGTAAATAACAGCATTAAAAAATATATTTGTCTCTCCACACATACACAGAGGCTTTCTCTCCATTCCTGAAGATTACACAAGTCAGACATACATGAGAGGGTCTAAAGCCTCATGTTTCATAGACTCATAGAAATATTGCCTTAAGAAATATTATGTCTGATTAAAAGAGCTGGTGAGTATATTAATTATTAAGACATGCCAGAATGATTGAAGAGAATGTACTCTTTTTCTCCATTTCTGCAGCCCACGTAGTTAGGCTCATAATGCCCATTACGGCAGCCTGGCTTTCAAGAAGAAAAAAGAAAAACAGTATGATGACTATTTTAAGAACAAGATACCTTGAATCATTTTAAAATGTCTATTCTATTTCTCCAGAATATAATTACAAGGCAGAAAGGTTCATCTGCTACTGAAGCACACAAGGATGGCATCGCTTCACTGTCCCAGAGTAACCTGTCAGCCCACTCTCATACTATTAAGTCTCTACGCTGCTCCAAAACTATGGAAATAATCCATGGTTTCAAAGCACCTTAAGCAGAAAGCAGGCCAGGTCAGCCACTTAAGAGGCATTACTTTTCTTCATTTTACGAAGAGAAGTTGAAGACCGAAAGATTAAACCCCCTTTCGTGTAGCATAATGCCCACAAAATCCAGAACAAAATCTTAGACCATGACTATTCATGGGTAAACATTATCCCATTTTAAGTTTATATACAATGAACACAGTCTGACTCCAAGCTAGTGTTCCGGAGTTCAAAAACAGTTTAAGAAAATGCTACCAAGTGTTTAGATGAAGCTGTTTATTAGTAGATAGCCAACTCATTAAAAATGTCAAAGATAATCTAATCTCGGTTTCTTACCTGGAGCACTACTGAAGTACTGTTTAATGGCAATGGTCCCAGATAATGTGGAAAGAACAGACAGCATGCCCAGTTTCAAGCTGTCATAAGGACTGTTAAGAGCAGATTCACAGAGTGCCTAAAGATCAGCAGGAGAAAAGACACAGAGAGAAGCAAGTCCCGTGAGCTATCTGTATGAAATGTTTAGTTGCACTTGACTGTGAAAAGTTTTCAGAGTCAAGTTTCTTCCACAGAAATTATACTGAAATAAAAAGTTGCAAGTCATGTCCTGAAGCATCTGCTTTAGCAGACTGAGGACATGGCTTGCAGAAAAGTCACAGCAGGTCTCATCCACTACGAAATACCAATTTAAGTCATTTATTATTTAAAAATCAGTGGCAAAAAATACTATCAGATCTCATTCATCAAATAATGCAAAAGATTTTAAGATAGTTCTCCGGTCTTACAGGTATGCTGATTACTTTCTCTTACTGTATCCGCTTAAAGTGTGCTGTCTAATTCATATTTTAAAAATAGTTCCCGTCATGCTTTTCTGCCTTTCACCAGATCTGCTCATGCCTTATCGCGTCTAGATTGGAACAGTTTTTAAAATGCACACTGTTCTCAGATTCATTATGCCAACGCTGTCCACAATATAGTCATTCACTGGATCTGGAGGCTTTTTTAGTCAACATGAGAGAAAGCACTAGAAGACACAAATGTAAAATATAAGTACGTTCTGCCTCAGAGAATGCCAATACCCATATGATAATACCCAGAAACTGAATAAAGAAAACCAACAGCATAGAAATAGTTCAGAGAACAAATAAAACCCTCAAACGGTGTTCTTATCAGGGATTCATGTTATTTTATAGTATAAGGGTTAAATCTGGAATAAATTTGTTATTTGTACCAATGTAGTATTTTACTAATGCACTAAATAGTATGGCAACAACAAACAGAAGAGGAGATAATGATTAGGGTTGAAAACGTATCTTGATGTCTCCCAAGACATTGATGTTTTCCTCCAGTGCTATCGGATCACCACTCACAGAGCATATTTGTAACAGTAACTATGAAAAATACCAGGAGCACAGAAAAATTAGCAGGATTGCAGACTGCTTGTTACCATCAGTCATTAGGAAGACTGCTCTAAGCATCAACAGCAACATCGTCTAAAGCTGATGTCTAGGAATCAGTGAAGTTGCCACAATTTAAAGACCACACATTCTTATCTGACCTCCACAGACAGACCCAAAATGCTGAAGTTCACACTGCTGAAACTCTTCTTGGTAAAAAGGTACAAGAAGCAGGCTTTGCTGTGAGAAAAGGAGGGTCTGTTCCAGTCACCACCAAGTTGTTTAAATATACTGACAAGAATTGCACAATTCAAAATGTTGACTTCATATTTCAGAAGTTGGAAAAGCTCTCATTACTTCTGCATGCCATTCAAAAAGCAGTAAAAAGTTATTTTGTTCTCACCCAGTCACTGGTTTAGTTCCAACATCAGTTGCACTTTTGCCTATGCAATGCAACCATCAGGACACCTACTTTAAGACATGACATAACAATGAAAGTCATGTTATCAATGTCTCTCACTTGTCCAGAGATAACTATCAACCAGGCAAAACGGCATAGAGCAGCATTTCAACTGCAAAGAACACATAAACCATTAAAGCAATTCTTTAAAATTCCTAAATGGAAATAAATTTCTCATATTTATCCATTATGAAGAATAAAGCAGTTCACTAGAAGAAAAACCTCTGGACATTCCAAATTATCTTATCTAAGAACTGAAGACAAAGCAAATCATACTTTTCTTCTCACAAGACTATTAATAAATATTCATGTGGTTTTTCCTCCCAGCTGCCTTATGCTCCGAATACACATAGCAAAAGTCACAAAAAAACAAAGAAAAAATATTCAGGAAAAGTAGAGCTATAAGCTTGTGCCATTAAGTTCCTCAAATATTTACTTTCCCATTAACCTTATCTGAAGTTATTTTCTATAGTCATTTCTACCAGAAAAAAAGTTAAAGACAAGGAGGAAAAAAAAGTTCAAATGCAACTGCGACGGAAAGAAAGCAGCAATACTATCTACGACATAAAACTGTTGCCCCAAAGAATATAGAAGCGCTATAAACACCTTCTAGGGTCTCACTCATACAACAGGAGTCACAAGTATACCATTCAAAAAATAAGCTGTTAATGTCAAGAAACAAAGTTGAGATGGCATTTGTCCTCTCAAGTACACCTTGCTGGATGACATGCTTTGACAAATCCCAGAAAGACTCCATTACACGGGAGCACTAATACGTCCTCAGGATTGCAAGATCAATGTAAACATTGAGCTCACATGTCTATTATCTTAGATGAGTTTGTCAGGTGGAAGAGTTACTTCCTCACTGTAAAAAGGCCTACTACATGACACAGGTCTTTCCTCAGTTATAATACTTCAACTTTGATCCTTACGGGTCAACTTACTCAAGTCGAGATATTCTATGATTGTTCATAATGAACTGCTCATTAATACTTGGCTGCTCTGCTCAACAGCTTCCATCCCTGGAGGTGTTTAAAAGACAGGTAGATGAGTTTCTTGGGGACATGGTTTAGTAAGTTACAGGTACGACTGGACTCAATCTCAGAGATCTTTTCCAACCAGACAATTCTATGATTAAGGATATGGAGATTTATGTTCTTCCTTCCTTTATCTCTCAAATTGCTCTTCTGGAAAGAACTTTACAACTAACCGCAACGTTTTATAATAAACTTTAGCCTAAGTATGTATAAACCTGAATATTCTCTCTACTCCACGTATGTGGCGTCTTGTTGGCCAACAGCTTTAAATCTTGGATTGCAAGTCTCTTCACAGCTTTCCTGGGGTCATTCTTCAAGTACTGCAACAAAAGCTGGATCTGCAACAAAATAAATTCATCATGTACGAGAAAGATGCTACTAGAAGGAAGTCTTCTCAAAAGTACTCATGAAGAAATTCTGAGTGTACTCAGCCAAAACTAACTTGCCTTACTTGTCTGATTACACGCCACATGGAAAAACCTCACTTGGGATGTGATGCCATTGCAAGCTAAAATAGTCTAGTTTCCACCATCCTCCTCTCTTCCTTCATGCATCCTTCTCTACATCACTCTGCACACCTAAAATGCCTTGAGACCTGTTTCAGCACTCTCAGAAATACCTTAAAAAAAAACTCAGAAAACTTCTTATACTGTTGTGATTATGTGACTACCAAGTATTCTGGGCATTTGATGCTAATTTGTGCGACTGCATGTTAACAGGTAGCAACACAGACAAACCTTTTATGTCTCAATAGTTGCCAAAACCAACCCCAAAACCACAACCAAAACCCACACCCTCTGAAGCATTTATCTCAAATGAAGTGACACTTAACTGCATGTCCCTTGTTGAGTTCATTTCCTGCAAATTTAGAGAAAGACTACAAACTTAGAGATTGACTACAAGCACATGAAGAAGCCTGGACATGCTGGTCAAGGCTTTTCTCTCCATCCCTACCCTGGCTGTATCCCTTTTATGCAGCATTGCCTCTTGTGTTGCAGAAATACAGTCTAAATCACCATGCCATTAAAAAAAAAATTAAACACATCAAGTGTTCCAATGTTTCAGTTGGCTTAGATTCAGTACTAACAATAGCATCCTCTGAAATACAGAAATATGGCTATACAAAAAGACAAATCAATGCTATTAGTCTAACAGTAACACATACCTTACACAGCTGTACAGGATTGAAAGAAAGCAAATAGATTTTCATGACTACTTTACAAGGATTAGTTAAAAGAATTTCAAATGCTGCCGTGTTCAGACCTGCTATATAAATCAGATCCACAAAGCACATTACCAGAATATAAAAGCATTGTAGTTTTCCATCTCTGCTTCCCTACAACTTGGTTTACAGTCTTCAATTATAGCAATAAATTCAAATTCTTCAGTGTTCTTCAAGAAAACACATTTTAAAATGCACTCTATGCTATTGAAATATTCACCTGCTTGTATGCAAAGAGTGCAAAAGGCAGATCCACAATCCAAAAGGACATACAGCAATGAAGTGTGAAGCCTGGGTTCTACAGGAAGATGAAATGTTCTCAGAAAAAGCCAGGTTGTTTGCTTTCCTAAATGCTGATTGACCCTATCCAATTTCAACTTCAATTCAAAGAAAGACAGGTTTTGATCTGCAAAGTAGGATTCCTTTGTTTAATGTGGTTATCTGGAAATGGGACAAGACAGGGTAAACTACATGAAAGCAGCAGTTTTCAGAGTATTCCTTCTCTATAGCAGATAGGAGGAGCCATCTTAGCACATTCATCACTATTTCTGGCTTCAGCTAGAATCCAGGTTTCTTTTAAATGTACTGTGTACTTAAAGTTTAAGGAATCAATCAGTAAAAATTACCTGTTTAGGAATGTCAACCAAAGAAGAAGCAGCAAGCAGAGTAAAGGTGTGCAGAGTGACAATGACCATCTTGGTAGAGGGATAGGATGTTACCAGCTGCTGAAGCAGCTGCCGGGAGCTGGAGGCCAGGCTAGCATCATGATGCATGTGCTGCAGAATAGGTATCAACTTCAATTTCAAGTCCACAGGTGTGGCCAAACCTGCAACAAGGAAGAGAAACATAGGCAAAGCGTTAGTCCTTTGTACTGGCTTTTGGCTGAGGCACACAATACATCTGCAGTGCTATCATATATAGATGAGCTTCTCCTCTTTACTAAACAAGTGTTTTGAGAACTTAGACTTTAAGAGAACACAAGAGACAGACACTAGATTGTTGGTTAGCTAATTTAATTTAAAAAATTGAATCATATAAATGTAAGGACAACAATATTCTGATATCCAATATTTATAATAAAGATAATAAAGAATTCTCAGAGAATTTTGAGCTTTTCCCTTCTATCATTCAATATACATACGTACCTTGAATCATCTCACTGATTTTATTACATATTCCAGCAGCAAAATCCCTGCAAAGACAAAATACCAAGTGAAATGAGGAATAAAAAATAAATAATTAAAAATAAAAGTCAGCTAACTGCCAAACACTGTCTTTTAACAACAAAACTTTCACAAAAGAGTGCCTGCCAAGACCTAAGTAGTTTTAGAACCCCTGCAGGTGGGCATGAACAAATGATAAAAAGAAGCTTTCAAATATATGTAAAAGTGACAAGCAGCACTACATTTTGTTAACTAATATAATTTCTGTAAAACAACCCTTGATTAAAGCTGCTATTACACTTTGCATTCCCATATTTGTAAGCTTTCCATTACAATTTTAGAAAAAAGTCTGTTAAAACGTGTATTCAGATTTCTGTACAATATTGTTATTGCACATAATTAAACGTTTTGCTATATATGACACAGTTAGCACTACACAAGGAAATATTAAATCCTGTGAATGCCAGTGTCAATGGAGTTTACACTCTCTGTAATATGAATAACTGAAAAAAAATTACATCTTACTTTGATTGTGCAGAAAAGTTGGCAGCAGCAAATATAGCAGCTTCAACTTCCACATTATCATGAGAATCCAAACTCTGACGAATACTGTGATGTGCATTCTTCCTTTCTGGAATAATAGATGCCATGCTGCCCAACATCCTACAGAAATAAAGCACAGCAAAATCAGGAACAGCAATGTCTATAAAGAAACACAAGACAAAACCAAACAGAAACATAAAAGGACTGGCTAAAAGACTATTTTTATATAAATATGAAGACTTTCACGTCTATTACGGAAACAAACAAATGCTAAATGTAACTAAAAGGTAACACATTTTGTCCCATGGGTTATATCAGAGGTTTAATGACAAATTAATCACATTTTCATACCTTTTAGCTTGAAATGGATACAGTGAAAATTTACCAAGATTTCTTGTAAAATGAAGAGTTCTTATGGTACTAGGAACAAGTATATTTAAGATGCTTTTCTGTTCAAGCTCAGGTTATCAACACAACAGATTTAATGCTACAATGTATTGATAGCTATTTTCAGACACACATGAAATACACAGCCTGGGACATAAATTCAGAAATGTGGTAGTCTAGGGGGATTTAAAAAAGCACGTAGAGAACTGCTCCCACTCTTTCTCTTCCTCTTCCCAATGAAGACTGCAGAAGCAAATAAGTGAAAAAGTGACTGAACAGTCATAAATTTTAACTACATGCTACAAAAGCATTTCTAGAGCATTACCATGATCAAGCAAACAAATACCTGACTTTCATCATTTGCTTCTAAGATCTTTCACTGACGGTCATTATTGGAACTAGTACAATACCTTTTATGTAACTGCTAAAAAGGGAGTAAACCAATCTACACTTTTCCTAAGAATATCTCAAAGACTTTTCAGACATACTAAGCATAATTCAATTAAAAGAAGAAAGCAAGATTTGCACTGATAGTAATTCTAGCAATAGTTCTATGCAAGTATTTACACAGTTATTTGGCAATAAAATCCCACATACAAAGTTTTAGTTTAGCAGATCCTTCTTCCACCATGTTCTGTCATACTGACACTACCTAGGCAGGACAAAAGCAAACCAACTTAGGGTTTTAAGCGGAAACTGCTGAAACCAACAGCCATTTTAACCTTCCACTTGATGCATCCTATGAACTGATCAGAATTTAAGCATTTTTTCAAACTTAGCAGATTCCTGGGACTTCTGGAAAAGACAGTCCTCAATACCAGTCTACAGTTGCAATCTTACATTAGAACACTGAAGTGAAACAAGAAAAAAAGAATAACAAAACCATGTAGATATCCTATATTTACAGATTTCCGAGATATCAGAGCATGAAAGCATAATTTCAAATAAAAATATGAAAAGAAAGAAATGGATGAATCAAGTAATCAAATGGCTACAAGTTGCATCAGGGGAGGTTCAGATAAGACATCAAGAAAAATTTCTTCACTGAAAGGGTGGTCAAGCACTGACATAGCTGCCCAGGGAGGTGGTTGAGCCTCCATCCCTGCAGGTGTTTAAAAGATGGGTAGACGAGTTTCTCAGGGATGTGGTTTAGTAGTGGACAGGTACAGTTGGACTTGGTAATCTCAAAGGTCTTTTCCAACCAGGCGATTCTCTGATTCTATGAAATAAATCCCTGTTAATGCCTCCCACCTTTCAATAGTGAACCCAATAATAGCTCTAGATGGATATAAGAAAAGAACACAAAGGAGGAAAGAGCAGGGCTCTTTTCACGTTTGAATTCACTTGCACAGGAGCTGGAACATGCAGTTAAGATGATCACGTTGGACAGCATTAGAGACAGAGACACCAAAACAACATTAAAGACAGTTTCATTTTCCTCGTCCCCTATCTGACTCCCAAGGAAGTCCAAAGCAAACAATAATGCAGTGGCACTTCCTTAGATGTTACTGATCAGAGATAAACACGCCAAAAACTTCCAGGACCATGATAAATGTAGAACAGGTGCAAGCATAACAAAGTTCACATAAGTAAATATTGGTTACAAGTTAAAAAAAAATTATTTTGACTTCTAAAGAAGCACTTTCCTTTTGGTCCCGGTCTAAATATATCATAGGCAACGTATAAAATATTGTATACAGCTACTGTCCAGGTTATGCACACAACAGGTTGATTTTTCTTCTCTTGAGTACACAGAACTTCAATGCTGTAAATTCTGTTTTGTCCAGAGCCACCCACAAAGTCATCACCATTATAAATGGTTAATCACCTTGCTGTTCTGATCACATATCCTTACCATTCATCCTCTTTAAAAGACAGACAACTTTGCTTTTAGATGTACAAGATGGACCCCACATTTTATTCACAGTAGTTGCAGAGTTTGTTATTCCAGACTAGTATACCAATAATTGGCTAGAGATTTGAAACAAGTTAGGCTTGTCTGTGTAATACATACCGAAGCGTAATAGCCCGAGCAACTGGATCATTGCTATGAATTACTGAGAAAACTCTTTTAACAAACTCATCCACATTCAGGATCTTCTCTAAGTGCTTCTCACTCTGCTGAGTAACTTTCAGCACACACAGCCTCAGGAAGTTGTTTCTATTAGAAGACATAGACATTTCTTTATGAGGCTGTTTTATAATAAAAAGTTAAACACTTTAAACATGAAATTATTTCTAAATAAAAATTCCAAGAGTAAATTAAAACAAGAAAAGGTCCACACTTTAGAAACATTATATTTAAATAGAATAATATAGTAAAAAAGAGACTATTAACCCACTATTGGTTTATTGTCTACAGGTAGTGTCAAATGTAGGCCCTATTCCAGGGTAATCAACCTGTTAACACCAGGGAGAAGTGTAAGTAGATACTTGTTTTGTGGACTCTTAGGGATCTAATTCTGCTAGAAAAGCATGTCCAGGGCTAAGACAAGAAAGTCTAATTCTCATTGCTAGGTGTCAGTGAATTTCTTTTCCTTCCTAAAGCCAACAGGAAGATTCCACAACAGCAAGAGATAACTTTGTAAATGATTACAAAGCAGCTCCACTTCTATTGCATGTATCACTTAGATATCAGGCACTTGGAAAAGCTGTACTTTGGGCTTTTTTATTAACATTCCTCAGAGAAGGAACTTGCACATATGATAATTCACCTATTTGTTAATTATGAATTAATAATAATAATATTAATTAATAACAGAATAAGACAAAATGGCCTCAAGTTGCACCAGGGGAGGTTTAGATTAGATATTAGGAAAAAATTCTTTACTGAATGAGTGACGAAGCATTGGAACAGGCTGCCCAGTGAAGTGGTGGAGTCTCCTTCCCTGGAGACGTTCGAAAAACGTGGAGACACGGCACTTCAGGACATGGTTTAATAGGCATGGTGGTGTTGTGTTGATGGTTGGACTTGATGATCTTAGAGGTCAACTCCACCCTTAACAATTTTATGATCTATGATTCTATGAATTTGAACGTGCCTATGAGGCAAAATTTGCAGCAGTGAACTTAACCCAGTCAGCAGGTGAATCCTCAAATCAGGACAGATAGAGGGCAACTGTGTCACTGGTCACTCACAGCCATTTAAGCCCCCTAAAGACAGGGAAAGTAAGCTTCAAAGAAGACCCACAGGTCCTCAGTTGAGTTGGTACCACTGCAGTGTTACCAGGCAAGCACAAAAACCCCACAACTGCCCAGGCTCCAATGCACAACACTCCAACAGCATTCTGAAACAAAGAGCATTTCTACAGATCGAGGTTTGAATGGATAGAATCAGATTAATGCTACTTACCCCACTCTGAAAACATCTGCTAGCTTCAGAAAAGCTGAATTAATGAGAATAGGGAAAGGATACTTCTGGAAGAGCCTAGGAAAACGAACAACAGCCTCGCACTGCTCCCCGAGCTTGCCAGACCTGAGGCCTAAACAAGATAACAACAATCACCAATGTTCCTTCAAAAAACATGTCCTTCCCCCACCAGCTGCTCACAGCAAAGTGCTGCAGAAGAAAGCTCCCAGCCATTGAGGACCAAGGGTTGAGATGAGGATGGGGATCTATCACGATGAAGGTGGTGAGGTACTGGCACAGATTGCCTGGGAACGCTGTGGATGCCCCCTCCCTGGAGGTATTCAAGGCCAGCCTGGACAGGGTCTTGAGCAGGTTGAGGTGTCCCTACCCATGGCAGGGGGGTGCAGCTGGATGGGCTTTAAGGTCCCTTTCAACACAAACCATTCTATAATTCTATGATACATATGCGTCGGGGCCTAGAGGAAAGCTGGGGAGGGACTTTTTACCAGGGCAAGTAGCGACAGGATGAGGAAGAATGGCTTTAAATCGACACGGGGAAGATTTAGATTAGACATTAGGAAGAAATTCTTCACAACGAGGTTGCTGATGCACTGGCACAAGCTGCCAGGGAAGCTGTGGATGCCCCCTCCCTGGAAGTGTACAAGGCCAGGATGGATAGGGCCTTGATCAGCCTGGTCCGGTGGGAGGTGTCCCTGCCCATAGAACGGGGTTTGGAACTGGATGGGCTTTGCGATCCCTTCCAACCCAAAGCGTTGTACGATGACAGCACCGCCCGCCAGAGCGCGGCAGCCCCAGCCCCGCCTTACCTTTATCCAGCTCCATAAGGGCGGAGTTGGCGTCCAGCTCCTGCTCACCATAGCCCGCATCAGCCAGGAAGGACTTGGCGCTGGCAGCCATGCCGCACACCCCCCCGCTCTACCGCCACCAGGACCTCCCCCACCGTCCCTGCGCACGCGCAGCCGCCGTCCCGCCGCCGCGCGCTTTGTGCGCAGGCGCAAGGCCCTAGGAGCGTGCGCACCGCCATCCGCCACACTGCCGGCGGCGGCTGCTCCGCGGCGAGCGGGTGTGGCTTGGGGGGAGGGCCATCGCGACACCCAATCAAGCGAAAGGGGCGGGGCGCAGCGGGTGCCTCGCTACCCAATGAGGGGCCGCGGTGCGCTTGGCGGGTCGCTTGGTGGCGGGAGTTTGGCGCCACGAACTGGCGTCCGTGCGCGGGTCGGTAGAGCCGAGCCATGCTGTGCCGCGCGCTGCTTCGCCGCGCCGCCGCCCCCCAGCACGGTGAGTACCGCTGCCCCCCTCCATCCCCCAAAGCGCCCTGATGCTCCCCGAGTTCCCTTCCCGTTCCCCTTAGCAACTCTCCGAGCCCCTGGGCCCCATCACCCCTTGCACACCGCTGCTCCCTGAGCCCTCCTTGCCCCGCCGCTTCTCGAGACTACGGTCCCGCTCTCCAGGTTCCCTCGAACCCCTGCTTCTCGCCGCTCTCCGAGATCCCCCGTCCCAGTACCTCAGTCTCTTTTTCCCCAGCGCTTCCCGAGCCACCCTCCGTCCCACTGTGCCTCGAGCCCCGCCGCTCCCCGAGCTCCTTCGTCCCGCCACCCGAGCTCCCACGCTCCCTGACACCCCCCATCCCGGTCCCATCCTCCCCGCTCCGGCGCCCTCCAAGCCCGCCGCGGCGCCCCTGAACCCTTCGGCCCTGCTCTCCGAACCCCGCTGCCCCCTGAGTCCTCCTGTGCTTCCCCGGGCTTACACCGCTCCCCGAGCCGCCCCTCAAGCCTCCCCGTCCCGCTCTCTGAACGCCCCCGCCTCTTTCCCGGGCGGTGGGACCCGCCATATCGGTGCCCAGGGGTCAACGCCCCCGGCCCTGACGGCGGAGAGGGCAGCTCGGCCACTCCAGAACCGCTGCGAGGGCCCTTGGTCTGGAGGAGACTGAGGAGGGACCTTACAGCCACGTACTGCTTCCTCACAAGAAGGGGAGGAGGAGCAGGCGCTGATCTCTTCTCTGTGATGACCAATGACAGAGTCCGAGGGAATGGCAGGAAGATGTACCCGGGAGGGTTAGGTTGGGTGTTAGGAAAAGGTTCTTCACCCAGAGGATGGTGGAGCACTGGAACAGCTCCCCAGGGAAGAAGTCATAGTACCAAGCCTGACAATATTCAAGAAGTATTTGGACAAGGCCCTCAGACACACTGTGAATGCTGGGGTTGTCCTGTGTGGGGACAGGAGTTGGACTCAGTGATCCTTGTGGGTCCCTTCCAGCTCAGGTCATTCTGTGATTCTTGTGTCCGAGTCTGTGGTGTGTAGTGCAGTGACTGCCTGTCTCGTTGTAGCTCGGTCCTCGCCGCTTCCCCTGCAGCATCTCTTGGATAGCTACCAGTGCAGCCGAGAAGATGACCACCTGTCCTATGGGGAAACGGGAATGCCAGTACCTCCTTTCGGCTGCACTTTTTCTGCAGGTAAAGTCAACTCCCAAAAGGCTCTTTTAGGGGTCAGGGTGCAGGCACCACTCTTAGCTTTTTCTTCTTTTTAAATATATCTTGTGATTTGATTTTGGAGTTTCTTTTTTTTAAAGTGAGCTGGTAATGGTGTGCCTGCACCTAGATGTGTGAAAATTAGATCATGGTGCTCCTAGACGAACCAGTGGGAAGTATGCCCTTAAAGAAGCATCTACAAATCATTTACCTTAATGTCTCTTTGTTTCGGCTTTGTCTGTTTCAAGTTACGTCCTCTTGGTGACAGCACTAGGCTATGTGGTTGAAAAATTGAGCTTTGTTCAAAATTCATAGATGAAGAACAGTATGTAGAAACCGAAGAGTTGGATGGATGCCACTAGGCTGATACATGTGGTGTTCTCCCATGATAAATACACGATGAGTGAAATAAGCATGGAAGCTCTTGGATCCTTACTCCAGAGTGCTGGAGCACCTTCTCTATGAGGACAGGCTGAGAGAGTTTGGATTGTTCAGCCTAGAGAAGAAGGCTCTGAGGAGACCTTATATCAACCTTCCAGTACTTAAAGGAGCCTACGGGAAAGCTGGGGAGGGTCTCTTTATCAGGGAATACAGTGATAGAGTGAGGGGTAGTGGGTAGGTTTAAATTAGACGTTAGGAAGAAATTTTTTACTGTGAGGGTGGTGAGGCACTGGCTCAGGTTGCCAGGAGAAATTGTGGGTGCCCCCTCCCTGGAGGTCTTCAAGGCCAGGTTGGATGAGGTTTTGAGCAACCTGATCTCATGGAAGGTGTCCCTGCCCATGGCAGAGGGGTTGGAATGGGATGATTTTTAAGGTCCCTTCCAACCCAAACCATTCCATGATTAGGGCAAAACTCTTTTCATTTATAGTACTTTATTTTTAGTGTGAGCCAAGGCAGCTTTTTCAACTCTGATCTATGGAAATTACGGGAAGATAGGTAGTATAGATACAGAAAACCATAACTAGAAAACTATTATAGCTAGTGAAAAAGACCATTATCTCAAAAATTACTCCTGGAGCCTTTTGATTCATAAAATCGTGAAATGGTTTGAGTCAGAAGGGCCCTGGAAGATCACCCAGTTCCAACCCCCTTAACATTAGCAGAGACACCTTTCACAAGATCAAGTTGCTCAAAGTGTCTTCCAACTGGGTCTTGAACACCTCCAAGGATGGGGCATCCATGACTTCTCTGGGCAACCTATTCCAGTGCCTCACCACCCTCATAGTAATGTATAGTAGTTTCTGAATGAAACCTCTAGAAAAAACGCCAATATTTCTGCATTTTTAACATTTAAATTGTTATGTAAATACTGTTTATTTTCATGGCTATTTTCCATGTACCACATTTAATGTGTCTGTAACCCTTCACAAAGAGCAGGGCTGTGATTATGAATCAGCTACATAACACACAAATACATTTCAATTTTTTTTCAGCCCCGAATTTGGAGCATATACTGGCAGTTGCAAATGAAGAAGGATTTGTTAGACTGTATGACACCGAAGCTCAAACTACCAGCAGATTCATCTTTAAGGGTAAATATTATATAGAATATGATCTTCAATTTCATGTTACAAGTACATGATTTACTGGAATCAAAGCAACCTTTCTGCAAGTCATTTAAACATAAGTGTAGGCAGTACTTAAATCCCTTTATATACCTTGCTGAGTCTTCTTTACAAAGTAGCAGCGTGAGAGTGCTTTTACAACAGTAGTAATAGGTGAATTGCTTAGTGTTGCCTAAGGCAAACTGTTGACAAGTTTTGTGATTTCAGTGTCTGATGTTCTTTATTATTCTGCAAAATAACAAGCTGCAATGCACTGAACTAATCTTGGCTTTTGTTTTCTTGTCAGAATGGCAGGCACACTCAAATGCTGTATTTGACCTTGCCTGGGTACCAGGGGAACACAGGATTGTAAGCAGTCTTTTGCCATCTTAACTTCATTTTTAATGCCTTGGCAACTGTGTGCAGAAAAAGACTAAAGCTTTTTATTTTTTTCCTCTGAAGGTCACTGCTTCAGGAGATCAGACAGCCAAGGTGTGGGATGTGAGAGCTGGCGAGCTTCTTGGCATATGCAAAGGTCACCAGTGTAGCCTCAAGTCAGTTGCTTTTTCTAGATTTGAGAAAGGTAAATGTTGATATTCCCTGTTGTCTGTTTTTTCCTTCTTCTTTCCCCCTGGCACAATGGTACTTCTGGGGCTATAAAAGGGCCACTGGAAACTGACAGTTGCAAATAACACAGGCCAACTGAGCAGTGACCCAGCCAGTGAAGCAAAACTGATTTGTTGGAGCTTTACAGCGACCTGATGCTTACACCTGCACATTTCTGATCTTGGGCAAGATTAAGCTATGATACCTGCTTCCACACATAAATATGTAAATACTCTTTTCATAAACAGGTTTCTTTAGAGCAGAAATAAAAAAAAAAAAAAAAAAAAAAGATTAGAAAGAATAAGGAAACTAATCAAAAAGCATGGCCTGATTTTTGCGTTTCTAGGACTGGCATCCTAATTGTTGGGGCAGAAGGCACATGGATGGCATTGTACTGCATTCAGTAAATTAATTATCACTTTTGGAAGCTAATAGCACTCTTTCTCTCTCAGCTGTCTTCTGTACAGGAGGCAGAGATGGAAACATCATGGTTTGGGATACCAGATGCAACAAGAAAGGTAATTGAGCTTTCAGATATGTATCAAAAACCCCTCAATATCTTGTGTAAAAATAGTGCTCAGATGTACTTGTTGGACTAATGCTTTCAGTTACAATATAATAAGAGGAGGAGGATTATCAGATAAGTGCACTCCTTTATTACTGTAAAAGGATGTAATAGGTATTTCTTCTATGTATAATACATTTTTCCACTTTGTAACAGTCTCAGATTTGCAGCATGATACACATGCTAGCCTGATAATGCCCTGTGTATTGGTAAGGAGATAAGGAGTACAGAATTCATCCCAGTGTGGGACAACATGGAGGTAGATGGGCTCAGTGAGAACACTTATGTCAGAGCCATCCAGAGGGACGAGGCAAAGCTAGAAGGCTGCTGCTGGAGAAGAAAAGGTAGGCAGAAAGCGCAGCAGCAAAGGAGTTTGAGGGCTGGGAGTAACTGAATACATTGTGGAAACACCTACTAAATTCTCGATGAACTCGTTCTGCTCCTCACTTTCTGTTTCCTGAAGCTTTTCCTTCCCCATTCAGGTCATTTCCTTATGCCTCTTCCCAGTTCCCTGCTCTATCCCTGAAATTTCTGGGCCTGTGCTCTCAGAACATGTCTCACTTTTTCATCTGTACCAGGTTCCCTGGCTCTTCAAACTGGCAAGTAGGGGAAAAGGGGAAGCTCTGCATGACTGAAGTGGAAGGTATAGGGAAAAAAGTGGAGAAGTCACTTCAGTAAAGTAGTAAGTTTCATAAAATGAGAAGTAGCAGAGGAAAGGATTAGTGGAAAACTATAAAACGAAGTGGAAAAGCACTGGAAACCTTCCTGTGAATGCGGTTCTGTTCAGAATGAGATGGGTTGAATGCTCCAGACCCAGATGCATGCTGAAGCCCAGATGAAAGCAGCCTGTCTGGACCAGTTTATTTTCAATGTTCGTGCTACTTTGACCTCTGTAATTTTTTGCAATATAGGCTCCTGTGTTCTCATCGGTTTCATATTTAACTAACAAGTTTTCTTTTTGGAATACAGTAATGATATTAAAAGATAGTCTCCGTCACTTTTTAGGACTTATTCCAAGCTGATGTCTATTTTTAAGTGATAGCAAAATTACATAGAAACTATTAATTAAGATATCTTTTGATTTCTTTCAGATGGATTTTATAGGCAGGTGAATCAAATCAGTGGAGCACACAATGTGGTAGACAAGCAGACTCCTTCCAAACCAAAGAAGAGGCAGAACCTAAGAGGACTTGCTCCCTTGGTGGTAGATATCTGGGCAACAGATAGGCCTCTTTTCTGGCGACAATGTTGTTTGTAGAAGTTTTCCTAAGTAATTATTGTGAAAAATATTTGGTTTGAATATGGTAAATGCTTCAATTTATATTTGCAGAGGTAGGCTTTTGTGACATTGTCATTCACTATGGCTAATTTTAGATATTGTTTAGTTTTTGAACAACCCATGTGCCATCAAAGCTGTTTTTGCACAAATGCCACATGAAAATATCTTTATTTTTCCTCCCAGAGAGGAAAAGAGAGGCCAACATTCCTTTTTTGAGGGGGGAGATGAGGAAGGTTGTAAATTCTTCTTTTTTCTTTTTTTCCCCTTAATTTGACCACACAAATTACTGCATTACTGGAGAAAGACCTCATCTTTTTTAATCTATTAAACCTCGTGATGAAAGCAGCTCTCTTATTGCTGGCCTGAAAGACATTATCTTATACAGCTGCCCAAACACTTACTGCTCAGTGGCAAAATTGTATTTGAAGGATTATTGTGTCCTAAATGGCATCTGCTATTTCCAGGTTGCCTGCCTAGGAGGAGGTTTTATCAGTATTCACTTGGCCTTGAACTAAGCAGCAAGATCTCACTGACCTTGGAAGAAAATAAAGTCCTTTCTTGTTTTTCTTTTCTGTTTAAGGATTTCCAGCAGAGTGTAACTGTGGTGCTGCTTCAGGATGAGCACACTCTTATCTCTGCAGGTGCTATTGATGGGTAAGGAGGGAGGATGCCTGCTTTTCTGTTTGTTCTGTGTGTTCTTCTTAGTGGCATGAAAAGTTTGGGAGACTTTTTGTTTTCTAAGATCACTCAGTGGCCCAAAGAGAGTTTCTGTTAGGGAGAATCAGCAGAGCTGTGCTGCCTGCCTACATTGGCAAAGCTGGATGCCGCTCGTCTTCCTTACAGGAGTTTGCAGCACTGGGACAAACTGTGCATGTGTAGTAAATGTTCTTTTTAAATGTCTTAGCTTTGGAGCAGAATGAGAGCAGTTGTTATCATCTCTCTCTCTTCTCATGGACCTATGGGACCACGCATAAACAGACTATTGTTAGACAGTGAGCTGTTTTGGGATGCAAGTGGGTGGTTGGTGCCTGGATATGTGTAGGCATGCTTGAGAAAATGTTGCCTTGAGTTACAAAAGATGCATTCTCTGAAGTGCCAGATCTGATGCTCAAGCAAACTGTCTCATTGATTAGTGTGGAGATTACCCTCTTTGGGACTTGATTCTTTAGCAGGCTCCATGTGACCAGAACCTTCCTGAGGTAGATAAAATTGACTCTTCTGACTGTGGCTCCAGAAGAGGCTTGCTTCTGGAAAGCAAGAAAAAAATTGAAGGACTTAATTTTTAAAACTGGAAATCAGGAGTATAAAGGCCTCTTTCTATTATCTTTTACTAACTGAAGAAAACTGACTTGCAGGCTCTTGTTGCACTTTTTGTTAGTTGCAGAAGACAGTACTCCTTCCTCATCCATATTCAGCTGAGGAATTGTTTTGCTCTCAGCACATCTCTGCTCTTGCCCACTTGAGTTCCTTAACAATAGACATCTCTCAATAATGAGCAACCTGTCTTCCTGTGCTCTTAAAAAGTCCTATCAGCACTGAAAAAGAAATGTTGAAGTTTAATACACTTGTGCTTTTCTATTTCAGTGTGATCAAAGTGTGGGACTTGCGCAAGAACTATGCCACTTACCGCCAGGACCCAGTGCCCTTCAGGTCTTTCTGCTACCCTGGGACCAGTACCCGCAAACTTGGTAAGTTACTGGAGGATATATTTGTTAAAGTGTGTTTAAGAAGTACTGACAGTGCCATCTCTTTTTAGCCAATTATTGATCAGGTTTAGAAGCTCAGCGGGGTATTTTGGTTGCCAGAACGAAATTTTCAAGTTTTAAGAGTGAAAGTGCTCCACTTTTTTATCATTGCACCAATGATAAAAAAAAATGCATAAGCTTCAGTAGTGCATTTTCAGAAATGGAGCTGAGGGAATAACAGAGCTCTTGAGGTAGAATTTAGCTCATTGTTTTGATGAATGAGTAGGGATCGGGTTTAACTCCTTTGCTTTGTATCTTTCAAAGACAACAGACCGGACTGAGTCTTTTACATAATAAGCTTCCAAAGTCAAGCAACATTTGAAGCTGTTTGTTATCAAAAACAATAGTGCTCTTGTTCATGTTGCTCTGTGCTTCTTTGTATCTTAACACCTTAGAATGCTCTGAGGCAACACAGTAATCCCTGATGACTTGTCTAATCAACTATCTTGCTGTGGTTCTGGTCAGTGTCAGTTCCAAGAACATGAGGGAAATCCTCAAGGAGCTGGCTGTGAAATAATTTGCTCGCAGGGAAAGATTTTTCTTAAACCTAAATCACTAGCAAATCTGAGGCTGACTTACTTTACCAGAGTGTGAGACTTTCTATTTCTTTTTAATCTCTGATTCTTCAAGTGGCTGTTCCTGTTACCGATTTGAAACTATCAATTCGCTTACCTGCTCTGAAGATGAGATCCATCTCTAAATATCACCCTGAATCCTTATGAGAAAATGTAGATGTTATGCTAGAAATTTTCCTTCTCCAGCAAGTGCTCTGTGAAACAATAAACTTTCCACTGACAATCTCATATGCAATAGAGATCTGTTCCGAATTTCCCTCTCCAGGCATTTGTTTCAGGATGCCTGTTTTCCAAAGTGTTCTTTTGTGGAGCTATTTCTTATGAAGAACTTCTCTCTTCATCTATAGGATATTCTAGCCTGGTTTTGGATTCCACTGGTGGTAATCTGTTTGCCAACTGCACCGATGACAGTATCTACATGTTCAATATGACAAGTTTAAGGACCACTCCAGGTAAGCATGATATCTGCGGAAACAGCTGCAAAAAAAGAGATACTAAAGAGCATAGAAATGCAAGTTTCTCTCTGTGACTTAGAGCAGCCTGAATCCTTAGGAAACCTATTCCGTGCTCTTATGTCTGTAGCTACCCAGGAGAGAAGACGTCTGTTACATGGGCTGCTCATATTTTGTATTAATTCAGCCACATAAAATTAACCACACAAAAACTTAGAATTGCAGATACTGGTTCACCCAGACTGACTAATTGTAGTTTGCATGCTATCGGATAAGGAATGGCTCATATCCAGCCTAATCAAGTTTGAAGCTTCTGCTTGCTGGCAATCACTGATTTTTCAAGCTCTTAGATGTGAATCTATGTATATTCAGATATTTTAAGATGTGTTTTAAGAGTACCTTCTACCGCAGTTTCTGTGAGAAAGCATCCCCAGCGTACTGTGAAGATGCCTCAGCTTTTTTAGATGCCTTTACACAGACAAAATGGCCCACAGACATCAGTGCACTGAGCTGCTTTGTTGTAGGCCAGTGGCTGCTTCACAGAAAGCAGAAAACTTGCTAAATATGTTCCAGCCAGACAAAGGATTTAGTTTCTATTGCCTTTTCTCAGCCTCTCAGTTAATTGAAATTAAATGAACAATATGTACTTGTGTCTGCTCTTCAGGAAAGCAGTCTGGTGGGTGGGATTCCTTCCAAGGACCAGAAGTGGTGCAAGTAGTCAATATTAATGTCAGTTGTTGAGGTTAACCTCAGATGTCATCTCTGAGCTATGGAAATATTTACTGGCCAGTCCCCTCCCATGGGAGCGGGGTCTCACTGAAACACAGCACATCCTGCCCTCAGCCTCCTCATGGAGCTCTTGCTTTCTGTGTGGAGCCAATAAAACCCAGTGATCAATCTCAATTCATCCAGCTGGATGAAACATGTGCGGCTTCTCGGTGTGCCACTGTTCCCGCAGAGGGCAGCGCCTGCCCGCGGGTTGGTGACTCCCTCCTCGCTCACTGGCTTGCATTCCGACTGCGGCTCTGCTTATCTGGTGTGTGAGCAGCCTTAGGTTGCAGGGAGACATGAGGAAATCCTCGCTGTAATAGCACTTGCCAGTAGGTCTCGCTTAGGATAAGACTCACTGTCCTGTAACTGCTGCGCTGAGAGCTGCAGGTAAAAAACAAGGGATCTTTTGGGGTCTCGCAATGTTTCAAAGACTACCAAAGGCAGTCACTTTTCCTCTGGTCTGCGAGTTACCTTCTTCACCAAAAAACACTGTTGAAACAGGGCTGGTCAAGGCATTGCATTGGGAAACTCACTCTTTTCTGCCCCAGTGAGAGGACTGTAGATCCACACTCGGCTCCTGTGCCAGCTGCTGCCTTCTCTGGTCTGTGCAGTAGGGGAGACAGCAGCCATTTGGGGTTTAAGGCTTTAGGAAACACTACTGAGGCGTTAAATATAAGCAGTATATCTGACATGATGCAAGTTTTGTTGATGAAATAAAGATGCTCACAGCAGGAAAAATGAGCAACAAGTGCCTTTGTTGCCACCTGGGTGGAGAAAGACCCTTGCAATGCTATCTGCGTGACTGTCCCTCTTACTGTAGTGGGGCTACTGGTGGCAGCTGAGAGGAAAAGAGACAAGGAACCTTAATGAGAGTAGTGGGACAGCCCAGGTGATGCTTCCGTGTGCTTGTGACTAAAGCTAAAGCTTCAAGGAAACTGCCACTGCTTCCTAGTGCTGTGGAGAGAGCTGTTCAGGTAAACCTGATTTGTTTGGAAGCCTGAAGGTCTCCAGTTGAATAATAAAATCTTCCTGCCCCGAGGCCCAGAGCCAGGGGGCAGTGCAACCACTTTCTCCAGAGCATTTGTCACTAGACAAGAAAAGCCTGTAAGATCAGCCTTGCTTGTGCACCAAACTCCGTGGCTGTGCATTGAGTGGGGATTTTATTTTCTTTTTTTTCTTTTCTCCTCACAGTGGCAGTTTTTAGTGGCCACCAGAATTCAACCTTTTACATCAAATCCAGCACCAGCCCAGACGATCAGTTTCTGGTCAGTGGTTCTAGTGACTGCAACGCATACATCTGGAAGGTGAGGCACCTGGGAGAGACTGAAGTGTGCAACCTGGAGCTGCTCAACTCTTTCATTTTGTTTGCTTTTCATGTTCACATAGGCCATCCCCTGCCTCTCAATCCCACTTACAGCAGCACGAGGTTAGCTTCTGGCATGATGTGCTAGAGCGTGTTGCTGTCAAGGCTAGATGTAACTTTAATGTAAAACAGAGCTAACCTCCTGCCATCAATGGGTCGCTCATCACTGCTGCTCATTGCAAGTTGCTGATCTTAATCTGGTTTTAATGGGCATTAAAACCCTCTTTCAATCTTGGTGATTCATCAAGCTCTGACAAGTAGACAGACATATTTAGCAATGGAGCATATTAACAGAAACATAATAATTTAATTGTTTTAAAGGCCACTCTTTACCCACACTTCCCCCTTTTTCCAGCTCTTGCTTCAGATATAGCTTTTTCTCATGCTTAATTTACAGTAGTTAAAGCCTTTGTATTACAGCAAGGGCTCAGCCAGAGCCTTCAGCAAAATTCCAAAGCACCATCTGACAGCCAAGAGGCTTCGTCATTTGGCGTCTTGTGCTGATGTGTAGGAAATGCAAATGTCACCAAGTTAATAGCAGGGACCTCAGAATAAGACATGCTTCAAGTTTTGCTCTCCATACTTGACAGCCACATGGGAGGAGAGTGGACTTCTCATCTGAAGTAGAATAAACATAAACCACAGGTGACTGCTTATTTCAGGTCTGGGGTAATTTTTAAGGAATGCTGATTTGTTTACCATTTCTACAATGTGTTTGAAAGTAAAATGCAAACCTTTGAGAGCAGAGGGCCAGCCTGCTGTGATTGTGGTTTAAGCTTGTATTTTCTTTGGATTTGGAGAACACTTTTAGAGCAGCTGGGTTGCTTACTCAGAAGTAGCAGGAGTACAGTAGCATGGCTACTCCCATGCCAAGTGGTGTAATTTTAACCTTCCTCATGTTCTGTGCGAGTTCAGCAAAAAATACCTGTGCGAACTTGGGTTGCACATCCTGTGCTCACGTGTTTTGATACTTTCTTGGAATGCAAGCTGGGACTGGCTTGAGAACATTCAAGGATGTCATTACATCTCAAAGTTTAAGCATTTAAGCACATTAATGCACAGAAGGCTTCTGTTGCTATCACACGTAGGTGACAGATTGTACTGCGTGTTTATTTATTAAATAAATCATCGGATGATTGCTTTTATTTAATCCCATAGTCATGTTAGAAAGTGGGTCTTCCAGCAAAACTGTCTCATTTGAGATCTGTAATATTCAGAGGCCTCAATTTAATTTAAATGTTGGAAATTTTTAATGACTCTGAAGCATATGTATTTTTTCCTGGGATAAGGAATTGCTGTGTTGTGAAAAAAACATGGTTAGCTATTGCATGAGCAATTAACAGGTAATGTTGGAAAGAACATAATGAAGAACGCTAGCTTTCCCTGTCTAGAGAGGCAGGAGAACACCTGGTTGAGGAATGAAAGGCAGAGCAAGACCTTGTCCACTCATGTTGTTTCTTTGGGAAACTTGCAGCAATGCTACATTGTGTTTGGGTCAGCAAATCCCAGGGGTTACTGTGGCTAGAAGGTATTGCTGACGAGGACACGGTTTCAGTCTGTTTTCCATATATAAATCACTTCCAGGCAATGAACACTCACGTCATTGTGTTGGTGTTCTTTTTAATTATTAGTTTGTTGATTAATGAACTGATGTTTAAACAATCCTAAGATTTTAAAAGCTAGAGAGCAGAGATATTTTTCTCTACAAAGATGGTACCTAGCTAAGCTGCATTTCTTGTAATAAAAAAATATATTTTATGGACATAATATTTCACTCTTCCTTTGTCCTTTGAATCCTCTGGTACAGACCACTTTGAGGTGACCATATTAAGTTACCCTTTGGTCTGTCCCAGCATTGGAATTTAAGTTCTATTTCTGGATATAAAAGTATATACACCATTTTGTGCTGGATCTTGAAGATGAATACAACAGCTGTTTCAGTGAGTAGAGTAACTAATAAAGTCTCATTTCCTAGGTTTCTCTTTTTAACCTTCCCACAATAACTCTGACTTCCCCACCAATATCCTGTCAAATCAGGCAAAAAGCAGCATGTGCTGTGGCTAATCCTGACTTAACATGCGCAGGCTGGCCAGCTGCTGTCTGCCAAACACACTGGGCACAGCTATAACTGTGGATCTTCCTTTAGTTCACAGTACTTTTAATTTACATTGGTACAGTGTAAATCCAGCATGTCCCAGCAAGAATAATTCTCTTCCCCTGCTTTCCTTTCAGCAGTGGGTACAAGACCACTATTGTGTCTGTTATGTGTGTATAGCATGACCACTATTAAATGTAAAGGAAGGTGTTCTCTACACCGAGATCTCCTGTTGTTTATTCCCTAAATAGGGATTTAGTTTCCATGGTATTGCATGTTTTGGCAGAGAAGGGAATACTCTGACCAAGGCATTTAGAGGATATTCAGTCAAGTGATTGCCTTGGCTATGCCGGAAAAAAAAAAAAAAAGCAGCTTGTTAAGATGAACCTATTTGTATCAGAACAACTTTAAGATCTGAAGCTGGGTATTCAATTGAGGGCTTGCAGGCTGTTGTAGGAGGTGATCCACAAGAGAAAAACTTGTGTGTAAATCAGAAGCCTTCCCCGATATCTTGCATCTTCATTTGAAATCCGTATGTCATGTCTGCTCCTTCACCCACACACTAAAGAATCTGTTCATTTACTTAGTCATTTATGCAAATCCCCTTGATAAATTCCCCCTTATAATGTCACACCAATAATGGTGACTCATAGCTCCAGAAAGGATTGCCTGCTTAGAGCATGCAAAACTTGGATATGATCTGTGTGTGTGTTTGCCTGTGTTTTTTCTTCCTTGGGACACTTAATGCTATCTTCAGCTTTATCTGTCACTTACATGAGCAGTAATCAAAGATTAATAGAAATGCTATAGAACAGAAGAAAGATTTTTATCAATAGTCTAAGAGAAATGGAGATCACTTTAATGAGCATGAATGATTTAGGGAGTTATTTTATGAACTGTTAAGAGGGTCTCTGGTCCAGCTGGTTGGTTGGAGGAGGTACAGGCACTTGGCAGTTGCACAAATGCCAGTTCAAAGCCAGTGAATGTTAATCTGCAGGGTTCTGTTAGTGACAGTTTCATGTTTTTAATAAACTAGTGACCTGTGATTGGGACATCTTTAAAATGGCAGCAGAGTATGTATGTCTATCCTGATTCAAAATATGGGCTTCCCAAACTTTTAATCATCTTACCCAGAGAAGGTAGAGGTACTTAATATATTAAAAAGTTTGTGTTGTGTTTTGGGCTGACAAGTCTGGAGGCAGCAGCAGGAATGGAACAAGTGTTTCCAGGCAAGTCAGTCCATCTCAGTGCTGACCAGCTGCTTCACCTCTAGAAATGAAACATGAACTGATTTTTAGGGCTCCATCAGTTGTTGCCTTATGATGACAGGCTGAGAGCATTTGATTTATCCGTCTCATAGAGGAAAGGTGGAAAGTATTCCCATGCTTCACAGGTGGACTGTGGAATCTTTTCTTAGAGATGTATATGAGGCTGCGGGGTATCTAATTGTATACTTGTTTTTGTGTGGAATTTTTAAGGTTTCTGAGCCCAGCCTTCCTCCATGGATACTCTTTGGTCACTCTCAAGAAGTTACCTCCATTGCTTGGTGTCCTTCAGACTTCACTAAGGTTTGTTTTCTGGCAAATTGCCTTTCCTGTGAAACAACAGATGTGATGTGGCAACATCTGCTTTACAAACTTGCAGCAGTATTTGCTTACTTATTTATTTGGGAGAACATTTTTAGTCTATGAGGGCTAAAAATGTTAATTTTGAGCGGCAATAAAACAAGCTTGTCACAAGTACAATGGATTAGAACTTTTTAATTATTTTCAAATAATTTAGGCTATTTTATAAGACCTAGGAAACTACAAATGAACAAAGACTCCCTCTTAATAAGAGATCATGACACTACCTGTAAAAGGCAAAACTCTGAAACCATTTAATCAGGAATTTCATAAGCCAAAAGCTTGTTCCATGGTTCCATACTTACAACTTCCTTACCTGTCTGACCATTGATGTATCTGTTAGTCTTGTATAGAGCAGCAAGAAGTTTTGAATGCCCTTTAAAAACATATGGGGTGTTTTCATTGTGACCTGTTTTCAAAATCCGAGCTGGTTTTATGGCATATTTGTGTGTACACCTGAAAACCTACAGTGAAATTGGGTCAGTAATTATGTACCGGGTATCACTGAAAGGAAGAGTACGAGGTTGGTTCAAATGTCTGGCCTAGCTCAAAATGAGAAATGACTCTGAAAAATCCTAGACTGTGTCCTAATAATACCCAGAGTTTCTTTCAGCCCACAGTATTAAGCAAGTCAGCCATTCTCCCTAGCTTGCACTATGGCTTTGGGTCTTCAGAAAAGCGTTGCAGTGAGGAAGGTGGGAGTCTTGCAGGCAAACAGGAGGAATTGTTCTGACTGTACATGATGCACAAAAATGAGAATTAGCATTTCAAATGAAATCTGTGATTTAGAGGTAGCTCAATATCCTGATCATGATGTATTGGAAAGGCAGAATCGTGCAGCCTTTAAAATTGCTACTGACACAGGTAAGAATAGTTAGTCATTGTATAGGTGCCAAAGCACAAAGAAAAGTGGAAAATGTGCAGCTAAGACAGGTCAGAAAGCTGCCTGGAGTCATCTGAGAGGCAAAGTTGCTTTCTGCAGGGACAATATTGATGTTACAGAGGTCGGAGTAGGAGCACTTTCCCATCCAAATTACTATGAACTTTGGCCACAGCACTTCCTTTTTTTCTTGCTTCTGATTTCCATGTGAGTCACCAGCTAATCTGCTCGAAGAGAGACGTAAAATGTGGGGTAGGTGGGTTCTGCTGCTTCTTTGGACGAGGTTCCACAGATCGTTTTGGAGCATGTGATGCTGTGGTGGGAACCTAGACCAATGTCTCTGGCAGAGTAGATTTCTCTGCCAGATACTGCTGACATATGACTCTGAAGAGATAGCGCTTCAGGCTAGAGCAACAGCCTTCCAGTGTCACCTTCTCAGTGTGCTGCAAATGTTTGTTCCCAAGCAGAAAAGGTCCCGAGTAACAGGGACAGACGCAGGTGCAGGTGCAAAAAGCAGCATGGCCATTTTTGTCAACTGAGTGACTGAAATCTCAAAACATACCCTGATCAGGCTGCTGTCTCTTACAGAGCTGTGCAAGGCACATGGTTACTGGTGACGGAGATTTCTTTAGCAGAAAGGCATGAAGTGGGCAGCCTTGTCCACTTTAAAGGAAATACTGCTGTGCTACAGTGATAAAACAGAGATGGGTTGTTTTGTTTGTTTTTCTGGGCAAATCTTGTACCCCCTCAACCAGGCTTCACCCTCATTCATATCGGCATTGTGTGTTGGGTGTATCTGTTCTAGTTCACTTGGCCAGTGATCCATAGGATATGCCCTGGTTACTCCAACAAACTAATTTATACTGTAGATTGCCACGTGCTCTGATGACAACACGATGAGGATCTGGCGCTTACGATGCCGTCCTGAGGAGGAGAAATTGGCATTCAGCAAAACCAATTTGGTGGGCTGGGTCACTCAGAGGAAACATGAAGAACAACGTGGAGGAGGTAAGGCCCCTGGGCTGAGATACCTTGCTCTGCACCACGGCTTCTGAATTTTGGCTGTTCTCTGTACCAGCAAAAGCCTTTGGCTTGTCTGATTAGTCTTCTATCTTTTTCATATTAGGTAATAATTCATATAACTAGACAAACACTTCTACTTGGAAATACTTCCACCACCACCAAGATAAGCTGGCAGAAATAGCTTACGAGTATGCTGAAGTCTGCATAACCAGACTGGAAAGCAAATATTCATTAATGCAGCTTTTCAGGCTGGAATATCTTCAGTGGGTATCAGCAAGGTTCAATAACTGACCAGCCAGAGGAGATGTCATGTGTGCATTCACTGCAGCAATGAGTCACATGTTTTTTTTAATATAAAATAATAACTGAGAGCAGTAAGTTCATACGCTTTTTGCAGTTTGCTAGTTTACCCAGTAAAGGGCTGATGGCACATATACGGCCTTGGTACTCTGAAGTGTTTCCTCCTGCCCAGTAGTTGAATTCTGCACAGATTGTTCACTGCTGTGGTCAATATTACATCTGTCTTTCTTCAGCTTCATACAGTGGTACTGTCTATGCAGACGAATGCCATATAATGGAAGGACTTAAAAAAAAGCGTGTAGATAATCACGATGCGATCATAATCAAGGTGAGGTTGGATGGGGTCTTGCACAGCTTGTTCTAGTGGGAGGTATGACTACCCATGGCAGAGGGGTTGGAACTGGATGATCTTTAAGGTTCCTTCCAACCAAAACCATTTTATGATTCTATAATGTTCCAGAATCAATCAGTATCATTCATCTATGCACATATTAGAGCTAGTTAAAAAATGCTACACCTTTCTACAAAGCCTAGGTGATCAGAAAAGGTATGCAGGATGCTCTCACAGCTAGCAAGCAGATCTGGGCTCTACAGAGAAGTTACTCACTCGACAGTACCCTAGATAGAAGAAAGGAGCCCTGGGTCATAGCACTGCTTTGACTTGTTTGAAACTTGTATTTTTTCACAGTAGGGTAGGTGAAAGAGTAAAAACACATTAAAATGAAAGAAGATTAGTTTCTCTGTGGTGTGTCTCTGAAACTAAGAATACAGTAGCTTCCCGCCAGCTGGTGGGGTGACTTCCTGTGTTCCACCTATCTTTTCTAGCCACTGTGCACATGGATTTCACCTTGGCTAACACAAATAAAGGCTGAAGGTCTCCAAATCCCACTAATGGGATAATATTACCTCTAACCCTTTGCCAGTGAGTAACAGGCTCGCAGGAAGTTTGCAGGACAATAGCAGGGAGAGTGCCAGATCTGCTCTCATGCTTGTGTGTGCACACACTCAACTTCAAAGAAGGCTCAAAAATCACTTTATGCACTAGTTTCAGCAAAAGAGAATTAAGCATAGATCTAGTCTAGAAGCCTGAAAACTAAAGTGGCTTGTACAGTAAAACTTTTCAAGTCCGCTTTGGCAGTTATACTGGAAAAAATAAATTATTTCTCCTTGCTCTTGCTGTATTAAAGTAGCAAAGGAGAGAAAAGGAAGTACACAGAAATTGCAAACACAACAGCAGGCTTCCTGCTGACCTTGGCTCTTGAACACAAAGCACGTGCTGTTAAAATACAGGAGTTATCTGCAGAGACTGATTCAGAGCTGGCAAGCTAAGTACAATTTCAGACCTGCTGGGATGAGATCTAGGTAGTTCTCCACCCATTTATGAGGAACAAATTGTGAGATTGGGGATGTGTATTGATTGTTAACCTATATTGTTGAGTGTAGGAAGCACAGTTTCTTTTTTTCTTTGGAAATTATTTTTGTGGTTTCCCTAAGTTGCACTACTTTCTCTATGTGTTTGTGTAACCGAATTTCTGAAGCAGGCCTGTGCATGGGCAATTTGTGACTCTTAAATCTGGAGATTGATAATAGTGGTCTAGAAGATTTATAGCAGAGAAGGTAGGAAACATCTGAAATAATCTGCTTTGGTGTACGCAGGTTGACTGTAGGTATTTACAGTATTGTACTAAATGCAATGACAGTGGGAACAGCTTGGAACTGGCTTAGTGTAAGCCTGAATAATGCATGCAGTCTTAAAAATATCCTAATCTTGCAGTCTTTATCTCAAGTTCGGGGATGTTTCTCAAGTTTAGGTTTGCTTTTTGCCATGACACCCATCCAGCTCTCCTTATCCAGTGTCTCCACAATATAAATTTCAGACTGGTTTGGGACTGAGAGTGCTCGTACCCAGCTAGTCATGCAAAATTTCTGCTGTATGAACTTGTAGATCGTCATTAGGGATCAAGAACTGCTGAGCTTGCTACTTCTTTTGTACCTCCAGGAGCTTAGATATTTAAGTGCAACTAATCACCAGCTGAGATATGATTGGCCTATAAATGCTCATTAAATTAAAGATTAGGAGAAGTAATTTTGGCAGTTACTTTCTCTTAGTCCAGATTGAAGCAAGTTGTTATGTCAGGAATGATTTGTTAATTTTTGTTAATTTGTAGCGGGATTCATTGACACAGGATCCTCTTTAATTTTGCTCTGAGGCACTGGTACTTGTATTTTGAATACTAGATAATACAGTAAAAGGAAGGATCAAATGAGGCTTAGTATGGTATATAATCAGGGTCATGTAGGTGCTCATTCAACATGATATTTGTGAGACAGTCTTAACTTCCTAAAGAAAATGGCAGGTTATTCACACTAGACTTCTCATTCTTCTAATGAAGTGCTTTATAGTACAGGGCTAATGCTGAGAATCAGGAGTTCAGATTAAACCCCTGGTATACAGACAATGTCTAGAGTTCTGTGCTCAGCAGTGGAAATGCATAGAGTAACTAAAGTGCTATCCTATTTAATTGCATCACGACAACTTAGATGAATAAGAAAGCAGTTATCTAGCAAGGCTGCTAAATTGTTCTCTGTTGGAGGGTGCCAGAAATTAAAAAATAAAAAAAAACTAGAATATTTCTGCAGACCAAGATCTTTGTTGTATATTATTCCTACTGTTAATAGTGAGGTTCTTATTCGCGTACCTATGACTACTGTTTTAAGCAGCTAAGTATTCAGAACCTCTTCTTTAAAAGCAAGGGGGTTAGCATCTTGGCTAGTAAGCTCAAAAGCCACTGTGAAATTTCTGTTTGGGAATAATTTGTTTCAAAGAAATAACTTACTACAGTGAAAGATTTTATTTTCTTTGGAATTGAAGTCCTTGTTTAGAAGGTGATGAATTTCTCACATTTCGCTGGGTGTGGTAAATATCTACCATCTTCATACTAATAAGGCATCACAGAAAACCCTCCAGCAAAAAGACAGGAGACAGCAAGTATAATGAAAGTATGTCCTGTTCTGTTCTCTCTCTGTTTTTTTGAAAATATGCAACTATTGATGCCTGACGAGGCACATTATTCATGTGGTTGGGCATTATAGTGCAAGGTTTCCTTGGCATTGTATTCAGCTGTGGGCCTGCTCACAATACCTTTGTCCCTCAGCTCAGTTATGCAGCCATTAAAGATGGTGCTGCAGGTGGGAAGCAGCTTTGCTCTCAGGCTGCGTTTCAGTACAGAGCTGTCTGGACTGAGCCACTGCAAGGCTTCCAGCAAGGCCAGATACACTTGGAAGATTCAAGATCTAGTCTGTCTGTTTGTCGGTCACTTGGCTGTAGTTCACATAGGAGTGCTCATTACAGGAGGGATCAACGTCAGTACAAAAGCATATTGTATTGTACTTATCAGTGTGATATAGGATTTTACATAGGATTGTACTGGCTTAACCAAAATTGGAGGGATTTTTGCAATTTCCGAAGAGAAACAGGGTCAGTATTGAATTCATCTCCTAGTTGGAAGGGATGTTTCCAAAAGGGCTGTCTTTAATCTACTGTTCTATGTTCCTCATCAGACTATTATTTCTCCCCTTTCAGGACCACCAGCCAGCCCACAGAGTATTCCTGCCAAGGCCTTCCCAGTGGGCAGCCTGTGCGTTTCCTCGCCACAGCCAGCTGCCTGTGCTCCTGTTTATTCTGGAGACCTTCCCCTGTCTACAAACACTCCAACGGGCACTCTCAAAGCCCAGACGGCCACAGCCTGCACCCCAGCCAAGCGGACTGAAGCCAGCCCATGCGCTTCTCCCAAACCAGTCTCTTCCTTTAAAATGTCCATTAAACATTGGGTTACACGAACTCCATGCTCTTCTCCTCCAGAAGTGGGGAAAAAGGCTCCTTCTCCTAGAAAAGCCTTAGCAGAAGTCACCCAGGGTCTCCTGGAAGTCACTAGCCCTCCTAAAGTCCCCCACTCACAGTCTGAAAAGCGTGCCAAGAGGAGGCTTGAGTGCAGCAAGGAAGATGATGCGAAGCAGAAGTGCCTGCAGACCTGTAGCTGTGTGACTGAACTGGACCATGCAGCTAAGAAATCCAGGCTGAATTTATGTCACTTGGCTGCAGACCAAAAAACTTGTGATGAAGGATCTCCCACCCTGGCTGACTTGGATAAAGATCACAACGGCTCCAGCCACAGCCTGAAAGAACCTTCATTTCCTGGAAGCCATATTAATCCATGGGGCATTCAAACTCTTCCCCATCTTTTCAGATCTCCATGTGGGAAAGACACTGAGGTAGCAGATAAAGAGAATAGTTCACCTGAAAAGAAAAATTGGTTGTCTGCTCTGGGAGAGAAGCTCCAGACTGGCAGAGCTGGCAGCCAGAGCACATCAAATGGCCCCTCGTCATCTTGCAGTCCTGGTGCCAAACGACAAGAGGCTGTGACATCAGCCACTTCACCGAAAAGCGTAAGTAGGATGGTCAGATACATTAGTGCTGCTATCTACTAATCCCCTCCATGCAGAAAGAATTTTTGGAATGTTGATATCCCTCACTTTTTAAAAGGACTTAGGGCATGGCGGAACTCAGAGATCCTCCCAGTCCCCAGTTGGGTGTTTAAAGGATGTAGCTGTCATCTGAAATACAGTTCTACTCTGAGAAACACTATAATGACAGCATCTTTCCCAGCAGATCTACTGTTTGTGTTCACTGTCACATCTGCCTGTTTATGCTACTGGAAAGCCACTTTAGTGTTGGAAGAAAGACCTACATTTTATTCTAGCCCAGGTGGCAAAAGAATCCTTTACCCATGTTAAAATCATGGGGCTAAATAACGCCTTCAGTTCCTTCAATTGAACACTAACAGAAAACAAAAGAATTGCAAGAGTCAGAGGACAGGACATGACCTATATAATCCTACTTTTAATGTACAAGAAGCCAGGCGCAAAGTTCATCGTAGGATCTGAAAGTTAAGCTTATAAAGCAGCTAAAAAAGTTGGCATGAGGACATGAGGGTTTAACATGCAAACTGAGAAACAATAATTACATTTTTTTTAAAGCAAACAAAACTCAGCTTGTGTCTGAAACTGAACTCCGAGTTCTACAGTGTCTTTGACTAAGTCTTATTTCAGTAGATGTTAGGTAAAGTTCCACTCATCACATTTTAGTTGTACTCTAAATTACTTATTTGATACTAGAAGTTGTTGCCATCATTAAGGCTTGTTTTGGTAAAGTATCTCATGTCTTACCTGATTTGACCTCTTTCAGCACTTCTATCAGATGTGAAATGGGCAAGCCACCACTCTTTAAGTTACGCGCAGCAGCTGAAATCTTCAAGTTGTGGTTGTACCAAGATATCTTGGTTATAGGAAACCTACAACTACTTGTTTTATGCTGTACCTAAGACCTAAGATTTACTCAGGATAAAGATTACTATAGAACAATTATCTTTTCTGCCCAGTATGCTCTAGTTCAGCTTTCAGGATGCTCCTGTGTTGTAGTCAAAGCATGAGGAGGTGCCTGGAATACCAGCAGCATTTATTGATCTGCAGTCCTCTTATCTGCCATAGAGAAGCCAAAGCTGCAGCTGCAGTCAGAGTGCTTTTCCTATGGCAGTAAGACAACTCTAGGTTTTAGCCTGTGCTTCCTGGCTAAAGGGTAGTAAGCCTCTTATCTGTGAGAGAAACAGATTATAGCAAAGAACCTTTCATTTACTCTTATTTAGGAGTCTATCAAACTGGAGCAATGATGGGGAGCAACTCTTAAGACTCTACAACATGTGAACGGTTAACCTAGAAATGTTTCTTGTTGGTTTTGTTTGTTCTAGGCTGCAACCACTTCAATTTCCATGAGGAAGATCTGCACATACTTCCACAGAAAGCCACACACTGAAGCTGCTTGCAGCAGTTGCTCGTGATGGATGTTGACACTGTGGTATCAAGACCAGATTTAGCAACACCATGCCAGGATTACATAGTTTGTCAGACATTCATAAACTTGGGCTTTTGTTCTGTTTTTAAAGCCATTAACGCTTGAAGTCAGTTGAGTGTGGAAAACTTACACAACACTTACAGATACTTATGATAAGTTCAGATGTTGGATTTCTTTAATAAAAGAAAACAGTATTTTTTACATGACAACTGTTACAGGCCAAAGACAGCAACAGCTCTGCTGTGCATTGTTGACAGGCACGTATAGCTTTTCAGTGTTACTGATCTGCTGTTGAAACTTCCTCTACTTAAGACCAACATGTAAATCATTACACCCTCCTGCAAGCAAGTATTGGAATGTGTATAGAGAAATTTAGTGGAGGTAGATCTGAGCCCCTTTGTGCTGAATCGTGTTTCTACAGTTATTCCTCTAGTACCGAAATGACTACTCCCTTCCAGGAGAGAAGTTGTGAATGTGTTAAGTAAATATAAAAGACTTCTAAACACCCTGTGGCCATCCAGTGGTGATTATAGTTTAAGAGGAGACAAAGTATAATCACATACGGAATGCCTGTACTCCTCTTGCCATTCCCTTGTTTCTCTCAGTCTGAAAACTTCCATATTTACTGGCACAGCTGGCTCTTGAACTATCAGCACAACAGCTGTTGAGGCCAACAGCTTGTCACTTCTCTGAGATAAAATACTGACAAGGTGTGTTAGAAAAATTAGTTTGACCTGTCCCAAATAGGCAACCCAAAACAGCCCATTGCTCGGTCACCTCTGGCAGATTGAGCCTGTAGTTAAGGCATTAATAACTGCTTATAACATAACTTCATAACACTTACAATCCTGAATGTATAAAATAGATTCTTAAGTGGGGAAGGGGCACTTGACGTTTTAGAAAGCACTTGACAGAATTTACATATTAATATTAAATGCTTTGGCATTGTAAGTTATCACTGATGCTGAAAGGACAAGGTCACTGAAATGAGATCACTGTCCTGCTGGCCAATGATATGAACTCCTCAGTCATGTTTTCCCCAGGAGGAGTTAGTATAAGATCCATATCTTCGGTTGGAGCATTTACTTAATCTTCTGCTATAATAGTTCTTATGAGATGTTATAAAAAAGAACAAAACCAAACCTCTTAATCCGTATGAAGATTTTCCTACTGCAAAAGAATCGAGGTATGTGAAGGGGATGTGATCCAACCAATTCATGTTTTCCATCTGAAATTTTTCCACCTGCTTTCCAGTAGCATAGTATACTATGGTAGCTGAAAGGGGTTAGAGGAGAATGTGCTGGTTTGTATGTTATGTTCTAGGTTGTATGTTGCAAGGAAATAAATTACTTGAAAGAAACTGGCTTTTGTGAAAGGCCTCTGTGCTTTTTTTAAAAAAGTTGTCAACATCAAGTTGTGTCTTTTAGTAGGAGCACTCAGGTACATATAGGGGCCAGAAAGACTTCCTCTTCTTTACTGAACTACTGGCCATCATCCCATGATCTTTGAGGAGATGCCATTAGGAAAATGAGAAAGGTAATGTAGTGCTTCAGGCATTTTTTTATGCTTCTTGTTTAAAACAAATGGATTTTTAAGAAGTGATTATCTGACTAGATCTAGCTTCTTGTGCAAAACAGAAACACAAAAACTCTGATAGTTTAATTCTAGCATACTTCTGGCTGTTGGCACAGATGAAGTAGAAGAAACATAACTTAAAATAAGTAGGTTTGGGATTGAATTGTGTTTTGATTTTAATTGTTAGAGCAAATGTGTAGGGTACAACCTGTCTTGCCTACAGCCAGTTTTTCATGGATTTTCCCATGCAGTTGGTAAATAATAAATTGCATACAGAAAAAGGGGATGTGTCTCTTGTGTAGCGATAAGAGTTGGGCTCGATGATCCTTTTGGGTCCTTTCCAACTCAGGTAATTCTATGATTCTCTTGAAGTACCTGAGAGTCATCAGACTTTTTAACAATGGGATTTCATATTCCTCCACTTCTTTCACAAATTTTCCTCCTCCAGAAATGTTCTGCAGCCAAACCATTATCTCCTATATCTTGTAAATGGCTACTTAGAGATAATTTACAATAATGGGTTACTACTTGGATGAAAAATATTCTGGGGGGATGTGAAATTTTCTCCTCTCAAATATTACTTGTTTAGTGGAGCAACTTGTTTTATAGACCACCAGGCATAATTTCTTTCATCTTAAGCTGGTGTCAACCTGGTTCAGAACCTAAGAGAATTAACTGGTCTCAAGCTTCATCAGGGGAGGTTTAGGCTTGATATTAGGAAACAGTTTTTCACTGAAAGGGTGATTGGCCCCTGGAATGCGCTGCCCAGGGAGGTGGTGGAGTCATCGTCCCTGGAGGTGTTTAAAAACAGATTGGATGAGGCGCTTAGTGCCATGGTTTAAATGACAAGTGGGTGCTAGTGTTGGGTCATAGGTTGGACTCGATGATCTCAGAGGTCTTTTCTAACCTTGTGATACTGTGATAATGTGAACTGAAAATTATATTATTCTATGTCGAACTGCCTTGGCCTTATCATGATATAATTGTCATTGCCAAAGCATAGAAGGATGTCTGATACAAATCATATGTCATGTGGTTTAAGGTAACCAGTGCTGTCTACCTGAGACACTTGCTGAACAAAGTATTCAAGGAATTGAGCTCTTTGAGCCATCAAGCTATACTTCTGAGTTACCTTTTCTCCTAAGGGATTTAAAGACAATCTCTCCTTCATCTTTTATAAACAAATTAAGCCTTCTGAGATATTCCTAAATCTTATGTATGTGTATAAATCCCACCTTATGTATCTTGCAGGTTTTTCCATGCAGGTGGTGGTACTACCTACTGATGTCATGTCTCTGTCCTCAGTGTTTAACTTCTAACTGCCAAGTGGAGTTGGGAATGGCCACAGCAGTTTATGATGGTAGTGTTTCCAATAGTTGTTACTACTCTTTTCTTCTCTCACTGTGCTCAGCTATGAGCAGTCAACCAGTTTAGTTTAATACCAGTTTAACAGTGACTTGAGCTAATATGTCTTAGCAAAACTAAAGAGGCACTCCCAGGATTTGTACAGGTGCATGGTCAGCAAACCTTTGCAAGCATTTCTTCTGGTAGCAGCAATGACTTAAGAATTCCTTGGGGAAGCTAACTAAAAAGAAAACCAAAAAATTGATTGCTTTATTTCCATGACTCAGCTAAGGAAGTGCTTCATTCCTTCACATTAAGGAGCCACAGCAGTAGTTCCACTCATATTGACGTAAAGCTGCTCTGTGTCTTTCCTCCACCTCAAGGACTCAGCTTTATTATTTACTTTTCCCTTCTTGTCTAAAGAAGAATGGCTGAATTGCTATGTACAGTATCTTCAACCACCCACTTCTGTACCATGCCTGGATTTTTCATTTGGCTCATAAAGTATATAGTTCTCTGGGTGCCTTGTAAGGGTGCTCTCACGTCGTATTGTGAACGTGGGAGAGGAGAAGATAGACACGCAAATCACAAGCAGCAAAGACTAAGCTGATCATTCTCATGTTGACTTATCTGTAAGTGCAACAAAATATCAATATGTTCTTGTTTGGGATTTTATTCTAGTTTTAAAATCATTATGATAAAATCTCAGTTTATTTTTCCATTCCCATTCTTACAAAAGGTGTTAAGTATCTAAAACCCAAGCTAATAATAGTTGGTAGGACTGTATGCTGCAGCAACAGCAAAGTAGGCCGTGTTGACAGGAGTTTAGCAGATATTGTCAGTGTATTACTGAATTATTCAGTGTCACCATTATTTTTGTTCTGATAACTTTCATGGAATTACTGATGGAGGAGGTCACAGTGTGCATACAGTGAGATCAAGAAACACATTGGATCCTTCGAAAAAACGTGTGACTGACACAAATGCAGTGACCCCTGATTTGCTTAATTAGACTGATTTACTGCAGGTAGTTGACAGCAAGGTAGTTATGTAAAAACTGGAAATGTTATGTCATAAGGAATTAGGTGTTTGTACACATGCAAGTGTTTCAAGAAGCAGGACTGGAGAGAAAGAGAAAGCCGACAATTGCAGAAGTAAATGGGAAAAAAATCAACTTAAGAATAAAACTGAAAGAATAAAGTACATTGCATAAGAAATGCAACCAACAGGAGAAATTAAACTTCAGAGATTTGCTACAGACTCAGAAGAAAAAGTAGGACTTGGGAGGCCTCTATTGTGCCTTTGAATCAGATTTCCATCTATATAATCTAGATTTTTTTTTCCTCTGGGCAGTGGGATTTGTCCATGCTTGCCAATTCACCCCAGTTAAGAGAAGGCGTTCCCAGTCCTTCTGTGTGTGGGCACTCTTCTTCTACCTGATCTAATTTAACCTAACCCACTCCTGGAAAGAAATCAATTTTGACAGAGTATTCAGATCAACCAGAATAAGATTTTCTCGTTTCAGAATAAAACTGGTTTTGCACAAGGTTGTTCAGAAATGGCTGTTCTGAAGTCACAGCTCTACAGTTAACTCTGCCATGTAGGCGATCCTTCGAGAAAGTGATGCAAGACTGCGGGGTGAGTGGTATTACATAAACCAAGGATACTCTCAAGCATGAAGCCAGCAGAAAAACTTTCTACATGAAAATTAATCTCGTAATTTTGTTGTCTCAGCACCCTCAGCCATACTAGGTAGCAAACAGCGATGCTGAGAACAGCTCCAGCAGTGCATAACACAACCTGTGTTTTGGCTGTTGACATGCTGCTGCTCGTCCAAGGCTGACAGAACTGCTGCTGCTGCTGGTGGCAGAGCCCTTGCCTTCCTGTTGAGTAAGGAAGACTCCTGCTCGCTTCTGGATTTGTACAATATTGTCCTTCTCCACTTTCCCACCGCATGCAGGCCTATAGTAATGAGGAGTATTTCCTATGGTTGCCACATCCCTGGCCCAGCGGGTCTCTCAAGCTGCACCTGTGTTCCCACCAATGTCAGCACAGACCCATGTTGCCAGTGGGAGCACTGCCCTGCTTAGCCATGCCATCACCGCCCACTTTCTGTCCCCATTAGTGCCCCATGGTCCCTCGGGGCGGCCCTGTGGGTTCTCCGCTGTGCTCACACAGCCCAAGTCCTCCGAAAAGCACGTTGGGCTGTGCTTTTCTCTGATTGCTGCGCACCCAGCAGGGACACCACCTTGGGGCCACTCCTACCAAAGAACGTGTGTGCAGCTTCCTTTTTCATTTTCTCCATGGAAGGTGGAGAAGAGTGAGTTTCAAATGCAATGCTGCAAGTTCAGTGCTGCTAGGTAGAGCCTGTCTGATTGCAGGTGCAGCTGGAGCTCCTGGCTTAGTCCCAGCATAAGCAAGTTAAGGACAAAAAGGTCTTCATTGCTCTTATGCAAAGAGACAATTTCTGTGGCAGCTGAGGGCAGCATTAGTATTCATGCCTTGGTTGTTCTGGCAGCAAGGCGACTAACTTGATATTAACTGTGCCACAATGACTGGTTTTTATAGGCCTTTTCTTATTATATATATGCCAGGTAACCAACCAAGCAGTTCTTTATCGTAATTTCCTTGGGGTAACTGCTCTCCTACCTGCTCCACCAACAGGGCCTGGGTTTTCCTCGCAGTAGTGATGGTTTTATTAAGAGCTGCAGGCAGGTCCCCTGTCTGGCTCTTTGTTGTCATGTTATAATCTTGTATTGGTTTATTTTTCAGCTGACCAAAGTTCCTCATAAACTCAAGTCATCTGTGTTTATAAATACTTCATTGTGTAACATACTGAAGATTTTTCCCAGCGTTTAAGGGTGGCCATAGATTTGCAGCTGAGACATTTCCACATTACACACATTAGAAAAGTGTTACCCTAACTGACTAATGGAAATTATTTCAACTCCATGACGAAAAATGATGCTGAGTGAAAGAGAGAAGCGGGTTTATGCGGAATTGGGTATATTCCAATTTGCCTGGGCCTGCCAAAATGCTCTCTCCCATTCCCCTTCATCATGTGTCTCACTACAGCATGAGGGTGTGCCAGAATATGTTCCCACAATCTTTCGACCCATTCAGCATAGTCTGCAACTTTTCTGGCTATTTTTGTGTATTCCACTCAATTATTAAGTGCCAAGGACTGTAATAATACATCCTTTCACCACTGGTGCCCAGCAAAATACAGTCTCATCTTCTCACAGACTGCTTTTCCAGTTATTCTTCCTAAAAACTGGATTATCAATAGATTATCCTTCTGATCATAAGGGTGTGCACTCGATGTTGTGTTGTTCCTGGCCAGGACTCCAGCTCTTAGTAATCAAGTATTATTCTTGTTGACAACATGATTTCTGCATCTAACCAAAGCCCTTTGCAGGCTGCCTTTGCCTATTGTAAGCAGAGCGGCTCATCTGCTGCTGAAGATAAACCACCTCTGGGTTGAATCATGGCAGCTATTTAATTATATGAAGCTCGAGCATGCAGTGGTCTCCTGAACGCTTCTGGCTGTATAGAGGTAGATCAGCTTTGTTTCAACTACTTAGTCTGTTTACTAAATATGCTATAGCACTGCTGATAATTTATCCTTTCTAGAAAAGCCCCTTTCTGCTCTGACACCTGCCAGTTTTTCCATTGCTCTGCTACATTAAGGTACTGTGAACCTAACTGCCATAATAAGATTAATTCAATCTCACATTGAGCAGGTGTAAGAGTTATCATATCACTGTGGCTCACTGAACTTGTCAATACCAGAACAGAATCTCCCATGTTGGGTTGAGGTGCTGTAATACAGCACAAATAAACCATCACAATTGCTCCTGCAATATCATGTGACAACAACCAAGGCACAACACATCCATCATGACTTATGGGCAGCCCCCTGACAGCTCACAACCCAAATCACCTCTGTTTCATGTCATATCCTGGTGAAAAAAAAAAAAAAAAACAAAACCCCAAAAGGATGACATTCCTTTTAAAGGGAGTAGGGGAGCATCAGCCACAGCAATGTGGGCAGGATGTGATGGAATCAGAAATCAGTGCTTTTGGGTTCCCACCTTCCCACTCATCTTCAAGACTGCCTGAATCCTTGAGGAGCCTTCATTCTCTGAGCTACCAGGAAGGCTCTGCAGTCATGTTTGAAAGCAGGGGTTTGTCTTCCTAGGACCTGGAGGTGTTCAAAAAGTGTATAGAGGTGGCACTTTGGGACATAGTTTAGTAGGCACAGTGGTGTTGGGCTGACAGGTGAATTCAACGATCTTAGAGGTCTTTTCCAGCCGTAATGATTATATAATATTATGGACCTTTTGCACCAGTGAACATTTCAACAGTAAGGCCTATGTCACTAAATAGAGCAAGGGTAATTGAAAGGAGCTGAAATTGGGATCTGGCCCTGCACAGAGATGTGGAGACAAGTGATTTTTCACGCCAAGGTGACCTACTGTGAACAGGGTCAGACAGAAGAGGAAAGCACACCCCTCATGGGTTAGCTCTGGATCTGGGAGACATAGCTGCTGAGTCCCACTGGGCAGCCAGGGAAAAGTGTCTATCCAGGAGCAGAAAATTAGACTGTTTTGGGACCTACCAGCCATGGATGATGTGAGTGGCACAGACAAAGGGCCAGACTCTGACAGATGTAAAGCAGCCAGGCTCCACTGGCACTGCAGCTCTCTGTCAATATTCAGCCTTGAGCTGAACCCAAGAAAATGAAGTTGAACAACTTGTTGAAAATGCGTATAGTACAAATATCAACCCAAATACCTAAAGACCCAGACACAGGAAAACCAGGACATTAGGAAATCAACAGGAGGGAAGAGACCATCTTTAATAACAAGTGAATAGCTCTCTGGAGCTTGTAAAGCAGATAATTCCTTAAAAAGAAGGGAGTTTTATGTTGCACGGGAATGCCAGTCTCTGCTGAACTGTGACCAGTATTAGGTTACATTGATGGAAGCTGTTGCTCACTGTATTTCATGTGTTAGATTCTAATTTATATTTACTCAGTATCCCAGTACAAGGCAAATCTCAGTCAATGGCAGGCTCTTGGCTGAAGAGACCATTGCTTTCCGCCTCTGGTTTCATTTTAAAAAGTAAAAGCAAAACTTTAAGTCAGTCCTTCCAAATTATGGTATGAAAATGTGTGCCAAAACTGTGCTGTAAAGTATTTGGAAAGCTAAAAATAGATTGGCATCTGAATAGCTGTTGAAAGGGGAAGCAATCCCAACCAAACCTGGCATAACCAACGCTGTTTATTTTCCATATTTTTATTTCCAAATAGGTTCAGCACAGGAAGTATCATTTCCTCATAGGGTCTTTGTAAGCCCAGGTACCATTGATGGCAGTTCCAAGTGTAACTGTAGCTGAGTTTCCATTGCTGTCACCTGCCCTTTTGGCTGGGCATCCAGTCTGGGCACTGTCGTCATCAAACTGGAAACTTTTTGCACCAAAGAAAACTATGAAGATTGAGTTCATGAGAACAAAAATCTCAACTCAGAAAGGACTAGCATCTTCAAACTGGAGCCTCCCATACTCTTCTATATTAAAGGCAGAACTTATTGATTTATCAAATCATCAGATAGATCGATGCATGAAAATATTTGCTGCTCTCTCGGTGCCTTGTGTTGATGCGCTTGCATATTGCTCATTTTCTACCACTGAAGTTATGCTGTGGTAAATCAAACATTAATATGTAAGTCTCTGCAGCACTCTTATGGGAAAGTAATGATATCTTAGAAGCATTTTTTTCTCTGCTCAACTGTAAGTACCAATGTATTTTTCATACCTCTGCAGTCAATATTCATGCTTAAATATGAGAGACCTACAGCATTTTTCATGAAAGCATTTCAAAAGGCCAGAGCACAGGGAAAGGCTCATGTTCTAGAGGGGAACTGATGCCAAGAGGAGTGATGAAGACAGCGTTGTGTGAACCCAATGGAAAGGCAGAAAAGCAGTCTTGCCTGATTTAAGATTCAAACCATTTGTACATCATTAGCATGAAAGCGATCGGTCAGTACAGTTTGAACATTTTCCATGGTATTTTACATGATCGTATTTATCTGTATGTTTCTAAATAAAGTCTCCCTTTGCAGCAGACTGCAACAGTCAGCTTCACATTTTTCCAAGGCAAAAGGCTTCACCTTTGTTCTTTCTTGCCAGTACACCTCACTTAAATTGAGCCTAGCTTTTTGATGGCTGCCTGAGGTCGTTTCTCTGTGTGCTAGGAGAATCATTTCAAAGGGCTTACTTGTTCTAAATGCACTGGAGGAATGCAGGAAAGTGCACAGGCAAGGGAAAAGATAAACAGTGCAAAGAAAAAGAGCAGTTTAATCTTGCTCAGCTGAATCTCAGCTGCAATTCTACTTTCTCTGGGTAGTTTTGACACAATCACAATGCAAGTGGCTGGCTAAGAAGTGCAGTCTGCAGCAGCACCCAGCCCTATCTTGAAAAAGACAGACTGAAACACACAGAAAAAGAAAGGTTTGCTCACCAGGCCATAGTATACAATAAAATCTTGGTTGTAGCCTCTTACATCTCTGTATCTACTGTGTATAGCAGAAAGCAATGGTCTGTGTTCTGCCTTATCATAGCTAATGATTTTTGCTTAGTCAGCTTGTGGATGAGTCCTTAGATCCACCAGCTCAAGCATCATGTACTGCTCCATGCCAGGCACAGCCTGAGGAGCCAAGGCAGCAGGGTAGCCATAGTCACGTGGATGCCCACAGGACAAGAGTCTTGAGTTGAACCCTTTTCTTGCCACCAGGAGGTTCTATGCAAGTTATTTGGCTTCTTTGTGCTATTCGTCTCTATTTCATCTAATGGTGGTGGCATCTCCTACCTGCAAAACACTTTAAAATCATCGTGTAGAGGAACAACTCTGAAAATGCACTCTACAGCTCCAGGGTAACTGGTGGAATGAGGAGGAAGTGTATCTTCCAGAAAAAAAACCAAAGATTTAATGTAACCTCAGGCTTACTGTTTCAGAGCTGGGGATGCAAAAAAAAAAAACTTCATGGTGAACTCTCCTTCTTTCACCTCACTGTGGGTAAGGGGAGGGGGAAACCCAGGGAAGGATCACTACAGTAGGACCTTTAAATAATATTTCACTCACTCAACGTATTAAGGCAATAAAAAAAAAAGGAGTTTACTTCACAGTATGATTTCTTTGTGGTGGACATTGTATTATACTGATTAAGGTTTGCTGAAGCTACCCAGAAAAAGTCCCACAGTCCAAATGAACAGGTGCTTAATCACTAAAAAAACTCTTGCTCTTTGCATATTCTTGCTGGGCTGCCAAAAACCACCTGAAAATTGCATGTTTGGGCCAGGGAATCCCTCTCCAGAGCCCTTACCCATGGCAAATCCTGTCCTGGCGTTCCTGGGAGGCTGTCTGGCTCTGCCAGGGTCCCTGCAGGTTGCCAGGCAGCAGCGTGAGCACTTCTGTGCCTGCACATTGGGCTTTGCTTCTATTCTGACTGCTATTACAAGAACCTACCCTTTGACCAAAATAGGATGTTTCCATCCACCAGTGTGGCAGCTTGAGAAAGCACGGACTTATTTCTGAAAAGCCCAGGGAAGTGAATGATTTGAGATGCGTCACAGCTGATTAACAAAAATACTTAAGTAAGAATAAGCCTTTGCTTTAAGCTACTTTGAAATAACCTTTAGCACAAATATCACTCTAGGCTCAGGATATCTGAATGCAAAGCATACAGGTCCTAAGGGCTGTTTCCCTTGCTCTCTTATACCTCCCCTGTATCTTTTCGTTGTGATGTATTTGCATTTAAAAGTAACAAAGGGAGAAAAATTACACCTTGTGGGAAGTTTAGGTCTGTTCACATGATCTGCTTTCTTTTTTTAGCGCGATGCTTCCTGTGTGCTCGGGGAGGTCAGCTGCTGTTTCTGGCAAAGTACATTCCCAGCAGAGAGGGGCACATGGAGAGTGCAGGACCAGGCAGTTTCTGACCAGGCAGTACTGACCAGGCAGTACAAGTAGCCAAGTAACCCTGCTTGCACAAGAGGAGATACAAATTCAAAAGGAAGATTTTTGTTGTGTAGAAATGCACCTTCCTTCTGGTCCCCTGAAAAGCTGGCAGAGCGAGCGCAGTGTTGCTCACCTCAGACCAGTGTCTCAGAGATGCAGCTGTTGATTTCAAGTGTGAGGGTGAAAGGAAGGTTGCAACCTCCTTGGCCTGCCAACCTTAAGCTGCAATGGCACCCCTGGAGAGACCAGCATTTCAGGCCAGCTGTCCTCGCCCCTTCCTGGAGTCAAAGCTCTGGGTAGTGCCGTGCTGCACTCAGAGGCACCCAGGGCATGGGGGAAGAGAAACACTGTGCCCTGCATGCTCTATGGGTTTGGCAGCCTTTTGTGCCAATCCTGGATTCAGGTAGAAGTGCAGGGGACATCCCTCGTCCCTCCTTCCCTCAGCACCACTGGGTGCATTTCGGTTCATAGGTGTTCAGCTCAGGCTGGGACCACTTCTGCTGAGGAGGCCTCCTGCTTGCCCTGCTGGCAGCAGCCACGGTCATTCTTTCCAAGTGATAAATATGGTCACAGAGTTTGCACAAGGTCAGAGCTGAGAATAAATTCCATTGCTCAAATAGGAGAGAGCTAAGTTTCATTCACTTGCTGCCATTCCAGCTCTGTGTCAACGCTGTTTGTTAAGGGTGACCTATTATGGGTGACCTGGAGTCTGCCCTGGAAACTAAATTCATTTACTATCTCTCCTGCAAGCTTGCAAAAGCACCTCGGGTACAACCAGTGCCTGAGCACGCTGGCCGTGTTTGCTCCCAGCTGGGCTGGTGGTGCTTGCACAGGCTACACACGTTCAGGCAGCATCGGGGACAGAAAGCAGGAGGTCAGGCACAGCGCACTTTGGAGCTATAGGATGGCTGCCTGTGCGTGGTGGCATGGACACAACCAAGGCGGTACGGCTCTGGATTCGGCTGCCTTTGCTGCATCTAGAAGTCTACCACTTGCCACTGGCATTGATCTCCCAAGCAAAGCAAAGCCCAGAGCCCGGCACCATCATGCGGTTTTGTGTATGTGCGCCACTCACAAAACACCTGTCTTGGGTTGAGTGGGAAAATCCCTTTCCATGTATCTGGACATTGCAAATAGGTCTAATCACTTGCCAAAAACTAGTAGTTAGAGACTGTGCTAATACAACCACAAAGAGACAGAATTATGCATTACAGGCAGGTTTATAAAAAAAAAAACCTGGCATTTCAACATCCCCAAGCACTTGCTTTTGTGACTTGAAAAAGTGAGCAAAAGGACATCAAATATTCCATGTGTAGTGTCTTTTAAATACACCAATCACATACTGAAGGCTGTTACTCTCTCTGCTACCCATTTTTTCCAGATCACATAGAAAAGACCTGAAATACGCAAGTGTTGTCTAAGTTAATAAATTATAGACAAATCAATGGTCCATATGCATAACAATGGTTTGCTGTACATGGGAGAGGAAAAAAATTCTCATCTGATGATAGCTGATGGCCTTTTGCACAGTTCTAAGCAGGGTGTTACCTAACAAATGCACATTTTATTTAAATGATGAATCTGCCTCACATTTGTGCAGCAGTGTTTGAGCTCTGCTCAGATTCACCTTGCAGTTGAAGTTAAATTTGTATTTATACACATTTATCTCTGGTTGAACAGCCAAGAGTTTATTTCTGGTAATGATAGTTTTACTAGGGGGAATACACGGTGGAATAATAAAACAGCTTTCTGCACTATTGGACTATAGATAATATTGGATGATGTGATTGGAAAATCTTGAGGCTATATTGAGTGAAAGTGATTTACACCGCTTCATCCTCATTCTGGTTTGGCTACTCAAGAAAACCATTCTCTCTCTTTGCTATTGAGAAGCTGGACTAAGTGAAACTTAGGTTACCTCTTCCTAGGCGGTTCCTGTTCATCACCTTAATTTTGAAAATTCAGAGGATAATGTTATTTTTATGCTTTGATACATGGATGAAGAAGGAAACTCTATTTTATGGATGGAAGGTGGTATGATTTACATGAGGAAACTGTAACACTGAAAGCTGACCTCTGAAATCTGATAGCTCGCCACTGTACAGATGTAGAGCTACTACAGTCTCAGTTTGCAGAAGCAAATTTTAAGACTCTTCAGAAAAACTAAGTAAATTACAGTCATTTCCAGTTCTCCTTACATACATTACTAAATTTTTAATTGTCATCCATATGTGCACCACAACCAAAGATAATTCCTGCCCTAAGGAACATTCAAATCTAATTAAAGACTGATCAAAGTATATTATATTACAGGTAAGCCACTTCCATATTTTAAAACTATCCAATTAAACTTGAAAACATACCTGCAGAATCATCTGGTACCTTGTATTCACACAGATACGACTTCTCTAATTGAGTTAGGTGAGAATATGTATGCCCAGTGCACATCAGCAATGCTCGCTGATAGTTTTGCACTATACTCCTTCAATACCTCTCTGGGGGCCCTCGGGCCAATTTGAAATCTATACACTGTTTATTTTCATTTTAGGCTCCCTCAGTGACCACATCATCTGTTCACTGGCAGCACACTTGAAAGGCTCCGTCTCTCTAGTGGTTTTTACTTACAGGCTATTCAAGATCTTGTTGGACGCAGAGGTGATAAGCATCACAGCAGGCTCGTAAAGCAGGCTAGCAGGGCTCACCTCTCATGAAGTGGTGAGAGGGGAGGTGCCCAGGCTATCTTGGGAGAGTGTAAACAAAGTTATCTTCACAAGGAGCAAACAGATCTACTCTTGGCATGGAAGAAAGGTGGGAAGTACAGCTGAATTAACTTTCCCTGTTTGCACTATTGTGGTCTTAATGTGTTTGTAGAACGAGTTTAGAGAGATGTTCGATATTTACAAAGACCTTTCTGCTGTTTTCTGTTCTAAATACATTCTCCTTTGAACTATTGAGCCTTGAGCTAAACGCTTAAGTCTTTAATGAGAATTTTGCCTAAGTAATAAAATGAATAATGACTTCAGGTTTTGGCCCTGGATAAAAACAAATGTTCTTCCTGTGACAGAGAAAAATAATCCATTGATATGAAGTATCAAAAATGGTCACTGACACAATAAATCATTTCATAAATCCGTGACAACCGAGCTTTCAAATGCTTTGTAGTTTGAAATGGATATAATGCATGCTTTAGAAAGTCCTTAATTATGTAGGGTTTCCAATACAAGTTAACAAACCTCTCACACGACTAATACTTTTTTTAGGATGAAACCTAGAGAGAGAGTGAGGTTAGCCGGCCTGTGGCGTGGTGGCTGTCTCCTGGACAGATGTGCTGGAAGGGCAAAGGGCACTTCTGACACATTCGTCCACAAGCAGCAACAGGTTAGCTCTCCTCTGTGGAGTAACCGCACAAAAATATTCCTCTTGCATCATTTACTTCAATAAATCGTTCTCCCCTTCATGATATATTGGGTGACATTACTGCTTTATTACTGCTTTATGTAAAGCATAATCAATGCTGCTGACTCAAACAATTCCCAGTTTGGTGTAGCAGCAAGATCTCTTTACAGTTAACAGGACACGGCCCATGCACATTATTAGAAGTTAAACACCAGGAAGCTGGAGTACTTCATTGCAACTTCTGTTAGGGACTGCTCCCAGTGAATTATCTTGCCTACTGTTCTCTTCAATGGAGCGTTTTTTTCTCCTCCTGGAAGCTGTGTATCTACATGAATACAAGTGACCAGAAAAGGAGATCTCAAAGGAAAAAAAAAGATCCCAGATAATCTGCTGATTTGATTATTTTCTTGAATGTGATATTCCTTTCCTGAATTGCTTTATCATCTCTGCACTATGCCAGCATTTCTACCCCTGGTGAGTGAGGTAGAACAAGTACCTAAACATTTTCGAAAAGATATGGAGATGCATACTCAAGATGCACAGCAAGAGACAGGCCCATGAGTCTCCTGGATAGCTTTCTGTTTGTCAGTTCAGTGGTGCATCATCTGGCCAGGAGCGTGTGTGCTCTTTCAGGATGATACATGAACCTATGGGAGGAACAAACAGGACAATGGATTGGAAGTGGCCGAGTTATGCAATACACTTCCCTCACTCAGATACTCGAACAGGGTCCACTGGTTATTATCAAAGGAGACAATTAAACATTTCAAAAGTCTAAAATCTACTCTTTTGTTCCACATTATTGAAGGAAAAGACAGATACATTTCCCTAAGCTATGCTTGGGTCAGTAACTTGGTATATTCTTAAGGATGAATTTGTTAAGAGAACCAAGCTGATTTTTAAACAAAAATGAAAGAATTTATTACTCATACACACTGGAGGGAGAAAGAAAAGAGGTTGGTAAGCATATTTGTGTTAAATTTGCAAAAGTATTCTTAAATTGCCACATATTTTCACTCAGATGTTTCTTTCTCTCCCAGATATTTTGTAGAGGAACAAAGCTCTTATCTTGGGTGTCCAAAATTTCACAGACCCGCCAACAATGCAGTGTTCAGCCCTGTGATGTCTAGGCTTCCCTTGTGGCTCAAACCCCTCGTTAGTGAGACACCCTTTATTACAGAGCAGCTACTTTAGATATCACAAGACATCTCCATAAGCTGAAAGGATACTTTTTACATAATTACTGAAATCTGTCGTTCTAATCTCCACCCCAAGGCGAACTGTGAGAGGGACGTATCGGACCAGTTACATCTCCCTTCATGAGGCACAGTGTTTTATAGCATCCTCTCCAGCTCTGCAGTTCCCATGCAGCCGTGAGGGTCTCTCCAGCAGAACTCAAGTCTAACTCTACTGAATCAAGGAAGAAGCCTCATAAAGCCTTTATAAAGAAGGAAAAAGTTATTATGCATTATGTTTTCTTCTGTGAGAGCGACCACAGCTTTATCCAAGGGTATGAGGAAGGAAGTGAATAAAGTGGGTTGTCGTGCCCTCTCATACCAACAACTTTATGCAGCTTCTCAGGATAGTGAGAAAGGGATCTTCTGAAGTATGCTGTGATAGGTAAACACAGCATTGGGTGTACTAAGAATATCAATGGTGATATTAACCATATTCCAGGGTAACTCTTTGTCTTTCTAGTTCAGACCTTACGCGCAAACATCAGACATACTGGCAAATAAATACATTACCTATCAATGCCATGACTATGCTTTCAGCTGGGATTAAGCAGAATAGGGCTTTGCTGAGTAGTTGCCCAATGTTATGTTTGTTTTATGAGCCAGATCTAGCTGCACACACCTCACATTGATATAAGACTTACCTACTGTATGCCCCAGCTAAATTAATTGCTCATGCTTATCAGCTAAGTAGTTTGTAATCTTTTTCTCCTGACTTAAGACACACTTATAGTCAGAGGGGAGCTGATGCACAGATAGCATTTTCTTCATCAGTGTTTCTGTTCCTTGAAGGGAAAGTAGTTTAATGATTTTTCACAAAGAAATCCTAATGTTACCTGGTTTTCCTCAGTAATGGATTACGCCTCTCTGCAGCCTTTCCACACATTTCTACGGCTCTGGGACAGGTGTCATTTCATCAGACACTGCACAGCTAAACCTTTCCTACAGGTAAGTGCCTCCATTTCCACAAAAAAGATTCAATTCCACCACCAAAACTAAACAAGCACCGGCTTCCAAATAACACCCATGCCTCTGTCTTCAAAAGTTTTCACCTTGTGATGCAAATCCCACCTCTGCTTTCTTCCAGTGCTGCCAGTACCAGTACAGTGCCTGCCAGCTTCCTGGTGGTCCTGATGGGGAAGGAACAAAAGGGGAGAGGGCTGTCAGGGTCCCCACAGTGCTGAGTGCATTTCAGCCATTCCCGTTTTAAGTTCAAAGCCTTCTACATGGCAACTGAATAGGATGCTTTCCAAAATCTACAGGAGGCCGGGAAGAAATCCAGCATTGCAAGGAGTATCCTGAAGGAAACAGAAGAACTGGCAAATAAGCATATGTGAAACGTATCCCTTTTTGTCACAACCAGAGGCACTGTTTTCCCAACAAACACCCTACCCATTTGGAAAAGAACAGTCGCTACCTCTTTCTGTAGCAATGAGCCTTGCTGCCCAGTCAAAGAGAGTTTAAAGCAAGCAATCCCTCCTCCTTAACATTACACTGATCCTACCTTTTGTTCCCTTCTCAGTATTGTTACCTTTTTTTAACAGATGGTATTTTCCTAACATCCTAGACCCACAAACTATAGTAGCATCGTGCAAGTGGGATCGTTTGCAGGGTCAAAGACTTATCACAAGCACGAGTTTTGTGGGACTGGGCCTTATATTTCTCCTTCAAGTCGTTGCAACAACTTCTTTCCTGCCAAATCCCTTTCTGTCTAGATCCTTCTCTTGCATTCAGACTCCATTTCCTGTGGCTTTGGTTTGGCTGGGGTTCGTGGTCTTTTTTCCTTTTTAATCCCTCAACTTTCTTTCGCTGTATTTTTTTTTTTTTTTGCTTCTCAAGCTCCTAATAGTGCTTCCATAATCAGATTTCTACTGCACAGCACTGAAATGGCAACACTATGGGTCTGTCTCAGAGCATTATTTTGCCAGCCTCGGAAGAGGGACAGAAAAGCACTCTGTTTAAACCCTGCCCTTTAAACTATTATAACAGACAACTTTTGCAGAAAGTCCTTTAAATGAGGGGTTTTTTAGAATTATGATATTTCAAAAGTCATACACATTGCAGGCACAGGCTTTGTAAGTCACAGTCACAGACTTGCACCAAAATCAGCACCTCCTCAACTTTCTTCATAAGCAGAGTGCCTCACTCTTTCCTGGTTTGCCCTTCTCTTTCTCCAGCAGCTGCAATAATACCAGTAGTGATTCAGACGAGAAAGAGGTTCCTGCTTTGTGTATATCAGTGAAAAGCCCAAGGACAGAGTGAGCCAGTGTTTCTGGCAGCACAGCCACATGATGATTAAACAGTCCTGGTTACAGATCCGTCAGTGCAGGAATGGCATACTTTCCTGGTGAGTTGGCAGGGGCAGGTAATAAAGCTTGCATGCTCACACATTGATTATGACCTATTAGGAGCCTCTCCTCTCAAAGGAATGCTGTAGTATACATGGAAATGAGTCTGTGGTCACCCAGCTTTTCACAGGTATCCAGCTGCACACTCAGCAGACTCCCAACATGCAAAGCCGTACTGCACCTCCCAGGCAGAATCCCAATATTCTTGCTTACAGAAGCAGAATCCTTCTCGTTTGAGCAAAGAGCAGATCCATTTGCTTTTAGCAGTGTTTGGACCACAGAACAAAGCCATTTCTCACTCTCTTCAAAGGAAGATGGTTGTACATATATGTACAACCCCCAAGGTATTTTTTCTCCATCTAAAATCATCCCAATTACTTCACAAGTTTCTTAGCCAATGTCTCATTGATTTCTGTTGCTGTAATTCCTCCTAAACAAAGCATTTCAAGGGCTTCAGAGAAAAGTATGTCCCCACTCTGCACTGACGTGTGGAGAAATGGCTCTCATACTTTCTGGATCTAGCTTATCTTTCCCGAGAGCTGAGGCATGACATTCCTATGCTATTCTTTTCCCTAGCATTTAGGACAGTGCTTTTGCCTTTTTCAAAGGAGGAGGGAGGTCAGAATCTTCCCCCATACATTTTGCCGAAGCTACAGTATTTTAGACAGGTTATTAATGTTATTAATTGTTTTGGAACATATTTTTACCGCCTTATAATATTTTTGGACTTAATTGTGAATCATCTAACTATTGACTTCACACATGTTTCCTTTGAAGTAAGGGGTACAGTGTAAATGCTTGAAATCTCAGGAGCTGATTTGGTTTAGGATGTGCGTGATGATGATTAGTATTTCCTTCAGGAAATTCACGTTTCTGGGATACTCGTAACATTGTACTCTCAACATCCCTCAGACATTCAAAACTCCCAGAGGATCTAGGGAAGTTATCATCCAGCCAAGTTCACTTATTCCCACAGTTCACTTTCCACAACTCATTAAAAAGTGATCCAGGATTTCTCTTCAAAGCCTCAGCAGCGCTGCACACTAAGAAGAAACCTTTCAGAAAGAAACCAGCACATGCTGTTAAGAGCACGCAGTTCTCCGAGAGCGATTATATGGCAATAAAATAATACTTCTCTGCAAAAAGCAAAACAGAAAAATATTTTTACAAAGCAATGCAATACAAAGGAGACCAGCAGCTCTGCCTGAGTCCAAACAAGATTCCAAGGCCTTCAAGGATTCGTCTATGCTTACAAGTTCTGCTACTTTAATTATGCTAACACAGAGCAGCATAATGCCTTACTGGCATAGTAGCAATTATACTGGTATATTTTAGTCCACTTACATAAAGCAAAACAGAGTATACTGGCATAAACTCTTTTACAGGTCTGTATGCAGACAGCAGTTTTTACTGGCTACACAGCAACATAAAATTCATATTACTGTTAATAAAACCTCAGTGCCAACTAGGTATAAGTTTCAGTTAAAGTCACCTTTACTTGAACTTGCTTATTCTTTTCTCTATCATTTCTCCCAGGGTATTTCTTTGGGGGTATTTCTCTTTATCACACCCCTACTTTGCCTTCTCTGCTGGGCTTCTGTGTGTGCTTCCAAACCACCTCCCAGGTTTGACTCCAGACTGGACTCCTCCCAATCCTCTTGCAATACTTTCAGATCAAACTGATGGGTTTGATCATCTAAATTCTAGTTTCCCTTCCAACAGTCTCTTCCTCTTCTTTCCTATCAGATGAGTTAACAAACCAGCTGCAGCAGGCAGCCAACCCCAGTTATTCCAGCAGGACAGGTGGATGTTAGGCAATACTGCTACCTGCTTATTCTTGCATTTTCATATAGGAAGACAGATGAATACAATACGAGAGACGTATAATTTTTGTTCTTACCATCAGACTGCCTCACCAGCCTATTTTCCATTGCAAAGAGTTTTCCCTAAGTATAGACCTTATTTTTCCCCACACAATTCTCTCTGGGGCTCTTGCACATTTAGATTTATCAGATATTTGACTTAGAAATTAACAGCCACCCCACAAAACTGGATAAGGTACCTACATGTGTACACCTATCTTTCCCACTGCTTCTCTAGCACGAGTCCTCCTTGCAGATGGGGCAGGTACCAGCCTGCTGTAAAACATCACTCAGTGAACTAACTCACAACCCCAGTCAAGAAAACTCACCTTTGCCTGAAATGCTTTCAAGTTTATGTTTCTGGGAGCTGGAGAAACAAAAGGCTGAACAGTGCTGAGTATAGTGGGGTTTTGATCCTGGTTACTTGGTGTTGGCCATTTAAACAACCTAGAGGCAAACCATGGAAAGAAGCGAACAGGCATGACTGCTAAAGGAAAAAAGCCAAGCTTCAAAATTTGACTTCATGTTTACTCAGCTCGAGTGAGAACAGACAGACTGCAAAACACACAGTGGTAGGAGTAGGAAACCGAAGCCCTCTATTGATTGAAACATTAGCCTGAATCCTGCTGTGACCCAGATCACGAAGATTAAAAGCAGCACAATCCTTGAACTAATGAAATCGGTAAGTGGATAGGACTTAATGACGGTGTGATACTTGGGTTACAGTTTGTGTACATCTTGCAATAAGGAGAAACTCTTTGGCTAACTGATGAATTTACTTTTCCCTCTTTCCTAGCCTGTCTGGAACCAGCACTTACACTCTCATAGCATCTTGATACTGCCAACAATTCTGGGAGGAACATTAAATGCTAGTGGTGTCAGAAATGTAGTTGTACAGAAATGGCTTAACTTTCTCCCCATCAGCTGCTCTTTTTTTATTTATTTACACTGTAAGCTGTTTAACTAGGACAGGGACAACTTATTTTTATGGATTTGCATGCTGGATGCAAACCACAGCCCCTACATTTCACTGGGACCATTAGCTGCTGCTATAAAAAAAAAGTAAAATAGAAAAATCATACAGGGATGTGCAGTGACAAAGTCTAATGGTAACAAAAAAAAAAGCAGATATATAAGGGGCAGTAGTCCAATGACAAGTGACATCTAGTACAGTTATGTGACAGTGATAGAGACAGCAAACAATGCAATAAGGAACAGTTACAGCATGAAGAGTTGTGGCTGAATGTGAAATCTCTGTAGAAAAGCCTGAACCTCTATCACACTGCTTTGATAACAAAAGCAAACAAGACACTGAACTACTGAACTGATGCATAAAGAAGGAGGATGACACAAGCAGGTTAGGAGTTATTGTGAGTCACTTCAAATTTCAGATATCCCCAAAATATATCACATTTTCTAAACCTACGTCTAGGCAAACATCAGCAGCTAGAGCTTGCAGCAATGGTTTTACGAGGTATTCAGATACCACAGCAATGTCTGCCACAGACATACGTGTGCCTAGGAAATATTTCATCAGTGGTTGCTGCTGTGAAACTGTCTTTCCATTTTCGCATGAGTAGGACTAAGCTGCAAGCGTAGAGACTCCTTGTCAAAATTAGAAACCATTAAAAGACCAGAAAAGAGGATGGTGTTTTTTTTTTGTTTTTGTTTAGGAAGAGATAAATCATGGAATGTGATGCATTGCAGCAGGGCTCTCCAGTCCTCAGGAGAAAGGAAGGTAGTTTTGGAGCACTTCTGTGGACCAGCTCTGACTTCTCCCAAGCCCTGTAAGCTCAGAAGCTGGCAGAGCTTGGAGTCCATCCATGTGCAGTGACGCTATTAGGCCATGGGATATGGCCTTGCTGTTGAGTATCCCTATGTTACTAACTCCGCAACTCTTCTAACATGCCTCACAGACTAAATACTTGGGTGATCCCTCTAGACACTGCAGGGAAGTACATTATCTTAGGCCTTAATACGGCTGCCAGCCCTGTCCAGACCGCTGTTTTGTGATCAAAGGAGTGAAGGCTGCAATTAGTTGCTCATCTTTCAAGCCTTTATTTTAAAGAAAGTAACTCTTCCAGGTACAACTGAAACAAGACAGCAGAAAATGCAGAGCAGATGAATAAACAACAACCATCTGACTCATTTCCAAAATCAGAGATGTCTGCAAACCAAAATTAGCCTTTATCTTTCAGCAATCTCACCTTTTGTTTATATTTTACGTGAAGAGAGAAAATTCTTCAGTGAATGGGCTTTGTGACAGAATCTTGCTAATGCCATTTATGGAGGAACCTGCCCTTTGTGATATTTACAGGCATACTGTGCCTTAAAGAAGAGTGCATGGCCAGCAGATCTGCAATGCACCTTCATGAGCTGTTGGCACCATGGTGCTCTCTGTTTCTGGGCCCTTCTTACTCTCCCAGCTGCAGGTTGTTATTTATGATAATGACCAGATTGATCAGGATTGATTTTAAAACAAAATCGGCTTGCTGCAAGGAAGGCTGAGCTTTAAAGAGTAACTAGAGTGTGAATTAGCAGCAACCACAAATGAAAAGAATCCTACTTATGTTCATGAGTGAACTTACTAGCTGAAGGTCGCTGGTCTCCACTAGCTGCTGCTGACACCAGCCTGCTTTTCTTTGCAAATATGTTGATACACAAATCAAAGGACCTCAAGGCCTTAGGAACTAAAGTGACCACTCTTTGTGAATCCTATGTATCCCTTAAGCTGCAAAGAAGCCTAATTTGGGAGGTCTAAGCAGCACGTAAGTGCTATATAAGGTTTGTACAGATACACACAAGATTTATATGTATATATATATAAAGTTTTCCTCATCTCTAAACAGAGGAAATGTTATTAGAAATTCATTAAAAGACTAAATACATGATACAAAGATGATTCACTTCACATTGACAACTTGTAGCCTGGATTTAGGCGGTTCAGAGGTAAAATTTTAAGAAAACCAATTCATCTGAATGCAATTTGAATGTCCAACAGAATGACATTGTAGTCCCAAGTTACCCAAATAAGTGACTGCTGAGAAATGAGTCTCAGGGAGCACTATTCCAAATTTCAAACTAAGGATTATAAAAAATGGAAGACAGCCTACATTATTCATAAAGACTGGCCCAGAGAGTGACCCAAAGAGCCTGAACTTTCAGAAAGTTCAGCAGCTGATGATCCCCTGTCTAAAGCCACTGGACCCCATAAATCACTCAGCTACAGAGGACTTCAACACCCACAGCTAAAACCAGGAAATAATTAAGAAAACAAAAAGTCAATAACAATCCTGGGCAGAAGAAAATAACTTTCAAATCTATGAATCAGTTGCTTCATTCTTATGTTTATGTAGTATTTCTTTGTTCTTAAGCATTTATTAGAAATAGCATCATTACAAATTTGAGTAGAACAAACTGTATCAAAATCATAACCAAAACATATGATCTGCCTACAGGTTTAGCAATTATCAAGCGTGATATTTTGAGTTAACACAACTATTAGCAAAGGATTTGCAAACATTTTGGATGCCCTGATAATTCAAAACAGGCATGACATGCTTGCCCTTATCTGCAGCAGAAACAAAGTCATGTTGAGGTGTTTTTTGGCCTCTTTGCCAGTGCTTTAGCTGCTCACCTGCCCCAACAGTCTCACTATAGCAAGCTTTAGCTTCCCCAGCTGCCCCAGCAGTCCCAGCTTGGGTAGCAATGGGAGGCTTCCCACCTTCACGTCCCCACCCTTTGGCTTCAGAACCAAAGCTTGCTTTGTATCTTTCTATACCGTCCCAAGTGGCCATCCCATTGGCCCTTCCTCTCTTCTCTTGCCACAGGCTGTCTTCCGGTCCCCATTACTCAGCAGACCTCCACCCATTTTCCAATTATTACCGGTCAAACCCAGGAAAAAGCAGCAATAAAAAGACAATTTTTAGTTGAAACGTGACGCCAGCTGAACAACCCAGACACATCTTTGTCTGGCATATCATCTTTTCCTTTGCTTTTATCTGACCATGACTCTAGGAGGCCTCTCACACAGTCATGTCCCCATTTCTCCTACCTGTATTGCTTCTCACCTAGTTTTCTGCTGAAATTCCTAGTTGCCATTAGCATGACTGTGCATATACAGTCTGCTCAATGAAAGCACTATAGACTTTCATCCAAGGTGACACAGTCACTTTTCTACTTTTCTCCCTCTCTTTTTACTGCACCTTTCAGAAGTGGAAATTTCAACTCCATTTGACTCCAAACATTTAACTGAGCCTCTTAAGCATTGACACCTAATCATCCCTGGCTCACTGAGAGTCTGCAAGAATGCAGCTTCAGCCCAACTATCAACTGCCTCTCTCCGCTGACTGTAGAGGGAACAGAGATCCCTAATTCAAGCACCTTACTTATGTGCCCAAGATTAATTTCTACGAATACATGCAGCCACGTGTGTTAATCCATATGAGTATTGAGGTCTGATTGACATATATATATATATATAAATATGGAGTACGGGTTCTCAAGCCCTTGTAGAAAACCTGCCCAAGGCAAGGGGTCCTTGGCAGCCTCAAGTGAGTTCTGCATCTCATAACTCCACCATCAGACGCAGACTTCATGAAAAACAAATATGCCAAAAGGAATCACTTTGGCTCCTAGATTCTCCTGCCTGAGCCAATATACAAGTGAGCACTCAATAAAGACTGCTTTCTCCACACCACTATCAATAAATAGAAGATGTCAATATTAAACATCATACCCTGTTGTCACTACTATGGGTAGGAGTACTACTTCCATGTGTATTTCATCTGGGCCCTGGAATCACATCTGTTTCTTTCCGGTACAGTTATTGTACGCCAAGCCAGTGATCACAGCCCAAGGATTTCGTTTAATTTGTTTAAAAATGGCTTGCAGCCAAGAGGTATTGAAATTCACACCTCTTTTCAACTGCTAACACAACGCTTTGGGATGTCATATCACAGAAGTGAGGCCAACTGCTTTCCAGAAGGAGTTATATCATAAAATAAAATCACTTATAAAGAAAAATGGGCAACTGTAAAAGTAAAAGTAAAATATTGGAAGGTAGTAACATAAGCAATCAGAAAACCAAGCAAAAAACCCATACAAGATCTCACATCACTTTCTCAGTCCACAAAAAACACTCAGATAAGACCAGTAGTATTCAGCAGAAACACTCAGCAGCACTGTTGTCCAGCTGCTTTATTCTTCTCTCATAAAAGTGGATATTATATCAACACTGCAGGTCCTCATTAGAACATGAGGAACTAATGCTGGCCACACTATGAATCATGGCAGATTTCTATCTACATTTAAACTTTCTGGACTTTGAACAAACTGACCTAACAGCTAAAAATACAATCCAGTTCCCATTTCTAAAATCCGATTTCTGCCCATCCAAGGTAGTTCATAGCTAGTGATGGTTCACTCTGAAGGTATCAGAGACGCGATGCAAGTTCTTACTGATTGGCATGGGCAGGTATTCAAACAGACAGTTTCTCTGAGCTATCAATTCTTACTTCTGTGTTGCCCAGACATGATGGCAGGGATCTAAATGTTAATTACCTTGCAATTTTCCTTACTGAAAAATATTTTGTAAGACTGACTTCTGGCTCCTGGTTCCTGTAGGAACACTGCTACTGCCTGTGTTTGGTCCTCAATGGCATTGGCAGCAGGAAGCAGTGAAAGCTGTATCTTCTCACCTGCCACAGAGCTAAACCAGGAAATGGAAAGAAAGGGTGGATTTTTACATCAAAACTACCACATTACAATGTCTGTAAAAGATACAAAGTTCAACAATGTCCACTCTGACTTAAAACATTCAAAAACAATTGAGTAAGTGGCTGCATCAAATTTTGCACAGGTAGCTCTATAATACTATGCAGACAAGGCTGATTTGGCTTGAAGATGTTTCAATGGGACACGTAGACTAAGTCTTTATAATATGGAATTGAGGTTTCTGTCCTGTATAAAGCATCTCCATTTCACAAGTCATGTTTGGAAAATGGTAATGATTCTTCTGTAGTCAAGTAACTACATAATAAAGAAACTTCACAAATAGGGCTAGTCTCACAATACATTTGGCAAAACCATATAAAGAAAATGAAGCAACTGCACAAACCAGGGTTATTTGGGGTATCCAGCACGTGTATCTCCACAAATCAGCTCCATTTGTTTATAATAGCTAGGAGGTCTGATTTAAGAGCACGCATTCCCTGAAAGTAAAACACGTTTTCTCTTTAGATGATTGGTGGCTCTTTACTTGTGTGAAAGGTGTAATCCCATTTAGCTGGCAATTTCATTTTGACAAGAAGCATGTACAATTATATTTTTACAATTCTTCAATCAAGAGAAAAAAAACATTAAAACCAAACCATGTTAGAGAAGACTTCTGCAAAAATGATGGTGGTAATAAAATTACGTAAATTTTATATTGAACATTTTGCCTGATAAATAAGTCATAGGAATTTGTAATGAGTGAAAGAGCTGTAATAGCAAATTTGAAAAATTTATTTGTTAACTGATGTATTCAATTAACTTTGTAAATAAAGCAGGAAGTTTCATAAGTTTATTTTGCAAACAGTGCCACATTTTTCCCTGTAAAATATGCATTCTTTATATCTCATGCTCATTTTCTTCTGGCCTCTGAGCAGAAACAGCACTACAGCAGAGTAGCCAAATTATGACCCACTATTGGTAATTCTTTTTCTTTTTGAAAAACACAACCCTATCCCAGGCTGGAGTGGAGGGTCATGGTGCTACATAGAGGCAGTGACCCAATCCGGGACTATTCCCCAGGGTCAGGATATTATTACTGCTGAGAAGTCACTATCTCTTGGGCACACAGTAAAGATGATCCACATCTGGCTAATGACCTCTCCTGGTCCCCATAGAAGAGTATGGGGGGTTGACACGGAACATTACTGAACCCAACAGAGCTGGGGCCTGGTTCATATGTGACCCTGGAGCTGCAAGGGTCATGGGTTCCAAATCTTGTGCAGGGCAAGGGACAGGTCCATGGAGCTCCTTGGTTTCAGGGTGGGCATGGGTGGGTGAGGTGTAGCTCAAGCCACAGCTGAGCACAGAGGAGGGGTCAAGCTGAACATCTGGGGCCCTGTGGGGCTGACTGGGACAGCCACAGCCAGCTGTGTCCTACCACTGCGTTCCTTTAAGTCTCCTTGGCTGCTGCCTCCAACATCAGTGACTGATGTGCTGGTATGTAAAATGGAGGTCATGTTATTACTCCCAGAAAAACTTGATGGCAGCTACACCTTTGCCTGCTTTCTCAAGGAAATGGGACTTGTGCAATCACAACATCTGTTAGTATGTATGTTAGATGTACCCCTACAACAAATCCTGAGTCTGTTTGCCAGTTTTAACCACAACTGTCAGAAGGGCAAGGGTATTAAAGATAAAAGCTCTTCCAAATACAATGCAAATCATCACATAAGTTGTGGTGGGGAGACCACAGCAATTATTCTAGTGTCAGAAGAGATCACTATAAGAACTCAATAGCCGCGGGGCTTTTGGCTAGCCAATATGCAGCAGGCTTCAGAGCCAGCCATGGCATCATCTATGTCCAGGCCACAGGAGCAATGGGTCACTGAGGAGGTCATAAGGATCCACAGAAGACACCTGCTGCAGGACATCGTACACCTATCATAAGAAACCAGGATCCATTAGTTCAGCTGTGTAGGTTGTTGTTACTGTCTTTAAATCAAACTACAGATGGAAGATCATTGTTAAAAGTCACAAAAACAGAGATTAATTTTGCAAGAAATTGTTGTCAAGAAGGCAATATTTTAATGTCTGATATTTTCAAATGTGTCACACTGATATTACAGCATGACAACATAACACTATTTTAACTTCTGATGCTCACATAATCGGTAGATTACTGTGCCAAAGCTCTCATTTGAAAAAAAATTCTAGTGCCTTATTATTATTGGGAATTTTGTATTGAACTAGACCCTTATAGGCCTCTAGCTCATGCAGAAATGAGTGAAAACTGAAGAGCCTAAGTAGTTTTCCAGTGTTTTCTCCCGTGAAGATGAACAAGTGCCTCAGGAAGCCATTAATCCTTAGCACTGAAGGAAGTGTCAAGAGAAATCTGGTGAGCATACCAGCACCAGTCTGCAGTCTGTTGACAATGCCATCTTCTAACTGAGGAAGCATCATAAAAATGTGTATTTCCTCACCTTCTCAATCCCCACCAGCATCTTCTGCACAGAACTACTGTAATCATGAGGAAAGCAGCACACCTTAGGGAACCAACCACAGGACAATGTGCCCCCGGGAAACCCAGAATCACTAACTCTGAGAATCACAGAATGGTTTGGCTTGGAAGGGACCTTGAAGACCATCTAATTCATCCACCCCTGCCATGGGCCGGGACACCTTCATCCAACTTGGCCTTGAACACCTCCAGGGATGGGGATTCCACTGCTTCTCTGAGCAATCTGTGCCAGTGCCTCACCACCTTCATAGCAAAAAGTTCCTTCCTAATATCTAATCTAAATCTCCCCTCTTTCAGCTTGAAACTGTTTCCCCTCACTCTATCACTGCACTTCCTGATAAATAGCTCTGCCCGGGCCTTCCTGGAGAGGAAGGGAAATTGAAGGATTCAGAATCTGAATGGCATCATCCTGCTTCTTTTAACTATTTGCTAATTAGAATCAGTAATGTATGGTTTATTTTCTATATTACTGTGTTCGGTTCTGTTAATTTATAAAGAAGGGAAAAAACCCTGTGACTTTGAATGCAAAAGGAATCATGCAGCAGAGAACAAGTTTTTTTTTTAATTACAAGACATTTTTTTAAAAATTATTTTTAACATTTCCAGACTATTGATACTTCGGAGACTGTGACAATCACTTTCTTACTCTCCTATCTCAGTTTCTCTGTTTCTTCTGCCCTTCCTCACAGAACTACAAACCTTTACCAAACAGCACTTAATAAAACCTCTTTACCTGCCTGTGCTTGTGCATTGGAAAATAGCTCCTACTGTTTTGGTTATCTGGTCCATAAAACATCCCTTTCTTCACTCAGTTACTAAAATTCACCTAAACTTATTAGAACAGCTTAGTCCTCTGAAGGCCTAATTGATGTTTAGACGCAGCAAAATGATAACAGCATGCAACCTTATTAAAGACACTCAGCATGATATGACCTACGAAAGTAATACAAAGAATTTAAACTCAGGTCTACAGAACTAAAACCAACACTACATCACATGGTGCTACAATTCCTACAGCAACAAATTGTTGCAGTTAAAAGGGATCAGTGGTCAGTAAAAACAGCAAACGTAATACAATAAAGTGGGGAGGGAAGCAGAAAAAAATGAGAGAAAAGACTGAAGAAATTTCCAGAACTTCAACTAACTCATATCAGTATATATTCAGTGAAGGTGATGAACTTATTTAATGTAATGGAGCTGAGAAAAATGGCCAAAACAATTATTAGAAATTATGATGGTTATGAAAGAATAAAGGAGAAAAACGAATAAATTGATGGAAACTAGTTTCACTTTGCATTATCTAGCAAAAGAGAAATATTTCAAATAACATCCTAATTATTATTCAGATGAACAGAACATTCTAATATTCTAGCTATAAAACAAATAACCCTGTTCCTCCAAATGCTGCTGAGAGTCTCCTGTTGTCATCTCCTGTTGTCATTCCAAGTATCTTCAGACCTACAATACTACTGCTGGAAATCATTGAGTGGCTGGGTTGTGGCACCCTATTTCTAATGCATTAGAAACAAAGAGCCAGTATCTGGGAAGCATCCCTCCCTTGGGGGGAGGCGTGGGGCAGTCAGGCAAAAGGAATCAAAGAACATAGAGGTTTGCAGTTTGGGAGAACAACAGTGACTTGGCCAAGGAGCAACTGTAGGCTGCACAAACATAATGCACATGAGCGTGAGCTGACTTCCAAGTGTTTCATAGATTAAGTATAAATCCATGCTGATGAATTAAACTTTTCGGAAACCAGTTCTTGGCATTAAGAAAACACTCTTAACCTCAAAACCAGGGCACAGGTTGTGCATGGCACACTTAGGGCTTGGGAAGGTCAGCCTGGGCCAGGTGACATTCCAGTAACATCGCAACAGAGATGGGAGAGTCCAAGTACCTGAGAAAAAGACCTGCACTGTTTCACTGTTTAATTACAAGCATAGTCATAGTCTTGTGTTCCTGGTGATCTTCATGAATTCTTTTCTATAGCTCCAGCTTTGTAGATGTTTTGGCCTTTAGAAACCAAAGGCATGGTCATGGCCAGCCACCTACACAGGGTAATAGTTATGGTAAGCTACTTCTGTGGTCAGTGTAGAGAGACAGGCAGTCTCCAGAGAGCAATTCAGCCCACCTGAGGTACTTTCCACTATGGAGTGCCTAGCTCGCTCCACTGACTAGAGAATGCCTTGGTTATCAGGCTTAACACTCAGATGTTTCAGGTAGGTGCCTGCACTGGGTAGGATCTGGCTGTGTGTAGGCCTCCGGGTGTCTGTGCAAAGCAGTGCTCATAGTCATGCAGACTATGTATTGGTCTCTAAAACAAGTGACTCCATTCTTAGCTCGCAAAAGAAATACACAGTCATGCACACAATAATAAACTTTAACGATATTTTTCCAAGCCTTGGTTTCCACATTGTTATTTGGCAATATGACAGGAATCCTCAGCATATCTGCAGTCTTCTTACATCTGTTTCTCCTCAAAATCAAGGAGACCTCCTTTGATATAGTAGGGTCTCATAGTTGAATCAGATCTCTTTTCTCCTGCTTCAAAAAATTTCCTTTCTTTCCCATTCAAAACCCTTGAAGGACTTCATAAATCTTCCCTTTTGTTGCTTCTGTGAGTCCTTCTGGAACTGCCATTCTCATAACTTTTGTTCCTCCTTCCTGTTTGAGAACTTTCCACTTTCTCTGGTACAGCCATTAAAGTTAATGGCTCTCCATCACTCTGGCAAGTATGAGATATTGACCCAGTCAGCAGACATTCTGTTCCATATTAAAAATATGACATTCATAGTAACATTGTCCAAAATTCATAAGATATGTAGTACGCACTGGCCACTCCGCATGCCTGGGTTCAAACAGATTTTAAAGGTTGTTTAAAAGGGTTGCTTTAGGGTTTTTTCTTTAAGTCAGAGTGCAGGATTGAGCCTACTTTAATCTCACAAAGAGCAGCTGACCAGCCAAGTTAATCAACGCAGACATTTAAGTATGACTTTGGTAACAATGAGTTTGAAATGTCATCCTTTTTTTTTTTCTCCTGAAAAGAGAGGTAGGCAATGGCAATAACAAAACTGCAGAAATAAATGCAAGTGCTTGAAATCCCCACTACCTTGCTGGGCAAGGCAAATAAAAACAAAAGACATTAAAGTGACAATACAGTTTTGTAGTGTTTAGTAATTGTATGAGTAGACAGCAGGACATTCAATACTGGACTAGAGTGAAGGCACTTTTTAAGTAAAAAGCCAAGAACTTATAGATCCTCTAAAACATATGTGGTAAAAATTGCTGAAGATAGAAAACAATTTTTGGTTTGGAACAAACATTCAGAGGTATGAATGGGTCATTTCCAGCCACAGAAATCAAATATATATAGCAATTTGTCTACATTATTTTGGAAACACAGTGACATAAGGAGAAGCTGTCATAAGAAGTAATCCCATCCCCATCTTCTATCCATTACAACAATGTAGAAAAATAGTTGACTCTGCCTGTACTGAACAAAACTGGATGATACCTTTTAACTACATCTCCCTCTTTTTCTCAACACTTCAATTTGCACAGGAAAAACAGGCATATGTTTCACAGCACAATACCTTACCAATGGCCAGTACAGCTGTTGGAATGGGCAGAATAGAAACACACTACACAAGAAATTCAGGGACTAGCAACAGTACTTACAAAAACTCTCTTCTCACTTCATAAAATTACAAGTGATGCTTCTTAACAGATAGAAAAATCCAAAAGTCAGAGTAATCATTTTTAGGCTAGACAGGAGAAACAAAGTCTATGCTGCAGTGTCTGGAGTTTTTTTCATGTCATACAGTTCAAAACAGTAATAGCACTGAGTATTCTGGGATTATTTTGAAAGAACACCTAATATTTCTTCATACACTATTTCCCAAATATCAGCTCAGGTGTGTTGATGTTCTTTTGTTGTAAACACACTTTAAATATCTTTAATCTACAAAGTAATACATGTATAAACCTACTTACGTTTTCCTTGATTGCCTTAATTTATCAGCCATGAAATATTCCCCTATTTCATAAGTTTCTAAGCTGCTTGGAAGACTTGCTCCCCATGGTGACTCCCCAGACAAGAAGCTTCCACATGCAGGGGGGTAGCAAGTGGGCGGTGCATGAAATGACAGAGTAATGCATCCTACAGAAAAGGTAATTGCATTTTTTTTTTCCTTATGAAAGCCCTCTCAATCATCACTGCTTTAAGATAAGGAGAGTAAACCCAGGCACAATGCTATCCTTTGTTGTACTGCTACCCAACTAAAGAAATACCTGTAACACAGGTGAGATGTAGAGTGAGCTGATAAATCCTGTGGGACTCATGTCATCTCTGGGCAGAGAACGTTCAGGACAACGTCAGGTGAATTTTTCAGCTGGGGCTAGAAATCATCCTGGCTACAGCCGGTGGAACGGGTGGGAAATCAGAACACCACCCAGTGAAAAAGGGAGGGGAGGCAGCAGCACCAGTGACAAGAAGAAGCACAAAGATGCTGAGGCATCTAGGGTAGGAAGGATGCAGTGTGCGTGGTCCAGCAGGGCACAGTGCGAAGAGTGAGCATCAGTGGGCACCAGCTACAAAAAGGCTGAGAATGGGTGCTTTGTGGGATACCCTGCTCACAGGACCCGTACGCATAATTTCAGTAACTTACAGAAGGACACAGCAAATGCATCCATCTTTGTTGGATATTTCTAGTGTTAAGTATTGCATGGATCTGGGAGATCCAATACTGAACTCTGCAGTTCTTAGGCAGATAACACTGCAAAGAGTGGCATGGTGAAAAGGAACATTGCAAGCCCTTTTATTCTGTCAAAGCACGGGACTGTCTTGAACTCAATTTAATCTTAACAGAATAACTAGAATAGAACATACAGTATAAAATTAAATATGAACTTGTCATTTAACATAACACAGTAGTGGGACACTAGAAGCAATCAGACAGGCAGTACCAATGAAGCTGGATGCTGGTCAGCAAGATGTCCCAGGTCAAAGGAAAGAGGTGTCGTGGGAGATATACACCAAATACATATACTTAAGTTAGTGTGTAAGTGTATATGTATAGCGTTAATCCAGTATGTATTTAATGTTTTTAACTGTGGGAAGAATATTAGGATCATGAATTGCCATTAAAAGCAGCCCTCTTAGAAGCACATTGATCTTTACTTACAGATCAGCTCGACTTCTGCTGCCTATATGTTCTGTCAGAAAATGGATGGCTTTACTTTTCAGACACCCACTTTAATGTTTGGGTTTTTTAAAAGAAAATTCAAGATTTAAAAAGAAATTTTAGTTCCAGAAAAATGAAATCTACATTTTTAATTAGCAAATCTGACCTTCAAGGTCATTTGAGGAGTTGGACCTTAATGACACGAGTTGGTATATTTTCTATCAATGTAACTTTGACGACTTTGGCAGTTCTACAGTCTCAAAAAACTAGAGTAGAGAAGTATCAGGTCACTAGCTTTTACAGGAGGGGAAAAACAGAAGAGGAATGTGAGACAGCCATGTATGAGGGCATATATGACCAAATAGTTTAGCATATTTTTTCCTTAAGGTCTGTTTTATGTTTCAGCTTGTTAACTGGTAAGAAACAATCTAGAAAGGATTTACAGCAGGTGTTTAGTTATACTATAATTATTCTGCTTCACCTCAGACAGTTCTGAGGCCTATTAAGACAGATAATGGTCTGATTTTTTTCTTTCCTTAAAAGCTTACAGCTTTTTAACTAAGAGATAGACCAGACTAGCATATGTAGTCATTGCAATATGTTCTGTTCAGTGCAGGCTAATTAAGGCTTTAGATAATTTAATTCTGAAAGATGGTTTGAGTTAGAATCTGAAAGCTCTTGTTTAGTATTAAAAACAAGAACTGAAAACATATGTTACAACTGAGAATGAAAAAGCACTTGTATGGCTCATCTTAATGAAGGCTGTAGGTGTCACTGACAGCAGTTCATTTCACATTAACAATTTTGACACAAGGCAGACGATGTCTTTTTAAAGTGTGAAACAACCTACTGGTAAAATCTGATGTTTGAAAAAGGACACTAAAAATGAGAAAGTTGAAAGTTGAAAGTGGTGGGCTTGAGTGGAAAACCTTCAAAAAGTCTTTACTCTCAGTAAAAATATCTTTTCCAATGATTCAGTTTTGTTTAATTTGAAGAAATGCCAATGCAAGTTTCTATTAGTTTGAGTAGCTATGTGCAATATTTTTCCCAACACCTTGAACTAACTGTCTGTCCAAAGCAAAGTTCTGCCATTGCTTCTTGGCATTTTCATGAAGGGCTAAGCAGAACCAGTAGGACCTGTTCACAGGCAGCTTGCATGGCATGGCATAGTATGGATCAAGCCAGGATATTAAAGATGCGCTCATCATGTACCTCATGAGGCTGTTGAATTATTTGTGTTGTCCAGTTTGGTCCTTCCCTGGTAAAGATGAGATTTTGAAGAAATATGGCCTGGTGTGATATTGGCTTTGGACTGAAAGAATCTCATCCTGGTCTACCCGTTCCATGCCTACAGGGGAGAAGCAGGTTGTTACTTCCAAAGTTGGCTTTAGACTGAAGCCAGGTTACCTTGTGATGGCATGGTAAACCCCACAAGCTTTAGAACACATATTGAATGGCATTCAGTATAAAAACTGTATCTTTTTATACTTTTACAAGTCTGGGTAAAGATAAATATGTCTACAGTAAATTTTCAGGTTGCAGCCCATTATACTTACTGTCATCAACTAATTTTATACTGTTAAAAATGTTATGTATTAAAAAAATATGGTTGCCTCATCTTTTAAGAATACTCAAATATATCTAATATTCCTGACATTTGGCTACCTGTTTGTGTTCATGAGGCTCTTTCTTGAAAGTGAAAATACAGCATTATTTTCTCAACAATATTTAACTTCCTGCTTCTTAATTAGTACAACAATACTGCTATTTAGATTGCAAGAACAGCAAGAAGAACATTTGCTCCAATTAAATCTTCCTTTTCTGAAAACAGGCTTTATTTATTTATTTATAACACATGGAAACACCCTTGAGGAAAAAAAGGTAAATAAATAAAAGTAACAAAGCAGAGTTATGAACTGAAGTTACCAGAACAGTATGAAAAGACAAATATTCAGAAACTAAAAACATACTATGTTGACAACTGGTAATTTAGGATGGAATTCATCTTTTCCAAAAATGGCAAGGTCACACACTATCTTGTCACATTCATACTACATGAAGTATTATTGCTCTCAAAATCTTTGTCATTTTAGATGATGTTGTTCCAATATGTTAGAAATTATTGCAGTCTACAGAAACAAGGGAAAAAATCAATTGTTAAACATGTCTGACTCTTGGAGATAATTCAAATGGAAAAAAATCCAGGTCATTGGCCTTTTTAAATAGACCCCTGGCAATATTTACTCCTCCATAAATAGCACAGTCACATGAAATAAAACTGTGTTCAGTAAAGCCTGCAAAACAAAAGAACAATTTACAGACTGAAACGCAAACTGTGGCTCATGTGTTTGCTGGGTAGGATTAAGTGAGCTTGCTGCACAGTCTGTGCTTAGTGACTGTGGTGTCAGATCCACTGGAAGGAGAGCAAGTCAGGTCACTGAAGGTGGTGTATCCTTAAGCATAAGCAGCGAAATGCTCAGATCCTGCTCTAGACAGTGACCAGTGAGAAACAGCCTTTGCTCTAAGGTCACATTTCACTGTGGCAGAAAGAAAGCACCGCCCCCTTTACCATCATGGCTAAGAGCACATCTACACAAGGAAAAATCACAGGCATTTCTATGCTGCTTTGATTCGACCACTACAGCTCGATCACTATAGGAAAGGCAGTACATTTCCCAAAGCTAGACACAAGTTCTAACATGAAAGTACACACTTCTGAAATCTGAGTAAGACCATTTCTTTCATCTCCTGGCAAAAATAAATCTTTTTGATGTTGCAAACAAAAAGACAAATGACTATAAACATTATCTACATCCCTCTAAAGCTCACAACAGCCTCTTCTGTGTGCTTATCCACGCTTATCACTTTATCTCAGGTCTTACTTCGTTTTCTCCCCCTCAAAGATCCAGCTCTGGGAATCACATTATTACATAAGAACCCCAGATGTATCTTTTAAGTCTCTTTTGCAGCTCTTAACTGTTTTCAACAGTTAAGAAAAATCTGAAAAAAATGAAACAACTACACACAAAAGCCACACAGCCTATATGAGAAATTAATATCATATACAAGTGCATGGGACTTGATTTAATTCATTAACCAGGGAGTAGAAGGATTGGTTATAATTAATCAGTATTTAAGACTCCTCCTTCCTAGCAGCACTCATTCTGCTTTTGCAGAATTAAAAATGCCCCTGAACAGGTATAGTTTGAAACTAAGTGTTGTTTGAGAGGGCAGATCTGCAGACAATGGGTGCCAGTGCCCTTGCTAGCAGCCCACGGAGAAATGGCTGTTCGGCAGACTTGGCTCTTTGTTTCCAGTTGCGAAATCACAGCAGAGATAGAGGAAAAGGTAAAAATACTTTTTCTGCTATTATTCTCCAAGGAGAATAGAATTACAGGGGAATAAAACTACAATTCAAGATGCAAAACCAATCTCTTACAGAAGGTATTCTACATTGACAAAGTGTTTGGAAACCCTGGTACCGTCTACCCTTTCCACCTTGGATTTATGGGGAGATTTCCCTATCCTCTTCATTTCTCTTTGCTACAGCCTATAAGTCTGGCTTACATCTCTTGGCCACATTCATTAATTTTCCAAGAGCAGCTGATTCTTAGCATGCAGTAACTCTTGTTAGCCTGCTGAGAACCTGACAGAATATACCTTGCTGTTTGTTTGTTTAATTCCCTTCACAGAGCATTGGGAATTATTTCTGAAAGAACTCAAGCTTCCAGGTGTTCGCTTTTGCATGCAAACACTTCATAAAGAAATAGCTCCCTTTTATTTTCTAAATGCTGTGTTGAAAAATCTTTACCGAAGACTGTAACACCGAGGATAGCGCTTGTTGGCATTTACAAAGGCCTGGTTTGCCACAGACAAAAACGTTTAGAAAGTGGTAGTAGAAAGGCTACAGTGTTTTTTGGTGGTGGTGGTGGTTGGTTGTTGGTTGGGTTGGGATTTTTTTGCATTTCAGTAAATAAACGTGCTATTTGTTATATTTAAGCATACTATGAATCCAATCCCCTCACTGAAGATCTTCCCCCCCCCCCCCCCCCCCTTTTACATATAAAATGCAAACAAATTCTCAGCACAGAGAACAGATTAATAAATACACATATGCTCACATTCTGTAGCTTTCGCTAAGGAAATGTCATTATGGCAAAGATGCTAACTGACTTTGAAAGCTTAGTTGTAAATCTACATCCCTAAGGGATGCTTTACTGAGCCAGAAGGACTGCTGATGAGCCCTCAAGACAGCACTCCTTCCACCCAAAATGACAGTTCAAGACACAGGCAGAATTAAGGACCTAAATTTGATACATTTTCATTGGACTACCAGTTATGATAATCAGTGTGTATGTCCATGGGTGTGCCTGTGTGTACAAACTGATTGTCTGACAGGAGATTTAATTAAAAGGTTTTTAAAATAACAACATGAATCAGAGCTAGTTGTAACAATACATTGCCTGCACATACCCATGCACATAGTTTTGCCTGGAAAGACTGTAATGACGTATTTATAGGTATGCTGAAGGAAATCGAGCTCCAGGCCCTCACAAAGAAGGTCTTGCCAAGCCATCTCTGAGTTCCAATCCCCAAATTTCAAATCCTGCTCTGGAAGGAAGGTGACAGATGGTCCCTGAGATAACCAATGCTACAGTATTGAAGGATTTGCTGAGCAAAAGACTTGGGAACACTCTTGCTAGATAGCAACTAGCTAGTGCAGACCACAGAGCATACAAACATACAGTTTAACCTGAAGCATATGAATAACTCACTTGGTTTTACTGGGACAGTCCAAGTGCTTATTCTTAATCCCACGCGCACGTGAAAGAGCACAGCCTTAGCCTGGGATGTAAAGCTAATTGAAATACCCTGAAAAACTTTTGGGATGGTACAGCAGTAAATATAAGCACAGTTGGAGCCAACAGGGCCTTTCCTTAAAAATTCACATTCTAAGAAAGAAATAAAAGTAAGTTTTCATAACCTTTTCCCACAAGCCTTCCCAGCTGAGGGTTCACTCACTTAAAGCATTCTCTTTTCTAAAATACTCCTCCCACTGTCTCTGAGAAGAGCTGGATTTCTTGCAGCTTGGCCTCTAAGCAGCTGTACAGAAGAACGGGAAACCAGAGCTATAGTTAACTCTTCATCTGCTGGCAACCATGCAACTCCCTATAGCAAACACTTGGTTGCAACCTGGTACTCGAAGCACCACTCCTCCAAGCCAAGTTGGTCAGGATTTTGCAAGTTAATGATAGGTCATGTTCTCATTCACCTTTCCAAAGGTCTCACTCCTGCGTAAAAAGATGCTTAGAAGGTACAGAAAATAAATCTCTACAATTGAATGAAAAGAACTGCAAATGTGACTTTAAGTTAAATCTGTTCCAGAACATTGCTTCTCCGTTTTGAATAACGATCATGAATGATAATGAGCTTTCTTCCAAGTCAAGTTAGAAAAACGTGAAATTTTTCAGAATCAATACTTGACTGCATATTGAGGGCTCTGATTTAACAGTGAGAATAGCTTGGCATAAAATTACTATTCACAACATTCTCTGTGGACACCTCAGAATTTTATGAATTGGATTTTGAGCCAGCAGTTTATAACAGGGCATCATTGCTATGTTCCTTTAAATACACTCTAAAAACCAGGGGGTTCAGAAGCTGACTCAGAGCAACTCAAACAGCTGTGTAAGAAGCACTGCATGCTGAAAGCAGGGAAGGGCAATCTTCAGACTTCTCTAATGCAGCTATTTCAGATTGCCAATCAGAACACTCACTTTCATTTTATTTCCTGAATATCCCAGTCCCATAGCCCTATATGTTCCAATGATTTCATACAACCATGTAATTCCACAGAATTCAAGTGTACATTAATTCAAACACTACCATTTCAGTTTTGGAAACTGTAGCTTGTGTACAGAGCTGCTACTGATATTTTCTTTGAAATAGAAGAGTTATATTAAAAAGACAAAAGAAAATTTAACACCAAAAATACTTTTAATTTACTTGAGAGAATAAAACAGTTTCTTTTTGTTTGGCTTAGATTTCAACAATGTTTCTTTTGTGAGTAATACATGAAGATACAATTTGAAAATATCTTCCAGTACAATTGATATGAAAATGCCATCATTGCAAGACTAAATCTGTTATTTACCAAGGCCTTTGCATCATGAATTTCAACTGCCAATAGATTTTTACAACCTAGTTTTAAACAGCATGGCAGCCATTTCAAAGCTTAGTAACCTTGAAGAAAATATTTTAAATCTCAGAAAAAATATTTTTACATTACTTAGATAAGGCTTTTCATTAATAAACTCCTAAAAATTTAATTAATGAAGCTTTAAGGTAGACTTTTATGCTGGGAACAGGCAGCAAGGCTTGAGTTGCCAATGAACAGCATACAGGACATACTAGTCAGAGTCACTTTCTAAAAATGGGTGCAGAAGAAAATGACAGCTGGTGGAGGGCAGGCAGGAACAGAGGAACTCACTGATACAGGGTCTGGGCCTTTGCACTCTCAATAGGAGCTGTGAGCCATGAAGTGAAATCTCCATTAACTGAGTAAGGAACGCAAGGATTTCCTTTACTGCAATACATGAGTTAGCAGTTTCAAGGACAAGTGCCTGAAGACTGTCTTTTTGTCTGTAAAATGGATTTTGTAATATATATTAAAAAAATGAAATCAAAAGTGCACATACCAAGAAAGACAGCAGTATATCACACTTGTCCCGTCATTTCTAGATGCATTGTATCCAGAATTGAATCTAAAGTATACAGAGAATCCTCTGAGCGCTCTCCATCTGTTTCCAAACACCAAAGGTTATTTCACCAAAAGCAAAAAAAGATGGGAAGTACACAAGTAATCATATATTAAAAAGTTAGTAGAATTGTTCTGACAGAAGGTAGGAAAAAGGAAAGAACGGCAGAAGGAAACACAGACAAGTTTCTATTGAACAGGCTTCCAGTCTTTTATTATGTTCGTATAAAGCTATCATCTATATCTGGGTTTTGGTTTATACATACAAACTGTAAATCATGAAAGCATTTAATAAACACATATGATTACCCTACGGTATCCTACCCCAGCTACTGAAACTTGAGTGTCTATTTCAAACACTACAAATACTTATTTGCTCAACTGGTACATAGAGCAAACTAGTAAGAAGAAACATGCTGATGTGCATGAAACTCATCTCTTTGTGAATGACGATAAGCCAAGGCATCCCACTTACTTGCACCTCAAAAAGGGGGGCTGTTTTGTCCATGGCAATGGCACCTGGAAAAAGTCAAGACTTCAGTGCAGCCGTGTCCTGTACATACATCATGGTTTGCATACGCTGCAGCAGTCACAACTCTCATTTCCCATAACCCAACTTCAGCCTGAACCATACAAACTGTACAAAACAGAGTAATTAGTAGCTCCATAAATATTCACTCCTGGAAAGTGCTTGCTTTGGGCAAATTTCGTGCTTTCAGCACGCAAAACGAGCCTGTGACTCAGTGTGAGAAAGTAAACACCATGGTAACAGACTCCTGAGAGCCAAACTCAGCCAGAAACGTAAGGAAGACCAAAAACGTTGAGTTGCCAGGAGGGTGGGGGAAAAGAAGGCGACAGAAGCATTTAGAAGTCGGCACAGATCGCAGTTGCACACCTGGACGCTCCGCCCACGGTTAAACACACTTTTAGCACGTTTCTCCAACGCCTGCGAGCAAGGCTGTGGCTCTCCCATCAGCTCCAGCTCTGCCCGGCACACCGGAGCCGGGACTTTCGGCTGGCTCAGGCTGGGCAGAGCGAGATCTCTCCACACACACCTCCTCCTGCTTCTCCTCTGCGCGCCCTCCCTCCTAGCCCAAACCCGCGTGGAGCGGGAAGAGGGTGCGGGACCCCAAGCTGCACCTCCCCACCCCCACCGCGCGGCCTGTGTCTCCACGAAGCGACACCGAGTGGGTTTGGGCTCCGGGACAGTAATGCGGGCGGGCACCCACTCTCTCTGCTCCGCCGCTTCCCCGCTTCCCTCTACCGGCCTGCACCCGCGCGCCCACCCATCCACCTCTTCCCGGAGCGGATTCGCCGGCGCCCGCCCCTCCCCGGCGCGAATTGGCCCGTGCCTACCCCTTCCAGGCGCGGATTGGCCTGTTCCCGCACCCTCGGCGCTGACTGATTGGCGCGGATTGGCCAGTAACTGCCCCACCCCCTCGCCTCCACCCCTATCGCCTTCCCTCGCGTTTTACGCCGGTCAGGAACCCTCACCTCCTCTCGATTGGGCAAATCTGCTGTCAATCACACCGCCCCCGGCGCTCGTCGTAGCTCCCTGTGCGGGCGGGGGGGCGGAGGGGTGTTCCGCTATTCTCTCTTCTCATTGGCTTCTCGGTTTACTCAATCACTCAGTGCCCGCCCCCACCCCCCCAACGGCGGCGGCCGCCCCGCCCCTCTCCGCTCCCCCCTCCCCCCCCAACTCCACTCGCTCCGTCAAGTTGTGCGGCCGCTCGCCCGGCGGCTCCGGGGCTGCGGCGGGCGGAGGGCACGGCATGGCGGCGGCGCTTGAAGCGCGTGGGAGCGAAGCATCTTGAGGGGGGAAGCGTGGAAGCCGCCGTTGCCCGGCGGGTCCCGGCCGATGACAGCGGGCTCGGCGGGGGCTGGCGCAGGGCAGCCCAGCTGAGGGGCACACGGAGCGAGCCCGGCGGGGAGCGAGACGTCGCGCCTGCCTCGGGGACAGTGGGATCTCAGTCCCGCCCACCCCCGGCGCCGCCGCGGGAAAAGTTTGGCGCGCGCGCGCCCGCCCGCCCTGCCGCGCGGAGTCGGCGTTGGGTTTGTTTGCTTTTACCTTTCCTCCTCCTCCCCCCCGCTCCCCCGGGGGCCGCCGCTCCCCCCGCGCTTCCCCGGCAGCCGGTTCGGGAAAGGAAGCGTCTTCGGAAGCAGGAACTGAGGAGCGAGGACACTGAGGAGCCTCCCCAGCACCCGGCAGTCCGTCCCGCGTGCGCGCGGGCGGGCACGGAAGAATTGGGTTTGCTTGTTGCTTTTTTTGTGGGTTTTTATAAGCCCTTTTTTGTTTTTGCCCGGCCGGCGGTGGTGCCCCCGGTGTGCTATATGGTGGTGTGGAGCGCAGCCCCGCCGCCCAGCCATGTCTGGGGCCGTGTCCGCCGCCGAGAAAGTGGACGGCTTCACGCGGAAATCCGTGCGCAAGGCTCAGCGGCAGAAGCGCTTGCAGGGCTCCTCGCAGTTCCGCAGCCAGGGCAGCCAGGTGGAGCTCTCGCCGCTGCCCCAGCTCAAAGGTACCGGCTGCCCCCTTGTGCCCCTCCTTCTGGTCCTCTCTCCCTGTGCCCCTCCTTCTGGTCCCCTCCTTGTCCCACATCCTGCCCGCCCACCCCCACCGCGCTCCTTTTGTCACTTCTTACTTTCCCGTGACGTCCTCTCGCCCCGTGCCCCCGACTTGTCCCCTTCCCTTCTGCCCCTCTGTCCGCGTCGTCCTCTCCTCCCGGTACCTTCCAGGAGTAATTTTTAAAATTGCAGGGACCTTTTACGAGGGCAGGCAGTGATAGAACGAGGGGGAACGGCTTTAAGTTGGAAGGGGGCAGATTTGGATTAGACATTAGGAAGAAATTCTTCACGATGCAGGTGGTGAGACACTGGCACAGGTTGCCCAGGGAAATTGTGGATGCCCCTTCCCTGGAAGGCTGGATGGGGTCTTGAGCAGCCTGGTCTGGTGGGAGGTTTTCCTGCTCGTGACAGGTAGCTTAGAACTGGATGGGTTTTAAGGTCCCTTCCAACCAAAATCTAAACCCAAATATAAAATCTAATTCTGCCCGCGAATTTGCTCCGTTCGTGTAAACGAGTGTCTACAGGTCAGTTCTCGCTTACTGCCTAAAGGAGCAGTGAAATTGCCCTGAACTTCGCCACCCCTCCTCTGGGAAATCTAGGAGTCAGTGTTGGCAGGGCAGATGTGCTTTTTCAGGGCTTTACCGAGGAAGATGCAGATGGTAAATTGAATTTAGGAGTGCAGGGAACTGAGCCTCGAAACCTAGGAGCCAGTGGTAGCTCCTCCCACGGGGGAATTTTGCAAAGAGGAACTCTGTGCCTGTTGCATAATATCCTGAGTTACCAGAGAGAGTTTACATTTCGCTTATTGGTTCCTTCCCATCACTTTTAGACAGTGTTTGAATGACTTTTTGCCTTGGAGTTGCCTCGGAGACTTTCTCCCGCATAGTGCTGTGTGCCAGCCCTCAAAAGTGAATGAAAATTTTAGATGCTGACATTAAAATAGGTGGTGAAGGTTTTATCCCTTGCACTGGAGCTAAAATCTGAAAAGACTCAATTCAGACTTGAGTAGAATTCAGTTGCGAAAACGAAGCAAGAACTTAATTGCAACATTCCATAGCTTTGAGAATCAAAATAAAAAATAGTTATTAGGCAGAGAAAACAAACTTACTATTAAAGTATTTGACAGGGACTTGAAAAATAAGGGAGAGGTATTACCTTAATGTGACCCAGGATATTGATTTTTACTTTCACTCTTCAAGCCTTAACAATTTTGATGCTGCATCCTCTGATGGTGGAAAAAAATCTCTGAATATTTGCAGCAAATATCCAAAATCTGAATGAAATATAGCAAGCTTAAAAATATTCTTAGATACTAAGCATTTTTTTTCCTGTTTGATTTTTATGGCTTTTGCAATCATGTCTGTAGTATTTCAAGTCATTGTTTTCCCCTGCTCTTCAGTGGCAGATGTACATGAACCATAAAACTGGCAGAAAGCTTGGCCAAGAGAGTTTATATTTTTAGCGTATGTTTGAATCAGCATTTGATGTTACTTTAACCATCAGCAGGGGTGTTCTTGCTGCTTATTTTGGGCTCTCTTTTCTCTGTGAAGTTGTGTCTTGTCTTGGTACCCTGGTTTGATTGCAGCGCTTTAGAAGCGGAATAATTTGTTTGAAATCAGGATTTAGTTTCTGCTATTCACATGCTGTTTAGACAGTGGATTTTCCTCTAAGGTAATTTTTATAAAATCACACTAAAGACCTTGCAAAAGCATTTGGTAAATATTATGCAAAGGTGGTAGACTTCAGAAAGTTTGTGTCCTCATCCAGCAAACAGTTAAACATACTTTTTGCAGGGAGTAATTCCAAGTTAAATCAGCAAAATATTCAAATTGACGTTCTTTGCTGAGCTGGGTCTTAATATTATTAAGTTTTTAACTTTGTAGGATTAGATCTTGCCATTTTTTGAGTGAGGTTTTACAGCTTTGTGCTTAAAGCACAGAAATTTTGAGTGGCATCAGCAGCTCAGAATCTCAGAAACTTAAGGACATAAACTATCAGAGGAATTTCTTCAGTTATACAGAGCTTTACAGTAGCTTGAATTGCTTTAAATTCTTAAGGGAGAATTATGTCTGTCTTTATGCTTGTGATTTAAAGACTTGCCCTCTAAACTTGCTTCAGAACATAGACTGCGGGCAAAATATACTTTTACGAATTTTAGTGTCTCAACTAGCCAGTTATCAGAAAGTTGAGCAGCATTCTTTGTGTGTTTTCTTCCTTGAGTTTGTGGTGTTAGATTTGTCCTGAATGTAGCTGTGGACATCTGATGATTTTTCTCTGTCTGCTTGAGGCTCTTTCTCTCCCTTTCTATCTTGAACCTTTCCTGCCCCTCAAATCAAAAAAAGCTTCCAGAAAGAGTTTGCTCTCTCTGTAAATGTACTGTTTTGTAAAGCTGCTTTTTCTAATTGCATATCTCTTGGGAAGATGAACCTCTGCTTTATTCTTTAGAATTCAGTAATAGTTGTGATGCTGGCAGTGTAGTATCACCTATAAAGCAGTAACCAGTGTTCCCACGGAGGGGCTGAAAAAGGAACATACGGTCATTATAGTGATGTCCAAAGGTGTTCAGTATAGACTTATGAAACTAGATTAAGACTTTTTCCTTTTCCGGATATCTTCCAATAAATGGTTAAATATGAGGTGTTTGAAGCCTGTGTTAGGCGAGAAGTAGTGTTTTGTAAATGAAAAAACAGTTTGGTATTATGCTGCTTTGAAATATTTCATCTTGCTTATAGCTACTGTCTTTTTTCATCACTTTAAAGAAAAAAATATTTTAAAACAAGTATAAATGGTATGCTAAAACTCCGCAATATGTTTGCCAGACTGCTCTAAAATACTTGCCTCTATTTTACTGGAAGGGGAGATGTTCCAAAAGAAAAATAAAAATTAACCATCCACTTAAAGTACCTTTTTGGATAGGTGGTGTTGTGGGTTTTTTTCCCCATTTATCTTGGGACTGTTGTTTGTTTGCTGCTGAAATGGTCAGATGACTTCGTGTAACACAATTCTGTCGTGTTGTTTGAAAGCCTGTAGAGAGATAATCTTTTAAGTACACATTTCTGGAGTTAATTGTACTTCTGATGTGTATTACCAAAATTCTTCAATTTGCGTGCAATTTTTTATCACTATTAGGAGAAGAAACATATCTAACTAGTACAAAACAGTCCCAAATATTGGGTACTCTTCCCTTCAGGGGTTTTGTTGGGGCAGTGAGATTGAGAGCAGGGGAATCAAGATGGTATGTTGTCATTAATATTGAGCTTATTTTGTGTGTGTGATGATATCTATAATTTTTACATAAAAACTCAGCAAAACCTGACTGATGTCAGGATACATAAAATAAATCAGTAATGTGTTCTTTAGTACCTTCTTTAGCAGGTTTTCTATGTGTTCGTTGCTCAGGAGGCTGTCCATTTTACTGTATTGTTTAAATGCTGGATAAGAAATAGTAAAGACCCAGTGGCTGTATTTAAAAGAAAAAAAAAAACAACTTCTTAAACCTGTTAAAAGTTGAAGTTACTCCCCCTCATCTCCTTTTCATTTTGTTGATTTATAGTTTATATAATACAAATACTTCCAAAAATCTGCAGCCAAAATAATGTGCTAGTTAACAGCAGGTTTTTATCACTTCATGGACAATTATGAGAGTGTTGAGTTTAAAGAAATTTGACAAAGGAAGTGTTATTTTTGAAGTCTTAAGAAGTGGTAATTTTGTCTCCCTAGCAAGTTATTTTAAAACACTGCAATAGCACATGCAGTTATCCTAGTTTTTGAAATAAAGAGATAAAACTTGACCTCAGAACCTGATCTGACTCATTATAGTAAAAGTAGACATACTTGTTTCGGTCACTTTTGATTGAAGAAGCATGTAAAAATATGGGTGGAAAATGATGAATAGAAAATGCAACTTGCTGCTTTTATTTAGCACAGTTAATATGGTCTGTCAGGTTGTAAAGCAAATATTCCTTTTTTCCTATGTACCAAATGTTTCAAGTGCTGTTGGACTAAATAAACATTTCCCAATGCCTTTCTATCATCTTCTCAATAGTGAATATCCCTTTGGGAAGATGCTCATCACCACAGTTTTATTTCCTGTATCATGCTCAGAGAACAAATACACAAAAAGAAATTCTTGGTATTCACTTCCAAATTAAACTGTCTCCCTGTTGTAGCAGAAGAACTGGAAAGTGGTCCAAAAAATCTTTCAACCATACGCTAGCGATGGTTGTAACGATCTCTGTGGGGCTGAGGATTATGGAGATGAAGTATCCCAGAGTAAGGCATTTTTAGGGCATTTTTAAGAAGACCTTCCAGTGTGTAGTTTCAACGTTCAAATATGGGGTCTAAAATGGGTGTTAATGATAGTGTTTTTATTGCTTAAACCCTTGACTGAAAACCAGGTGCTGTGTTCAAGCTAAGTTTTTGTGGAAACATAACAGGAAAGCCTAATAAACTTGCTTATGTTTAAAATTTTTATGTTATTGATTCTGTCGTGGTCAGTTAGGACCTTAAACTTGGATTGTTTGGAGTTGTGTAGGGTGTGCCTCAGAGTGACAAAAGTAAGTGGAGTTTAAAACAGCTGAGAGAAATTATTTTCTCATATTAAATTGCCTGTGCTCCTCGAAAGAAAATGTCCTTCAGAATTTTAGAATGGTTTACTTTTACTACAGCCTTAATAAGTATTTGTAAGTGAAATGACAGTTTTCTATCTCAGATTTGCACTTCTTTTTGTATCCCTTGTGATTCTTTGTTGTTTCCTCTTCCGTAGTCCCCCATCCTCTACCCTTTGTATTCCACATCCCTTGCAACTGAAGTCTCTTGGGTGAGTTTTTCCTTGAGAGATCATCTTTGTTTCAGATGAAGAATGGCAGTATTCTGTGAGGAATTTAGGTTTAATTCTTACATATAATCTCAGTAGGATGTACTATAAAGTAGTCAAAACTGTTGTCCAGTAAAGTTACAATCTTGAGAGAGAGAGAATCTGTAACAGCTAAAAAAGCTTTAAGCGTTTTTTAATACTCTAGTGTAGTCCCGTGTTTAATTTTTTTTCCTATATTAAGGAACTGTTTCTGGTGTACAGAATGGAATATTTAGTCTTTAATTCTTAAATTGACCTTTTTTTTTTCCATAGACTTGAATTTTTGGTCTTAGAATATGTTTCCATCAAGAGCAACTCCTAAATATAGAGCCTATTGACAGTCTTCACATGAACTTTTCTATTTAAATCTTTCACTTCTGCCGTATGCCAGCTTAGTATCAGATTTCTTTTTCCATATTTGTTACTTTCTTGTTTAGTCAGATATTAGTTTTGCAGGTGGTGTATTTAAGGTTAGTTGCTTTAGGAAATACAAGTGGAAATACTTATTGCTCCTGGCTGTCTGATCAAAAGAACATTACTTCAATCTACAGATTTTTTTTTTAATATCTATCTATCTTAAAATCATTCAGTGCTGTTGAAAAGGTGTCATACCAGCCATTCTGGACTGATTAATATTCTGTTTAAGCATAAAAGGGATATGTGTTGTGTCCTTATGAAAAAAGACATTTCTGTTGGTAAGGGTGTAAAATTGAGCTTCTGTACCATTGTAGTCCTGACTTGTGTTTTAATCTAGCAGGCTAAAATTGTATTTATAGTCTCATAACAGCAGTTGTATTTTGAAAGGCTGGAACATAGCTGAACTAGATGAATAGGTAGTAAGGAAGGTCTCTTTTATAAGACTCCCTTGGCAAAATGCTGTGCTGGAAATTGGACCTACAGTGACAGCTTCCTTTAAATGTCCAAATCATTGATTTCTATCAGAGAGTCCCTGAACTCCTTTTTGTTAAGCTTTGCAAGTTCATGGCCAGTGAAGTATGTTGTCTTCAAGATGCCTGTTTTGTAGTATACTTTTGACTTAAAGGCAGAGCTCACAATAGTTAAGGTTGTTCACAATTTTCCTTCACAAGACCTTATTCTCAGCTGTTTAAAGCATTGCTCAACTGTTTGGACTGAAGTTTTCCATGCCAAGTATGGACAGTTTCATTTGGAACTGTTCCTCTGTCTAATTTTTGTAGTTTCAGCAAAAAGTTTGAATTGCTGCTAGGACTAGGGGAAAAATAAGTCGTGTTGTGTCAATATTAAAAAAACAAACCAAACTAAAACTGTCCTGAGGTTTAATGTTTCCTGTACTTTGGAGCTTAGGACATAGTTCTTGATGAAAATAGATGTAATTTGACCCAAATTGCAAAGCATGCTCTCTAGCTGCTGTAGCTCAGTAGTAAGACTGATGATTGTGTCTACCATGCTATTCTGTATTGGTACTTCAGGATCTACTGTGCTCTGTCAGGCTGCTATGTATGGTTACTCTTCAGTTTTCTGGTCTTATGCTGCTAGGCACAGCAGCTAAGTGCATGGAAAACTTGTAATGTATTTTTCTACGAGGAAGAAACCAATAGTATATTACAGAGGAAGGGACAGTATGGAAGTGGTGGGCTGATCAGAGAAGCGTAAATGGGAAGAGAGGGCAGAAGTTGGCTCCTCTCCTGTAGCTGTGTTAAGCTCAGTATTTAGAGTCTCAACGTTCCTGTTGGCCATGAAACTTTCTGGAAATGTTTCTTATCATACTCTGTTCTAATTTCTTCATAGTTTCATTACACCAATGGTTTTAGAATGATAGAATGGTTTGGTTTGGAAGGGACCTTAAAGATCATCGAGTTCCAGCCTCCCTGCTATGGGCAGGGCCACCTTCCACTAGGTCAGGTTGTTCAGAGTCTCATCCAACCTGGCCTTTAACACCTCCAGGGAGGGGGGTGTCCATGACTTCTGTGGGCAACCTGTGCCAGTGTCTCAGCACCCTCACAGTAAAAAAAATCTTCCTAATATCTAACCTTAATCTCCCCTCTTGTGATGTAAAACCATTACTCCTAATCCTATCGCTGCACCCCCTGATGAAGAGCCCCTCCCCAGCTTTCCTATATGCCCCCTTTAAGTACTGGAAGGTACTGAACTTCCCATGATCTTCCTGAAACTTTATGGGCTTAAGGCTTTTGTTCTGTGCATCAGGAATTGATTGCAGATAAGTTGGTCCATCAAATGAGGATCTTTACTTGATGATTTAAAAATGAGAACATAAGTGCAGTGACTGTGATTAGAGCATGAAATTTGCTTTCAGTGTAGTAATGCTTCTGGCTGAAGCTGAGAAGGGCTGGTGAAATATTGACGCAGGGTAGTATGTATGTTATGTATGCCTTAGTATTAGGATGGGGTTCAGAAGAGAAATAAGAACTTTGCTGTGGAGCTGGGAGGTCAAGGTGTGAGTAACAACCAAAATTGTATATGCACATGCATATTCAAGAGTAGTGATGCAAAAGGAAGATATTCTAATTTAGTAAGTGATTTTTGAATCATTGAGAATTAAAGGCATTAAAGCTACTCCCTACCATAACAGGAACACTTCAGTATGTTGTAGAAGTTTACTTTTGCAGATTACCAATTAAACGTTTATACCTAAAACCATCACACACTCAGAACATTGAAAAGCTCTGGATCAGAGAGGGGAAAGCAGCACAGTAGATTTTTTTCAGAAGAACTGAAAGAGGGCATTGAGTGAGCGAGTTCAGAGGACGGTATAGCATGGGCCAGGAAGGCTGAAGGAGAGCTGGAATGAAAAAAACACAGCAATTTTTCTGAATATGGAGGGGGAAACAGGTTTATTTTTGCTATTGCTGCATTTTGAGGATTAGCAGGGTGCATCTCTACATTAATATGTGAACTTTTAGAAGTGATTTAATGGGTTACTTTGTTTCTGGTAATGGTTGGTCCTTTAAAAAAAAAAAGCACAGCTTTTGTTAATTTCTTCCCAAGTAAACATCTGTGGGAAAGTGTGGAGGAATAACATGGGTTTTAAAAACAAAAAGTTTCAATTTAGTGTAATTGGGTAAAGTTTTTGAAAAGTATATGATGTTTTAATTAACTTCTTAAAATATGACATACTTGTGAGAATGAAGTCTTGTTAATCAGCATAAATTTGTAACAGCAACAAACGATGACAATTGAACTTCGGTTTTGAATTACATGTGAAATAATTTTTTACATTTGAGCATTGTTGGATTCATTATTATTTTGAGACAAAAAATTAAGATATAAATGTCAGAACACCCTAGGGAGGCTTAGGCTGGGACCCATGGTACAGTAAGGAAGGACGAAGTTTGGTAATTTCCATGCATTTTACCTTCAGTGTAGGAAGTAGAAGCAAAATAAGCTCAATACATCAAAATGGTGTTACCTGAGTTTTAAAATAGACTTGCCGAATAGGAATGTACTCAAGTGTAGGATCCCTCATTACTGAACACTCAGTGTTTACAGTTCTTGATAGAAAGTAACTCCTAGAGTATGGTTAAAGTTGATGACAGAAAGCAGCTCAACCTTTTATTTATGAGGCTAAATGCTTAATTTAAGTGGGTAAAGAGATCTTGCAAATGCTTGAATTTCATCAGTCAGTGGGAGTTAGATCACTGAATACAGCAGAAACAGGATTTCACCTGTGTTTCCAGTCTGATTTAATTCTGGTACTTCCTACCATAACACTTATTGTTATAAAGGATCCCATTATCTTGTTTGAGAAAACTTTGAATATTAAGAAATATTTGGTTTTAGCCAATTTGTAAAGCATATATTTATCCAAGGAATTAATCTAATAACTATAACTTCGACCCAGGTTTACTTAGGGATTCAAGGGAAGAGGAGGTTTTTCCTTGGCTTTTGAAGAGCTAGATGGCAATGTTTGCTCTGGCACAGATTTCCTTTTCCTCCCCTATACATCCTGTTCACATGTTTAAAATAACTAAGTTCTAAATTAACTGCAGAATGAGTTTCTGTACTTTGTGAAGTAATGTTAGACAGCTACTGCTTCATTTCCAATGAAAGGTATTTTTGTGTTGCACTCAGTGCTAATTTTGCCATGTGAAAATGACAAATGTTTCTCAGTTTCTGGGAAAATACAAACAAACTTCATTGGTAATGTTGTCTTGCATTTTCTACTGTGATGCCAAACTAGAACAACTTCAGCATCTTATTCAAAATTATTTTTTTTCTTAGATAAAGGAAAGAAATTGTTGGGGAAGAATACAAGTTAATGATAGACTCAAAAAAGGATCCTACTCCAGAACCATTTATGGCATACTTCATGGTCAGTGCTCACTAATTGTAAAATACTGTAATTTCAATCAGACAGGAGTTTTGCTGTTGAGTTAATAAAAAGAGAATTTATTCACATGGTAAATACATTTTCTGTCCTTTCAAGCTTAAAAGGTGCCAATCAACTTATTTTTGTCTTCTAGTCGAGAAAAACATTTATGTTTCTGTGAATAGAGAGTGTATTTAGTACAGTACTGTATGATGGATATTGAGGTGAAGTTTTTACTGAGTCCGTGTGGCACAGCATTTTGTCACCTGCTTTTCAGCTGTCTTTTTTTCTCATAATGTATGTACAGAGCACTAAAGCTGTTGATGAGGGGGTAAAATCAAGAGCAGAGCAGTTCAGATTATTCTTCACAGGGCAGCTATGAAACAGTTCCTTGAGTCTACTTTGCAACAACCCAGAGGGCTGTTTTACTCACATCTTCGCAAATCACATGTGAAAATTCAAAATTCTATTCCACACTTATGCTAAACTAATTAGTATTTCTTTACGAGCAAACTCTCATGTTTGGAGAAAGTGTAACAAACAGTTCCTGTGTCAGGAGCAAGCAGCATCAAACTGATTGTCCCTTCTATTTTTTTGATTTGAGAGTCTCAGAAACTTGGTGTGTAGTCTCTGGTCCCTTTCTGCAGTCTCTTGGATCTTCCTGGTGGTTGATTTTCCTGGCACAGGAGCAAGTTACCAGGAATAACGAGTTGTTGTTGCCAGCCTCTCTGTGGGTGCTTTGGGCTTGTGGCTAAAACAATGTAACCTGAGTTGGACTTTAAAGGGACCTGTTTATATACACAGGACTTTACTGTGACTTTTATTTGCCATCTTGTATCACCTCCTCTTGGAGGACTTTTTGAAGTGATGTATGTTTTACCATAACAAAACCCTTTGCATTTCAATATAACAAAAGCTATTTAGGAGTCTTACTTTCTGTTTTGGGAAAGCAGTTTTAGTTCTTGGGCCTCTCTATCAACTTTTGTAGTTTTATTCTAAAAGTTGCCATCTGTACCATTATCACATCTTCCTAGAAACAATTTCCCATTCCAGAAATGAATTACTCTTCCCTCTTTCCTAGTTCAGTGACCTAGCAGTGTGTGTTAATTTTGTGATAAGTGTGTGTTAATTTTGTGATAGGATTTATCACCCTTAATTTTAGCGCTGTCTTCCTTAAAGAGGCTGTGTTCCTATTTTAAATTCTTTTAAAATCGCTATTAATAATCACGAGCTATTCCACTTTTGTGAAGCCAATGAAACCATTATTTGGGCTAAAAGTCTTGTACGCAGTAGCAGATGCTAAACTTTTAGAACTACTGGTTATATCAAGATGGGTATATGGTCAGTCATTAAAACTGCTTGATGGTTTTTAAATGAAGACAGCAAATAGAGGAGCAGAGTATGCCAAAACTGTAAGTGAATGCACTAGGAAACACAGTAGTGGCTTACTGGTGGAAGAAACCTTGACACTTTGACTATGTAAGAACTGAAAGTTTTTTTCCTTTTGTATATCACAGTATCACAAGGTTGGAAAGGACCTCTGAGATCATCAAGTCCAACCTATAACCTAACACTAACACCAACACTAACACCAACCATCATCTAAACCATGGCACTCAGTGCCTCATCCAGTCTCCCTTTAAACACCTCCAGGGTCGGTGACTTCACCACCTCCCTGGGCAGCCCATTCCAATGGCCAATCACCCTTTCAGTGAAGAATTTTTTCCTCATATCAAGTCTAAACTTTCCCTGATGAAGCTTAAGTCCATGCCCTCTGGTTCTGCCACTGGTCACCTGAGAGAAGAGACCAATCCCTGCCCGACTACAACCTCCTTTTAGGTAGTTGTAGAGAGCAATGAGGTCTCCCCTGAGCCTCCTCTTCTCCAGACTAAACAGCCCCAACTCCCTCAGTCACTTCTCATAAGGCTTGTGCTCCAGCCCCTTCACCATCTTCGTTGCCCTCCTCTGAACACATTCCAGTATCCTAACATCCTTAGTATCCCTCTGACCAAAACTTGCATATGGGTAACAATACACAAATTGCAGTACTTTTCAAAAGCAGCATTGATTCAAACATGCCAGGTCATTGGACAATACATTTCTTTTCTGAATATTCTTTTTGTTGCACGTACCTGAATTTCAGTTCGATTCTGAGATGGTGGTGTGTGTACTCTTGAGGAAGCCTTTGCATTGCTCAAGTTGTACATTTTGTTAAAGGTGACTGCAGGATATTTTATGTTCCTGTTCCAGTGATTGGTATGTTTGGTATGTTTGGTAGGTAGGTTGTTGAAGGAATAAATCGTGCTTTAATTCTTTTTTGAGAAAGCGTGGTAGAAATGAGGTGAATTGTGGTGGACCAAGAGAATAATTTCTGTTACTTTTTGCATCTGACTGCATGTTGTCTCTGTAATTAAATAGTAGGAAATAGGGTGGTTAATATGGAAGCATTTAAAGAGTACTTCCTTGCTGTCTGAAGTGTCTTGCTCAACTTGGTAGTAGCTGGAGACCCTTAACTGCATGACAATACGAGAAAACTTGGAAGGTGGTAGAAAATCTAGATCAGACACTTGCAGTTCGCTATCACTGCAAGGAGTTGTGTCACAGAATTTGTGACAGATGTTGTTAGATCAGCACAGGACTTTCAGATTTTCTGGACTGATTTGTTAAGGTCAACAAGTGACTATGTGGAGTGGCAGATCAGACTCTCTGAGCAAGCAATATCTGTTACTGGATGGCAGATAACTTTCCAGGAGTACTTTTAGTAAATGACTTCAAATTTATCTATAGCCTAGATTTTGTAACTAACAATAAACTGCAGTGCTGTGTGTGAATAAAAGTCATTGTTGATTGTTATCCCCATCTAATTTTACATCTAATGTGAGATTTCTTTTTTTTCCGCCAACATGTATCACAGAAAATAAATTCATAATATTCTCATGAGCAAAACCTGTAATTTCTTAACTGTTTCAAAAGAAAATGACGTTTTCCTTGCATGGTGGTATGATTTTTAGCGAGCTGTTTTTGGCAGTTTTAATTTGACTCATATAGTGTGCATTAACTTAAATAAAACATGCTGTGGGTACAGCTGAACAAGTAGAGAGTCGGTGTATTTTTGAAGCATTGTTCATGTAGATCTTTTAGTTAGTTCAAGTCCTGCATGACAAACATCTGCAGAATAGTTTCCCTATAAGCTGAGTACAGAAGTTCAGCCTGTTATCTTGATTGCTCCTTTGCAGGCCTTTTGGTTTCTGAAATGAAGAGATTAGGTGTTAGTGTGAGCAGATGGGTCCTAGATAGAATTGACCAATGTGCCTTCTGTACCTTTAATTCTGTGCCAAGTCTTAGTTTTGGTTATGTCCTATATGTAGTATGAATTTCCTTGTAGCATAATGTTTGACAATACCATTCTACTTTGTCTTCCAAACCTCCTCTCTACTACTGTGTAGGGAGCTGGTTAGCTTTGAAGATGTATAATGTTGTTCTGCCTGACTTGGAAGGCCAGAGCTCTATTTACTGAAAACGCACAGAGGAACTTACTCAGCTCCTTCCAGAGTTCCATCAAGGGCTGTAGACTTTAGGTTAACAGGTAATTAGAAAATTTATACTGATTAACTCTGAATGGAGGGGGTGGAGGGAAAACCTACAACCCTAATCTGTTAAGAAATGGTGCTTGTTCCTTCAGGTGGCAAAGCTTTTCTGTGTGGGAGAGCTGAAAATACTGGACAAGATGCCTTGGATACCTAAGGTGCTGCATGAGCACTTGTCCACGTAGCTTCACCAGTTTCAGTTGGGTTGTTGAGCTACCAAAAGCTGATATTGTGAGAACTTCTCTTATGGGTGTATGGAGTTACTGGGAAATGTTACAGAGTACCAGTAAAGACAAGTACACTAAGGTTTTATGTGAGGCTATATTTTTCTTTAAGAAGGAGTTTGAAGTGATTTAAAAAAAGAAAAAAAAAAAACAAACCCCAAAACAAAAAACCCAAATGTGTTATTCTAAAAAGTAGATGCCTTAATATGTGGGTAGGATTATTTAGTTCTCTCATACCTCTCTAGCTGGATGACAGAGTTCCAAAGGAGGCGATGAACTAACTTAACAGCTCACTGCAGCTGGAAGGAGTTTCTGCTCCCATCACTAATCTTGTGCCAGAGCTGGTGCATGTCAGGCCCTTCCAGAAGCTGTTTAACCTCGCTAATATGGCCTTGTTATTGAGTTAAAGCAGCTCACGGAAGAGTCTGACAGGTTCCAGAGACAGTGTTGAGGGCTGTGACTGGAAACAGAGGAGGGACGAATAAATGGCAAGAGGATAGTGAGAAGAGAGACTTCTCTCCTTTGCATGGTCAGCCAGCTATTTTGCTGCTTTTCAAGCTGCAGATGCAGACTTCTGAGAACCTGGAAATGTACTCAGTCTGTCCCCTGTTGTAACATCAAAACTGCATTTCTTAACAGTGCTTTAGCATGCCTGTAACAAACACTGACACCCAGATGCTATGAGAGTTCCTAACAATAATCCACACAAGAATTCCCCAGGGCAAAAATAAATCTTAAATGTAGGTTGAACAGGACTCTCTGTGCTTGATCTATTTAAGCCAGGGCAGGATTTACAGGGCTAACCCCTTTCCAGACTAACAGTATCTCTGAAAAGAGCAGGCTTTACAGCAGTTTGATGTTTATTTCTTCACATCAGTAGATTAAAAAAAAACAAACAGAACTGAACCCTTGATGGCTTGTAGTACCTGTGCTCCTCTCTCCATGACAAGCCTTCATTCTGCTCTTACAGATCCCTCTACCAGTGAGTACAGTCATGTGTGGCACACTAAACTCCATGATCTTAAAGATCTTTTCCAGCCTAAATGATTCTGTGGAATATAATCAAACAAGAGGGACTAAGTGGTAAACTTCACCCTGTGGAATATGACATAATTGTGGCATGATCCTTGTCATATATCCTCATCTATGATTGTTTGTTGGGGAATTATGTAGAAGTGTAGGATTGTCCACCAAGTTCAATTTACTGCAAGGAGAAATGCAGTATTATATTCCAGAATATCATTGTCCTTGAAGTGTTTGTAAGGGCTTTATGTCAACTGCTTTAAAAGGCTGTCAGAGGAAAACCTTGTGGTTGTTTTTCTGGATTCTGTATCTTCCTGGCATAGCTTTTTAGGGAATAAGTAGAAATATTTAATTGGAGATATTAAACAAAAATAAAGGAAACTTGTTGTAAATATTTGAGAGGGTTTATTTTGTATTGACAGGGAAAGTAGGGTTTTTTTTTTTCAACTTCCAATTTGTGTAGTTGAGAGAGGAGTTTTTGTGGATTTAAATTCTACTTCCTGCTACTGAAACAAGGATTGTGTGAGGTTCTCTGGCTTTCCACAGAAGCTCTAGAGTAAACAATTCTATTGATAAAGGAGCACTATCTATCTTTTCCTTTCGGGAGAAAGGTTTGTAAACATATGAGATAAATATACCGTGGGAAGACATAGTAGTCCCCTGGCTGATGATAAGGTGGTGTTTGTCTCTCCAGATATATCGTAGTGAGGTGGTCTAGTCATTGTGAGCTTTTTTCCTATCTCTACTTTTTGGGCCTTCTATGAAAACAATCATCTTTTAACTCAGTATTCCATGCTTCAACTTGGATTGATGGCCTTATACATTTGAAAGCATTCGATTTAGAGACAAATCTGGACAGTCATGCAGTTTTAATGTTTAATAACTTCTACTTAGGAGGAACTTCAAAGTCAACTATTTATCTTTTGATATTGTGGCTGTCTGTAGTGATCAGGTTTTTGTAGAAATAGTAGAAGTAGTCTGTTGATAACTTCAGTTTTGTGAAGTGTGACTATCAAAATTATTTTTCATTAGTTACAAACGTTTTACCATCTATTGTGGAAGTGTAAAAAGCACATCCTTAGAAAGAGTCATGGCTACATTTACAATAATTCTTTAGGTGGTTTTTTTGTCTTAAGGATTCTTTTACTGTAATACGTGGTTAAGAATTGGCTTGCTGTGGCTGCCTAAAATGTGATTGCTACCTTCCCAGGGACCTCAGATCAACTTACAACCAGACTTTCAAAGAACGTAACAGTGGATTTAAATATTTTCCTAAATCACACTTCTATCAAGCAGTCTCTAGGAAATAAAGGTGAAGATCACTTGGATCAGGTGGTGTGTAGACCATTTTCTAGGGTGTGGTTTAATATCTTGACACTCTTCTATATTGGATTAAATGCCTTTGTTCTTTCTTTTTTTTTTTCTGCTTTGGGTTTTCTCTTATTGTTTCCCCACCACCTTTTATTTTCCTCAAGTGACTTTTCCAACAAAATGCGATAGTTCAAGGATAGTCTGGTGATGGAATTCAAGCTTCCTTTTTTATTTCTCCCCACTATTGCCTGTCAACAGGGTTATTTTATTGAGGCATACAAAATATTTCAAACAAACGTTATCTTCTGTAGTCCTTATGGTATTTAGGGTATTTGAAGAAAAAAAGTAATCTTGAACTTCAGAGGTATGGAGTAAATCTTGTGTTAAATGATTAAATGAATTATTTAATATAATTTAATATAAAATTGATCTTATATTAGATCATTAAAACAAAACTGATTTAAAAATCAGGCCGTGGGCTGTTAAACTACTAAAGCTGAAAGATAGTGTTTATGCAATTGTGGTAGCACAGTTTATTTTATTCCTAGAACTGAAATTAACTATTGCAATATGATTTTATTGTGGTGTAGAGTTGTCTAGCTTCCATTGTGCTGGGACAGTTAAAACCAGTTAAAGACAAGGCTTTAAAAAGTTAAAAACGCTATCCAGCAAACAAGTTTTCTCAAAGCACTTGGTGATTCCCATGGTACCTCTTGTAACATTCCCGGGATAAATGTGCTGAGTGTCAAGCAGGGATTGAGCGCATGAAGAAAGGTACTGCTGGTAAAACAGAACTGGCTTTCTTGTTACCTTGTTTAACCTCAGCACAGGAAGGACATGGATCTGTTAGAGCAAGTTCAGAGAAGGCCACAAAGCCTCCCATATGAGGACAGGCTGAGAGAGTTGGGGGTGTTTGGTGCAGATAAGAGAAGGCTCTGGGGAAACTTTATAGCAGCCTTCCAGTACTTGAAGGAGGGCTACAGGAAAGATGGGGATGAGGTCTTTATCAGGGAATGTAGTGATAGGATGAGGGGTAGTGGTTCTAATCTGAAAGACGGGAGATTTATATTAAACATTAGGAAGAAATTTTTTGCTGTGAGGGTCATGAGGCACTGGCACAGGTTGCCAGGAGAAATTGTGGGTGCCCCCTCCCTGCAGGTGTTCAAGGCCAGGTTGGATGAGGCTTTGAGCAACCTGATCTAGTGGGAGGTGTCCCTGCCCATGGCAGGGGCCTTGGAACGGGATGATCTTTGAGGTCCTTTCCAAGCCAGACCCTTCTATGATGCTATTGCCATGGTTGCACATAATTTTCAACTCTTGCAGATGGCTTTGTTTTTTGATTCCTCTTATAAGTACAGACAATGGATGTATATATAAAAGAAAATACTGCTTTTGGTTTTGCTTTAAGTGATAAGAGCAAAAAAAAACAGATTAATGGGCAGGTTTTTAATTTGAGAAAACATCTAATTGCGATGAATCAGCTTGCTAATGAAATGGATTGGTGATGTGTGGCACGAGAGATACCACTCTAATGTCTAACTAAAAGTGGCTAATGCAGGTAGTCCTTTGATATTCTAGCAAAGGTAATAAGTGGTTTGACTATTTCATCAGAATTCCTGTTGCTTGCTTTTAACCTTAGTCTTTAGTCTATTTTAACCACTGTTAAAAATATTCAGAGCTAGCTGTTTTTTGAAACTTCTATGTAAGTTTTGGCTAGTGATACTTGATTTTACTGAACATCAACTAAATACACTGTGTAAGTTGTACTCCACTGCTGGGCATTCATAATTTGGAGCATAATTAGGTCTGTAGCAAGGAAAAACAAGAGTGTGTTCAACTCTTGTTTGAATCTGGCTATAAGCTCGGGGCTAGTGTCAAAGCAAGCTGTCTTCCCTGTGTCGGCTCCTTAAATTAGGCTTTTTGGATTTTATCCTCAGCATGTCACTGTTATTGCTTTGTTGCTATGATACAATACTTACTCATGCAATCCACTGTAGAATATTAGAAGATCTAAGCTGAAATGTTATGTAACTTACAAATGTTTTCACAGCTGATGTTCATTATTTTGCAGAGGGTAATAATTCCTGTCTTTGTAGTTATCTGAGTGAAATAAGCATCTTGCAAGGCTTTTATTCAAAAGGAAAATGGTTAAAATTGCAGAATTAACATTCAAAAGTATGAATTGTTCTTTGAGGGAGTAGTAATTGCTAGCTTTTTCAAAAGCTTTACTGGAGTTATGCTCAGTTAAGAGGATCTTAACTGTCAGATGGGGAAAGGGAATACAGTACAATGTTCTGGTGCGCGAACTTTCAGGGCAGAGTGAGTGGTTGGGATTACAGTGGAGGCGTTTCAGGCCATTTTAGCAATTGCTTTTTGCTTATGGAAACGAAAGAATTCTATCAGATAATTACTGCGTATTAAACCACTGACTGTTGTTCCAACCACTAAATGAAAGATGTTTTGGTAAGAAACTTGAGGAACTGGCATTATCAAAGAGTGTTTGGTGTTGTTAAATGTACAAACTTAAGGTGAAGTTTGTTTAAATTCGAATAATCCTAAAACAATAAGGAGAAACATGAGATCATCTTATGATTTGTTCAGATTTTAAAGTGAGACTTGAGATTTTCAATACGCAGTGTTACAAGGAAATTGTTTTTTTCTTGTATTGATAATTTCCTTATGATGAAACAGCAGTGCTAATACCAATACTGCAGTGAATGAATGAAGCTGAGGGATCAGAATCCTGACTATAGACTAGTCTTGGAGATTCTTCAGGGCATGAGCTTCCTTATTTGCAGGTAAAATTGAAACTAAAAATTCTTGACCAGAACAAGTGAAATCCCAACTGAGTGATAGACGAGGTGATGCTAAGTTGCTGGAGTGGCTTAGAACCCCAACAATTAAAAACAAGAACGAAAGGCACATTAAACCAACTTTTCAAATAAAACCATGTCTGCTTTTGTTGTGGCCGTGCAACTTGTGAACGGTTACAGTATTTTAAGAACATACTAAATTTTTGAAGTGTACCATACTTAATAATCCACCTTTTTTAAAGCTGATGTGAAATACTAATGCAGGCATTTTACTTATCAGCTTATAGAGAAACTGCATTCTAAAATGAAAATTCCAACTCATAGCCAAACACATTGTCTTAATAGGCCAAAAAATCTGGAAAATCTTACATGACTAAGATTGTAATAAATTATTTAGACCAAAGCATGAAAATTCAGTATTAATCCTTTTGAAACACTGAAGTTGATTCTTAAGAGAAACATTTATCACATGATGTCAAAAGTATGTAAAGTATTTTGCATTGGGGTAAAAAGACAAGGTTCCTTCAAAGCAGATTTTACAGCTTTTAAGCAGGTTACATAATAAAGGATTAGGCAACAGAATGAGACAAATCGGATGAATGGAAGGTTAGCATGATGCACTGCTTCTGTATATGACTTTCAGTGAGGGAGAGATGGTACATATTGATGTCTATCTATTTCAAATAAAGTTAATTCAGGATTTTTTTTTCTGTAAAAAAAGTCACTGTTGTATGTTTATGCATTATTTTTTGTATGAAACACAAGTTGTGAATGATGGTTCTTTCATTTTAATTTACTTAAACAAATAGTTTTGAGAATATTGCTTATTAGTTTGCTGGCTATCCCCCATAATAAAACCCCTGATAGCTATGGAAATGTATTCAACAAAATAGATTTAGAAATCCTGAGCTTAATTCTACAGACTTGTGTTGATTGTATTTTTTTTTCCTCTTATAGATGCAACCTTCAGTGAACAGCAGAATCTTTTTTGTCAGAAGTTGCAACAGTGTTGTGTACTCTTTGACTTCATGGACTCTGTTTCAGACCTGAAAAGCAAAGAAATTAAGAGAGCAACACTGAATGAACTGGTTGAATATGTTTCAACAAATCGTGGAGTGATTGTTGAATCAGCTTATGCTGACATAGTGAAAATGGTAAGTAGAATACTCTTGCTATAGTTAGAATTTTAATAAACTACCTTAAATTAATCGGTTTACAACTGATGGCATCTAACTCAGAATTTCTTATACAATATAATATAATTAGTTAATGATAACTTGGCTTACAAGAATGTTTAGAAAGGCTTGTTAAAACAAACAACTTGTAAGTTTTAATTATCAGCTGAAATATGATGCACTCAGATTAATTAAAATGAAAGAATATTGCAGGTACTTGCAGTCTGGGTAAGCTTTGAAGTTATTCTTGTTCAGAAAATGGCAGTATTTTAGTGCTGCCTGTCTTGAAACATGGCAGTGGAGTGACAAGCTAAGGTTTTCTGGCAAAGATTCTTGTGGATACTAGTGTCAACAGAAAGGTTTGTCAGTATAAGAAAGCAGCTCTGCTTTGTAAATATGTAACTGTTACTGTTTTCGCCTTGGAGAGTTATCCTAGAGTACTCTAAGTGGTTTGCTTGAGTTGTAAACCACAGGATGACTTGTAATGTGCAATTTCTACAAACAGCATGTTGAATAAGCAACAAAATATTTGTGGTTGTTATCTGCTGACTTTCCCAGGGTTTTTATATGCATTTTCAAATGCTACGTAAGTGATAATTTAGATATGCCTGTACACCACGCACAGGGAACACGACTGAAAGATGTTTTACAATAACCTGAAATATTTTAAATTGTATTTTTTTCTCCAAATTTGAAATATGAAAAGAACATGTTTAGTGCCTATGCATTTAGGCTAATGGTTTTCTAAACTTCAGTTAAGTTTACCTAAGCACAACGCTGACTTCAAAAATAGCCATCGGGAATGTAAGAAGACCAGTTCAAACATAGAGGCTGTGGCTTTCGTAGTTTACTGTACAGTGCAAGCTATTTTTTCTTAAGGTTTTTGTTTGGTGGGTTTTTTTTCTTTTTCTGTGACCAGCTGGTATGTAAAATCAGATCTGTAGTAGAAATAAGCATAGAAGTTTTGCCATTATACTGAAGAGCTAGGATAATTGAAAACCTTTTAATCATTTTGGCTGTTTAACCAGATGCTTATTAAGTTTTACAAAATATTTAGGATGCTGTGGGGTTTTTTTTGTATAGCTTTGTTTTTTAAAGCACTTGTTTTTCTGTCCTAAATGTTTTTTACACAAGAATATAAAAGACAAAGTATGTCCACCTCTTCTTTGTTTTTTTTTCTGCAAATCTGAATCCCTGCATTGTTTTCTTACTCTGTGTGCCCTCTGTAGCTGCTTGTTAGAAGAAAGAGTTTACTAACTAGCCTATCATACTTGTTGAAGGGGGATTTTTCTTTCATGTTAGTTTTGTTCTTTTCTTGGAGATAAGGTGATATTAAATTATTCTTTTGAGGTTATTGTTGTGCAAATGGTTGGGCTCTGTGGATGCTTGTTTTTTTTTTTCTTTCCGTAACAAATTTCCCACTCCTTTTCTCTCCTAAAATGAGCTCTGTTTCAGAGCTTGACACAAAAGGTCCCTCCAAGCCTGAATAGTATTTCTAGTCTCCCGGGCAACTGGCAGCAGAAGAGGTCTTTGCTGTGAATTAGGGCGAAGTACCAGCTTTCAGAAAGAGCTCTGGATGGGTCCCTCCCTCCAAACAACACGTATGACAGGCTTGTGGCCTGCCTTTGTTGCAAAAACTTCTGTGAGATTTATAAGATTATCTTAAAAAAATCTTTTTAGACTGTTCAGTGTTACTACATTAACAGGAAAAGCATTTGAGTTTTTTTGCAGAGTTTGAAGGATAGCATATTTGGGACAAAAAAGAATAAATTATCCTTAATGAAACCCAGCTATCATCTGTTTGGTAGTAAAGGATGAACAGACTGCAAAAATTCCCAGAAAAAAAGCCAGAGTGGCAGCAGTGGCAGAAACCAGAGACACGTCTTTCCCTAGACCAGAGACACCTTTCCTCCAGCTTGCAGAGGAAACAACCCAGTTTCCCTGGAGCTGCCCAGGTCTTGGAGGCAAAGTCAACGTTCCTTTACAGATACAAAGAGGAAAAATGTGCTGTTCCTGACACCCAGTGCATAGGCAAGGTCTGTGCAGGTGAGGAGGTCTCCTGGCATTGATTCCTCTTGCATGGCCTCTGTTACCGTGATAGTTGCTGGGCCAGTACCACACTGTCATGGCTTATGCGGTTGTCCCTGCTCTGTTTGGATCCTGAGGATGAGGAGCCCTGGCTGAAATGATACCAGTGTCTTCAAGCCCCCAAGGATGGAACAAGGTCATTAAAGAAATACCTGTTTGTTTAGGCAGATGTGCTCAACATATGCTGGAGGTGATATTTTTGGTGTTTCAGGCAACCTGATTTTTCTATAATACCTTTGCCAAAGCCTTTGAATTAGGAACTGAGGAGGAGTGTTGCTCACAAATAGTTGTGAAGGGGTAGTGCAATGGTCTGTATGCCTCCTTTCTAGGGTATCTAAAATGAGTGTCGTCTTTGTTTGGAATTTCTCAATTGAAAGTACTCTGAAGCTAACATCAAATTAGGATTTGGCATTGTGAATATCAAGTTTTACAACTTCCTGTGAAGTTAGAATGCTCTAGCCTTTATCAGGTTTGGGAGCGTAACAGAAATCTCTCTCCAGTACACATTACTGCTCCACCTCCTTCTGCCTTCCAGCCTCCCCACCAGCGCATAATAATCCAATGTACATGAGATTGTCTAAGTAGTTTGCACCAGCTGTGGCAGAATTCAGAATTTAAAAAACATCAGGTATCCCTATCTGCACGGTCAGAAACTGGGATTGAATCTAGTGTCTCCAAATGCTTTGCTCCTCGGGATGCATGCAAACAATAATAGACTTGTCTTCATTTTTCCTTAATTTAAAATTGCTGTATATTAATACCTTAACTGGCACATTTTCAGGTGTTGCTTTTACAAAACTTTCTGAGCTTTAATTTAGAAAGTGAATTCTGTGTTTTTCTGGAAACCAGCTATAAAAGCCTTTTATGTTTTGTATTTCTCAAATCACAGTTTTGGGATAAGACCCCACTTACGAAGGAAAAAGTATTTTTTAAATTATGCGAGAGGATATAGAGCAGAATTTGCCCGTAGAAAAACAATGGGGGTTTTAACCCAAACCACATTTTTGATCAATACTATTAGCAAGGCATTGGACGGAAGCAAATGAGATGGGAAGCAGAAGTATTTCAAACATAATGAAATAATTGAACCAGTTCTTTAGGGAGACAAGATAGTACATAAAAACAGCACAGACTTTGTTCCATGTTTTGTGTGGTCTCAGGAGGCTGGTAATGCAAGTAGAAGTACTGAATAGTCTGAAAATCATAAAATAAGTTTTAAAAATATCTAGCAGAGGGGCTTGCGGTTTGTTTCTCCTATAGAAGTGTGTTCAGTAGTCAGTACCTTTGTTTTGCACTTCAGTCTTTTGCATTCTGTACTGTGAGGCTCTGTGTTTGACTGGTTCAGCCCAGCAAGGTCTGTCTAGAAATTAAACAGTTCATTTTCAAGACATATTACTCAGAAGACTTGCAAGGAGAGGCAGGGAACTCTCTGTAGGGGTCTGATTTGGATGGTAGACGTTTTTGTTGAATACCTAATAAGAGCAGACAGTATCAAATAACAGAACCAAGATTGTAGTCTTGGGGTTGGGGCTTGATTAAAATTCACATTCTTTCAGACTCCTATTTCCCCCTCCTCTCCTCGCAGCTGGTTTCTCTGGTGCTTCCTTTTGTTTACAACATTGAAGGACAGCTGTACTCTTTCGGGGTGGATTTCTGCTATGTGGTAAGGCAGGAGACTGCTGTAGTGCCCATTCCTGCAGATCAACATTGCCCTTCTACTCTAGAACAGCAGCATCTGCAGCTTTACTGCATACTGATAGGAGACAGTGGCAGAGCAGGCAAAATGAAGCATGTAAGAGGAAGTGATAAGTCAGTTTATGCAATACCTTTATATCTTGTTCAATGAGGCAGCTGATTCTTCTATGCAGAGCCAGCTGTGTGACTTCAAGATCTTTTGATGTCCTTTTGTGAGATTCTTAAGACACCTTGGAGACTCCATGGAAGCTGTGCAGTAGCCTTTGCTGCAAACTTTCTAACATTCCTTCTTTTGTATTTGGTAGGCTTGGGTGGTTGGTAGCTATTTGAATCAGATTTGATAAAAAAAGACTAAAGAGTCTGAAAGGTGATTAAAAAAAGTTTGGCTTAATGTGTTCCTAAAAAAAGTAGGAAATGCACCAACAAAATTGATTTCATGTTCTCTTTTGTTTATGTTAGAGATTTAATATCCAGTATGTTATATCTGGCTGAAGAGATGACATTTATTTTTCTTTTAACATCTGAAAGATTGGTCTTCTCTCCAGAATTCTTTATACTTCAAAAATCCTTGACAAATGCTTTTAAACTTGCCCTTTTGAAATTGATTTGATATGACTGGCTCATACTTCTAAGTAACTTGGTAGCTATTTTTTCTTCGTTTTTTCAAGGTGACTCTATGTTAAATGGAAACAAAAAGTTACATCTGCTGTTTATGTCTAACTTGCCAAAACCTTGAGACATCTTGTAATTATGGCAGGTGAAAAATCATTTTCAATTTTTACTTGAAAATAAGAAATATCTTGAAATTAAGTGAAGAACTCTAAACTTGGATATATTTTTGGGATTTTCTGCCTTATGTGTGAAGAGGGCTTGGTTTAAATCATAATTGGTCATGCAGTGTTTCTCATAAAATCTCAGTTCTCAGTGTCACGTAGGTAGAAATTGGTCTTTATAAGGGGAAACTGAAACTTTCTTTTAACTGTCATAGTTTCAGAGAAGAATTTTAAATATGACCATGTCTAGCTACAAACTTGTAAAACAGCTGAGTCAAAAATCACTTTATTTTCATTGGCCTGTTTCAAAATTTTGGCAGTTTGGACTTCTGTATTTTTTTCAAAACTGCTAAGGAAAGTGATTTATTGTTTTATTATTATTTTTTAGAGCTGTTTTGTTTCATGTAATTTTAGGATAAAAGCAGTACCTTGCTGAGTGTGGTCTGTGGAAGCACAAAAAGTGGTACAATTAAGCAATTCTTTTCTCTCATGCAGATTAGTTCTAATATTTTCAGAACGCTTCCACCTAGTGAAAACCCGGATTTTGATCCAGAAGAAGATGAACCAACTCTTGAAGCTTCATGGCCCCACATACAGGTATGTGGTCTCTATTTTCAAACTCTATTGTGAGGCAAGAACTGTGAATTGATACTTGAATCATTTTGTGCCTTTGGTAAGAATGTCAAAATTGTTTTTATAATATTGTTCAGTTTTGATACTTGAAAGGGAATAAGAAATGTTACTTTTCGTAATGTGTGTAAATATAGCAGAATGTAAGTCTTCCAAATTGCTTAAATACCTTTTTTAAAAAAAAAAAAAAAAAAAAAGAATTAGTTGCACTGGTAAAGTGTGATATATGTATGTCTTAAAACATGAACATTTTAGGAATTTATGATCTTAAGAAGTTTCTGCATTTGAGGAACTTTTATGTGTGATTTTAATGAAGTATAAGTGGATGTTAACCATTTGGGTACTCGTGACAGTGACATAAAAAGGAGCAGTAGACTTTTTGTCTTTTAAACAAGAAATTGATATGTCCTCATTTTTCCCACCCTCTTCGCTCCCCCCATGCAAAAACTCTACAATATAGGCGTTGTTTGTTAACAGTTGGTTAGTTATTCTATTGTTGTACTCCTGTGCCAATCTCGTGACTATTATAGCATTGCTGTATCAATCACGTGATTGACTTTAAATACTGCTGAATATTGGGGTGGGTTTTTTCAATTAACTGTTAAATTTAATAAACCTAAATTGCTTGTGGTCATCTAAGTTCATATCTCAGGTAGTTCACTGCTGAACTTAAGTAAGTAGTATTTGTTAAATTTCAGTTACGTAGCAACTTCTAGTAGTGAGTAGAATATCAGTAGCTACTGCACATCTGCTTATTGCTCTCTCCCTTCTTGAAGGATTAAAATGCCACTCTGTCCCTATAATATTTCAGTTCTAAAGTATCAATAAATGCTCTTGTTTAAAAACTGAACTCCTAATACTGGCTATAAAAGGTACATGTTCAGGATAGCATTTGCGATTAAAACCAAGTAAGAAACAAGTTATCACAAAAAAAAGCTGAAGGCTGTGATGATAAATATATCATGACTGATTCTAATGGATAAATGGCTCTAAGTGTACCAGATTAGAAGCTTGATTTTGGAGGAGTGGGAGGGTGCAAGGGCTGTGCAAATGTCTCCTAGTAAGTAGTGCGTAATCTGACTTCAAAATACCCCTGTCCCTCGGAAGTAAAATTTGTAAACATTTGCTCAGTTCACTTTAGGTCATAAGTAAACAGTGGTTCTTTTCTATAAAAAGACTTGTGGTTTCTGTGATCAGTTCACTTGTGCTTTATGCTTATCTAAGATGAACTGATAGAAGTTTGTAGTCTGTGGTATTATTTGAAATTTTATTTTCAGCTTTTTCCTTTGCCCTTTTCTAAATGAGCTTTGGCCAAGCTGTCTGATCATTGATTGTGGGTTTCCTTCTCCTGCACCGGTTGTTCATCCTGTCCTTGGAATAGCTTGCTTGTTGCAGCACAACAGAAACAGTTTGTTTTTCTCTTCTTTCTTTTATCATTCACGTGGTACTGGATGGTAGAAGACTGAGTTTGGTTACTTACTAATTGCTCTCCAGGAGCACAGTGCTGCTGGAAGTGTGAAAAGTTGTATATGGAGGAAAGAGGGGGGTGCACAACCATTTCCCCTCACTCCCTGTATCAGAACTCATTATTATGTTTGGTATAGTCTGACGAGCTGCTTGAGGAAGGATGTCTTGCTGGCTGTGAATTGTGATTGCTCAGTTACAAATAAATTCAGAATTCTGTCATGATGTGACAGGTGTAGCCAGTTTTCTAAAAGGGAAAAGAGAAACATCTGGTTGAATCTGTTGGCATTTATCTATAAAATAATATGATAGATAATGGCTTAGTAAGTTAGCAGTGTGTAGTCACAACAAAAGACTTTAGGCCTTCAGTAAAATTAATGCTACTTGAAAGACATTGCTTTAAAGCAATACTTTAGATGCTGTTTAACAGCCAAACTAAGTTGAAAAGGTTGGGAATAAACCCAATGCTTATTTTGAAATGTGGGGAGTTAGTGGAATTAGTAGCTTAAAGCAGTAATATTCCAGTGGTCTCTGCAAGAAAGAGGATTGACTCACTGAAGTAATAGTTATATTTCATAGCTCTTTGACCTAAGCAGACTAATTCTGAGAACTGAAATTACTGAATACAACAATTCTTCCTGATTTAGTGTTTCCAAGGATAATTCTTCTGTTAACCTCAAGAAAGTTTAGCATACCTGTCTTTTTTTTCAGGTAGGAGCAGCCAGTATTTGGGATGACAGGAATCCATTCTTGTCTCCCTAGTTGATAGCTGTTGTTGTTATGTGTCTCGAAGTTTGCAAACATTAGCGTACAGTAGAAGGGAAAGGCTGACTATCCAGAAATGGCCACTGTGGCTTGCTTCCTGAAATACCTTGGATAAAGCTTTATGGATTTCCCAAGGCTTCCAGAGTTATTTGATACCTTTTACCGGCTGTACATGTTCTAGAAGCAACGGTGTTAATTATCAGGAAGCTAGATGATTCTGTAAGCGTCAGAACTGCATAAATACTCCTTCAGTGCACAGAATTTGCCAACAATGCAGCTTAGAAACTGAATTTTTGAACACTGAATTTTGGGTTTTTGAAAACTCTTTAAAAACAATAACAAAAATTGTGTTTATATGTGTGGATGTGTTTATATGAAGCATTCATGTGTTTACTAGTGAAGCCTCCCTATATTAGGAATGACACGTAACTGATTGATTTACCATTATATATTGAGAATCTGGCATTAATATTGTTCTATTTTATAGATGAGATGTACCTAATTGATTAGAATCAATTAGGTTTTGATCCTAACGTATACCCTAAACTTAATCTTGGATGGCCGATACCAAGATGTTACAGCATTCTGCTTTAACTTAGTTCCACTTATTGCAATCCCCATACTTCTTTATTGAAAGAAGCCATACTTGTCTGTCCTTCCCCCATGCCTGAAGGAAAACAAACCATGTCAATGTACTCTATCCCACGGCAACTGTAGTGGCTCCTTCTCTGTATCCTTTCAGGCTTGAATAGATTTCCTCAAGCATGTGCAGGGCTATGCATCTGTCTCTACACTGTCAGTGTCTTCTTGGAATATCCTAGAATTTCATTTGTCACTTCCATGGCTTCATTGTGTAGATGGATCTTAGTTATTCTGTGGTTAACCCTTTCTCAACTTAAAAGCTAGAAATGTTTATCAAAGCTTTTTCTTTGATCTGTAACTGTGGCTTCTCAATCCTTGTATTTCATCCTGTGTTTATTACTCCAGGCCTTCAGGGTCAACTTGTCCTTTCTTATAAATAACCTTTATATACTACTTTTTTTTTTTTTCAATCTCTTTCTTTTCTGTTCTTTCCCTGGTGGTAGCTTCCAATGCTATGTCATCTGAGCGGTTATCACACATGGCTAATGTTTGTGGTCACTTACAGAAATATTTAGAATAGCAATGTATTACAAAAGTATTTAATGAAATTTAATTCTAGGATTAATCCCTGTGAAGCTGTGCTAACAACCTCCCTCCTGCTCTGTTTCCGATTTCAATACAGATCGCTAATGAATTAATCTGTTTCCTAGCTTGAAAAAGATAAGTAGAATCATAGAATGGTTTGGGTTGGAAGGAGCCTTTAAAGAGCATCTAGTCCAGCCTCCTTCCAGTAAGCAGGGACATCTTCAGCTAGGTCAGGCTGCTCAGAGCCCCATCCAACCTGATCTTGAGTGGTTCCAGAGATGGGGCTTCTACCCTCTCTCTCCGCAGCCTGTTCCAGTGTTTCACCACCCTCATTGTAAAGGATTCCATTATATTTAGTCTGAATCTACCCTATTTTTAGTTTAGAACCATTACGTCTCATACTGTTGAAACAGGCCTTGATAAAAAATTTTGTCCCTGTCTTTCTTATAAGCCCCGATAAGTACTGAAAGGCTGCAGTTAAGTCTACCTGGAGCCTTCTCCAGGTAGAGAAGAGAACCCCAACTCTGAACCTTTCCTCATATGTGAGGTTTTCTACCCCTCTGATCATTTTTGTGGCCCTCCTCTGGACCTGCTCCAGCAGGTCCTTGTCTTTCTTGTCCTAAAGGCCCCAGAGCTCGATGCAGTACTCCAGGTGGGGTCTCACCAGAGCAGAGTAGAGGGGCAGAATCAGCTCCCTTGACCTGGTGGCCACGCTTCTTTTGATGCAGCCCAGGCTATAGTTGGCCTTCTGGGCTGCAAACACACATTGACAGCTCATGTTGAACTTTTCATGTGCCAGTTACCCCCAAAGCCTTCTCAACAGGGCTGCTCTCAGTTCCTTCCTCCCCAGCCTGATTTGATACTGGGGGTTGCCCTGACCCCTGTGCAGGGCCTTGCACTTGGCCTTGCTGAACCTTGTGAAGTTCACATGGGCCCGCTTCTCAAGCCTGTCCAGCTCCCACTGGATGGCATCTCATCCCTCAGGCACTTCAGCTGCACAACTCAGCTTGGTGTTGTCCTCACACTTGCTGAGGGTGCACTCGATCCCACTGGCCTCTTCATTAACGAAGATACTAAATAGCCACAGTTATATTTTTCTAAGAGAGGATGGAGTAAGTATGGCGATACTTAAAATTATATTCTCAAGCTTTTAAAAACTTTGTCCTATGGTGTCTATCATGCAACTGTGTGCTGTTATGTTTGTGCACAAGAGGACAAATTAAGGCTGTACAGGGAAGCTTGGGTTTTAATACAATTGTTACATGACATCTGTATACGTTTAAACTGCTGATGTGAAGAGATCTTGTTGTAGTCTGTCCGAGGGGAAGAAAGAGTGAAGGGGAACTTGTGTTTTTGAGATTCTGCTTTGTGGATAGAGCTTGCCCTCCTGGAGGCTATGCGTGAGTTGCTGTCACATCAAATGTTCTAGATAAAAAGTGCTTATTGTCAAGCACTTCTCTCAAGTGAACTTCATAATTACAGTTATGCATTACTTGGGTGTTGGCTCTCAGTTTAATAAGCACTCATGGTGGTAATAGTTGAAATATGTCCTTTTGAGTATGACCACAGCTACCTGGCTTTAGTTGGAAGTACAGTCTTTGATGTCTTTATGTATCTAAATGGCATTTTAGTGTTATTACTAATCAGTTGTTTAACTAACATAGAGTTAAGAAGTAAGTGGTGACAACATAAGCAGTCTGGAATGTACCTAAATGTAAGTCATCTTACATCTCAGTTTTGTCTTAGTTAAGAGGTGCCTTATGTGTGTCTTCATCCTTATGGAAGTTGAGTATTTTGTCTTGAACTTCTGAAGAGCCCCAAAATATGGGATTTGCATTCTTGTTTTTTTCTATCGCTCTGTGCTACCTTGGGCCCTCGCTAACTGTATCTCCTCTCTGGTTTTCCACTTGTGGACATTGTGGGATCATAGCAAATGGGGACTTGAACTCAATAGAAATAATATACCACAAAATATGAAGGATGTTGAACAGGGGGTCCTGTTATTTGAGTTGAGTGTTCAGGATATAGAAAGCTTTATAGGACTTTTCAGCTAAACTCTTAAGTTTGAGTGTGTTCATTCAGCTTTTTAACATGACTTTTTATTTTTGGAGTTAGCAGTTGAAACCTGATTTCAGGAATACTTACTTATCAGACTTTTCTTCATCTGTTTAAGGAATTATGTAATGTTAGAGCACTTAATTTTACCCTCTGTGTTGATAACTTATTTCTACGTATTGAATTCTTAATATAGTAGGAAATGTGAATATATGTAATACTTAGAACTTGGATTTTTTTGTTTAATAGTGATATTTTCTGGGAATTAGTGTTTATACTTACTGTGATTCTTTCAGTAAATTCCGGTCAAGGCTGTGATTAAGCAGTGCAATGTTTTGGGCTTTGGTTTCCTTTTGTACCTATTAAGCATGTAAATAGTCCCCCGACTTTATAGCAGTGACAGAGCCGAGATCTGTCTTACGATGCACTTACTAACTTCAGCGTTTTCATTTCAATGTTTATAGCTGGTGTATGAATTTTTCCTGAGGTTTTTGGAGAGCCCAGATTTTCAGCCTAGCATTGCAAAGCGATATATTGACCAGAAGTTTGTACAGCAGGTAAGTAGAGAGTTTTTTTCCCACTGCAGATTTAAAGATAATTCTCAAGCTTAACCTATCAGGTGACTGTACAGCTAAGGAGATGTTAAAGCTTTCATGTTGACCCAGGGTTAAATTTTAGTTGTTCCAACAATGTTTTCTGCCAAGTGCTAAATAAATAGCACATCATACCACACAGGCTATATGTAATTAGTAACTTCAGGAACTTTGTTTTCAGATACTAACCTCATTGCTTTGCGATGCAAGATAGTTGTACTTTGTAAATACAAGTTGTGTTTTTAATGATTTATAACTTACTGCCAGTCAAATCAGTAATGTGCTAACTAAATTTTTGTGGTGGTTTCATATTTATCTTTTCGTACATATAGCAATACTTACAGCAAACTCTTTTTCCTGTAAGAAGCTCATGTACTTATTGTACATAAAATGTGTTCCAAAATCTTTGAACTTATGACTGGCTGGTGTCATTCTCTTTAGTATCATGTGTTAAGCACGGAAGGGGAGTCAAGTAAGAAAGTATGTAGGAAAACCATGCTACACCATGCAAAGTAACTCTGGGAAAATGGAGTGAGATTTTATATTAAATATCACTTCTCAATGAATTAGGTCATAGAATACCATAACAGCTTTTGTCCAAGGTTAAGTCAGTGGGGATTTTTTTTTTTACCATGTCAAAATACTTGTTTGTCAAGGACAAGCTCAGTATCTGAAGAGTCAGTGCTGGCAGGCTGTCGCAGTACGGCAGTGACAAGTCAAAACACAGATGGACACTTTACGTCTCCTCCTTCAGTGGCTGTGTTTAATTTCTGCTTGTTTGGGTTTACTGTTATTGTTTTATAAGTGTTTCCTTCTGCTCTATTTTATCCAACTTTCCCCAAAATTTAGGCCTGAAGCTGCTCCTTAACTGTTGGCCATGGGTATCCAATTTATTAATCGACCCGTGGTTCTTTAGAGCTATGTTGCAGAGTTTGTTCCTGACATTTCACTTGATCTTTCTTTAGAATACAAGAAAGACAATGCAATGAACAGCTAGCTATATATGGAAAAAAAAAGGTGAAGTAGTGACCCTGAGAAATTCTTTCTAAATGTAAAAATCAAATAATCCAGAACAAAGTTCCTGAACAGCTGTTTCAAGTCCCGTATGCTGCTTGGTGTAGAGATACCTAAGCTCGTGGACCTGGACTGAGCAGGAGACTGTAGTCACTGCTTGAGCTAAATTGCTAACTTGTTTAGCACAGCTAGCGTTTTTAAATGTGCTCTTACTCGGACATGCAGGAAAAAAAATAACTAAAATACTGGTTTGTAATGGGATTGGAATATTTTTTGTGTGTGCAAGTGAGTATAGTCTTTTCTGTATCCTTGGAAAACTTTCTACAAGAAAAACAGTGTGGAAAGTCTTGCTATCTTATGCAGCATTTAGTCTGTGTTAGTAGAGAATTTCTTATTTTATTACCAGCTCCTCATATTAAATCATTAATTGTGAAATTTCTTGTATAGGAACAAAAGCAAACATGTTCATCATCCAGAATATGTAAGAGGAAAATGGGAATGGATGTGTGTGGAAGTTGTGTTTATAAAAAGAGGGAGGTGGGACAGGGGGTAGTAGTTTTGGACAGAAATGAGCCAACTTCTATTTGGCTGTTATTGGGGTTTTTTTTTTGTTTGTTTATTGGTTTTTTTTCCCCCATAGTTTTTGTAAATGCATTATCGTTCTGTTAAATGCATCTCTCCCTCCTCTCCCCATGAGGAAATGTACACAAGTCTTATCCACTTAAAATGGTTCTGCAAAAAATTATGCTTTTGCTTAACCTTCAAGACACAGGTAGCTTTTTGAGATGAGTAGTAATTAAGGAATTATAAACATCTGACAAAGATTTGATTAATTCTGATTTCTTAAAGACCAGGAGTAAACTACTTACCTGAGATTTGATAATCATGTTCTTACAATTTTGGTTTTATTTTGATAATGTAAAGTTGTTGGAATGGCTCTTGTATACAGACTTTTGAAGGATGAAGCTGATGGGTTTGTTTTTTTTAATAATCAGCTTTATTAAAAAATCTAATTTTTCTAATGTAAACTTATAAATTAAAGATAAAACTCAAATCAGTTAGTGTAACATATCAAAACTCTTTGAAAAGTAATACATTTCAATTTAATTTTTCGAGTTGCTGGAGCTCTTTGATAGTGAAGACCCACGAGAACGTGAGTTCCTAAAGACAGTTCTTCATCGAATTTATGGAAAATTCCTTGGTTTAAGAGCATTCATCAGAAAACAGATTAACAACATTTTCCTCAGGTATGCTGTGTATATGTGTGTGTGTGACTAGATGGAGGAATATTTTATCTTCATGTTCTGCAGTGATTTATTCTGCAGTGATTAGTCTGCAGTGATTTATTCTTGAAGTAAAAGACCTGGTTTTGGTCTATGATCTGGCTTTCAAATATTTGAAGCTTATTAAAAGCTTATTTCTTTGGAATCTCTGCTCCTATGTTTCGATTTTTGATGGTTGTCTTTTTTCATAACAGGTTTATATATGAAACAGAGCACTTCAATGGTGTTGCTGAACTTCTTGAGATATTAGGAAGGTAAGTTTGATCTGACACAGAAAAATACAAAATGTTGTGGGTCTTTGCTTGAGCTCTGTTGCTTTGGGAATGGAGAGGGGAAATGAGAATTATTATAGTAATGAGTGATGAAGTGCAGGCACTGATATAACCTAATACTGTCTGGGTTACCATGTGAATACCAAATTAGGATATAGAGTATAAATTATTCTTTTCACTGCAAGTTTTAAAGATGACTGGCAAAAAAATTCTCAAGGGTCCTTGCTTATCATATATCTGATAGGTGAATTGTTCTTTGATTCAGAAAGTGAATGCTAACTTTTGCCCTCATGCTGAATGAAATGCTTTAATCTTCAGCAGGCTGTTCTTTCTTAAAATTCTGTTTAGAAAAGCCTTGTAGAGGCTAGAGTTTTTTAGTTATCTTTTTTGACTTATTTAATTTTTAACTTTGAAGTTTTTTTGTGTATTATTTTGCTGTTTTTCCCAAACTGTCACATGTATTTCAACAGTAGAAAATTTTGTAAATATTACCGCTCTTAACTGAAAATCTAAACATCATGAAACTATTGTGGAACAAATTTTTATGAAAATCAAGACAAAGGGGTACAGTTTTTCTGAAATTTACCTAAAATATGGAGGGAGAACCGCGATGTCTTCCTAAAGGACTTTCATCTTATTTTTATGACTCATCAACTCTTAAAAAATAAGATTACTGAGTCAATGAGACAGCTTCTTACCTTTGTTTTTGGCGAGAAATGTTGTTCAACAATGTCAAAACAAACATTCAAGCTGCACTGTTAACATAGTTCAAAATTTTATGCCTTTTTTTTCTGCAAGTTTTTAGTGATTGTGGGTGAAATGGATCAGCTTCTTGATGCACCTGTTCAAGCTTTAAAATTGGACAGCAAGACTTACGGTAGATTATTTTACTTAAAGGAGGTCACAGTAAAAACACCCTAGCTCGTCTAATAAGTATTAATTTCTGCTATGGACTTCTACTATGGTTCTGTGGTGTTCTTACCAAGAGTCTTAAGTTGCATGGTACCAACATTGTAAGGTTTGTGCATATGTAGAGCTATTTTGTGGCTTCAGAATCATTAGATTTAGATATTGAATCACAAATGGAGTGTCTCTTGAATTTACAGAAATTCTTGCTAGGAAAAAATTAATAAAATAAATCCTGCTTATTCATGTTTTCAGTATTATCAATGGTTTTGCACTGCCACTGAAAGCAGAACACAAACAGTTCCTTATGAAAGTTCTGATTCCCATGCATACTGCTAAGGGATTAGCTTTGTTTCACGCGCAGGTAAGCTTTTGCCTATTTTTAAGAACGGTGGGGTTTTTTTGTATTTGCATTTGAAACTAATGAAATTTAAAGCAGCATGTGTGTTAATATTGCAAAATATTTGCAAGTTCAGTCAGTGTTTTTTTTAAAAGATCTTACGGATCTTATGTCTGAATTGTTAGTTTTTAGATAATATCTAGCATATATTAAAAGTGCAAGAATATAACTGTGAGTCATGTCAACTGAAGCAAGAAGCTTTTTTGCTTGCTAGTCTTGTCACACTTGAGCTTCATTTAATCCCAGGACCTTGCTTTGTTATCATTTCCTTTATGTAACCTAAAGCTGTGTGTAAAGGAACCTTGAGTATGGCTAGATACTTATTTCAGAAGTGCTTTTTTATTTCTAAAACCACTCCAGTGATGGGGAGTGAAGGAGGATGTTGGATATAAATGGCAGAAATGTGTAGTAGCTCTCGGGATCAGCTAGAAATTATGTAGATCCATGACACGCTGTCAGAATATTTTAGTTCTTCATTTGACATCCATTCTTCTACTTTGCACAAACATTTAGTGTTTTATTTGAGGAATAATGTACGTCCTTTCCAGACTTATGGTACTTGAGTATTAAATACATTTGATGCAAATTTGCAAGTAATTCTGCTGTGGTTAATTGAAACTAATTAAAAACTTGCTTTGCTAACTTAGTCAGTTCACTAATACTGCTCCTTATAGACCAAAGATACAAGAACATGAGTTCCTAATTAAAGTGAAATCATTATGACTGTATGGCCTATAAGCAGGTCAAGAGCTCAGTTAATCCCTAATTCTTATATAAATTTTAATTTAATTAAATCAGTTGTCTTTGTGGTTTTATTGCTGTGCAGTCAGCTGTGCCATGTAATGAGTCAGTGATATGAAAAGAGCCAGTCACGTGCCAAAGGTATTCTCACAGATAGATGAGCACAGCAAGCTGTCCTTTTATCTATGATATATGTAATCAGGCTCATTGGTACCTGAAAGGGTCCTGTTACTGCAGCTGTACTGTGTACCTGAAAGTGGCATCTGGTTTGCTGAAGAGGCGGCTCATCTACTTCATATTCTGCTAGTGGCACGTGCAGTTTAAGCACTGCTTGTTTCTGGTTTTGTGTTATCCTGAAAGTGTAAACCAGTATTAAATCTGCTGCACGGTCAGGAGTGGCCTGGTTGCTTTGTTACTACAGTACAAGTTTAGCCTACCCTTAAAAGTTTAAGCCTTAAAGCTGAATTAAGTCTGAATCTTTGTGTCTTTGAACCACAAAGCATTACTGTAGAATATATGTAATGGGATTTTAGGAGATTAATGTGTGACATTTCTTTTTTTTTTTAATCTAGGTACATATATCCTTGTCCTAAGGGTAAAATAAATAAATTAGACAGGTTTTAACTGCAGCTTTGTAATTATCTGCTTTGGGATGACAGATTAAAAAAAAAAAAAGGAAAGATAATGCTTGAATTCAAGCCTATGAAGTGTTGAAATATGCACGTGAATAGTTTTTGTCTTTGCTTTGTATTATGAGGTGGGAAAGTACTGGTACTCCTTAAAATCAGTTTTAATGGAATCTAGGATGCTTTAGCAGTAGGATTATTGTATGGTTTCTGTACTGGGCAGGGGTATGGGTGCTCAGTTATTTAACTGTGCTAAGTAACTAAACACTAAGTAATTATGTGACATGGAATATCCCACTCTGGCCTAAGAAGGCCTGTGGACAGAAAACACTGAAGGCTGGGAGAGCACGCTGGTGACTTCATCCCATAGTACTTCCCTCACTTCGTGCCTGCAGGCGTTTGTTGTTTGCCATTGCCTGGGGCAGGATACTAGGGTGGACAGATGCTGCATGATCTCTTGTGGCCTTGTAGTATGTTAAAATTGTTTCACCTGTAATCTTATCACTGAGTGTTACATGCTGTGCATGTCTTGTATTTGAGCAATGTGTGCTCAGTCAGACATGTTTTAAAACTTCGGGGCGTTTTGACTGAAAGTATCACCTCTTCTGTTCCAATATAGATGTTTGAAAATGACAGCTTTGTAATGTTAATACAGTAATTGATGTTGAGAAGTCTGTCTGTCAAGCTTAAAAGTAGTTTTCTTCTAGGATGAAAAAAAATGATTATTTTTGGTATGCAGGAAGTTTTTGTAAGGTAGAGCAGACCTATATATCTTGCTGCTTTAATTGCTGCTTTGTTTAAATTGGAAGAATTTAAAATGGTTCTGTTGAGGATGTTTAGGGTTGCTCTCCTCCTCCGCCAATCTGAAGTGCTTCCATTACAAGTTGTGGTATTAGTTATGCTGCAATGTTTAAACAGTGTCTGTTTAACCTAAATAATCACATGACTTGTATTCTAGCTCGCCTATTGTGTTGTACAGTTCCTGGAAAAAGATACAACTTTAACAGAGCCTGTAAGTGTTTTTCAGTTGAATGTTTTCTATTTTTAATTTCAACTTAATATTTCAGTGTAACTTGTTAGAATTGTATAGCAGTGATAGCTATCTTGATTAATGATTCATAGGCAGGTTCTTAATAAATAAATCTAGGACAGTTAAGAAAATTCTGGGTTTGAAAGTGCGGTTAACTCTGACCTGTGACCAAGATAGAGCACAAATTTAAATAAAAGTTTGAACCTCTGATACCATGCAAATTACCTTATATGAGAAAGCATGTAACTACGGTATTCCCTCCTTATAAAAACTAAAACTTCAAATGTTTTTTGGTGCTGATGGCTTGTTCCTAGCCACTTCATAAAGCTGAAATATTTCAGGGAATAAACAATCCCAAAATAAAAGATGGAAAAAATAACAGTGCTTTCTTTAGACAGAAAGAACTCTGAAATTCCAAATGTGATGTTTCTGTTCAGTCTCTTCTGCTAGTGGGATGCCTGTTACGATACAGGTGCTTCAGGCATCAATAGCTTTTGCCAGGCTGAATCTGCTGTGATGCATATTGACAACTCAGCTAAAAAGGGGTTTGCAGTGGTTCATGTGAAGGCTTTGGCAATGCCCATAAAGAAGAATGTAGGCTTGGGGCAGTGCTCATGGGGACACAGACTGATGTCAGACCAGCTAAAACAGAAACTGGGTTTAGTTGGACAATCAGAAATCTTTCTGGTAGGGGTATGTTGATGTTTAAATACTTTGTCACTTCTTCTGACAGAAAAAAATACAGAACTTATGCAAAATATATTTTTTTCTATGAAAATAAAAGATAGCTTTGTGGAAACAACATACATCTTACCCAGTCTTTTAGTGGAAGTTTTTCTGCGCAGCCTCTTAAGTATTGATGTTGCTCATCAGAAGACAGGTTATTCTGTAGGTGCAGGAAGGCGGTAGACCTGACAGTCTATAGATTTGACTTGTCTACTTGAAGCATCTGCTTTCCCACTGTATGGCAGCATTGCCAGCTACACTTGTTAATAAGCTTATTTTGTTGGATAGGGCAAGGAGAAAGGAATTGTGTAAGCCTTATTTCTTAAGCCAAGCAATAAAACAACCCAGGCATTTTGACAGTTCGAGTTGACATATGAGCAGAAAATGTGTAGTATTACATAAAAATCTGCAAGATTGAATGAAGTGACAACGTGGTAAAGTCAGAACTTCCTAATATGAATTTACAGAACTCTGATGCAGGATCCAACTCAAACTTCCAAGTGAGACAGCAGGGCTTCGTGAAGTAGCAGGGCCCTTGTGCAATTCTGAGACTACATCTGTATTGTAGTACACTATTCTCATCATCCCTTAATCAGTAAAGAGGAGATGGAGAAGATACAAGAACTTGGTGCCTGTGCTTGCTTGGGTCATTATTCTGAGCACAGAGTAAAATTAGCTTTATAAAGAAGTAAAACATAAGATGATAGGACATGAAGCTTTGAGAAACTTTCTGAAATGCTTCTAAAGCAAATGTTAAAATTTGGGACAACTGATGACATAGCAATTGGGGTTTTTTCTTTGGCTTTAGGTCAAGTAATAGTTTAAGAACTCCATCAGAAGGCTGTCTCATGAAGAGTACGTTATTTTTCTGGCAGGAATTTTCACTCAGGATCAATTTAGAGGACATTCTATCCGAGCTCTTGTAACTCTGGTAGTCTGCCTTAGGTCAATCCTGATGTTTGCAGAGCTGACAAGAAGAGTTGGTTACCTAATCCTGCTAAGTGCAGTGGCCTTTGCATTGAAGAAATAGGGCTAAGTGTGCAGTCTTCATATGTAAAATAAGTTTTCTAGCAGGTGCCTGCCGTTGTTAATCACTTCATGGGACTTTTGGAGCTCAGAGAGAAAGATTGATATTACGAGTTTTGTGTAGTAAAAGCAGCAGGTTTTCAGATCTGCATTCATGTTGGATATTTATTTGAATAAAATCTTTAAACGTAAATTTGCATGTATTGACTTTTAATAGGAAAGTATAATGAAGCTCTCTCTGAGGAGCAAAGAATAGGTACTTTAATATTGGAACATATTATTTCTTTATGAAGTTAAGACTAGGAGTCTGTAGTGGAGTATATTCAACACTCCTACAATAACAACTGCTGGAAACTGAACTCTTCCAGCTAATTTAATTTTATGCTTTCAAGACCAGTGACTTCATGCTCCAGTTCGGGGTGGATGGTAGGTTCTCACAGCTTTTCTTTTGCAAATGTGCTTGTCTGAAGTTTCAGCTTGCATTTTTCTGGGCAAAGGGAAGGTATTAGCAGAATGAGCTATTTTGTGAACTGCAGGTGTTTGGGTTTGTTCTTGAAAAATACAAAATCTCAATAGTGTGTAACTGAGTCATGCAGTTATGAGCTAATTAACAGAAAATGGCTCTAGATTTAATCAACTACTTTACATTGTGAATCTAGAGCAACAGGTGTAATGAATTCATGCAAGTCTGACTCCTCTAGGCTGGAGGAGAAGCAGGTGGGCAAAGGGCTGCCAGATAGGTAATTGCAGTGAAATGGATGGGGGAGCTCAAAACTTCTCCTCCTCCTAACCTCATCTGCCCCAGATCTTCTGCTCAGTTGTGGAGGCAGCAAGGAGGCCAGGTCAGCAGCAGCCGAGTGGGTCAGGGAGGGAGCTTGGCCTCTGGACCAGGCTGCAAAGTGTGACCTGCGTGGGCTGACCCTTTGTCACCTGTCAGATGATGGTGTTCGTGTCTGTTGTCTGTAGCTTTCAGCCAGCTAGGTAGAACTGTATGGTCAAGGATCTGTAAGGGATCTGTTCTTTCCATGTAACTTGCTTTGTTTTGCACTCTTTTTTAAAAGCTGACCGAACTTTCTGCGTTTGCTAGGTATCATTTGAAGTGGCATTCAGTTTTGTAGTAGCAGGATATGGGTGTATCCTAGATTAAAGACTTTTGGGCACTTAACTTTTCCTCTGGGAAGTCACTTGATAGTACACATAGCTGTGAATAAAACAGCCAGCTGGGGAAAAAAAAAAAAATCAACGTGGCACAAGTAAAATATGGAAGGTATTCAAGTAGTTGAGTAAAGTTTACAGTTGGATATGATCAATTAGGTGCTGTTGTATCATAAAAATATAGGCTCTTCCTCAGAATGAAAGTTTAGAAGGCTCTGAGAATGTTTCTGCTTCCAAAACATTGTTACAGCTTTTTTTCAGCCAGCATTAGTTTTGTGACTTAGATGCCTGACAGATGTTTGTTTCTAGGAAATGAGCTCCAGTCTCTGTTGTGTGTTCTCAGTTCCTCTCAGGGTTGTACTTTCTAATTAAGTTTCCTAAAGATTTTTTCACCAGTCTTGTGTAAGATTGTTTCAGTGCAGATACTGAAATGTATTTTCCCTGTGAGGTCATTTTTTCTTTTTTTAACTTCCAGTTTTTAACGTTTCAAATGGTCGAAGAAATAAGGGAGTAGTAGAGGCCATGACTCTCCTATATGGCCCTCTTGGGCTTCAAACATTGATACCAAGACAGGTTCTCTCCAAAGTATGGATGAGTAGAAAACAAAAACACTGTAGGAAATCTAGCTACAGGGGAATTAATAATTTTGTGATGCTTTGATGTTATCAACGTCCTATCAGTTCATTTATGTACTGGGATGGGAGTGGAGCGTGAACAGATTAATCAAGGAGTTGTAAAGTAAAGGATCTAAATTATTCTGATAACCTAAACAAGATAAATATTTAAATGAGACAAGGCAGCATTTATTTTCAATGAAACTACGCTTAGCTGTATTCAGTTTTCATTTAGCCTCTAGATAAGGAAAAGCAGACTAGTACTTTTTAAAAGACCTTATCGAATACGTAATAGAAATCAGCTCTGCTTTAACTTGTTTGTATTTTTAATATAGGTAATCAGAGGACTGCTCAAATTTTGGCCAAAGACCTGCAGTCAGAAAGAGGTTGGTTTTGTTTCTTGGTGCTTGTGTCTGCTGTGATGTAAAATGTTGTGTGGCAGGTTCATACACCTTACCTCTACTGTGCTTATCGAGATCTTGCTGAAAACCTTAAGTTCTAGAAGATTCTTGAGGTGCTCATCTTTGTTGTGCAACTCAATGCAATTGCTTTGTGTTTCAGGTCTTAACATGGTGTTACTATCTTAAAACTGTATTAAAAGTTGCATTCTAATTAAGATAGTATATAGAGAATCAGTTTCTGAGATGGGCAGATACAGGCCAGGTTGGAGGCGGTCATCTGCAATATGATGAATTGACTTAGCAACTGAGATGCTAAATAAGTGTCTGGTAAAGCATCCATATATTCTTTTCCCATGGTATTTAAAAAAAAAAAAACAAACCTTAAATGGCTTGGAGAATTCACTTTTCAGGTTCCTCCTGTGTAGTTAAAATGAGGATGGAAACCAGGAGTTTGATTTTATGCCACCAGATCCCATCTCCCCAGTAGCTCTTTAAAAGTGCGGTCCCTTAACAGTCCTGTCTTGTTTGTGTGAGCGGTGTTAAATTTTCTGTGCCACCTACATAGTGCTCTGTTGGTTGAAATTTAAAACTGGAATTAAGTATTTATCACTTCAAAAGCTTCTCTGAGATCTTGGGTAATGATAACCTCTGCAGCCATTCCCAAAGAAGTAAAATAGTGGGATTTTTTAACTGTTGAAACCCATGTTCTGCAGCAGCAATTCTGTGAAGTGTTTAGAGCAATTGCGCAAAATAAGAAATCCAAGATAAGAGCTGTAACCTGGTAGCTGAAACTGGTGATTGATTCCTTTCAGGCTACAAAAAAACCTGTGGATATCTAATGCGTTGTAACAATGTACAGTGTTTTTTGCAGGGTTCATGACTAATGTATAAGCTGTATTTTGTTTGCTTCTGTTTACAATACCAATATAAAACATTCTCATACTTTTTGATGTTTTTTTTAATCCAAACAGATAATGTTTTTAGGTGAAATTGAAGAAATCTTAGATGTAATAGAACCGACACAATTCAAAAAAATAGAAGAGCCTTTATTTAAGCAAATATCCAAGTGTGTGTCAAGTTCACATTTTCAGGTAAACAACAAAAAAAAAGTATAAGAACTGACTTGTCATAATTTATTTTGTGGTTGTTAACTCAAACTTTTTGTGTTTCAGGTTGCAGAAAGAGCTTTGTACTTCTGGAATAATGAATATATTCTTAGCCTGATCGAGGAAAACATTGATAAAATTCTACCAATTATGTTTGGCAGTTTATACAAGATCTCCAAAGAACACTGGAATCCGTATGTAATATTTAACTTTATCTGTAGTACCACAAAGAAGTTGTCCACTGTTTCAGGTTTGGATTATAAGCTTGCAAATGTGATTTAATTTTTATTTAAATCAGATTGAATCAATGAGATTCTGGGTGCCAAAATGGACGTCATTTTCAGCTGTATCATGCTTTCACTGTTCTGCATTGTTACAAGGGAGAACTGAAATTGGAAAAGTATGAGGAAATTGGATGATGGTCTTGATCCTGTAATCACATTTGATCTTATATGTTAGTTAAAAATGCAAATTAATATCTACTTAAACCAAAACAATTTCTAAGGGATGCTTCTGCTATATTTATGCTTTACTGTCCATCACTACTTCAGATGAACAAAATCCTCTCGGTGTCTTTGTAAGTAGAGGACACTATTCCTTATTGCTGCTTGGTGAGATAAAAAGGGGGAGAGATACTACCAGAGAAGAGCAGCTGCCTACCACTATAAAGGATGGTAGGGATGAGAAATGAGTGACTACTTCATTTTATATTTAATGCCACAGGTTAAATGCTAGTATTTTTATACCCTGTTTGAAAGAAGCAGTAATTACTCTGAAATACTAAAAGGCAAAATTGGCTTGTGTCCAGCATTGTGAGTTGAATTGCAAGACAATTTGCAGAATGTAAAGCAGAAGCCAGGCTAGGCAGGAGCCTCCCACAACCTTGAAGTCAAATCATGTGTTACGTTTTAAGCTCTCAGAGGTTCTGAAATTATTCTGAATTTATCTAGATGGGGTGTCCAGTTGCAAATGCATCAACTGAGAGTTCCTATGAAATTTTGAATTCTTGGAGCATAAATAGTACTTTGGGAACTCAACAAATTTGAAGGATGTCTCTTTTTCCCTACCTGCAGGCAGATGTTGCTTTTTATGAAGGAAGTGCAAGACACAGGATTACTCTATACCTTCAGGACCAGGGGAAGAAAGTCTAAACCTTTGGTTTTTGAGGGCAGAGAAGTGTTTTTATATCCACCTGGCTGTCCAATAGCGACTTAACTACTTGCTCAAAGTCAAGTTTTTCCTCTCAGAAAACCAAAACCCAAATAAGATTTTGTCTTCAACCCATATGAAAGGCAGTGTTTGGCGAAGGGAAAAAGGTGTGTAGACAGGCTGGGTGTACTGTGCATTTAGAATGAGGACAAGGCATCTGATGAGTAGCTGGGAGATTCCCCAGTGCCACAAGAGAGACAGTGCACTAAAAAGGCAAACCCAGTCCTTTAGTTACTTCCTTAGATTTTTCTTTCACTCATTTTTCAAGATCAGAACTCTGCACAACACCCCTGCTCCATAACCTGATGGTGATACTGCTGTAGGAAGGTGAACTGCTAGCAAGGGGAAAGATGGGGAAGACAGCTTACCAACTGTTTCTGATTAGTGATAAGCTTAATGATAGGCACCTTTTTAATGCTTTATTGCTGGTTTTGCATTTCTGTGTTTAATTAAGAGTGAGCTTAAAGGAGATAAGCAATACAATACTTAAGGTAACTGAATAAATATGAACGCCTTCACAAAAAAAACCAGTAATATCTGATGTGTACATATGGACAGCCACGTAAGACGCAGCCAATATTGCTTAAGCTGTTCAGTTTCTTAAAGAAACGGAGGTACCAGAAACCATTACCTGATGTTCTCAGTTCAGCTCTCCAGTGAGTCACATGCAGCAAAACTATCTACTGTCCAGAAATGCTTCTGGTAGAGCTTTTAGTATTAAACCATGTGTCTGTGGCTCCTCTGCTGCATTCTTTTTCCCAGACTTGAAGCTATTCGCCAGAAGTTTATTTTTCTAGACTCTCATATTTCATTACCCAGACATTAAAATATTGTTGTTAAAACTCAATTTATTAAACGTTTACATAAGTGAATGGCTTTATAGTACAGCCACAGTACCAATAATAATATCCTGTGCTGTTAGAAGAGTCAGAAATTTAAGGTTAAACACCATTTCAGAAAATGTTTAAATATGCATTTTATTCATTTCCAGAGGAAATTATAGTAAAGGATTTTGTTTCAGAAACTTGCTGGGCTCACATTAGTAGCTTAAATAAGAAGCTCAGAGTCCAGAAAAAGCAACTGAACATTTGTTTGCTCAAGTTAATTTTGGTTTGAGTAATTCTAATGGTTGTGTTCCTTCTGTTCCAGAACTATTGTGGCACTGGTATATAATGTGCTGAAAACCCTGATGGAGATGAACGGCAAGCTTTTCGATGAACTCACAAGCTCATACAAAGCAGAAAGGCAAAGGTACTGATGAACACCAACCTAGACCGTACCAGCTGAAAATAAACAAAACTTCTCTGTTGTGGCTGTGGGGTTCTGTAGTGGGACTGCTCATCACGTTTTTGCTGCTGGGTGTCACCAGAGTATGAAGCGCAGGCGTGAGTGTCAGTGGTGTGGTGGGAGTTGAAGCCCAGGGAGGTGGCAGGAAGGCCCGGGCTCCCTGTCCTGCTGGGGCACAGAGCACTGTCTCCTCTGTGGTAGAACTGCACTCAGCCGCTGCTGGGAGGGGCTGCCTGGTGCTGGCTCTGCTGCTTCAGGGGGTGATGTCTGAAGAAAGCTGAACTGGAGGATGCTTCATAGCTCAACTAAAACCTCTCTCATCCTAGTAACCTACTAAGCTGTACTGTTGGAGTAAGAGAAGCAGGGCATAGATTATCCTAGGCCACTGAGGCCACGTGCCAAGTCTCCTTTCAATAGTTGTGCTTTTCTCCCCCGAAGATGCTGACTCCCTTATTTTTTTTGCATGTGATAAAGAGCCTCTTTAGAATTGCAGTCATCTGTGCAAAAGCCATGCTACAGCAGTTGTCTGAGCTTGTTTGTTGAAGTGAATTTAGTTTTATCACTGTTACCCACTTGTTTGCTCACTTTTTAATGGAGAAAAAATGTAATTGCCTCTACTTAGAGGAGGAGTTACTAGATGTAAATTACAATTGTTCAGTAACTGCATCTCCACATTGCACTTAAAACACGTCTGAAATTGACACTTCGCTCTTTTCCTACAGAGAGAAAAAGAAAGAATTGGAACGTGAAGAGTTGTGGAGGAAGCTAGAGGAGTTAAAGCTTAAGAAGGCTATGGCAGAAAAGCAGAACAGCACTCACAATGTGCTGAACACACACAGTCCAAGTGCCAAATAAAAGAAATGACCACCTCTACTCGGCAGACATACTTTTTTGTACCCTTTTGAAATATATAAGGATTTGCAAAAGAAAACTCGCCAGTATAATAGAAGCAGCCAATTTTTTTCTCTGGCAAATATAAAGATCTGAATTTAAATACAGCAGTTAAGTGATGTCATTACCACAGCATATTGTAAATTTGTCTAATTATTGATACACAGTCACTTCCAGCGTTTCATAGAACTGAATTTTCATCTTTAATGAGTGAAATAATTATGGGAGTGGTGAGAATTATGACTTGAATTTTTGATTGTGTTGCACATAGGTGGTATAGTTTGCTATGTAAATTTTTTTCCTTGTTTTATATGTGCTTTTCACATTGCTGCATACTTTGGTTAAGATTATAGAAAAGGTTTCTAGTTGTGCTGTATTTTCTCAAATAAAAGCAAGGTACGTTACCAGTAACTCGAGATACTCGGTATGTGCCCCTTACAGCATTGAAAGGAACTTGGACATTTGTGATTGGATTCTGATTTGGTTGTGTAACGCTCACATTAGAATGAGGCAAAGTAGGAAGAGAAAGTCAGCTTGAAAGTCAGGTTGGAGTGGTGCATGCGTCTGACCTTCACCACGTGGTGAGTGCCTTTACCCCACTCTCACTGCCTCTCAGTCCTTGGCTACTTAAAGATTTCCTCCTGCTACAGCTGAGGATGGGGCTTCCTCCAGAGAGCCCATCAATGATGCTTCTCAGCAGCCCAAGGACTCCCTGCAGATTAGTGTGGGTCTCCAAGACTGTCCAGGATGTTTCTGCATTAGGTCTATCATCTCATAGACTGAAGAATGAGACCAAAATCGGTAAGGAGAGGAGGACACCAATAAACAGTCCCTTGTTTTATTTAAAGAAAATGCAGTCTGTTTCTTACAGGTGGAAAGCTGACAATAGAAGTCTTTGTCTGTTTACTTGATCAAGTATTTTTCACATCTTTTATCAGAGTACCATTCCAATCTCTTAAATTGCAGTTGTGTGGAAAACTTTTGTAATGAAAGATCTTTGGGGAACTGAGCAGCATTCAATAAAGTCTTTATGTTTGTATTTAGTGCTGTATATCACATCTTTGTATTTATAAAGACCGGATGTATTAGAATGGCTTTTACCAACAGCCTTTTAACTGCACATCTGAGTAACCTGTGGGTTTTCACAGAGTGTTGGTGCAGGCTGCTGAGCTTTGTTTTCTTATGAATGGGTGGGGAGGCTTTGTTCTGCTTGGTGGTCAGAACACTGCAGCAGGTGTCCTGGGCTGCTCTTACCTAGTGCTTGGCTGGTTTACTGGTGTTATTCAAGCAGTTTCCAGGGGGAAAAAGTCTATACTATGCTGTTTAAGTTGACTGAATTTCACTTCTATTGTTACTTAAGAGACAAAAATGAAGTAGTTGTGCTTCACAGAGGAAATGAGATCTCAACACTGCCTGAAGGGGCTTAGCCTTCTAAAAGCTCGGGCTGATCACAACCATGTAGTTGCTACTTTCTATGTGTCAGTTAAAAGAATATGTACTCAGCTGACCAAAGTAGACTCTCCTGTGGTAGGTAGCTGCCCAAAGTATGGGAGAAAAAAATTCCTTTACTTTTCCCTAGTGCTTCTTAAAGTCCTGAAGCACATAAGTTAAACAGTGTGGGGCCTGCAAGGGTGTGCTATGCCAGCTCAGAGGGGGATGGCCATCATATTTACCTCAGTTCACTGTTTCAGTGCCTTTTTCCATACTGAAATAACTTGTATCTCAAATAGAGGGGATTATTTTCAACTGTCCTACAGTGTAAAGGAAATAGGCTGTGGATGTGGTATACTTGGATTTCAGTAAGGCCTTTGACACGGTCCCCCACAGTAGACTCCTAGGGAAGCTGGCAGCTCGTGGCCTAGATGGGAGCACTTTGTGCTGGGTTAGGAATTGGCTGGATGGCCGAGCCCAAAGAGTGATGGTGAATGGTGTTTCATCCAGTTGGCGGCCGGTCACCAGTGGTGTCCCCCAGGGATCGGTATTGGGTCCCGTCCTGTTTAATATCTTTATTGACGATTTGGATGAGGGGATTGAGTCCATCATCAGCAAATTTGCAGATGATACCAAGCTGGGAGGAAGAGTTGATCTGCTAGAGAGTAGGATGGCCCTGCAGAGGGACCTGGACAGATTGGAGAGCTGGGCCGATTCTAATGGGATGATGTTTAATAAGTCCAAATGTCGGGTACTTCATTTTGGACACAACAATCCCATGCAGAGATACAGACTGGGGACAGAGTGGCTAGAGAGTAGTCAGGTAGAAAAGGACCTGGGAGTGCTGGTGGACAGGAAGCTCAACATGAGCCAGCAGTGTGCCCAGGTGGCCAAGAAGGCTAATGGAATCCTGGCCTGCATCAGGAATAGTGTAGTAAGCAGGACCAGAGAAGTTATTGTCCCCCTGTACTCGGCACTGGTCAGGCCTCACCTTGAATATTGTGTCCAGTTCTGGGCCCCCCAGTTTGGGAAAGATGTTAGGATACTGGAATGTGTTCAGAGGAGGGCAACGAAGATGGTGAAGGGGCTGGAGCACAAGCCCTATGAGGAGCGACTGAGGGAATTGGGGCTGTTTAGCCTGGAGAAGAGGAGGCTCAGGGGAGACCTCATTGCTCTCTACAACTACCTAAAAGGAGGTTGTAGTCGGGCAGGGGTTGGTCTCTTCTCTCAGGTGACCAGTGGCAGAACCAGAGGGCATGGACTTAAGCTTCGTCAGGGAAAGTTTAGACTTGATGTGAGGAAAAAATTCTTCACTGAAAGGGTGATTGGCCATTGGAATGGGCTGCCCAGGAAGGTGGTGGAGTCACCTACCCTGGAGGTGTTTAAAGGGAGACTGGATGAGGCACTGAGTGCCATGGTCTAGATGATGGTTGGTGTTAGTGTTAGGTTATAGGTTGGACTTGATGATCTCAGAGGTCCTTTCCAACCTTATGATACTGTGATACTGTAATTCCCCAAAATGTATATAATTTAACTCTTACCTTCCAGTGGCACAAAGAACAAATTACTGGCATTTGTAATTGTTGTTAAAAAAATCTACAAATATAGACATTAAGTGTAAGTAATAGAAAACAACACAGTAGCTGTAAGAGGCCATTTCAAGGTGTGCAACACTTGCTATCAGAGTTGTTCCTTTGAACAGGATTTGGTTTGGAAGGGACCTTATAGAATGATGTAATTTCATAGGTGGAGTTTTCAAAATTTTTTCAAAATTTTTGTGTTCATAGAATCATAGAACATTTTGTGTTGGAAAGGACCTTAAAACCCATCCAGTTCCACCCCCCCCGCCATCAGACACCTCCCACCAGACCAGGCTGCTCAAGGCCCCTATCCAGCCTGGCCTTGAATGCTTCCAGAGAGGGGGCATCCACAGCTTCCCTGGGCAACCTCTGCCAGTGTCTCACCACTCTCATCATGAAGATGTCTGATCTAAATCTTTCCCCTTCCAATTTAAAGCCATTCCCCCTCATCCTATCACTCCTTGCCCTTGTAAAAAGTCCCTCCCCAGCTTTCCTGTGGTCCCTTCAGGTACTGGAAGGCTGCTATGAGGTCCCCCTAGAGCCTTCTCTTCTAGGGGAATTTATTTTAAAAAGGTACCTTAAATACTGCAGAAGGGAGTGTATCCTTTATTTAACCATAGTGCCTTCTCACCCTACAGCTGGGACTAAGTGGTCTTCCAGCTTCACCACCTCTGACTTCACTGGCCACAAAAAAACCACCAAAAAAAACAAAAAACCCTGCAGCAGGAGGCATCTGTACCTGATCAAACAGTGATTTCTAAACACTTCCATGAAAGCCAAGAAACAGCTGCTTTAAGAGCATTTGTTTGACAGCGAGGAGTTAAGAAAGCTCAGCTGTTTCTGTCTTACCTGCAGAATGGACCCTCAGCTTTGTCTTTGGGAAGGCAAAGAGCTGTAAAGCAGGCCCGGGGAAGCCAGTGGAATGTTTCCCTCCCAGTGCAGGCTGTTACATAGCAAAATCAATGGGGTTTTCCTTGATCTATATCAATGGTCCAAGTGTATGTGTGGTTTATTACTTTTTCTTTTCCCTCCTTATGCCCCCCTCCCCCTCTGCCCTGTGTGTCTGTCCTGTTCTCAACCACACCAACACCTGGGGATGATGTAGCTCTCTGCTTCAGCAGTGGAGTGCTTGGTCTTTGCTCCCATCTGGTTCAGACTCGGCCCCTTGCTGTGTGTTGTGCCAACTGCCTCGTCTGAGGCAGGCACAAGGGTGGCCCTGCTGGACCAGAACCATCACTGCAAGACACTGAACGTGTTGGCTGAACCCCATCTGTTCCTGCATCAAGCATTTTTTTTTCCCAAAAGAAGTGTGATCAACTTGGCTCAGACTCTACCATCCAGAAGATGCGGTTTAAAGCACTAACACAGGACCTGGGCAAAAGGCATGAGAAGTAAGCGACAAGCAGCTGGTAGGCTGTAACCACCTCCTGCCCCAACTGTCTGGACACAGGTGAAACTGCATGCTGCCTCCGTGCCTGCAGCCAGTGCTCCTTCCTGCTTGGTTTTATTCTTACTGCAGTGAATTGCTGTTCCCTTGTTTGATGCCATGTTTGGTCAATGCAGGGCCTTGATTTGCTCTGGAAATCAGCTACAAGTAGGAAATGCTTCCTTAGAAGGCAAAAAAGAATGAGGGGACACCTGATAATACAGTAGTAAATATAATACTCTGTTAATAGAGGATGGAAGAAGCAGAATAGGGTTTGGCATGCTCCTTTCCTTGCAACAAAGCTGCTAGAGCAAACACAGAGTGATGCACTGCTGCCCTGTAGCCTCCACAACTCTGAGTTAGGCATCTAGAGTAATAAAGGACTTATAAGGAAGACAAAGACTACACCACCCCGGCACAGTTAGAAACGCATTCTCTCTAATAGAAAATCGCATTGAAATGCCAGGGTGATGAAATTCTCATTCACTTCTTTAGCAAAGACTAGGCGAAAGAGGAACTGAGCAGCAGCCTGAGACAGCCTTTGAAATCTGTCATCAGCTCAGATGCCCAAGTACCATGTTGCCTGAGTTTACTTAGAGTTGAACTGATTTTTGGTTTTCACCTTACCCTCTGGCAGCAATACCCCTGCCTGACTTAAATCCTGTAAAGCTTCAGCTGAACGTGAAAGCAGGGAGTTTCAAAGAATGTACACAGTATCTTATTAGAAATATTTTAATATTAAAGTCACTATACTTTAAATAAAAAGTGAAACTTAACAGAATTCCAGTGTGCTTGGTTTTAATACATACTTTGGAGAGGGGAGGGCATGCTCTTCTGTTGAATACCTTCCACTAAACACAGTCAAGGAAGGAACTGCGTTTATGGTAGCAGACGCAGGTCATACCTCATGCAGAAGTTAAAACAGTCTCCTGTGAAACATTCAAACAGTGTCCATTTTTTTTTAGAACTTGACTACAGCGTTGATGTTTTGAACACTAGTGAATTTCCTTCTCCCTGGGTCCCCCCATACATTGAGGTAAGATTGTTAAATTTGGAATAGAAAAGTGTGAGTTTGTTAGATGTGTCCTAGAGTTAGCTCCATGCTGAAGTTCAAAGGCCACTTCACTCAGCTGTTCCTCCAGCTGTCGTTTTTATGGATGAAAACATACCTGGTTTGCACTTTGCTGTATTGCTGATCGGAGTGTATTCCAGTTATTTTCTGTCCCTTCTGCTATGAACAGTTAAAAGGCAGTCTGAGTTTCAGTTTATGTGGTTCATTACTTGACTACTCCTCTTCAGATGTCTCTTTCGGATTTTGATCATCCACTTCACACTTAACTTAGCAAAGTCTGCTGCCTTAAACAGGGCCAAAAAGATTCCACAAAGAAGAGCGATCATGTTCCAGGGATTTGCAGTGATAATCTGAAAGAGATTAAAAACATTATTCACAGCCTCTGACTCAGCAGTGTAACGTGTTCAATAACAATTTCATCTTTCAAACAAGGGTTTTGCAGCACCTTCCTTTATACTGCAGAAGGCCTTTAGTGCCTTCTCTACACATCTGCCTCTCACCTCTTGGTTTTCTCTTTCCTTCTATCAGGAAGAGAACACACTGCACCAGCTGCTAAACTCATTTAATTCTTTAAAACTTTGGAGATCGTTACACTGCTAATTTTAATGTTACAGATTTACTATATTAAAGATTAACAAAAATCAGCAGTTACATTAAAGCTCTTCCAGAAGGCAAAGCTGAAAGAAGCAGCTACTGAAAGGCTTTAACAAGACAGCATTGTAATGCTAAACCAGCTTTTGACAGTGGAAACTGCTTCTGCAGGTCTACAGCAAGTGTTCTGTATTTTTAACTACATTTGAGTTCTAGAGGAGGTAAGTTTATGTATAGTTTGCAATTGTCCTCACACCTCTAGGTGCGAGGGCGGCCTTTAGGATCTCAGATGAAGCAAGCAGAGCAGTAAAATAGCACACAGCTTTAGGACTTGCCATGGACTCTGCAACTGGGATGGTCGGCATGATGGCAGTGCCAACACCTGAGCTAGAAGGCCTTCAGCAGGCTTTCCATATTTGCTAATCTTCCTGAAAGCAGCAGCACTGGCTGCCAGTGCCAGGGAACTCTGCAAGAGTTCAGCAAGAGGAAACATTGGGTCAAAGGCAGCTTCCAGCTCAAAGAAGGCAGAGGTGTGAAAACCCCATCTGGCAGAGAGGAGCAAGAGGTGCTGGGAACAGGACAGGACTTGGCTCTCAAGGCCAAGGAGGCACCTGGCCTGAGGAGGGGGCCCAGCCCCAGCACAGACACAACAGCAGGAGTGTGAAGGAGCAACAACCAGCTCCTGCCTCAAGTGTTCTGAAGTCACACTCTGGTTTGGGGCAAGAAAACAGGAGATCTGTGGATCTGGCTGGTGATGGACTTGGCCTTTAAACTGGCCCTACCTGATAACCAAAGTTTTAAACAGATTGTCTTTGCACACTTTGCCACTCTACATTTTTTTCTGGGGAGGGTAAGTGTATCTGACCTCCTCCCCCAGAACACTGTTAAAACAAGATCGAGCTCAAATGCTCCAAGCACATGTACCCATAGTGCGCATCTGCACATCTTTTAAGCACTTTGTGACTGATTGTGGTTGGGTCTGGCACGTCCTACACCTCTGGGTGCAGCACATCATTGAGCCACACTTTGACGTGCTTTTGATGAATTTGATTGCAGCACCAAATTAGATTCTAGTCACAAACAGCAGGGCGAGGGAAGTGATCCTTCCCCTGTACTCGGCATTGGTGAGGCCACACCTTGAGTATTGTGTTCAGTTCTGGGCCCCTCAGTTCAAGAAAGATATTGAGGTGCTGGAGCGGGTCCAGAGAAGAGAGATGAAACTGGTGAAGGGACTTGAGCACAAGTCCTATGAAGAGAGGTTGAGGGAGCTGGGGTTGTTTAGCCTGGAGAAGAGGGGGCTCAGGGGTGACTTCATTGCTCTCTACAACTATCTGAAAGGAGGTTGTAGACAGGTGGGGGTCGGTCTCTTCTCCGAGGCAGCCAGCAACAGAACAAGAGGGCACGAGCTTAGACTCTGCCAGGGAAGGTTTGTTTAGGCTGGATATCAGGAAAAAGTTCTTTACAGAACGAGTAATCAGGCATTGGAATGGCCTGCCCAGAGAGGTGGTGGATTCACCATCCCTGGAGGTTTTTAAAATAAGACTGGATGTGGCAATTAGTGCCATGATCTAGTAATCATGAGGACGTTGGAGAAAGGGTTGGACTTGATGATCTTGGAGGTCTCTTCCAACCCAGATGATTCTATGATTCTATGATTTTTATTTCAGCCTGAGATTCTTGCTTGTCAATTAATTAAAAAAAAAATCTTTATCAAAGCACACTTCTTAAAGCAAAAAATTCAGACTTGACCTGAAGCTGCACTTTGCTTGAGCACAGGGGACACCTGCTTTTTCTTAGCTATGTGTACCTCTAGCTGCAAACAGAATGCTGAGTGTCACCATGCCAAGAGAGAGACATCAGATGGTCTTGACCTCCACAGAACATGCATTACTGAATATAAGGAAGAGCCTAGACTGAAATTTCAGAAGTAGCCTCACGATTCCTCTATATTTCTGCTTGGAGGGAGGTAACAGAGGTGTGCACACACACAATCCATGAGCACGTACAGCCAGACAACAATTCCAAAATCAATTAGCATTACTCACATCTTGAACAGTCTGTATAAATGGGTCTTTCCATTCAAATACCACAAAAAACAGCTGGTCACTTCTGGGTTCAGTTCTCTGGTCAATATAGTTAACCACACTAGTCTGGAGAGGGGAAAAAAAACATGCAGGTTACTTTCTTCAGTGGTATAAATGGGTCTTCTGTGCATCAGAAAGGGCTTGTAAGAAGGTGAAAACAGCAGACTGGTGAAGGACTTCCAATTCAGACGTTCTCTACCTGTAACAATAGGCTCCCAGAACATGGAGAGTGTCCTCCATCTGTCTCATGTTCGTAGTCTTTTCTGATTTCTCACTTAGTAAAACACTGCAGTAACATTTTCACGCTGGCAGTCAGAGACATATTTTATTTCATAGTTTTTCCCTTTCAAGGGAGGTAATTTAATTTAAAAAATCATTTACTTGGAGTAATACACCATTTGGGAAGTCCTCATAAATTAATGCTAAATTACTTTCATTTACCAATGAACTGCACGTTGCTGGCAGGAAGACTCTCTTTTTTCAAAAAAATCAGTTGTAGAATAAAGTAGAAGATACCAGCAAGTGCAGAATGAAAATAGAAGGGAAGGAAGCCCCTAGATGTTAATTGAAACCATACTTCCCAGGGAAGCTGTGGATGCCCCATTCCCTGGAGGGGTTCAAGACCAGGCTGGATTGAGCTTTGCGCAACCTGGTCTGGTGAGAGGTGTCCTTGCCTGTGGCAGTGGGGTTTGAACTGGATAATGTTTAAGGTCCCTTCCTACCCACACCATTTTATGGTCCTGTGATTCCCAGCACTGCCCATTAACTAGGCTAACATCTGAAACTAGCAATGCTGAGCAGAGAGCTTTAGCACAATTCCACTAGGGTACAGTTTAGGATACCAGATTTCAGCCAGATGAAACCACAGTTTTAAGAATCACAATTAGGAAAGTATTAACACATCAGGCCTCAGAACAACATTCATCTTGTCTTGTAAGCCCCCAGGCCAGAGCGGAACAGCATGGGATTTGTACACCAGCAGTAACAACACAGTTTGCACTAACCCCCTCCCACTGGGAGACAATATAAACACGCTCAAGAGCCAGGCAGTTGCCTAAAAAGAACAAGTGATGGAGGGTCTTCTCCCTTCTCCAGCCCTCAAACAAGTACTTACATCCAGCTATGTGCCCAAGGGAGCACCGCTGCTCTTCCTACATGAGTAGGAATTAATGGATCCATCAGTACTGTAACTGCATTTCAGAACTTTGACAGGAACTATAGATACGAAAACAGTAACTCAGTAGACACTGTGCGAGGGATGACCTACTACAAAAGCCTCTTGCCTACCATGGCTTAGTTTCCTTACAAGTACTTCAAGACTTTTACCAGTCTTCTCCACACACCCTGACCAGACTTTAGGCTGTGAAGTTGGAGCTGGAGCACTGTGTGTCCTTTCAGAGCATATGAGAGCTTCACCACCACATGTTTTCTGGCCAAACACCTTTGATGCAGACTCACCCTCTACTTCAGGGGTGTCAAACTCAAGGCCCACAGGCCAAATCCAGCCCTCCACCTTGTTTTATCCAGCCCAGCACCTTGTTTCTACCCATCAGCAGCACTGAGCTCCTTGTCCCTGCGCTCCTGCCAGCGCTGGTCATGTGTGCAGCGTGAGACGCGCATTACGCCGCAGGAGTGGAACAGCAGGAGCCGTGAGTTTGACACCCCTGCTCTACTTCCACTGTTCATTTAACTACGGCAGTGAACCATCATCCCAGCTACACTCATTCAAGAAAACTGCACACCAGGAGACAAACCCTACACAAAAGTAAATGAAGGCAATGAGAAAGGAAGAAAAGCCAAAGTAATGCCTCCTGGGCCAGCTGACTGTGCTGTTTGACCTAATACTTGTATCCATCTTTCTGGTACGTTCTCTCCCAGTTTTATACTTGAAAGGCTAATGAACTTCCTTATGCAATTTGAGTAGATGTGCTGTCAAGCAAAGCAACTGCAATATCTGTCTGAGCTATTTGAACATCTACCATATTATTAATTCATATTTATACCAATTCCTATTTCCTATATTTTGTGGTTGTTTTTTTTTTAAAAACACACCAAAAAAACCCAACACAGTGTTGACCTACAGAGATGATCAGAGTCCATAACAGCTGAATGACTTGGATGTTTATGGTCACAAAAAGCTCAGCTTTTTCTGAGTTTGAGTCAGCCTTTTGTTTCTACTTTGTGACATATTAGACTTGGGCACACAAAGAATGATTTTCAAAAAGTGCTACACTATCTAAGTACCAAATGTCAAGTGATTCACAGCTGTAGGTGATGAAGGACAGAAAGCTGCTGTTAGCACTCGCATGGCAGCAGCTTACCAATGCATCCTTTCCTCTCCTCCAAACTAAGGCATTAGTTTGGGATTTGCATGAGTGAGGCACTGGCACAGGCTGCCCAGGGAAGTCATGGATGACTCAACCCTGGAGGTGTTCAAGGACAGACTGGATGGAGCTTTGAGTAATCTGACCTAGTAGAAGGTGTTCCTGCTCCCTAACACTGGGAGTAAGATAACATTGAGGTGCTGGAGTGTGTCCAGAGAAGGGCAACAAAGCTAGTGAAGGGGCTGGAGCACAAGTCTTACGAGGAGCAGCTGAGGGAACTGGGGTTGTTTAGCCCAGAGAAAAGGAGGTTGAGGGGAGACCTCATCACTGTCTACAGCTGCCTGAAAGGAGGTTGTAGCGAGGTGGGTGTTGGTCTCTTCTCCCAAGTGACAGGTGATAGGACACACGGAAATGGCCTCAGGAAAAATGTCTTCACTGCAATGTTGGTCAGGCACTGGCACAGCTGCCCAGGGAGGTGGTGGAGTCGACATCCCTGGAGGTGTTTAAAAGATGGGTAGATGAGTTTCTCAGAGACGTGGTGTAGTAGTGGACTGGTACGGTTGGACTTGATGATCTCAAAGGTCTTTTCCAACCAGGCGATTCTATGATTCTATGAAACTCAGACCATAATTAGTCTCCTGTCCATTGGTATGAACAGAACTGGAATGAAAGTCAAACTCATTTCATCTCCATCCAGCTAGGTTTGCATCTTCCACCTGCATATCTTTGAGGTTTAAATGATACAATAAGCTAACTTACTCCATGTTCCTAAGGATACTCAACAGAGAAAAATCCAAAACCCAAACAAAAAGCAGAAGTGAGAATGCTACAAAGGATACAAGGCTTATGTTTACCTCTTCATCCTAACATGAGCCCTTGTGGTAACCTAAACAGTTACTCTTTCTAATACTAGCTCTTCTTTAGACAATTCTTTTGACAATTGTTCCCCACCTTGAACTCAAAGTAGCTGTGTTAATATTTCTTTTATTACAGAAATATTTTACAGAACCTCTCCATGTTAGGAAAGAATGCAAGTAACTGCACAGCCAAAACTGCTCAGTGGCAAGTGGATGCAGCAAAATGAAATCCAAGCTCCTAGTGTTTCACTGACTTAATCAACCAATCCACCCACCCTTCTTGCAACTCATACTGCTATTTGCCCCAAGAACTGGCCAGTTACCATTGAAACCATAGCAGTAACTAGTTCTTTATAAACTAAGAGGTCCAAAAAACAATCTTCCTGAGGAGCTGGGAGCTTTTTGTGGGTTTTTCTGTTTTGGATTCTTTTTTTTTTTACCTCTTGTTTGAATTCAACAGTCACACTACCATCTTCTTCTTTTGTTTTCACCAAGGACATCTTCACCCAAGTCCGAAAGCCTCCGGAAAATTTCCAGCTAGAGTATGAACTTTCACAGTCCTTCATGAATTCTGCTTTTTCTGGACTAAAGGAAAAAGACAGTTATGTTACTGACCAAACTCAGAGTGGTATCCGAGCACTGCAGGCAGGCAGAACGTCAGACCTATAGGCACGACAAAAGGTTTTCACAATGAAAATTCAGAATACCTAAAACTTTGTAAGTAGTGATGTTTTGATTAATGGTAACACTTGCACTTATTTTTCAACTGCTGAAGATTTACCAGGTGCCCTACCACCCTAGAGACTGTTCTGCCTTATAGAAGACCTTTGTTCTGATCATCTGTCATCTCTGGGACAGAAAGGAGCAGAGCCAGGAACCCAGGAAAACAACCCACCACAACGCTAGGAAGCAAGAGATGGATGGAACAGCCTAGAGGCAGGGCAGGCTGCTTCACTCCATTTCTGGAATCGAAATAAACTCGTTGCAATGCAGACATACTTAAAATGTTTTGAAGTTTACATTTGGTGTGTTCCTATCACTTTGGGAACACTGGGCTTTTAGTGCAAGGCTCCCATCTGCAATAACATGGCTGTTTTCCCAATATGCAATCCCAGATATTTGTAGGCCCAGAACAGCAGGATTGCTTCTTGCCTTTTTTTTCAATACTATGACCTTAACTCATTTTAAGGTTTCCAATACCCCTCACACCGCAAGCGGCAAAGAGGCAGCTCTAAGGCATATATGATCTCCACCCTGTCTCTACCAACTGCACAGGACACAGGGTATTAACCACACTACTTCCTTGGAGCTCCTCAGTACCAATTTTAGCCTTTCTTATGTCATCTCTGTGAAATAAGCCTGGCCCCACAGCTGCTTTTCAACAAGGTTTCATTTGAGGTAAAGGGGTAAACCACTGTGATGTGATCATTAAAGCACAAACTGCTGATTTTTTACTAAAGACAGATCAAGTTGCAGAGATGTGTTAGGGTATGCTGGTCCTTGAGACAAGGGAAAGGGCTTTGACTCATAAAATCCATCTTCCTAGATGAAGGGAAAGAGTGTACCTTGCTCATACGGCAGAGGGTGTGCGTGGTCAGATCTATGGGGTAGTTAAGGTATTTTATCTTTCAAAGAAAGATGCAAAGAAGTGAAGAACAGCAGCTGAAAAAGGAAGCTCTTGTCCAGAGAATAGAATCAGGATTTGCTCTGTACAAGCACTGGGTGGATTCGCACTTTTGCTGTCTTCTTCCTTAGTTTTCAGAACTGAGGCTCCTTTTCTTCCTGCAAACCAAGATGCTTTGTCTACCAGGCAGCAAGTGCAGGGACTGATCAAAAGAATATCACGCTGATGGCTACTCTGTACTACGCTGCCTGCTAAGGCTTAAGAGATGAATATGCACACATCTGTAGGAAAGCAAAACTTAGCAAAGCCAGTGCTCTCAAGTGAGGGCTTCAGGTGATTGGCTCAAACGCAGAACTCTATTCTGCATACGAACAGAAAGGAGATAGTTTTCTGGAAGAAAAAGCTAATCCTCTGCTACCCATAAGGACAGATGATATTCGAAGTGTTTTAGCAGGTTAGGAATATCTTTCTGGATTTGTAACATGAGCTACTTATGTAGTGATTCCAACAGGTTGGCAGTGCACCTTTCTAACCTTCACAAGCAAGACATGAGAACAAAGTCCACTGCCTGACTGCTCCTTGCCACACAAACCAATGACACAGGAAGACCTAATCTGACAATGACTTCCTCCCCCTTTGGTTAGTGGGTAGAGCAGCAGCTGATGGGATGGTACAGAAGAGCACAGTGCCTTGCACTCAGAGGAACATATATAATTAGCACTCTGCCAGCCAGTCATGTGCCTAATGCATGACTAAATACAGCATCCTAGAAAAGCTTTCCAAACCGCCATGGAAAACCGAGGCAGGAAGTTATGAGGCAGAGGTGAACATTACAGCCACAACTTACATGGTAAGCAGGCAGCAGCAGTATAGTTTGCCTTCAACAGTAATTGTAGGCTTGAAAAAGAAAGATTAATAACATCTTAGGAAAAGCTGTGGAGGAGTTATCTGAGAAGGCATCTCCTTTCATGTGCCCATGATCCAGACCACTGCCACAAAGTCAGGGAAAATAAGGAGGGCAGAGCAGAGCAGAGCATCACAAGCTTTGCATAAATGATAGCAGAGGGCAAATAAACACAGCTTAAAACCCACACACAACTAACTGAACACAAGACAGGTAAGGGATTTTAATCTGAAGAACAATTCTACAGGCATACAGTTCATTTTTAGCTCCCTTTTCACCCCAAAGACAGACAGCCTGCAAAGACTACACATTATTTTCTTTTTCCTGTTCAGTAGGTTCTTCTACATGTTATACTGTCCTTTAGTCCCAGAATACTCTGCAGCAGACTCTCCCAAGATACTGATGGTATCTTAAGATCATGCAAAAAATCCTATATCACTGCAGAGAAAGAGAAGTGCAAGAGGCCACTGTCTCTCTCAGCTGACCTACAAAGTCCTGGTCTCCCCACAGCCAATGCTCTCTGGTGACCACTGACAGTTCAAACAACTAACAGGGAGCCCATTGCCCTACAGTACAGACCGATCAACATCAGACCACAGAAGATTGTATTTGTCCCAGCTGTGGGAGTCACTAACCTAATTCTGGACATGACTCTAGCTCTGCAGAGTCTAACATTGATCTCTATAGACCAACCACAACAGCAAGAGGCAGCTTAGGATGTCCCACTAGCAGACTCAAGAGCCAAAACCATAGATGGGTCAAATCCAATCTGTCTTTATTGCTTTTGCTTTCCCCTAAACTGGAAAACTCTAATAAAGATCCCATGTCAGATGGCACAGCACCAAAAGTCTCAACCCTCCTTACGTTGTAATTTATTTCTGTGCATGCAGGAATCCAGACCAGAGACGTGAACATGGAGCTCTGCTTAGATCCTTAAATAATCTCTGACCTGTTCAGACTGGAACTCATCATCTCACATGACCATAAGTTATTTTACATGTTACACTAACAATACCTTGTCAGTAATATGTTCACAGAGAATATTCTTCTAAAACCCATGTATGATACTAATGACAGTTCAGGAAATGAAATTGTAGTTTTAGCTACAATTTTTTTGTACTTTGCAAGGGTTTCATTATTTCCTTCCCTCCAATTAAGACACCACAGACAGCAGCTGCTACTGTCTTAAAAAAAGAAAGAAGAAAAAAGCCAGTGGCAGCATCCTTCCAACTCCCCAGCCAAAAATGGCACACAGTTCAGCAGTGTTCTGTGAAGGCCAGAAACAAAACTAGCAAGCAGTGCCAGCTCCACGTATTCTGTCGACTCAATTTTAACAGAAGAGCTGCGGAGAATAAAACCCTTGACAGAAACAAGTGGGCCTTACTTGAGTTCTCACCATTTGCTATGCCTGAAAAGCCCCATAAAGATGCAAGTCTCTAGATGCCATTTTTATTATTGCTAAGGGCTTGCAGCAGCCTTCACCGATACGATTATTGCTATTTAAAGCAAGTGTGAGCTGTGCAAAGTGCTATCTACAGAGAAACTGTGTTGTAGATACAGCAGGATTCTTCTCACCAATTTCAAAGGGGGTTGGATTGTGATTTAAGATGATGGAATACCATAAACATGTATTTTACAGCACTCTGCTTATCCAGCCCAACCTAAGCTGTAAGGTAATTATGATATTTGATAAGTTTTAGCATATAACTCAGCGTCTTTGATAACACTTGACATGAATTGCCGGACACAGTGCTAATAATATGCTCTCACAACCATAAGTGAGAAACTTTGTCAGGAAAAGAAGTTAACAGTGGCCAGTAACTGAAGTTTTTAAAGGCTGTATGGAAGGACAACACTTGCACTGTCAATACACAACAGTTTCTGCAGATATCTTAGTCCATACTTCCCATCAACTAAATTTAGCACCTGCTGATGAACCGGAAATCATTTCTATTTTCTCTTTTGCTGGAAGACAGACAAAACAAGTACATTCCACAGACACAAGCAGTTTCACATACACTTCACAGCCAGGAGAAAACACAAACTTTCAACCTGCCCTGAGCCTTTCCAGTTCATGCCCAGGGACAGCAGGACCACAATACACAATACTGAGCAAGACAAATCTTACAATATGCACCAAGTTCTGGAGGATGCTGTAAAAGAGACGCTACTGGTCTCTTATTTTATTTCACCTAGACATGCAGATTATTTATTACTAAGTTTGAAGGCTTTGCCAATTCTACCATTATCTGGGTTAGTTCAAAACCAGTTTTAATTTGCATTCCTACTGCTCGCTGCAAACGGATGCATCCCCAAACAGACACCACCATTTCCTATCTTATCACTTTGCTCCAGACATAACCCAGACTCAGTCTTCACCCTCCCAGCTTCAGTTCTGGTGCCTTCAAACACTGAGAAAAGGCAGTTTCTCTAGGAACAAAGTAACATTCTGCCACCTCTTCCCAGATCGATTCTGCCATCTAACCAGTTCAACTTGGCAAACCTGGAGGCAGGAGGTTGTGATCTAGGTTTCTCCCAGGCAGCTTACAGATGATTCTTACTGATTCACCTACACTGGGACAGACACAGCCTTGAAGTTAGGACATTTGCAACATTACTCACTGCTGTTTTGCACTTCTAACTTGCCTTTGCAGAGCATGTAGCACAAGCGTTTGGGACAGCAGCAGGCAGACTTGCAGCCTGCTTGCAGAAATACTGCCAACTTAAGTAGGATGTATATATTTTAACTTGGGAAAAAACAGGTCTTTAAAATGGCCTGTCTGCAAATTGATACAATGAGCACAGACATGTGGCTTCCAAGACCTGAGTATTCACAGATCGAGTTGTGTCTTGTCAAGCTGGCTCATTCTGCAAAGAGCCAGGAACCAGATACAACACAACTCTGCCTTCCTGTGTTTCACAAGGGTGGACTCAGTGCTCAAGTTCTGCAGCATAGAACAGCAGTGCACCTTGCTGGAATAGGTCCCACTGTACACACTGCTGACTGTGGCTCAGGCTATGGAAAATGAGAAAAAACAACACAGAATGAACAAGTAGCACCTTCTACATTGCTATTCTTAACTGGTATTTTCTCACCCTAAAATATCAATGCCTAAAATATCCAGAACATTAGTCTTTCATGAGGGGTTTTAGTACAGTTACAGAAAGTACTTAATGACTTAAGATCTCTCCTTCCCTGAAGTAAAAATGCTCTGTAAAAAGCAAGTTCAGATAATTGGTTTTGGCCACCCAGAGATGCTGTGACTAAACACTTCCAGTCTTTGCTCCATCTGAAAATCACCAGTATGATCATGTCTAAGCCTGCAAGAATGTTTTATTACAATAAAATCTGTTATTTCTCTTCCCTTCCCTCACCTAATTTAGTTCTCCATATGGCCTTTACCTCCCATCCTTTTTCACTCTGCATCTGACTATTACCAAGTTAGGGCCTTCTATTAGGTCTCACTGTGACTAATCTCTCTTGTCTAATTTTAATGTAGATCGCAAAGAGAAAAAAATGGAACTTGAGTTTCAATTAAAGCCAAAACTTAAATAGTAAAAGTATGGAATTTATTCTCACATGGTGGGAAAAAGGGTTGGGCTTTCAAGAAAGTTCAAGACAGGATTACTTCCACTCCTATTAAAATTAGAAGAAGGATGACTTAGTCTCTACAATGTCAAACAAATACAAGGCCTACAATAGGGGGCCTACAAGAAAGCTGGGGAAGGACTTTTTACAAGGGCAAGCAGTGATAGGATGAGGAGGAACGGCTTTAAACTGGAAAGAAGAAGATTTAGATTACGCATTAGGAAGAAATTCTTCACAATGAGGTTGCTGAGGCACTGGCACAGGTTGCCCAGGGAAGCTGTGGATGCCCCCTCTCTGGAAGTGTTCAAGGCCAGGTTGGATGGGTCCTTGAGCAGCCTGGTCTGGTGGGATGTGTCCCTGCCTATGGCAGGGGAGGTGGAACTGGATGGGTTTTAAGGTCCTTTCCAACACAAAATGTTCTATGATTCTATGAACACGAAACTTCTGAAAAAATTTTGAAAACTCCACCTATGAAATTACATCATTCTGTAGAATCTTACATAAAGCTAGTAATGCAATGAAATAATAGTGAATCTTTCAATGAAATCATAACATATGAATCTAGGAACCTGATCTTTACAGTAATTTCTTTTAAAAAAAACAAAGGTAGAGAAACACTGGTGCTCTCCATGCACTCCCTGAGCACACAGTCCAGGACAGCACGCTGCCTGACCACCCATGGCAGCAGACACTGGTAAGCCAGCACAAACTTCAAACTTTTAGCAAATGCAGCAACAAGTGGCTGAAGCATGGCTGTAGAGCAGTTTTTGTCAGTGAAAAAGTCCTCAATTCATTTTCTAAAAATTAAGACATGAAAGAGCATCAACAAAACCCAAACATAAAAAAAAAAGACTATAAACATCTGTTGGATTTTTAATAAAATAGCCCTGTTTTAATAGCATTGTTGTAGCAAGTTCAATGTAGGCTCATCCCTTTACATACCTGTTGATGAACTCTTCAAAAGAAGAAAACAGAAGGTAGTCAATGGCACTAAAATCTTGGTCTGTTCCATTTAAATGAAACTGTAAAAACACCAGTTCCTTTTTTTTCACATCACGAGGGCCTTGAACAATCAAAGCATACTTCTGCAAGCAAACAGAGGGATGGTGAGAGTTGATTGTGAATTTACCATTTGTCACTCATACTCTACAGAAACCTAAAACACACCGAGATGTTCTTGGCCACTACTAAGCATATGTCTATTAAAATATTTAACAAGAATGCCGAATGAATCCCTCCTTTTAGTTTAAAAATGGAGTCTTTACATCAAAATTTAGTGTTTTTCTAAGAAATCTGCTTAGTTCTATCACAGTCCTTTGGGTTCACGTGAAATTACCAGTTCCCAAAACCTGCATTCTGCAGAAGGATGATCAAAACTTATTTTGAGCATTAAACTGTAGGAACTTTCAGCCCTTGACATGAAACAAGTTAGCGTGGAGTCTGACACGGAGAACATCAGGCTTCTCCTTGAGAAAAAGTAGTGGTTTCACAGCCCTCAGAACTTCAACTAAGCTGCTGAAAGGGGAAAAAAGAGCAACAGAAACTGCTAGCAGACAGAACGCAACTTAAAGCAGTGCAGGCATTATACCGAACAGTAAGCTGCTGCTTGAAAAGGACTCAGCCAATTTGAACAGGGCTCTATTTGGATCTTCAAGCTTCTAAATGAATCTAGCATGCAGCATAACAAACTAACCACCTGCATTTTAAAATATGAAAAGGGAATATAATAGTGGCAGAAATTAAATTATACTTGAACCTAGAATATTAATTTCAATTACACCGAGGAGACGTTTCCCAGAAAAAAGATGGTGACTAGACAAAAGGCAAAATACAAAGAGGAAAAAGGTTGACCAAACAGGTATCTAGAGTCTTCATGTCTAGTTTCCTCAAAATCAACCTGAGCAATCGCTTTAGATACAAATGACCCTAATTAATTATTTTTTGAACATTTATTTATACGGATGCAAGATTCCTTGTATTTTTAAGGACAGTTTAGGACAACCACTCATTGTACCCATCTTATTTGCTCACAGCATTTCAGTGCAATGAAACACTTGATGCCCAGTTAAGATTTCTCCAAGCGTGACTAAAATAGTTGATCATTCCCAGCAAATACACAAAAAAGAGATAATTTACTCTGCTTTAATGGAATAACTGCTATTGCTTTCAATCAAAGCTGGATTTACTATATCAAAGATTATGCTTGTCAGTTCATTTAGGAGAGGAATGAAGCGAGAGTTTCATTCTCAAAAATTACTTCTTTTGTCCCATTCAGGTTTTCATACTGCACACACTCACCTGACAGCTGATCATCCATAACACACACATACTGACTGGGTTTTTTTACATTTCTGAAAACAAAAGGACAGATGGCTTGGAAAAAAAAAACTAGAAGCAAGGATTTTTTTGCAGCACTTTTAGTAAATATTTTTACTTTCAAATATCAGAAACGCCCCAGTGAATAAGCTTTGTTCTGCTATATTACTATTACCATAGTTTGATTAGTAAAAGGATCTGTGTAGTTGATTCTCTGAGTGGTGCATTCAATGGCTCCTGGCTGACCTGGATTTATCAGAGGCGGAATGTGATCATAGTAATGATGCTTGCAGCTAAGCAGCCGAGCCTTGCCTGGATAAAAGGCAATACCTATTTTGGGAGAAACAAAAAAACAAAACATTGAAGAGAACTGATTTCTTTCTCAAGTACATAGATTTTCTTTCTGGGATTTGATCCCACAGGATACTGAGTTATCCTCAAGATCCAGCAAAACAATCAAGTTAAACTCTGTGCCTCAGCCTTTTTCTGGAACAGGACAAACATGCCAGCTGCATCAGAATAGAACCCTCCTGATGTGTTGAAAGAATCAGGGTTCATGTTCTGGTACAACAATTCAAGGTTGACAGAAGCTACTAAGTGTCCTTAGTCTTCCCACAAACCAGCAGCTAATACATCAGTTCCTCTTGCCCCAAATGAAATGAATGTATAAAGTCAGGAGACTACTGAAGACAAATGGGACATGTAGTGTTTTAGCATGCACATGTTTTCAGACATTATCCTTTAATACGTCAAATTTTAACTGGAAATAATGTAGCATCTTCTGTTCACCAAATATGATGCCATAATGAAGATCAAAGCCATCAAACAAGTACTACTGTTACCATCCATTATTGCTGATATCATTGGGTAAGCAGGCTACCACTTCACCTGCATGGAAATGCATACACACCACAAACCTACCATTTCAGACCAATAGCGTGCATTAAAAGAACCTCAGTCACCTCAGCTGCAGAAGGCTAGCAAAATACAAGGCCCAGACCCAAAAATCCTGTTACAGCATGTCACATGTTATTGAAAACAAGCTTGCTTGAAGATAATCTAGACCAACTACCATAAAAAAGGTATGATTTTAGTTATTAGACGTGATTAACTCACACAATAGAGATGATCTCTCAGTCAAAACGTGAGGCATCAAAGCAGTCAGCATGCATCTGTCAAAAAATGCTTTAACTCTTCCTTCAGCGCTCTGTACATGCAAATTGCCACCTCATCACTTTAACAGAGCAATGAAGTAATGGGCTACATTAATTTAGGTTCTCTGATCTAGCAGGGATCTTTGACGATACTTTTGGATTTATACGTATCTTGCTCTGTTTCTTTAAATGACATTCTTTTCCTCTTGAAAAGCTCGTGGGGAAAAAAAAAAGGGGGAATAGCTGTTCTTACAGTCAGATCCATGTGGTCCAAATGCAAGGACCTACTTACAGAGCTGGGCCTAATTGACCATAGAGAAAAACAGGAATATGTCAACAAGTGGAACACTCACCTTTCAGCCATAGTTACTGGAGTGGTTATTTGTGAAGTGTGGTAACACTTCAAACAGAAGTGTTATTTTAAAATTGGAAATTGACTTACAACTGCCTGAGCTGCATTTGCTACCGCAGCTCTATTTATGAATGGTTACTGGATAATTTAAAAAAATAATAATGATAGAACTCATTAAACAAAAATGTTCTTGTAGCACAACACCTTCTTGTGAGCTGCAACACAACTTTCTGGTGCCACACTGCATATTTATGCCAACATTGTTCCTTGCAGTCACATCGCAATTTCATTGCCTACTGATGTAATATCAAGTTGTAAACAGTGCAGAACTGAAGCAGAAAGTGTCATTATGGTTATTTTATGGCTGGCTGAAGAAATTCACCTTCTTTACTGCCAATGCATCTCACTGGCCAGCGCAGCAGCACTGTCCTGAAATGCACTCGATGTGCTACGCTGTTTGAACAATACAGTTCAGGAAGTATTTCCAGAAGACATTACCTTCTTTCCCCAAAAGAGGACCCTAAAGTCTATAAACACTTCCTATCCCTCAAAATGTTGCATAATGCTCCAAAGCTACTGTCATTCTTGTTATCAGCACAAAAGCTCCCAAAATCTCCCATAAAACATTAACATTTCTATGCAAAGTCAATACAACAGATTTTAAAAAGAGAAAGTATAGACCTATGTCAAAGCACTATAGGCACTCTGGGCCCTGGAGATCAACACCAAAAATGTAAACCAATCTAAGATAAATGTGAACAACAACTTAACCCATTTTGTTTGCTACCAATCTTACCAGGTGCATCATACAAGGACACTTCCTTGTATGAGACAGACATCACTGGGTGCTTGAGCTTCTCCCTGAAGTCGCTGATGGTTTGGTAGACAAGGAACACAGCTACAGCCATGAGCAGCAGATAAATAAACAGGAGAATTACTGAAAAAACATTCTTTAGGCAGGTCTTGCTGAAACGCAAAGAAGGGGCAGAGGTACCCAGTTCACTATCTGGAACCAAACAAAATACGGATTAGGACTTCAAAATACAGATATCTGGGCTGAATTTATGTAGTGTTCATTTAAAGATCAATCACTTGAGAGGAAAGTAGCTTCAAATTCAGCTTGATTTAAAAAAAACCAAAACCACAACTATTGCTGGTTTTGATTATCAGTCATACAGATGCTTCCTTCTCCAGCATGAGGCATAATCACCCGAAGACTGTGCCTCTTTTTCACATGTTGAATTTGGCACTCTGCTTAAGGACACACCAGGCAGGAAACAAGGCTTATTTTGAAGAAGGACAACTCAGAAACAAAGTTCAAAGTTCATAACACAAAAAAAAAAAAAAAAGTGTGTTGATGGTCAATCTTTCCTCCCGGAAAAGACAACTCCTTTCCCTCCATCCCAGTCTGAAGTGATTCTTAGATTCTTACACACTCAGCACATGCTTCAGCAGAGAGATTTTGTATTCTAATGCTCCTACACAGGAGCACTGCATCTCCACCATGGCAGAAGTGACTAGATACTTGTTACCCTCTCATTGCTGGACTCTAGTTCCTAACTCCTTGTGCATGCTACATAGAAGTTTCACAAAGGAATTCTTCCAACTAAAGCTAGAAAAAAGACCACCCAATTCTCTCACAGTCTCCTTGCCTTCAAAGCTTGCTCTCTAAAGCTCTGCACACCAGTCTCTCTTGTGCAGAGACACTGCTTTCCACTTACTCCTTGCATTGACCATTTCCTTTGGCACTACTTGTGAGGAAAAATTAATGTACAAGTCACACATCATGTTTGGATTGTGAGCAATATATAGCTGAACACACAAAAAGAGCATTAAAACCCAATGTATGAAAGAGATAAGTAGGGATATTTTATGCTGACTCTTCTGTGTTGTGTAATTAAATGAGTCAGGTCCTCTCAGACCGTGCCACACTCTGCCCTTTGACTATAATAGCATGGTTTGGTGTTTGTTCCTTACCACAGCAAACAATAGCCTTTCAGTATTGAAAGTGTAACCTCGTAGAAAGGTCCATGGTCACACATGTGTTCCCATGTCACATGCCAGGAGACGGCAGCCAAGGCAATTAGGACATTAATATGCATAAAACTGCACTATTGAAACAGGCAAGTCTTGAATAGCTGCAAAGCATTTAGGTGATACTCATTTCAGGTTGGCTTCCCTTAATGCCTACATCTGAGCTGAAATGAGCCCATTCAACACTGCCTCAAACCCTCCAAAAGCAGGTCCAAACAGTTTAACTAAAATCTGTTTAAAAGCATATCTGTTCAATAGTGCACCTTGCTCATGTAAACCTGGCATAGACTTTGCTGTCAACTCACTGTCATCACAGGCACCACAGCTCAGGTAACATACAACATAAAGGAAGATGATGTACTAAGCTAGCTCAGAACTTGATGTGCTGAATCTTCTTCCATTGAGCACAATTCACAACAAAAAAAAAGTTCTCATCTCAATCCTTGGAAAAGCTCCTTGGTTTTCCATCAGTACTTATTCCTCAAAACAAGTAATTTAGTGTTTTGTTTTCTTCCAGAAGTGCAGTTAAAAACAAAACAAACAAAACAACCAAACCCACACACAGAAGCAGCTTATCAGGCACTCAAAATTGGTAATTTCTGGGTCAATTGTTCTCACCTGGTAAAATAACAGAGCTGGCATCTTCATGAACTTCCATCTCTCCTCCTCTCTCATCTGTTGGGTTTTCAGATATTCGCTCCACATCTTCACTCAGCTGTGTAGTTAAAACATTGGTTCAATTTCCAAACATGCTCTCAACTTGCAATTGCTGGAATTTCTATGGTACAAATAAAAGAGGCTCCAACTAACCAAACACACAAAATCATGCCCCCAACCTCACCCAACATCTCTTCAACTGGTTCACAAGACAAGAGCCACATTTACATAGACCCAAAGCTAAAAATTGACTTGTGTGCTGAAAAAAAAAAAGAAGAGAAAAACAGCACATTAAATTTAACCTACTTCTACCCTACTGCTTGAACAATAGCATCACCTTTTCTTTTCCAAGATCAAAGTAATTGTTTCCCTGGCAGCTACAGCTCACTTTAAACCCCCAGTTAGGACAATGCCCTCTGAAACAAACAGGAACTTTGTTCTGTCACCCGAGAAAGTATTTTTAGGCATAAACAAACCACAGCACATACCAGCAAACAGAGCATTAGCACTTTATTAATGAGGTGTACAAGGAGCAAGTTGCACTTTGACAGGTATTAGGACAAGTAACTGCAAATGCAGCCTCAGCCACATAGGTAGGTGGGTCATTACCAGACAACAGTCAAACATCCCTGCATTTCTGGCACTTATGTGAGCTCACTGTATGTATTATTATACATTAGTGGTTATGCAACTAATTAGTCTTCCAGTGTTTCTAAAACAGCAACAGAAACCAGATGTTTTCTTGTTTTGCTGTTCAGAGCTCTGGTTTCAAACTTTGAGACACTTCCATCAAAGTCAGAGGCTTGTCACATTAGGTAGCCATCACATGAGATCGTGAAGCACCAGACTTACTACATATACGTGTGTGTGTATATATACATATACATACAGTATCTCCTGTATGCTTTCCAAATTTCTTTCATGGTAGGGAACAACACACAGCAAGGCAAACCAGGGCACAAGCTTACAGCATATAATATGTTGCACAGTAACTGTCCAAGCTGAACACTCAGCATCACCTACCTAATTAGTTAAGGGAGACGAGCTTTGTTCCCAACTCAAAGGAAAAGAGTGCACAGTTAAAGCAGCAGCCACACTGAATGCAATTGAACTTTGCATCCTCAACTTACTCAACAATAACATGCATGTATCTAGAAGGAAGTGCTTTTCTTTCTCCCAACTTTAATTCAGTATTGTAATGATCATCATTATACCATTAACAAATCATCATTTGCATTTATTAGGAAAGAGTCCACTCATTTTACGTCTTCAAGGTCTGACGTAAAGTCTCCATCACCTCCTGCAGTATTTCTGTATTCCTTTCCACCATGTAAAGCAAGTTACCCAGTTGTTTTTAAATTATTTGCACATGAATAAAGCGTGATTTCCTATGGTGTGAGGCATGGAGTGAACATGTAACTAGTAGGCAAAACTGAGCTCATTTGCAGGAGACTTACCAGGGGCCAACTGAAGATATTTTTTTTCCAATTATCTTCCTTAAATAAGGGCAAATTAACACCGCTCCTTTTTGAAGAACCACATCCATTCACCTTGTTTGCCTGACCCAGAATAAGCCATTCTGACACAGCAGTAGTCATTGAACCTTTTCTACTGGTTAAGCTAAATCAGCTAAAAAGCCAGTTCAAATTGCGCTCATGCAAATTCCTTATACCAGAGCAGATCCAAAAAGTTAAACTTAAAAAGTTACAAAGTCAGTGCAGGTTCTCCACTGACTCCCACACCTCTCTGGTTCAGCTGCAGTGCCCCAAGTACAGGCATCTCATTGACAGGGGGTTACGTAGAGGCTAAGCAAATTCTCTTCCTGATAGCAAGAAGATCCCGACATATGTTTAAACAAGAACACAATACGCAACATTTCTTGTCCTCTCAAGAAGACCTACAGCAACTCTTCAACATACTGGAGAAGAAAAACTCATAAAATGTAACCTTTCAGCATTCCATACAAACAAATCAAAAAGGCAAGCAATATGTGACTTCCAGATGGAGATCTGTGACAAGCGGTGTCCCTCAGGGGTCTGTACTGGGTCCAGTACTAGTTAATATTTTCATCATTGATACAGACAGTAGATCAAGTACACACTTGGCAAGTTTGCAGATGACACCAAGGTGAATGGGGCAGTGGTCACACCAGAAGGATGGGATGTCATCCAGAGGGACCTGGAGAAGTGGGCCTGTGTGAACCTTGTGAGGTTCAACAAGGCCAGGTTCAAGGTCCTACACCTGGGTCGGGGCAATCCACAGTCTCAATACAGGATGGGGGACGATGTGACTGAGAGCAGCCCTGCAGAGAAGGACTTGGGGGTGCTGGTTAATGAGAAGCTTGACTTGAGCGGCAGTGTGCACTCACAGCCCAGAAGACCAACCATGTCCTGGGCTGCATTAAAAAAAGTGTGGCTACCAAGGCAAGGGAGGCGATTCTCCCCCTCAACTCTGCTCTCATGAGACCCCACCTGGAGCGTTGTGTCCAGCTCTGGAATCCTCAGCATAAGAAGGATATGCAAACGTTGGAATGGGATCAGAGCAGGTCTGTGACTATGATCAGAAGGCTGGAGCACTTCTGCTATGAGGACCAGATGAGAAAGTTGGGTTGTTTAGCCTGGGGAAGAAAAGGCTCCAGGGAGACCTTACAGCGGCCTTCCAGTACCTGAAGGGGCTACAGGAAAGCTGGGGAGGGACTTTTTACAAGGGCAAGGAGTGATGGGATGAGGGGGAATGGCTTTAAATTGGAAGGGGGAAGATTTAGATTAGACATTAGGAAGAAATTCTTCACAATGAGGGTGGTGAGACACTGAATAGGCTGCCCAGAGAAGCTGTGGATGCCCCCTCCCTGGAAGTGTTCAAGGTCTTGAACAGCCTGGTCTGGTGGGAGGTGTTCCTGCCCATAGCAGGGTGGGGTTGGAACTGAACGATCTTTAAGGTCCCTTCCAACCCAAATCATCCTATGATTCTATGTTTTATCATCTCTGCTCACAAGGCAGAGATAGTTTCATAAGCTTTTCACACATAAAACCAGTGAAGAACAGCTAGTCAAAAGCAGGAGAACTGACATTGCCTCAGGTGTAGTGAGTAGGTTGAGATAATATGTAAAACCCTCTAAAAACCAAGTAATTTCACTGCGAATCCCAAACACCTGACTTGACAATAGGTCACATTGCATACCAAGAGCCTAGCACTGTTCATGGCCTGGCCACTGCGTTCTGAGCCAGTGAGTTTCCACACTGATTCTACAAGGCACAGCAGCACAGAACCACAAACCCAACAACTTACAGACACATCGAGTTACAGCCTCCTCACAACTGGGAAGCCCACACTGCACTATTGCATGACAGCCATTTCTAGTTTCTCCACGCTTCATGGATCCTTCAAATCAAGAAACTGACAACAGCGAGCCTGGCATAAGCCAATGGTGTTCACCCTCACAGGCCAGCTCTTCCTACATCCTATTTTTGATAAAGGGGTGAAGCATGGTGCTAATGCAGAACAAACAGGCTGGACAGGCTAGATCGATGGGCTGAGTCCAACGGGATGAGGTTTAACGAGACCAAATGCAGAGTCCTGCACTTGGGGCACAACAACCCCATGCAGCATTACAGGCTCAGGGAGGAATGGCTGGAGAGCTGCCTGGAGGAGAGGGACCTAGGGGTGCTGATCGACAGCAGGCTGAATATGAGCCAGCAGTGTGCCCAGGTGGCCAAGAAGGCCAATGGCATCTTGGCCTGTATCAAAAACAGTGTGACCAGCAGGACAAGGGAGGTGATTGTTCCCCTGTACTCGGCACTGGTGAGGCCACACCTCGAGTACTGTGTTCAGTTCTGGGCCCCTCAGTACAAAAAGGATATTGAGGTGTTGGAGTGCATCCAGCGAAGGGTGATGAGGCTGGTGAAGGGGCTGGAGAAAAAGCCCTACAGAGAACGGCTGAGGGAACTGAGGTTGTTTAGTTTGGAGAAGAGAAGGCTGAGGGCAGACCTCATTGCTGTCTACGGCTGCCTGAAAGGAGGCTGCGGCAGAGCGAGTGTTGATCTCTTCTCTCAAGTGACAGGTGATAGGACAAGGGGAAATGGCCATAAGTTGCGCCAGGGGAGGTTCAGACTGGATATTAGGAAGAATTTCTTTACTGAAAGGTTGGTCAGGCACTGGAACAAGCTGCCCAGGGAGGTGGTTGAGTCACCATCCCTGGAGGTTTTTAAAAAAAGGTTAGATGAGTTTTTGAGGGACATGGTTTAGCGGATAATGGGTGCGGTTGGACTTGATGATCTCAGAGGTCTCTTCCAACCAGAAGATTCTATGATTCTGTGATTCTATGAACACAGACTTCCAGGGCAGGTAAGCTTGCAATAGCATGCAGAGATAGGACAGGATGTCACAAGCAGGAAGGACACAAACTAGACCTTTGTTTAGCATTTCTCCTAGGCTCAGCATGAGCAGCTGAATGAGAAACAACAGCAGGAGCCTGCTGGTGACCTGGCAGTTCCTTTTCAGCACACAGAAAAGCACTGGACAAAAGCTCAGAGAAGGCAATTCTAGAGATTTTATCATCCCTGCCATCACACACTGCCCCAGGTGCTGGAGAAGGCATCAAAACACAGCTGCTGCATTTACACACCAGCTAGACTTGCACCATAGAGTTTGTGACAATCCCAAACATATGGAGCAGTGTCAGCAGTGGCTGACACAAGGCAGAAACGTAACATGCATAGTCCAGTCCATAGTTCAAGCATCTATGGTACTTCATTAAGTCTCTCAAGTACCTCCTCTAAGTACAAGCTCTTACATAAGTTACTTTCATACTGATAATCACAGGATAAAGTCTTCCCACTAGATAAAACCCTCCTAAATAAAAGGAAAACTTGTCCATGCAGGCCTTTTGTTGGTCCACTGATTCATCACCTTCCAGTGCCTTCTAGCCTGGCAGGAAAACCAAAAGCTGAAACTAAACAAGACAGTACTAAACCAAATTAGCATGTATTAAAACAGAGCCCCAAAATACACACAGAGAGGAAGGCAAACACCTGCACCCCACTCACCTGGCAAGATGCAAACAATGACCTGCTCCAAGTCCCCACCTCTGCAGAACTTGGCACAAAATGCTGGTCTCTCCATCGGGTGAGATAGGAATTCGGGTGCTGGAGCCGGTACATTGATATGCAAACCAGGGACTGCCTGGGGCTCTTGGCAGGAGGACAATGCAGCTCTCAGTTGCACGTGTGGGAGCTCTGGCACCAAAGCCACTGCTTTTCACACCCCACAGACCCTCTCCTTGTGACAGAGAACATCGGGCAGCTGCACTTGGCCCACACAAGTACAAGCACCACTACCCATAATTATAACCCTTGTTACAGGTAAAACACAGAATCACAGAATCATAGAATGGTTTGGGTTGGAAGTTAGGGTTGGAAGGACCTTAAAGATCATCCAGTTCCAACCCCCCTGCCGTGGCAGAGACACCTCCCACCAGACCAGGCTGCTCAAGGCCTTGAACACTTCCAGGGAGGGGGCATCCACAGCTTCCCTGCACAGCGTGTGCCAGTGCCTTACGAGGTTCACACAGGCCCACTTCTCCACCTCGTCCAGGTCTCTCTGGATGACAACCCCTCTTTCTGGTGTGACCGCTGCCCCACTCAGCTTGGTGTCACCTGCAGACTTGCTGAGAGTGCACTCGATCTCGCTGTCTGTGCCATCGATGAAAACGTTAAGCAGCACTGGTCCCAGTACAGACCCCTGAGAGGCACCGCCTGTCACTTGGAAATCAGCGTGCCCAAACGCCCGTCTCCTCCCAGCAGGCGCAGCCGCGACTACGGGCGGTGGGGAGCGGGCTCGGGCAGCATCAGCCTCGCGGCGAGATCCCCCCGGAGCAGGCTTGCAGGGGCTCCGTGCGGGGCAGCCGCCTCCCAAGCGCTCCTCGGCCCGAGCCGAGCCGCACGGATACCGGAGCTCTAGGTGACAGCTCCGAGTGTGAGCGCCCGGCAAGCCCCGGGTACGGGTTCCCCGCCTCAGCGATCCCGCAGCCCTGCTCCATCCCAACCCGTCCCGTCCCATCCTGTACCTCCTGGTAGGATGCGGAGACCTCCTGCCTTAGCATGGCATCGGTGGGGAGCGGCAGCTGCCGCGGGGTCGACAGCAGCCGAGCCGGGAAGAACGAAGCCCAACGGCGCCCAGCCGAGCCCGAGCCGCCCTGCCCGGGCAGGGCCACGCAGGCGCCGGGACCCCCCACCCGCCTGCTTCCCGCCCGGCGCCGGGGCTGCTGGGAGCCGTAGTCCGGTGGGCGCTGTGGCCGTGCGGCGCGGAGGGACCGGGCACCTGCAAGATGGGTTTCATGCAAAGAGAGTTTATAAGCTCTGCACGCTTGGCCCAGCCCCTCACATAGGGATGTGGCCCATTGGTCGTCTCCCCCATAGTGTGGTGACATGCCCTCATGCCCCTGTGCTTCTCATCCTCTGCTGCTTTTGGCATCCAGAAGAGTACAGTGAAGATGTTGCTTTGGATTAGCTACTGCAGCTCTGCTTACACCAATGTACAGAACTGCCTTTGGACAGCCTATGGGAAAAGGTGTTACATCAGGAAACATGGAAGGGGGGACCTCCAATGTGGATGTATGGATTCTATGCAAGAAGATTTTATAAACAATCCTTAAAGCAAAGATCAGACCCATTTGTGTCTCCTATTTACCACCCAGATCCTTCTCTGTCCTGTTCAGCTTTCACAACGCACTGTACAAGGAACAGAGATACCAACTAGGGATTTGAGTTACAGCACAGCAGTCAGGAAGACTGGGTGCTTGTGCAAGCCAGCACAGGCAGGATGCAGGAACAACCACGAATGATGGATAAAATGCAAAGAGTGAATTTATTTTCATTACCTCACAAACTGGTGGATCTCTGAAACAACACCCAGGCAGAGGCACCTAAGCAGGAATGCAGCCACTGCAGAGCTTGAGAGTCTGTTTTTGAACCTGCTGGGTTTGCCTGTGTATCAAGGGTTCAAACAGGCATAGTTTTCCTCTGTGCTTTGATCTTTCCCGCAGCAGGGGAGGAATCTCAAAGGATGTTCACTAGGGTGCCTCAGAGTTTATCACAGGCACTGTGCACTGGGAGCTGCAAGCCCAGGCATCCTGTCTGCAACCAGCAGTGAAAAGCCCCGCGATGTGGCCAGAGCTCACTGGCAGCCATCCTGCCCATAACTATCCTTGTTTTCTATGTCCAGTCTGTAGGGGACAATGGAGCTGAAAAGGGACCAGTTTCTACAAGGCTTGCAATGTCATCAAGAGTCTTGTTACAGCTTCCAGAGCTCACCAAGCCATGGCTGTGGGCAGCATGAGCCCGTGCAGTGCTGTTTCTCATCATGGCCATAAGCAGGTTTTTGGCAAGTCTTACAGGGACTTGCCACTATGGATGGCGCAGAGTCGTGCCGTGTAGCTACAGGTAAATAGGTGCCTTTTCTGCATCACACACAAATATTCTTCCACTTGTAAGCTCAAGGAACAACACAGAAGAATGGCTGAGGCAGCGAACCAGCACTTAAAACTAAACCCAAAACTGAATTATGTTAGCAAAGTCACACTATCACAGTTCACATAGAATCATAGAATCACTGAGGTTGGAAAAGACCTCTAAGATTATCAAGTCCAACCGCCAGCCCCACATTGCCGTGACTACTAAACCATGTCCTAAAGTGCCACATCTACACACTTATTGAACACCTCCGGGGGAAGACTCTACCACTTCCCTGGACAACCTGTGCCAATGCTTCACTACCCTTTTGGTAAAGAATTTTTTCCTAATATCCAATCTAAACCTCCCCTGGTGCAACTTGAGGCCATTTCCTCTTGTGCTATCACTTATTACTTGGGAGAAAAGACCACTTCACACAGAAATTCTCCTACTCAAGACTGATGTAGATTGGAAAAACAATTTTAAAAAGTTTGCCAGCTCTCTCTAAGATACACAAAATATCGCACTTTTTTTTTAAAATAGTTTTTAATTTTTGCTGCTCAAGGCTGTTAGCAAAACACCAAAATAACAGACTCGCTTGGCAACCAGACAGAACTTCTGCAGGGCTCCTGGGAGAAGACCCACCCATGCCTTGCCACCAGAGGAGTGGCAGCAATGGGGCACTCCAGGAAGATAAAAGCCAAAACTACATAAGAGCTGACTCATGAGCTACCCATACACAAATACTAACACAGCTAGTTTTCTTCCCCAGTGTGGAAGTAAACGTTTCAGCATCAAGAAAAAGCATGGACAACATTTCTTGCTTTGAGATGCAACACTGCAATGGAGTTCCTCCTCAGTAGATCATTTCCCTGTGCTAAGACCCACACCTAGTAAGTTAATAAGCAAGGTCTGAAGTCCTTTGATAACAATCTTCTCCTTTTTAAAAATCAGCACAGCTTCTCCTTTTATAAAGAAAGTATTTCAGCTCTTTTTCATTTTCCAGATGTCTGTGGTTCAAAGGCAGGCCCTAACTCACCTTTAAATCAATAACACTTCAGACTGACGTTGGCTAGCATTCAGCACTTGCAGCCCTCTCTGGGGAGACACTAATAAATAATTATTTCAGAAGAACAGGTAAATCTATAATGTGACTTGAAGCAACCTGACAAATTAGACTTTTGCATATTTCCCAGCAGCATGGGGCTCCGTGGCAAGCCACGCAGGGTATTTGCAGGCAGAGCAACCAGGCAAATGCCATGGAGTGCTCAGGGATCTGATTTGTCCAAAGCCTCACTAAAGGTCACTTTTCTGCTTGACATTTCATACCTGTCTTGTGGAGAGTGGAGTCAGCAAACAGATGTGATGGACAGTCAGGTTGGGAACCCCATTCTGAAGCCCAGCTATTGTTCCAGCAGTGCAGGAAAACATCACTGCGTGAGGAGAATCACAGTAACAACCTTGTAAACTTTCACCCTAACAGGATCCATACTCACCTTCCCACACTGGATAGCAGCCTGTGGCAGTCAGTTCCCAAATGGCCACAGCAAATCACCTCCCTCATGCCCTGGTTCTGCAGACTTGGCCCAGCCCCTCACATAGGGATGTGGCCCATTGGTCGTCTCCCCCATAGTGTGGTGACATGCCCTCATGCCCCTGTGCTTCTCATCCTCTGCTGCTTTTGGCATCCAGAAGAGTACAGTGAAGATGTTGCTTTGGATTAGCTACTGCAGCTCTGCTTACACCAATGTACAGAACTGCCTTTGGACAGCCTATGGGAAAAGGTGTTACATCAGGAAACATGGAAGGGGGGACCTCCAATGTGGATGTATGGATTCTATGCAAGAAGATTTTATAAACAATCCTTAAAGCAAAGATCAGACCCATTTGTGTCTCCTATTTACCACCCAGATCCTTCTCTGTCCTGTTCAGCTTTCACAACGCACTGTACAAGGAACAGAGATACCAACTAGGGATTTGAGTTACAGCACAGCAGTCAGGAAGACTGGGTGCTTGTGCAAGCCAGCACAGGCAGGATGCAGGAACAACCACGAATGATGGATAAAATGCAAAGAGTGAATTTATTTTCATTACCTCACGAACCGGTGGATCTCTGAAACAACACCCAGGCAGAGGCACCTAAGCAGGAATGCAGCCACTGCAGAGCTTGAGAGTCTGTTTTTGAACCAGCTGGGTTTGCCTGTGTATCAAGGATTCTCTTCTGTGCTTTGATCTTTTCCACAGCAGGGCAGGAATCAAAGGATGCTCGCTAGAGTGCCTCAGAGTTTACCGCAGGCCTGTTATCCGAACACAAAAGTTCTACTCGCCAGGCACAGAGGACTAAGAAACCATCAAGACGACGGGGCCTGATGACGTGGGCGGGACCTGAGGATAATGGGCCCCCAGGGTATAGGCGGGGTCTGAATGGGGCGGGGCGTAAGGCGTAGGCGGAGCTCGCACCGACGGGCGGGGCGGCGGGGGGTCTGTCCCGTCATGGCGGGCGGCGCGGCTCGGCTGGGCCTGCCTGTCCTGCTTGTCTTGCTGCCCGTCCCGGCCCTGTGCGAGGCCGGGCGGGAGCCGCGTGTCAGGCCGCCGCCCCCGGCCCCCGTGCGGCTCTTCACCGAGCCCGAGCTGGCCAGATACGACGGGCGGCAGGTAGGGCCCGCGCCCCTCCGGGCCGTGCTGGGCAGGGGCCCTGGCCTCGCCCGGCAGCGCCGCCACCTTGCTTGCTGCCCCGTGCTCTGAGACCACGCTACAGCTTGGTTCTGTCCCTCCCTCCCGGGTATTGTGGGATAACTCGATTCGTAGGTAGTGGCGAGAAGGTCTGGAATCCCCAGCATAAGGAGGATACGTAACTGTTGGAACGAGTCCAGAGGAGGCTTCGAAGATGATCAGAGGGTTGGAGCACCTCTGCTGTGAGGACACCCTGAGAGGGTTGGGATTGTTCTGCCAGGAGAAGGCTCCAGGGAGACTTCATAGTGGCCTTCCAGTACCTGAAGGGGCTACAGGAAAGCTGGGGAGGGACTTTTTTCAAGGGTAAGGAGTGATAGGACAAGGGGAATGGCTTTAAATTGTAAGAGGGAAGATCTGGATTAGACATTAGGAAGGAATTCTTCGCAATAAGGTTGCTGAGGCACTGGCAGAGGTTGCCCAGGGAAGCTGCGGATGGCCCCTCCCTGGAAGTGTGCAAGGCCAGGTTGGATGGGGCCTTGAGCAGCCTGGTCTAGTGGAAGGTGTCCCTGCCCACGGCAGGGGGGTTGGAACTGGATGATCTTTAAGGTCCTTCCAACCCTAACCTCCAACCCAAACCATTCTATGGTTTATGTGTTGCTTGAGTCATAGAATCGCTTGGTTGGAAAAGACCTTCAAAATTACCAAGTCTGTCTGTCCTGGCTGACAGTTGTGGGGTTTGGCTTGTTGAAATTGTGCTCTGACACTTCGATGGCATGTTCCTATTTTATCCTGTGCCTGCTTGGCAAGGTACTCTGACAGTGAATTTCAGATTAACATAATCTGGAGCCTAAGTAATGTTCTCTCAAAAAAACATTCCTTTAGACCTTTTTCACCTCCCTACAAGATTATAGAAGTAACAAAGCAATTTCAGCTTAGGAATTTTTAGCTTTCTTTGACACAGAAATCTCAGCAGAACTTCAGATTCAAAATGATTCAGAAGTCTAATATTGATACCCTTCTTTTTAGAAAAACTTGCTGGCTGACCTTTCTGGAGTCTTCCCTAGAAGAAACTAACCAGCATCTGACTAAAAATCCATCTTACACTTAAAAGATAAAGCAGAAGCACCAGTTTATTAAGGAAAACAGATGCCAGCAGATCAGATTTGTGTGTGTTTCTGTAGTTATCTGTGATTCTCTTAAATAGAAAATGCTGTTGGCCATACACTCTTTATCTTAGGCGATATCCATCTGCATTAGGAGCAGAATGATGCAGTTGATCATCTTCGAGCAGACAAGTGTCATGATATTACTTGCAAGAGGGACATGTCTTCAGTGATTGTGAGATTTAGATTAAAAAGATTCTCTCATTCCACATGCTTAAATCCTCAAAAAAAAACATCTCAGGGACAGTTTAAAGCACAAACAAGGAATTTCAAGAAAGATAATGTATGTGCTTGTATACACAAACACAGAAAACCATGTCCCCAAAAACTTCATGTCCCAATTGCTTATGGATTTCATAGCTAAAAGCAGCTGTCCTTTGCCTGCGCTCAAGTGCTGAGAATGTATCAATGGTTTGCTTTCCAGGAAGGACAGCCCATTTACCTGGCGGTGAAGGGAGTAGTATTTGATGTCACTTCTGGAAAAGGTGAGTTTGTATTTCTTCTGCTGCCTGCTTTGTTTCCATGCTACTATTCAGTCATTTGTTTTTAAATATTCCAAATCCATTAGAAGCTTGCAGTTCAATTGCAACAAAAAGAACATGTTTTTTCATTTTTTAAAAATCTCAGTTTTCCTCCATTGGCACACTCAAGTTTTGTCTAGAACTTACACTGATTTGAGATTATGCTACACATAGACAGACAAGTCAGTGGAGTCCAGTTAGCTGCGTGCTGACGATAGAAACTCTGAAGACGCCTGCCCAGGCCCCAAGTCCTCCCCAGACATGGGGTCAGCCCACATAGAAGCCAGTGCTACAGTATTTTATTGCACTGGCTGCGTGCACTGACCAGATCAAAGCTAACCTGGATGTACCCATATTGTACCACACAATATCAGCAGTGCCACAGCTTCATACCTCCTTTTGTGCTGCTGTTTCCCTACCTATGCTGTCCAGTGGCCTGGTCAAAACTATTGGAAGAGTTGACAGTGATTTTGAAGGGGAGAGGAGGGATAAGTAATTTTTTTCTCCTTTAAAATTTTCTTACCTCTAAACCATTTATTGCTGTATTTTCTGTTTGTGCCTTCCCTAAGACATACAGATGTTTTTCTTTCAACTTGGGTTACTTAATCCAATTTACAGTTCTGATGATGAAAAGACAGCAATCCTTTTAACTGTGAGCTAGCCGAAATAATCTTTATGAATTCTATCTTAGGATTTTACTGTTTGGGTTTTTTTAATGGAAATTAGGAAAGGTAGCACAAGTGCTGTAAAATGTTTGAAGGGACCAAGGGGGTCCTGGTCGCTCACCTTAATGTTGTAATAGGCAAACTAATGGCTTGCTGCTTTGTTTTTACTAAGCTTGTTAATGCAGCTTGTCTGGACATCCATGTTGGCTGGTCTTCAAACCAGGCTGGCCACTGCAAATTCTGGAGTCTACAAACCTCTCACAAGAACGTGAAGCGCAGCTCCCTAAGAATTAAGTAATTTCTAAACCTGCATTATAGGAGTTTACCAGCTGAATTGTAAAGCTCTGCCTTCTGTTTTTTTTTAAGGTCTGAGAAATACTAGCAAAAAGTAGCAAATCAAAACTCAGTTTTGGAAAGAAGAGCTTAGACTTCAGTTGTTCTTTTCAGTTCCCTGACAAGTGTAGCAGGTTGGTGAAAAGTAGAGGCTGAACATACCCTGTACATTGTCAGACCATCACTGGATTATTTGTTTTTTTAATCTGACAGAATTTTATGGGAAAGGAGCCCCATACAATGCTTTGGTTGGAAAAGACTCAACAAGAGGAGTTGCCAAGATGTCTCTGGATCCAGCAGATCTTACTCATGACATAGTAAGACACTGGACTATTAGGTTTTTCCATTTTGCAAAGCTTTTTTCTTTTGCTTTGTGTTCTGTAGTCAATGTATATGAAAAACTTAGAAAGGTGGTGAATAATAACATTAATTAATATTTTTAGGTTGAGTCACATCTTTTAATTTAAAACCAAAATGCATTAATATTTTTTAAATAAAAAAATGGATATGTATTTACTGCTCAGGAAAGATTCAGTGCTAACAGCCTTGAAGAGTAAAGTTTTTAATGTGCAAAATCAATACAACTTACATAAGCATGTGAAGGGGAAATTACCTGCTGTTTAAAAAGATACTTCCAAAGAGAGTAAATCACTTTATTAATTGATTTACTTTAGTCTCTGTCACTGACCTGGCAGTGGATGCTACCTCTGGCAGTGGCTTGTTACTGGTTTGAGGTGTGATGTACTTATGCGCGGGAAATGAAGGGTTTGTTTGACCTGAATATATTAAAGTTTTGTCAAGGACAAAATATCACTGGAATAACCACATCAGTTATTTACATAAATACTTTTAAAATTCTACTTTAAAAAGTACATTCTGTTTTTAATGCAATTGAACTGAAAACAAAAACAGCTGAATTTGAACAAAAAGAATAAAATTACAATTATACTATCAATTTTGTTAAACATGCTCTGCAAGTAAACCCCCAAACTGACCCCAAGGTTCACATTAATCAATAAAAAGAAAAATGTAGGTAAACCCAGAAGATGACCCTAAGGTTTACAGTAATCAATAAAAAGAAAAATGCATGTAAGTATCTGACTTTCACTTCCATATTTCGTTTAGACAGGGCTCACAGAAGAGGAACTGAAGTCCCTGGATGATATCTTCAATTATGTTTATAAGGCCAAATACCCAATTGTTGGCTATACTTCTCGAAGAATTCTGAATGAGGATGGTAGCCCCAATCTAGACTTTAAACCTGAAGATCAGCCACACTTCAATGTTAAAGATGAGTTTTGAGGAACACTTTTGTACCCAGAGAATGCCTGGGGAGAGGCACCACAGAAGAGTAGATGGATTACATATTTTCTGGAGTTCATTACAACAGTTAGGTATTTTGAGTCAGAAAATGTCTATGTGTCTACACAGATATTTTTCATAGCATTCTTCCCTTGAGGAAACACACAGATCTGTATTAGTGTCTTACGATTGGGCTGTTTGCTCTGAATTAAGGGAGTTATTTCCTACCAAAGTTCTTTCTGCCTGGATTTCTCTGTTTACAAATGTAAAATTACATTTCCTAGAAGAGATAAGGACGTTCTTAATAGTTAAACACAACTGGTCTTTTTGTAAATCCCAAGTTGTTTCCCACTCCTTGGAGAAGTGTGAATGCATTATCTGGACAAGCTAATGTCAATTCCCTCTGCTTCGAGCGAGTGTCGGTATCACTTGTACAAACAGGTGTAATAGATGCTTACATTTTAAAAAGAACGGTGAGTTTTAAGATTTGATAGGTTTGAAAATACTGGATGTAAAAACACTCAATCACTTAAAATGCAGTTACTGTGGAATATTTCTGCATAGCCTACAGTCATAAACCAAGAAGAATAAATCTATTTTTTTTCATGAGAACTACTTTTTAAGTAAGACTATTATTATGTTAGTTTTGAACAAATGACAATACAATTTTTTAAATAATTATCAAAGATGTCATCTATATTAGATGATGATGATTTCTTTCTAGCTTCTTCCATTCTTTCTCTGACAAAAAGAAAAAAGGAAATGGTAGCCCACTGTTTACCACACAGCCTTACAGCACAAACTTATCATAGTAGTTTAGTACCCTGTGCATATTGTTAGCATCTTTGTTTTGGCAATTTTAGCTCTCATTTTTAATTTCTGTAATTTTTTTTTTTTTGCTCTTACTCTGACTTCTTTGCTGTTGCAATGCAGCGTGCATGTATGTGTTCCTCTTTCTTTTAACCTAATATTAAACTGCAGATCCTGTAGGGTGAAAGCAGACCCCCTTTATCAGGTTTCTCTATCAGTCTTTCAGCAGCGAGCAGACTGTAAAAGCATGTGCTAAATAAATTACTGCTAACCTCTGAGTTCCACTAACCTCCGAATGTAAATTGTCATGTATGGGGGTTTATCTGCCACTGTGACAGGTTGAATTGACATGGAAAAAACAGAGCAGCTAATCCCAATCCTATATTAATAATATAGATATAATAATAATAATACAATTCTATATTTTGTTCTATCTTTTTAGCATGTTGGCTGCTTTCTTTGAAGGAAAGCCATTATTAGATGATTCTCCAATTTATGGTTTGCAGGGGACAGCTGCCTGTCAGTTAAATAACTAGAAAAGCTGTTTCTATTTATTTATCCTTTCTTTCACAACATTACAGATTTTACTCTAAACTTGTTTTGTTTCTTACCATTAGACCACTTAATTTGGAGGAGGCATTCTGTAAGGCCCCTGCTCTTGGATTGTGCTTTGGGGTGGAACAAATAATTTGGCATTGAAGAAATGCTGTTGCTTCAGAGACTTATTTTCATTATAGTAGCTGCTGACCTTTGATTAGATTAGACCAGCTGTAGCTGGGAGTTGTCCCCCTGATGATACCTGCCCACAGGTATGGGTCTATACCTGCCACTGTTATGGGAATGGGTCTGGGTTTGGTGGTAATGGTACTTACTCTGTCCCCAGCATTTCACAAATCATTTTCCAAAGCCTAGTGATTTTTCCGGCTTCTCTTCCCTTCCTTGCTTGCTTCCTTATGGGTCAGTTTGAGAAGCTGTGCTGCCGTGGTTACTGTATTAGTCTTTGCTTCATCTGGATCAGCGTATCCAGCTTCATTTCAAAAGTTTTACACAGCAGTGTTGCTGCTGATCACCATTGCATGGCTTACTGTTACTCTTCTCTCCCTGCTTTTCCTGTTCACGATATGAAGGTCACCTTTGCTGATCTTGAAGTGGGTAACTTGGCTTCTATTTGTACTACATTTCAGTGAAGAAACCCTCCTGTTGCAACCCCCACTCTTGCAATGCGAGATCGTTGCGAATCCAACCTATCCTCACTGATGTTTGTGAACAGAGATGCTCTAGTCCTTCTTTTATGTTGTTAAAGACAGTATTATCACAACTGAGTGTATTTTAGAATGCAAAGTGTTTCATTTCAGTTTGGGAACTGAAGGACTCAACATTTAATCCCTTCCTAGGCTATTTCACTTGAGGTTCCCCCTTGACAACAGTGTTATGATAATAAGACTTTAAGTGGGCATATCTCCTTAAGATGTTTTCGCTGACTGCTTTTTAAAAATTTATTCAGAGTATCACAGTATTTCTTTTAATGTTAATGTAACGACACTGTCTTACATCTAAGGTTGTTACTTGCCAACAGCCTGAAATTTATTTTGCTTAAAAGTAAACTGTCTGCTATGGTTGTTTTGTTCAGTACTTTGCCTCTCCCTGATCTCTGTGTTATTCCAGTAAGACAGGTGCCCTCACTTATCTATACATTGCACTCAAAACAAGCAAGCTATACATAGCCCTGTTGTAGCCCTCCTACTACTCCACATCTTTGGAGAGTGAAGAATTTTTTTTCAGTTTACTTGCTGCTTCCAGGTAATGTTGCAAATGTCATTTTTTTCCTGTGCAGCTTCTAATCTGAGTCTTGCTAATTTAATAAGGGTGTTTGAACAGCCAAGGTTTTAATGAAGGCTGCACCAAGAATTATCTTACCTGAGTATTTAATAATAATTTACTCTTCAGAACGTCAAGGGTTGGATGAGTTCATCGCTTAGAGGATGCATAACCTGAGCTACTGTTTCCCACCTGACACTTTTTTCAGTAGTCCCTCACTAGTCACTCACTTTGATCCTAATACATTTGATTGACTTTTGTGACAGGATAGATTCTGTCATCTGTACTTTAAGAAAGACTTTGCTGAGCAAGAGGACTAACCAATATTCAGTAAAAGGGCTGTGAAATGCAGACAAAAGTATCATCTTTATTTTTGCAGTTTTAGAGACTGCAATTAAGTGAAATCCTACTAAAACTATGTGAAGTTTTTTAGCAGTTGTTAGTCAGAGTTATTGCATCCCAGTCGAAACAAGACCACCTGCCAGAATGCAGCGACTCCTCTGAATCCACCGAAGTGAGTGGCTGAGGTTTTTCCAAGAATTTGGGATTAAACATAAAATGAATCTGTTTCTTTCCTAACTGTAATGGGTATACGGACACCATTCTTTTTGTTACCCTTTTACAAAATATGAGCACTTAACTGATTTAAGTGAAATCAGTTTCAATATTGGTGTTACTTTGAAAACTGCAATCTAGGCTAATATCCTTGTGGTCTGATGAAAGCAGTTGTGAATTCATAATGTCATAGGAATCAGTGTAGGATCACATTTCAGACTGCACTTGTCAGACCTGCCAGACTCACATTTCAGTAAAAATTAAAAGAGGATGCTTATCTGTTTAAGTACAGTGCTGTGGAGTGGGAGAAGCCTCAACACAGTTTGTAAAGCACCTCCTTTAACTTCTGTTTCAGAACCACCTTCAGACTAAAATGGTTTAGCTGACTTTTACAAATGTCTTCTGTCTCTTATAGATAAATACACTTATCTGAAGTGTGTTCAATGTAATTTCCATCTGCTCAAGAGAAAATGGAAGAGATGTGAAATGCTTCATTTAGGAAGTGCAATGCTGATTTTTCAGCTGATCTGGTTAAATGGAGAGGAGAAACATTCAAAAAAAACCTCCTGACTACTTCTGTGAGTGAAAAAGCTGCCATTCAGTAGGATTCAGCTGCACATCGGTAAGATGTGCTAAGTAGCTCTGATTAGTATTTGTGTGGTTGAAATCCCCAGAACTGATGTAAGTGATGACAATCATACATTTTGTTATCCATCATCCACTTATGCTTTCACTTAATGTTTTTCTGTCCATACAGGAAACAATATACAAGCCATGGAACCTCTATGACAGATCCATGCACCAGGCATAATATTCAGATAAAGTAAAATACACATGAAACTATAACCTGAAAGCTGTTTGCATGGTGTACAGAATGGCTGCTTTTAAAGAAAATCAGTCTTGTCTGTGAATGCTTTGATTAAGACAAAAAAAAAGTCCTCAATTTTAGATTTGTAATTACTTCACTTGGAGCCTTGTCTGTGAATGCTGATTTAGATGGTTACAGATATAATATAGAATGTGTCTGACTGTTTTGACAGAAAAATCAGTGCTATATCAAAAGGTGGTCTTTTTTCACTCTATTCAATCACAGTTTCAAAGAATTAAATGTATGAGAAGTGGATATTGCTGCTAGAAGTACTGTAATAGCATAAGCAGGATTTGGATCTTGGGATGACCCCAAAAATTCCGTAACCCAGAAAAAAGAATAGCTGGCAAATGAGAGCATATCTTAGTGTGCTATTGGGACAATTTCTACTGGTCAGGTAGATGTGGCAGAGCAGTACATGTAGGTGTGTTAGCAGACAGTTTTGTTTCTGTCAAACAGGGTCAGTGACAACAACATAAACTTGTACCCTTAATCATCTGTTGGTCTCTACGTGATGCCTTCTGTTTTTTTGCTTTTTTCTTCCTGTTCAATAGAAGGTGTAAGTCCTAATTTACATGTTTACAAAGTTTATCCTTAGATTTTCTTGGCTTGGGTTATCTGTTGACAAGAAATCCAAAATAACGTAGAAACTGATACTAACATTTGTGAAAAACAGAGCTTGTGTACCTGGATGAAGAACTGCAGAGCCACAGGAAATGTTCTTGAATAAACAATTCCTATTACTGTTTCCCATAGCTTATTTGTAGCTGTTGCAATTGAAATTAGGCACTCAGATTGCCATGTTCTGCAGTACTTTTTGACATGAGCTTTATGCTTCTGACATGAGACATTATCTTTCTGAGAACTGAAAAGTTTAGAAAAATCTGAGTGCAAGCCATCTTGGTGGCAAGTTGTCTAAGAAGAGTCAAAATGACATCATTTTCCCTCAACTTAAAGACATCTCTCTGAAAAAGGAAAAGAAGTCAATGTCCCCATGTCTAGATTTTGCTGCAAGTTTTCTCATGTTGTGTGAAGGCAGCAGGTAAGGCAAAGACTTGGATTTAACCCTCACATTGTGAAAATCTGAGTCTACTTCTTGGCATATCTACTCAGGCTTCAGAAATAATGACAACACAGATAACACAGACTGATGACAAAGATGCAAACACATGAATTGAATCCAAACAGGCCTAAACATATAGGAATGTTTAAATGTAAAGCTGAACTTAAAGCCTTGCACCTTTCTTTTGTAGGCAATGGAATCTTTGAATAATCAAAAAAGAACCTTTATAAGTAGCATTTGTTCAGCCAGTGGAAGAAGGGGAATTTTCTTTTCTGGCACTTAGACAGAATTAGATGATGATTGAGGTGAAAACTTCCCTGTGCCTAATTTTATGCTCCTTTGGCAGAAATATTAAAGTCACTTGTGTTGGAGCTTTGTTTCCAAGCAAGTAACTGCCTGGAGGATAACTTTATAGACTAAGCTAATAACTGATTCAAAATAGCTGCGGCAGATCAAGAATATCCTAGGAGGCTACTCTTCTCGGCTGCGGCTACATACCCTCTGTTTTACATTGCAGTGCTGTTTTGGTAATGATCACATGTAAAGGCCAGGTAACTCACACTTATTCAATATACTTAACCCTTTCTTTATGTTTGAGCAAGGCTCCTAAAAACATAAATATTGCTCCACAAAAAGCGAAGTGTTAATTCTGAACTGCAGAACTGTGCAGCCATGCTTCAGACGTAAGTATACTTGCAGCAAAAGTGTTAACTGAAGGGATTACACATTTAAAATGAGATTATTTTCTTAGGTAACATGTCTGTGTACTGCATTATACTTGGGAGCGTCTCAAGAATATATTTGATTTTTCGATTTTTCCTTGTTTGTTGTTTAACCATTCTGTGAACTTCAAAGTAGTTATGCAATACTTTTGAGAATAGGACGGTAGGACTTCCAAGGTATTTGTGGTGTATTTCTGTGTTACAGAAAGACAAACATACGTTGAGATACACACCAGAGAGATCGAGTATTTGAGACAAAGGCAACAGTCTTTCAGTCTTTCTAAAACATGTTCTGTTACATATATTTCTTAAACTGAACCAGCCAGAAACACCACCCTGCAGTTTTGATCTCTGATATACAGCAAAATGGTAGACAGAAATGAAACAATGCTGCTGCCCTGTAGGCATATCTGAAAAGCTCTCTGAAGACCAACCTATCAGTTTTAGTGAACCTGAAAGGATTTTAATAATGTGTGCATAGTAGGGATGTTTTCAGTATGTGCTGAGCCTCTATGATTCTACACATTAAATATTCTATATTTCCCTAAATTGCTGCTGCCAAGGGTAAATAGTTTGTTCCCATTTCTCTGAATGGTCTCCTGTGAGTTTAGCATATTTTTGAGCTGGAAGAAAACAGGCTGCTGAAAAGTTTATGTGGGAAGCAGCAGCATATCACTGGAATATAACAATCTGAGGCAGAAAGAAGGTAGATGAGTGAATTTCTACTTTAAAAAAAGCAGCAGGAGATTATAAATAACCCATGGGAGAGCACAGTTTCAGAAGAGGTGAAACTTGCTGATGCATTAAGAGAAAAGGTTGAAATTAAAAACAGAAAAGTGTGACATCCTCCTTGGATACAGTTCTGGGAAAATCACCATGAATTTAACAGTTTGTGACTGCTGGCTCCTTGCTCCATCTCATTTTCCAAAAATACTGATACATTTTGCTTTGATACCTTGCAGGTGTCTAGATTCATAGAAAATCATGCTGCTGCTATTCAGTCTGTAACTTACCAATTTTTCTCATTTTGTCTTTAAATGATGTTCATTCTAGTTTAAGAAAGAAGGCTGGAGTTCTACTGCTGAAGAGGTGACCACAGATACACAGAAGATGCAATTCTCAGTTGCACTGCAATTTTGCAATCCTTAATCCTAAATTTCTTGGCTGTTAAATGAGCTGATGCTTCCCTTGAATGGTCTTTCATCCATCCCTGTTGGGACTTTCAGCCATTTGAAGAAGATAATGTTGGTTGGACATTTTGGCTGGTAGGACCCTAAGATGGCTGCAATATCAAGACTATTACTTTCTGAAGCTGTAGCTTTGATTTCCTCACTTCAAAGATGTATCGCTTTGTGGTGCTTCATCTTTCAGCTGAAGTGAATATACTTCACCTAAGTTCATCTGTGTCATTGCTTGGAATTTGCCTTCATGTCCATTGGTCACTTGCTGGATGAAATGCTGGTAGAAACCGTGATGTCCCCAACAGTATTTCTGGCTCAGCTACATAAAGACATTGTATAAAAGATGTTTCACAACATTGTCAGGAGTTTTAATGACTCATTCAAAATGCACAAAGTGAAGGTGCAGCTGGAAGGTAAACTTTTCATCCACTAAGGCTTAATTAATTTATGATACAATAGGCCAGATATTTCAAATAAGTGAGAAATGAGCCTCTGATCCCAAAACTCTTTGCAGAGTAAGATAACATTAACCCGAACTTCCCTAAGTGCCTAAATGAACTTTTCAGCTTGAAAAAAAAGTAAAATCTGAAGCAAGATTTTATCTTAATAACAATGTTAGCTGCATTGCTTCACAAAGTAATATATATTTATGAGAAACTTTAATATATAGGGAAATAGTTACAAACTATTATTCCACAATACTGTAGCTCACCTTATTGCAAGTCCTGTCAGAGTATGCATGTAAATTCCTCGTGGTACTGTGAAAGTATAAATGTAAGTGAATCTAAATCAGTCTTTTAAATATATCTGGTTTCTGTTACCTTTAAAAAAAAAAAAATCACTCTCATTCCACTTGGCTGTTTAACAACAACAGAAATAAATCAGGGGTTGTCCTGATACTAGCTGAAAAATTATCTCACTATGTGTCTTTTCTTCACAGCTGGGAACCTGCTCTCCACTTCTGTTTCTGATTGCACACACTGTTCATAGTCACGTAATATCACTGGAATAACCACATCAGTTATTTACATAAATACTTTTAAAATTCTACTTTAAAAAGTACATTCTGTTTTTAATGCAATTGAACTGAAAACAAAAACAGCTAGCACCATACAACTAAAGAGGTCTCCATGTAACTGGAAAGCACTTCTTCATTTACAGACAGGGTTTGGAAAGCCAAATGAATTCTGCAGAATGTTTATATGAAAGCATTACTCTCCATAATTTCCTCTAGCTGGACTGTCCTTTCATTTATGTCTTTTTCCATCAACTCATTTAGATTGATTCATCACACCTAAAAATAGTTTTACTTTATCTTTACATACTCGGAATAACACCACAAAATGGACTGTGCCTACATGCAGTTATCTGAGAAAACCTCTGTTATTTCAGCTCATTCCTTTTGGTGTCTGCAAATCACTGAACCACACATTAATTTGGCATAAATTTAAATAACCATAAAAGTCAAGGAAGTTATGTGCAAGAACCTGCCCCCAGCTTACAAAGATTACTCTCCAGGCCATAGAGAATGTGTCACCTTTAGATATCCTGTTAGAAACAGAGCATGACTGCAGTGCTGTTGATGCAATCATCCCAGATCTATGTTGGTGTTGCTACAAATAAATCCAGGCTGCTTGAATTTTAATTTTTGGCACGTGCTGGAACAATTTTTCTATACAGCAAAAGCCGACTTTACAGCACTGGAGCTGAAGGAGGAACTCTGAATTCAAGCTCTTATCCTGTCTAGGACAATCACAAGAAAGAAACAAAAACAACTGTAGTTTATTATTCTGTGCCCTGCAATGTGGTCCCTCCAGAGAGAGGGGAAAAAAAGCCAACAAAAAACCCAAAGAAAGGATTAGAGGAAATTCAGAGGAAGAAATGGGACTACAGCACACACCAGATTGCTGGTACGAATTTTTACCCCTTGTACACATTTTTAGCGAGCAAAAAGCTCAAAAATATTTTGAAATACCTAATACAAGGAAGTACAGCACAGATATAATTTACCTGTTATTTATCTACTTCAGAAAACAGATTTCTGCTTCAAGCTATAAATCATTATGACCCCTAACTTTCAAACAGTGCATCACAAATTGGCTTTCCGGTTTATAAAAATCATCCTAATGCGCCTTAGCACTGTTTTCTTTCAAGAAAGTCTACAGAAAGCCAGCTGTCTGAGCTGGCTGTGTTGCTATGTGAGATTTGTGCGTAAGTGCCTCTCTGGGAGTTTTGTTTTGGTTCTGTCATTTAATATTCATGACAATCTTCATTAACCTGCCAGCTGAGCTGTCTTAGCATCCTGCCTCTAGAAAAAGTCAAAAGTTTACTCTAGCCCACACAGCTCCTGGAAGCCTACATTTCCACATTACAGTCTATTTCGACTTGGAATTCTTATGTTTAAACTAACAGGATGAATAAGACAAAAAAAACCCCAGAAGAACTGCTAGAGAAAAGATAAAGCAAAAACATGAGGGTGTTCAGTAGTCCCAGTCAGCAACGACATGGTTAAGTAATTGAATTAATCTGATCATTCCAGCCCATACACCAAGACTGTGGGAAAGCTGACAATTCAAATGTGTCCATTAATAATAAAATGTGATGGGCAAAGGGAGAGGGGGGAAATCCTTGCTTTTAAGCTGCATGAAGTAAACTGTGCCACCTTAAAATTACTCATAGCCCACTGCATAACTGTCAAAATAATATTTATATATTAGGAGTACTAAATAATTTCAGTGTCACTAAGAACAAATATATTCATGCTAAAAGCAAATTCTGTAATTACATTATGATTTTAATGTACATATTTTTTCATCTAGAATGTCAGAATAATCAAACGATGATTAACGCTCTAGACAATTCCCTTACACAACACCCAGAGGAATCCTTGAGATGCTGAGTTCCAGCCTCCTCTACTAAACAGAACAAAATATACAGTCCTGCCAACGTGGAGCAAACTGAAAAGCTGTCAGGGAATCAAGAGAAAGAAAGAGTGGCATGAAGAGGAGAGAGTGATCAGTGGAAGGTGAAGAGTAAGAGTAGCAAAGGACTTCCAAAATTAAGCAAGGGAGAGGTAACAGAAATCTTGATGCTGAACAGCACAGCAGAGTAAAAAAAGAGCAGAGCCAGCCTTACTGCTTGGTTGCTTCCTGACCCATTATTTCAGACTAACGTACTGGGGAAAGAAAATGTTATACACACATTTTAAGGACAGAGCCATTGGGAATTAAGTTTTATTTTATGTTGTACCTAGTGATTAGAAGAAATATATATTTAATTCTGTTTCTCCCTCGAAGTTTTTATGGTATTCTTTTTTTTGTTTAACTGCAGTTGAATGCAGGGAAAGGGGGAGAGGCTTATTTGTTGCCTGAAGGAAAAGAATGTTTTTCCTTATTGTAAATGTTTTCCTTATTATACTGCACCCTGCAATGGAACATCAGGGATAAATTTGGCAAAAAACAGCAGCTGAAGGAATTAAGAACTCACTTGAGCGAAGACTATGACATCTCATCATCTTTTCAAAGGAGGCATACATTTTCCAGAGGGAACCAATCTCCCAAGTGTGTTACTAGTAACAATGTACTTCTAGAATTACCTTTCAAAATTAAAGGTTTTGATAAAAGCTCCTACCTAAAACTTGAGATAACTGATTTCTAAAATTGCTAGTGCATAAACAGCTTTATGGATGTTTCTTCCTAACTGGCAAAGAATGTGGGATACTTGAGGAATATGAAATACAAATATCTAACAGAATGGTTCTCTACGCATAAGATGAAATTACCAAAACCAGGAACAGTAAAGAAGAGTAGGGCAAAAGCCTTTTATTTTCTATCTAATGGGCACCCCAAATGGGGATGCAGATATCCCAAACTAAACCACAGTTCAACTGCACTTCCCAGGTGGAACCAGCTCTTGTGATGGGGAGAGTACCAGCAGCTTTCACTAGACTGCTCCCATGCCATAAGCCAGCACTTTTTTCAGTCTTGTTTCAGTCTGCCTTCTATAAAACCAGCTCTACTGCATTTAGACTGGCTTAAGGCTCTTGCAGCAGAAGTCCACCAGGACTCAAAGGACACAAAATCCTAACAGGAAGACCAAATTTAACTCGCATCTCTTCATACTTTGCATGTCTCTTCATAAGCCATTTCCTATGAGCAGTTTAATAATAAGTCCCCCAATAATGACACAAATATTAAACGTAAGAAGAGTGAAGCACAAGGTAAGGTTATTTGCCAGCAGCTGGGTTTTCCTGCAGCTCTAAAGAGAGGAAAGAGCACTTGTATTCTCAAAGTATGACCGTCATGACTCTTTTACACATTACCAAGCCTACACAGAAAATAATTTTATGTATTTAATAACAGCTACTTATAAAGATTGTTAGGTGACTTAATCTCATTAAAATAAAGAAAAAAAAAAGGCAGTAAAAGTAAAGGAGGAGGAGCAGCTCCTACTTACAAAATGCAAGAAAAAATAATTTTTCTCAGTCTCCTTTCTGGAAGGCACTTTTTAAAGATTTTATGTTTTTTTCAAAGCCAGTCATGGGTATGGCTTTATGGTGATGTGGCATAGCTTTTGCATTTAAAAAAAAAGTGTGTCCCCATTAGACTGTTTCTGATCTCTTCATAATAACAAGCTATGCTCAATATTGTTTATTTTCTATAATTTGTTAGATCATGTTTTAGCCTCAAGCATATCTAATTTAAGTATTACCCTACCCACAGCTGATTCAAAACAGCTAAAGGAAGCAGGAACAGGACAGCAAAGTATGCACTAATAGATAACAGGCCTAGAGAGAAAGTTTAGAGAAAGTTTCAGTTCAGAGAGTAGCTATTTCTGTATAAGCAGAAATCACCTACAGGCAATTTTCCTTGTTTTTAGGAGCCTATTAACTTTGGTATTTATGAAACTATTAAGCTGTTTCTTTGGAAACAACCATAGCAAATGCTCTTAAGGGGGTTATGGAGCACGGGTATTTTTCTCTAGAAATCTTTTTTAGAGGTAATGAAAAGAAAAAAAAAAGAAACTTAGTTCTTGTAAATATACCATCAAGGCAGCTAAAAGAGCAATCAACGTTTGCTTCACATTTCAGTCCACATTTTCCAGGAACTCTGCACTAGGAAGCTTTATTTCATTTAATATTAAACTTAATTTAGTAAGAGTTCTGTTTTCACTGTGTTTTTCTTCCCCCCAGTGTTTTCCTAGATGGATGCTTTTGTAACAGTTTCTTTGGTTTGCTTTGTTTCTATGCAACTTGAAGTCATAAACCAATTTTTCAACTAGTGTACATCAATAGAAATAAAGAGCTTCAACTGAGCTATGCTGATTTTCACTACTTTAGAATCCAGCCCCCACTCTTCTCCCTGGACCACAATAACCACTTCATTTTCAGCTTTGACATTTTTCAGTGGTCCTCAGAAACCTACATATTTTACATTACTTAGATTAAGCACTAAAAAAAGGACCTCTCTAATTATGAACATAATTACAGATCCACTTTTATTCTTTAATTCTGAAACTAGACAGACATTTACTTTTGACCCAAAACACACTGGAACTTCAGAGCTCTGTGCAGCACTCATCTGTGCACATTATTATCCTTTTACCTTCATGTCTGCTTTTGAAGAGTTTTAATAGATTCACACTACTGGGAGTTCTGACAACAATAGGATAAATATTGTTGCATGACATAGTATAGAATAATTAATGATGCACTCTGAAGTAACCGCTAAATCTAGGTGAAAGCTATAGAAAGAATCTGTATGTTATGATGATGCTTATTCGTGATTTTGCTGAGAAAAGAACCCCAAACATCGCCCCAAAACCTCAAAGCAAAACTAATTTTCTAATTGCATGCTAATTTACAAAATTAAATAACCCTCCAGAGATTTCTCTGCCAGTCTAAAATAACCATACAATCTCGCTCTTGCACTAAATAACCACTTCTGATTATGGTTTTTATCCATAATCAGGATTAGGCGAAGATCTTCCACATTACTATCCTGGAAAAGATAAAACCCTGAAGGAGCTGAGGCCTTAAAATATTCAGTATAGCAAAATGCTGGTTTGTCTGCTCTGGACTTTAAGAACATGGCAACAAGACGTCCCTAGTTTAAGGCTTAGTTTAGACTCTTAAACAATGTCTGATATTCTTTAAATTTCAGTGTCCAAGATAAGAGAGAGCAAAACTTCTTGGATGACCAAATGCCATTTAGGTCCTTCAGAAAGAAGCGAAGCTCAAAGAATCAGTAATAGCACATTTCGGAAAATGGTAATAGATTGGTTCATAAACCCACATTTTACAAATAAGTGGGAGACACACTTCCACTGCCTGTAGGGAAAACCAACAGGAAATAGAGTGGAATGAAACCAGTTTGTAATCCTAGAGAGGAAAATGGTTTTGAAAAATAACTGTGGGCAAACAAAAGATGCAGACAAATAAGAACCACCTCCCAAGAACCAGCCACAAGACAGGCAAATTAAAAAAGTTGAGCCACATGGATGGAAACAAAAGGTGTGTAGGTAATTTTAGCAAAATGATGTGACCCAATCATAAATGTTACATATGGAGGCAAAACATCCTCTAAAACAGCGAAACACTTTACAGAATGATCCTGAATTCCCACAAAGAGTGAAAAGCAGGGATTGAGAGTTTTCTGAGTGCAGCACTGATCGAAAAGAGAGGCTTGGATTACTGCCAAAGAAGCTGTTTCCCATTGTCTTTTTTTCCTGCTACATTCAGGGAAACAGGACCTCAGTTTAATCCCATTTTGATTACAAAGAATGTACACAAAGATATATCATTTCATATCAACATTTCTGACAGAAATAAACTAGAGGAGCTCAAATCTTGGTCAACAATCAAAGTAAAAAGTTTCATAAATTCTTCCAGGTATACTGAGAGACACACAAAAAACCTCCAGCAAAATTCTGAAAGATATCAAAATTTTAGCATTCAGAATTTGTAATCTAAGTTGTTTTTTAAATTAAAGAGTTAAATAGTATGAACATAAGGAAATATACTATGTCACAATATACAGACAAAACTTCTGAAAAAAGCATGGAAAATTGAAGAATGGAAAAAATGATCTGATCATCACATTGCCTCGAAATGTTAATGTATTTATTACATTAATTCCTAACCCCAAATTCCTCTGTTATCCTAGCTGAATCACTGAAACCCTAAATTCTCAGCACTTGCCTTCATAAGTCCTTCTGAAATCACTGCCTGAGGCTTCACTCTGTATTTCACATCACTGAAAGATATGTACTACGAAGCAGTACAAAACTCCTTGATTCTATAGAAGTCAGAGGCCTTGATGTTCTTAACCTGAAATGGACTTAAGCATTTCCCTGCTTTCAGTTATTTTTGATGCCTCAAACAACCAAGAGCAAATAATGTGCACACAGAAAGATCTCCATTGCTTAAGCAAACAGCTGAGCAAAACAAAGACCTGGTCTTGTACCCTTGATTCACCCAGGTAACCAAAAGTCTCTCCTAATATTTATTTTTCCAGAACAAGATTTCATGGGAAGTTTTGAGTGTGTGTATGTCTCTCAGTTCTGTTTCAGAGCAGACAAATAAATAGAAGGTGCAGGTCCTTTCAGAAACCTTGGGTTTGTCTTGCGGAAGTTCCTATCAACAACAACTGACTGGAGCCAGAAACTCTTGGCAGGAAAAAAGAAAATGTACCTGGTGCATGTCCACTATCCAGCCTAACATTGTATTTGCTTACACACTGTATTACACACCTATTGAGGAAGGCACTACTGATTTTAATGTATTTTCTCAAATAATATTCAGTTATTGGCAGCAGGTTATTTAATACAACTGAGAGGAATGGGGCTGGTAAGATGTGCTCTTGCAATGGAAGAAAAATGCATTTCTCAACTGTTAATCTTGATTATAACTTGTACTCATAGTCTATGGCGTTGAGAGCTGGACTGGTGTCATATCATTTCAGTCAGCTGGTAGCACTGGACAGCTGGCTTTCCATATTGACCCATTTGTCTTTCTGAGTCCTAGTTTTTCCACTCTGAAAGGCCAGTCCTCTTTGGTGTATGCAGAACAAGAGAGACATCCAGCGGCTGGACCATATAAGTGTATTTTTTAACCAGATTAGGGACAAATTCAGCGACATTCTTTGCTATTTCATGTTGTTGCATGCAAAAGCAACCATTTGAGAGCCAACTACCAGACATACAGAACCAGAGGAAAAAATATTCGAGTGGCTGAGGGATTACTGTCAGCTCTGGGGTGTATTTTTCCTGCAACCTACAGACTTCCTCACTATTTACTCCGTACATCCCATCCGTAGTTCTCCCTTTTTCTCTTAAGCTTGACTTTATTATTTTGATTCCCAACTCATGTGAATTGGTATAGGTCTATTAACTTCCATGGAACTATAGTGGTTTGTGCCAACCCAGAATCTTACTCCAATTGTTTGCCATTCAGACATGCACTTTTCACATCTACTATCTTCTATTCAAATATTTTCTCTAACCTTAACTCTATTTGTACTGCTTATTTTTATTTGCATAGTAAATAGACTTCCCACTCGTTACTGATACAAAATTCCAGAGAATCAGTGGTAAATTCTGGTATTAAGTGGTTTGATCTTCATGTAAGAACAGGGAGAAAAGTATTATTCAATTTACTAATAAAAATGAGTAGTATCTATCTACAGTATTTACTATTTAAAAAGTCCATGTCTTTACTGTCACATTCAAACTATTTATTTTATATGAAAAACAGCTTATTTGAAAAAATAAATTGGCACAAAAGGGCTTTTAAACTCAAAAATCTGAAGACAGGATGACCAAACAGAAGCAAAGCATAGGGATACACTTTTGAACAAAGTATTAGGTATATTAATCTAGAAGTAATTTATTTGCAAAATTCAACTTTGTCACTGCTACATCTTAAATAGTTCGTTTTTTAAAGGGCTTGACCCTAACAAACTTGAAAGGTCTGTATGAAAAGTTCTGGTAAGGGAGTAATGAATGGGTTAATTCTTCCATATTTGGTGAAGAATTGAAGGCAGGCAGTTGCTGATCTCTCTTAAAACAATGTAGGATGAGGTGATAGGGGTACAGGTAAGGACTACAAGCAAATTTTCCAGCTTCTAAAGAGAAAACTGCGCACAGCCAATGAAGTAAGAACAGATAATATGATGTGATGATCCTGAATCAGCAGGATATGCTACTTATGAAAAAAGTGACATACCTAGTGTGAGAAGAGATTTGGTTCACTTCTTACCACATACATATATGGAAAGTCCATCACAAATAAGCCAAAATACACATCAAGCTGCAATAGAGTTATTCCTGATATTAAAAAAAAAGCCAAAACACACAAAACCAGAAGGTGGCTCAAGTCTTGTACTATGTCCTCTGCTAAAACATTTTACTCTACTGTGCATGTCCTTGCAAGGTTTTTTAACTGCAATGCTACAAAACCACTCACCTCAACAAAACCAAAACCTAAACACCTCCCCCCCAAAAAGCCCCCAAAATAGTTAAGAAAGAAATGTCCACAAGGCACTTCTTACTGCCATTTAGTAAGAACTGCTTGATATAGCTTTGATATCACCATTTATTCTGTGCTTGAATTAAATAAAACATTTTGTGACTACCAAATATCCACAGGGGTTGATTTCAATTGCTAACAGCATTAGAATCTACTTTCACAAAGGCTATAAATCAAGATATTCATAGACTTCAGTGTATACCCTACTGTGACGGCAAAATGAGAGCCAATAGTTTTCCTTTATGATTTCTGACCGTATTTGATGTTGTTCGAAAGCCAGACAGCAAGAGAGATGTGTCAATAGAAATCAAAAGCAGAAATAACAGTCTCAAATTCTGAAAATCAAGTGCAGCTTCTTTACCAATAAACTTTGGACAAGGATCTAATTCTTTACGTATTTTATCAAAACACTCGTTCTTGCATTTTTAAAGGAGGTTTTTAAAGGAGCAAGACAGAGAATTTTAAATGAGGTTTTTAAAGGAACAATACACTTGGGGAATCCTTAGACGTGCAGTAGACCTATTTTTTCAATTGAAAATCTTTTTTACAAGAGGATGTATCTTGGACCTGCTGTAAGGTGGAGTTGTTCATGTTGTCTAACCCTAGGGATCTATCTTGGCACCCATGAGGCACACTCCCATCAGCAAAGCAAACCTCTCCCAGGTGACCGAGACTACCTAAGGGAGGAGCTAACATTCTCCCTGCTGACTATGTATGGGAAGGCTATTTGGTTTCAATGTCATGTCCAGTGTTTGTAAGCGATCAAACAATGACAGTCGTTGGTGAATATCAACCACAATTCACTGACGCAGGTGGAGGTCCATGGCACAGATCTGCAATACACAGCTTCATCTCAAGCTCTGTTAGCAGTAGCAAGCCAGTTGTCAGCAAGCCTCACTCCTCCACCAGTCTGGGGAGGATCACTGAGTTGAACTAATGTTGTTAGCTAACTCCAGGGTCTTGGGTGGTGGCAGACCATGCAGATGGTGAATTATGCATGTATTAAAGTTGACACAATGCTTCGTTGTCTTAAAACCTATTTATTGGAAAGCTATTACACACAAAGCAAGCCACCCAAGCAAACTGCAATTTAGTACAAGGCACAGGCACAAAATAACATGGTTCATCTGACAAATCACAGAACTTGCATGACTCTTGGCTCCACAGCAAATCCTTCAGTGATGCCTTTAAAACAACACTTTGTAACACATTGAGCTACAGCCTATCTAGCGTCCTTCTGCCATCCCTCATGTTAGCTTCCACTAGTCTTAAATTATCTGTCCATTTACCTGACTCAAATAACTGCAGTTGAGGATTAGTCCATCTGCTGAGTCCCAAACAGCAGCCTTTCTGAGGCCAGAAAGACAAAATCACTTCAGCTTCAAACCATTCAAAGGCAAATTCCAGAACGATACATAATCTACACAGACATTAGGGGACAACAGACCTAGCGCACCTTTTAATATCCAGCCTCTTATATGTCAGAATAATACTGTAGCAATGATTTGGGTCTTGTTAGGTAACAAGTTGGTAACAAAACACAAAGTCATTGTACATTCCAACACTGGCACTAGCATTCCATGTCAAGGTCATGCAGTTCAGCAAGATATTCAGAATAAGTCTTCCAGGAGGCAGCTTTATCTACAGGCAGACTCTAGGTCAGTGTTAATTGGCAGGCAAATGGCGAATTCCTAGCAATCTCTCCCAATGGCCACAGAACAATGAATGTTCATGGTTAAACAAACAAAACTGGATGGCTCTGAGCCATAATTACTAGTCAGCAGTGGCTCTTTCAGGAATGTATAGAGATGAAAACTTTTCCAAGAGTTAATAGCAATCTGAACGCTGATTTTTCTTTCGTACAATGACAGCTTTTCATCAGTCTGGACTCCTGAAAATCATTAAGTCTTACCTAATTGCTGTACCCTGGAGATCTAAAGTCCCACAGATTACTGCTTCATCTGTGTGAAAAGAAGTGACGCTGGCTGGAGGCAATGCTCAGCTTCTCATGAACTTCTTTATTTCCTTCTTTCTTTCTATACTTATTCCTGTGGAAGAGTGCAGAAAAATGCATGTGAATTTTCTTCTGTTAGAAGACTTATTAATTGTCAGAGTAATTAATTGGTGGAATTTTCACCTGTCTGTCACTAGTTAGATAGATACCAGACAGCAACTTGAAATTATTGTTACTTTCTGTTTATCTCATAAGAATTAGTAATTTTTTTAATTTAAAGGTTAAATCAACAACCGACTAACACTACTTAACCAATGACTTAATAATTTATGTCTAAACATATTAACAAAACCTATTCTGATATATTTATATGAAAAATGTTTAAAAATAAGCATTTGAAATTTGCTGGATGTTTTTCCTCAGCCTCCATCTTTCTTTGGAGTCTCTGACCCTAGGTATAACTCACTGAAAACCAAAGAACTTTAAAGCGGTGATCTACATATGGCAAGAGCTCACCCTGATTTTATGATAACATATAAAAAAGTACCACTCCTGAGATAGGATTCTCTCAAAGAGTTTGGCCCTATTGTAACAGGCAGTGTATTACTGGGTTTTACACTACACAGTGTTTGTGCTGAGGACCTTGTTTCCATCAAAAGCCGTCTGACACTGATGAAGTAGCTATGATTGTCATCTCACTCTCCATACAGAAAATAGTAGAGAAAAATTATATCCAAAGTTTCACCAGCACTTGGCAGTTGAAACAGAGCAGTAACCCTATCCCTTGACTTGGATGTTTCATACTTCTCCAACAAATATTCTTCCACTTGTAAGCTCAAGGAACAACACAGAAAAATGGCTGAGGCAGCAAACCAGAACTTAAAACTAAACCCAAAACTGTCAGCAAAGTCACACTATCACAGCTCACACAGAATCATAGAATCACTGAGTTTGGAAAAGACCTCTAAGATCATCCAGTTCAACCGTCAGCCCAAAACCACTGTGCCTACTAAATCTTGTCCCAAAGTGCCATGTCTACACAATTTTTTAACACCTCCAGGGAAGGAAACTGCACCACTTCCCTGGGCAGCCTGTGCCAATGCTTCACCTCTCTTTCGATACAGAATTTTTTTCTAATATCCAATTTAAACCTCCTCCGGTGCAACTTGAAGCCATTTTCTCTCGTCCTATCCCTCGTTACTTGGGAGAGGAGACCAACACATCAACTTTGTTACAAAGTTGCTCTGTTAAGAACCTCTTCTAAATGTTTTGTTATTATTAAGCAACCTTTTCAAAACAAGATGGTTCTTCCAGAACGGTATTAATGTGTGAATAACATAGAGAAGGAAGTGCCCGAGAGCACCCTGCTTTTGAGGCAAAACTGCAAGCAGAATCTTTTACCACTAGAGGACAGTATAATATAACCACCTGGAAATAACTGCATTTGGCAGGGAACACTCATGGATTCAACCCTATTTATCTGACAACCGAAAGACAGAGGACTTTGTCCAGTGAAGTGAGAAGCAGAAAAAAACCTGCCACATTACTGATTTACTGGGGCATAGAGAGGAGCGTCAACATACAGCCACAGAAATTACAACTTTGGGCTTGTGAGCACCAGGCGCAGCCAATGATGTTTCTCTGCTTCTCTGTTGGGCTGGGGATTACCAAGAAGCCTTAAAGATTCCTAATACCATTATGTGGCACAAATCTCCATTTTACTCGTCCTCTTACTCAGGCAAAATGGTATCAACTTTGATGGGAAAGTTGCCCCACTGTGAACTGAATAAAACTGGAGCAAGGCTTCAAGCAGTTGACCTGTTAACAGACTGCACAGATCTGAAGGGATCAATGAGTTTTAAGAATAAAATTAATAAATATTATGTCAGGGGATAATTATTGTTCTTTATAATTTAATATAATTATCTTCTAATTGTGTCATAGGACACAACCCTGATCTCCTTTAGATTTCTGAATCAAGTCCCTGACTTCAATGTGCAGGCTCCTCTCAATTTCCAACTCCGAGATGAGCATCGCTCCTTAAGACCAAGGGGAACTGAGTTTCAGGATATCAAAGGGGTTTATCAGGTATCTATCTACATTGTACCAGGACAGCACCTTGTGCTTTGGCAATTACAGCAGAGGAAGAACTTAGGACTGGAATACAAGAAGCGATATCGGTGAGCATAGTTTCAGGTATGCAATAAGAGATGCATGCAGACTTATAGTGGAATTTGGTTGGCTCTCACTAACTTTATTTAATGACACAATTAACCAATATTAATGAAAAATACAAACCACAGAAATATAATATCCACATACAAAAATAAGCAAATTGAGTTGCCAGAAGGAATGGTTCCTTGTTAAAATGCAGATGACTTGGGCAGTGGCCTAAACTGAGGAGAGCAATTTAACCATTCCATGCTCTGATGGAGACCAGGCTGTGACCTTGGCCAAGCCGCTACAAACACCTATGTCTCTATCCTTCTTTGTTAGAAATGAGAAGGTGCTTACCCAGCTGTGAGAACTGTAATTAGAAAGCACTGGATAAAGAGCAAAATCTTACTATATTATACCCAGAAAAAGGAAAGCAAGGGATGTCTGTACCTGAGAGAACCACAGTTTAGGAAAAGTCATGAGATAGACAGAAAAGGAGTGAATGGACTGTTTGTTTGGCCACTGCAGTCCAGAAGGGCTGATTTACAGCACAAGGAAAGGCAGATCTGAATTGGATACCTGGAAGGGACATACATCTGTGCAGCAGATGGGCCATTTGCAGCATCTCCTCTGCCAGCAGTGTCCAGGGAACAATGGAGAAAATGACAAGGAGGTGACCGCACCAAAGAACAACAGTATCATACAGAAAAATTCAAGTTGGTTGTTTTTTTTTAGTGGGTTTTGGTTTTTTTTTTTCCCTTTCTATCAGTGAACAAATTGACACACATTCCAGTCTAGCACAGCACACTTTTCCAGAGTTTAGAAGCAATGAGATTCCTGTTTGTCCTGCTATAGAAAAGAGGAATTTGAATGAGGGTCCATAGGTGCTCAGAGCTAGGTCACTGTTCTGAGCAAAATGACCACATATAACAGCAATTCCCAGAAGAGTTAGTTACACTCTCTTTCCTGCTGCTCTGCACTGAAACAGCCTGTTATCCACTTCCACTTTGCTCACTGGAGCTTCTACCCCACCAGCCACAGCACAGTTGCAGATTGCTGCATCATCCTTTGCTAGAGTAGGGGGAGCATATAGGGGTCCAACGGGACTCTTCTGTAGCAGCTCTACCGCAGAGTGCACAGAAACTTTCATTATCAATGCCAGATTGTTTTTAGGAGACTTCTGATGCAGTAACAAGGCTGCTCTCTTCACCACAGTTTCAGGCTCCCAGCTGTGCCAAATACAGGTACTCAACCTGTTTGAGTGCTTGAACTCCAGCTGAAGTGTTAGAAACCTCCCACAGAGAGAAGGTAGAAACAAGAACTGGCTTTACTCTGTTTGTTTTTCTTTTTTCCCCTGAATTTCTTTATCAGTTATACTTTCAAGATAAAACTAACAAGCCTGTTTACAGGATCAGATCTTTTCCAGCTGTGCAAGAATCAAACAAATGAGACAGTTAAAAGTGTCCCCAGCTGGTAAAGCAAGATGCTGCCCCAAGAGCTCTTGCTCGGCTTTCCTTCACTCTTACCCAAGAAACACTTCCTGCTCACTTTGTGGTTTTTCTGTTTTAATTCCCAAACTAAGCTCTTTCTTCTGCATATGTGCTTCCCCCCCTCAAGACTACTTTGTGTTGCTCGTTAGTCAAAATTGTTCAAATATCCAAGAAGCCTGCATTTTTTTTTTTCAGCATTGATGATGTGCTTGACTATCTTTTAAAATACAATGTAATGTATTTTAAAATGGTGGATGAGAGGAAGGCTGTGGATGTGGTATACCTGGACTTCAGCAAGGCCTTTGACACTGTCTCCCACAGTAGACTCCTAGAGAAGCTGGCAGCCCGTGGCTTAGATGGGAGCACTCTGTGCTGGGTTAGGAATTGGCTGGATGGCCGAGCCCAAAGAGTGGTGGTGAATGGTGTCTCATCCAGTTGGCAGCCGGTCACCAGTGGTGTCCCCCAGGGATCGGTGTTGGGTCCCATTCTGTTTAATATCTTTATTGATAATCTGGATGAGGGGATTGAGTCCATCATCAGCAAGTTTGCAGATGATACCAAGCTGGGAGGAAGGGTTGAACTGCTAGAGGGTAGGATGGCCCTACAGAGGGATCTGGACAGATTGGAGAGATGGGCTGATTCTAATGAGATGATGTTTAATAAGTCCAAATGTCGGGTACTTCATTTTGGACACAACAATCCCATGCAGAGCTACAGACTGGGGACAGAGTGGCTGGAGAGTAGTCAGGCAGAAAGGGACCTGGGAGTGCTGGTTGACAGGAAGCTCAACATGAGCCAGCAGTGTGCCCAGGTGGCCAAGAAAGCCAATGGCATTCTGGCCTGAATCAGGAACAGTGTGGCGAGCAGGACCAGAGAAGTTATCGTCCCCCTGTACTCGGCACTGGTCAGGCCTCACCTTGAATACTGTGTATAGTTCTGGGCCCCCCAGTTTGGGAAAGATGTCAGGATGCTGGAGTGTGTCCAGAGGAGGGCAACGAAGATGGTGAAGGGGCTGGAGCACTGAGGGAGTTGGGGCTGTTTAGTCTAGAGAAGAGGAGGCTCAGGGGAGACCTCATTGCTCTCTACAACTACCTAAAAGGAGGTTGTAGTCGGGCAGGGATTGGTCTCTTCTCTCAGGTGACCAGTGGCAGAACTAGAAGGCATGGACTCAAGCTTTGTCAGGGAAAGTTTAGACTTGATGTTAGGAAAAAGTTCTTCACTGAAAGGGTGATTGGCCATTGGAATGGGCTGCCCAGGGAGGTGGTGGAGTCGCCGACCCTGGAGGAGTTTAAGGGGAGACTGGATGAGGCATTGAGTGCCATGGTTTAGAGGATGGTGTTAGTGTTGGTGTTAGTCTTGGGTTATAGGTTGGACTCAAGGATCTCGGAGGTCCTTTCCAACCTTATGATACTGTGATAAAATTACATAAAATAAAAGCCATCAGTAAAACCTCCTTATTTAAGAAAATCACCTCACTATTTAATAACGGAATACCCAAGTACACACACAAGCACATATCTTTAACCTAACTACACATTCCTCTTAGATAAAATTACATATGAAATCAACAGCTTAAATGGATCATAGGAGAAGAGAATTTATACAAATAATGCTAAAAGCAAATTTAAGGGGAATCATTCATCCTTATTTTTCCCTTGAATACTGTAAATTTTGATCTCAAAAAGAGATTAGCTCCATGACTATCAAGAGGGGATAATATCACTTTTAAGATCCCGTATTGCATAATGACTGCATATTTGAAGGGAAGTAATCACAGACATTTTATAGAGACATCCTCTCTCTTCCCATTTCTGTCAGTTCAGATTCCAAAACAGATTTTAAACCCTTCTTTTAGCTGCAGGCAACACAGTGAGTGCTAGAATGAAGCAACAGTCAATAAATACATTGTAGGGCAATTCCAAAGATGTGCATTTTAAAACTTACAAAATTCATTAAATTCCATATATATTAATCCTACAGAGGAAAGGATGAAAAATAGCTTTATTTAGATTAATTTCTGCTTTAAAAAAAGTCTCCAACATGGCATCATAAGAATGAAGTTATGGTGCCCAAATTATACTGAACCCTTGTGTCCAGCAGTGCTTCTACTTGTCCTGCTCAGTGTTTATTTTCATTTCTGAGCACATCAGGCTGGCATTCCATTTGTAGGTGTAGTAAGAGAAAACCAAACTTGAAATCCCTTTGTACAATGTACAACTTTCAAGCTTGGATGCCTACATTAAGCCAACTAAAGGTCAGAGCAGAGGAGCTGCAATTATACTTGTCATCAGAACAAACACAAGGGCTCAGTCCAAAAATGTATCAACAAAATTGCTTAGAGTTCAGCTGCTCAGCATCACACAGAAATTCAGTGGTACTCTGTTAGATAGGATCCTAAGTTTCCAAGTACTTTACAGTAGACGTACCAGTATTGCAAATAGGACTGTCTTTCTCTTTACTTCACTCTGTATAATGGTACCCAGGCACATGATGGTTTGATCCACAAGCAGTCCCTTTCCTGCATCACAGCTGTGCCTGGGGCTGTATTACCCCGAGTCAACAATTTGGACTATATGATGTATGAGGCGGGTATTTGTTGTCGCAAGTAAAAGACAGTACCTTCAGCTGCTGGGGCTTTGCATTTGTATCTGTATTGATAACCTGGACTCTGGTCTGCTCTGGCTGCACTTAAAAGGAATTCTCTGGTTTTAAAATTTTGCTAGTCTTAGCAAGAAGGTGTAATTAGAGACGGCTAAATGCCGGAGCTGGTCTGAACTGCTTTTTCAGCCCTAAAGGTTGCATTTCCATGTGAGAATGGAGATGCTGTCATGCCAGCAAGAGGAAAGCCTGCAGTGTAACCATACGTATTGAATCTGTTCGGGGGATAAAGAGAAAGTGTCACTTCCCAGAACTGCCAGCACGATACCTTCCCACAAGCATGAAATTGTCTGCTTTGGAGGGGGAAGGAAAGAAGAAAGACAACATTCCCTAATCAACATATTATGTTCCTCATACTGTCAAGTGACCTGCAACACCGTGCTGAAGCATGTGAGGCTGGCTAAATCCAACCACATAATCTAATTTGGTGGCAACAGAGAATAAGGCACGTTAGCAAAATAACTGAGCAGATGTGGCATTTAAAAATGTGTCAACTTTGCCCTGGCCAATCTTAAAGAAAGAAAACAAACAGAACTAACAAGACTCTTCCATCATCCAGATTACAATCTTTGGTGATTGTTTTACTCCAAATTTTTGTCCGGGATGTGTGACTTTCCCCTCTCTGTTCTCCTCAGACCCCAGCTGTGGGAGTTTCCCCACCTCTAGTGCCAATGATGGGAAAGCAAGAGTGAAACTGCTGCTCTGGGTCACACAAACTGTCACAAAGGCCCTCTCCCCAACACCAACTTCACTGTATGTATCTTATCATGAATGTGGGGAGGAAATGTCCTTAAGCTACAACACTTGTATACAATCACAAAAGTCAGGGAAGGGAACATGCCATCTCATGGCCAATGCAATGGGCATGGTCCCTGCATCCTACTTTTCTCAAGCAAACACCAGCTCATCTAAATTACGTCTGAAAGATTTTGGGAATGTAGCCTCAATTTGTACTGAAATGAAACATATAATTTCCCATTCAAGTCCAGAAAGCTATATTGCAACACCATTTCTGTTTAACTGATTTGCATCCCAATTCATCGCTTGTAAGTTAGGTTCCCACAGTAGAACTGATAGTGAACTAATAAAGGAATGTACAGTCTAAATATATTGAACACACACTGCCTGTGTACAGTGAATCAGTACATGATTCACCTACTTTCACAAAAGAGTTGTGACCTTTCATCTGACTACTTCCCCAAACACAATACAGAGAAATATATATAACATACAGAAATCAGGAAGCAACTAATTGGGGAAATAATAATAGCTCATCTCATGATTTTTTGCTGTTGTCCTAATTCTTACTACATGCTCTATCAAATATTTGTGTCACCTCTTCCTGTCCTTTGACTAATTAACCAGATAGACCAGGGCATAGTTTGCTCTTTTTTATGACTTGAGTGAAAAAGAGAATACCTAGACTTTTGAAGTATCAGACCTCAGAAGCCTTCCAAAGGGATAATTTTTTTAAAATACTATAAAAAGAAACAATGTTATATGAATTAATAATATGCCCATCTGCAGACAAAGAATCTAGCTCTGTATTTAAAAAGTAACATTCATTAGTACAACTAACTTTCCCTTCTGCCATTTACAATGTAAAGCTGATAACGAGCAACTCCAAGGACAAACACTGAATTTTGTCAACAAACACAGCTTCCACTTAGAATTAGGGAACGTAATGTTAACATGCTACAGCATTGCACCACAGATTTTTTCACCGCAATGTGTGAAAAATTACAGGCATAAAATTAAACACTAGACCAAAATCTTCTCAAGTCTCTATTAGTGATATCTTGCCCTATTAGGCATTTCCAAACAATTAATTAAGTATCAGAGGAAAAGCCCTGCTTGGTCACTAGAAATATAATGTGAAGAAAACATATTTTAAATATATTGCAGACCTTTGGCAGGAAAATTGAAGGAGCACTATTATAATCCAAAGCCAAAACCAGTGGAATTGAGACAGAGGAGAAAGATCAGAGCCCCTTTGGATTCTACCAGATCATCATATGAATTAAAGAAACAGATGATCAATGATCAAAGCTAAATGTAATTTCTGTAAATATTTTACAAACCATGAAAAACAATGCATTTTTCTCACAATATATAAAACTTTGTGAACTGGTGCTTCAGTATATTTTTTTTTCCTTCTAAATCAGATCAGTTATTTCTTAGTAGGTTGCTCTGGTCAGGGATTATAGTATTCTAAGGACCATATATTTGGAACCCTAAAGCCCAGGAAGCTATGGAGGTTGCTCCTCACTACCAGGTTGTGCTATGAGTTTGTATCTTGGTGAGACGGTGGAGATGACAGTGTGTTAGAAAATCTCCAAGGAGATGCAGAATAGTGAAAAAGGTTGACTACTAACCAGGTGAAGTCACCACAGTGCTGCTTTGCAATTGTTAGTGACCCAAACTTCCAGCCACATAGACAGATGCCTAGTTTGCAACCCTCCGAGGAGTCACTTCAAAGCCATGGTGCAACATCTCCCTTTTCCCACGTGAATGTGGCAGCAGTTTGCACGACTGAGTGCCTAATGCTTTGACATATTAGACAATGCAGTGAGTCAAAATGAGTCAACCAACAAACCACTAGTTAAAATCACACGTTTATGTTAAAGTAATTATTATAAACCCCATAAGGAACTGGGTCCTATTATCCTTGGCACTGTACCAGTAAGTAACAAAGAGCTTCTATCCTAAACAACTCACCATCTCAACTGCTGATAAGATGCCATTGGAGGAGGAAACAGGAACAATATGGGATGGATGAGCATAAAAATAGCTTGAAGAAAAGCAGAAGTTTCCCCTTTTCCTATTCATTTATTTTTGTCCTTTGGCAGTGTGGCAGATGATTTAAAGCCACCCTATTCACCTCTAAAGAGACATTTTCTTCTACACTGCATGTGGGACTGTTTCCCCACAGCTTTATCAGCAAAAGATTAACACAGTTCAAGCAGCTCAGATGTTTAAATGCTGATACAAATTCTGAAAGACTGGGAATGTTTGGCAGTTACTCAAATGCTGCAACAGGCAGACACCCACAGGTATCGATGCAACACAGTGAAACACCCAGGTCTGCAGGAAAGCTTAATCACACTATCAAACACAGCTGTACCAGTCACATGCTGGGGATTTCCCAGCTGCAGACTCTATCTCCCAAAGCACACGTACTTTGAAACAATTCAGTCACTATGTAATCAGCAATCATGTGACAATTTCATTTTCTCTTTGAAAACATCCAAACAAGTCTGGATTCAAGTGGCTCTGCCACTGTGACTCCTTCATAGGGCTCTTTCTGCACTTACTAGGACTGTTCTGGCTTTTGCAGAGAGTACTTCTATAATCTTCATTCAAGAAGGAAATAAAATTTCCTACGTACTCATGAGGTCTAAAGATTTCTTTAGCAACTTGATCTGGACAAACAAGACCACAGGTTAAACATGTGACACCCATGCATCATTAGATTTTGAGTCGGTATTACTAGAAAATATCAGATGGAATCTGCATAAGAAGATGACTATTTTAACAGAGTACAAAATAGCTAGGAATTAGGAAAAGAAATGCCTGCATTTATTGTTCTTTGTACATTCTAATTCTGCTTTCTTATTGTTTCTCTCTTTCCTCAGTTATAAACCAGACTGCAAGCCCATGAAGAAATATAGTTGAATTTTAACAGCTGTTATTTCCTCACTGCTCATCATTTATCAATATTTCTGTTCTCAGATACAAAAATACTACAGAAAGAAATACTTATTTACTTTCAGTTTCCTCTCCAGTCTGTGATAACTGGCTGGTTTAAGCAGGAATATTAGTAAAATAATTTTTAAAAGGCTTAATTGCAACATACATGTATTAAGAAAACAGTTTTCCCTGGGAGTACCTGCTGCAGACTAGCAAGTCTGCAGTGATTATTATTTTATTTCAGGAAAGAAAAAGGAAGTCAGAGGAGAGAACTGCACTAAGGGCCCTGCCCTTGGGAGGCATTTGATTTAAAATACTAAAGCAAGAAGGTATGTCCAAGCCACATTTTTTTTGTTTATGGCTATTATTTCCAAATGCTGACCAAATTTGAACTCTCACTGCAAAATACGCAGCGTGCTCTACTCCTGGGGAGCAGTCTGTAACACCACTAACAATCAGCTGGATGTTATGGTCCCCTCAACACCCTTTATATCATCCCATTGAATTTACTACGCACTATTCTAAAACGAGAAAACACACACCCCTTTGGAATGAAAAGCTGACACATCCTCCAGATATGCAGGAGTCTGAGTCATAGAGGCAAAATGCACAAAATTAAAAGGAAGGCCTGCTGCATAAGGCAATAAAAACAAAAGATTTATTTTTGGCTTCTGCTGGTGTAACACTGTGGAAGGCACACTGGTGAAAACTTTGCAGAGAGTACATAATGTTGTGATGAAATATATCTGAAAACTCCTTTCTGCACCATCACTTTGGGAGCAGATGGCATTTTCTTCCAAGTAAGTACGGTCAGATGGATAACAAACATGAGTGCATCACTTGGGAAGACTTCATTATCAGGGCTTTTATGAAAATCCACACACCAAGGTAATTTCAACTCTTAGAAACTAACTCTAAAAGAGCACAGTGCAAGTGTTACCTCTTTCTGATTTGGAGATAAGCTGGAGTAGGCAGGAGAAGGTTAAAGCAGCAGCACCTGAGTAAGTTCATAAGAAGACAAATACAGTACATGCTCAAACAATCCCTGAAGAAATTGAATTAGCCAAGAAAAGAGCATTAAAATATTATATTTTTCAGCCTTTATGTATTGAGATTGGAAGAGGTAATAAGCTAGAGAACATGTCATTATTATTACAGAATCATAGAATCATTTAGGTTGGAAAAGATCATCAAGTCCAACTGTAAACCTAATACTGCCAAGTCCACCACTAATGTCCCGAAGTGCCATATTCACTCGTCTTTTAAATACCCTTCAGGGATGGTGACTCAATCACTTCCCTTGGCACCCTGTTTCAATGTTTAACAACCCTTTCAGTGCAGTAATATTTCCTAATATCTAGCTGTGCAGCTGGAGGCCATTTACTCTCATCCTCTTGCTTGTTGAGAGAAGAACCAACACCCATCTCACCACAACCTCCTTTCAGGCAGCTGTATAGAGCAATAAGATTTCCCCTCAGCTTCCCTTCTCCAGACTAAATAACCCAAATTCCCTCAGCCACTCCTCATAGGACTTGTGCTCTAGACCCCTCAAGAGCTCCATTTGCCCTCTCTGGACATGCTCCAGCACCTCAATGTCTGTCTTGTAGTGAGGACCCCAACACTGAACAAACACAGCATTTGAGGTGCAGCCACCCCAGTGCCAAGTTCAGGGGCACAATCACTTCCCTACTCCTGCTGGCCGCACCATTTCAGATACAACCTAGGATGCTGTTGGCCTTCTCGGCCACCTGGGCACGCTGCGGGCTTGCATTCAGCTGGCTATTGACCAACACACCCAGGTCCTTTTCCACCATGCAGTTTTCCAGCCACACTTCCCCAGGCCAAGCATGGGATTGTTCTGGCCCGGGTGCAGGCCTGACACTGGGCCTTGTTTAACTCCATACAGTTTGCCTCAGCTCATTGATCCAACTTGTCCAGATCCCTCTGGAGAACCTTCCTTCCCTCAAGCCGATCAACACTCCTGCCCAGCCAGGTGTCATCTGCCAACAAACTGAGGGAGCACTTGATCCCCTTGTCCAGATTATTAATGAAGACATTAAACAAACTGGCCCCAATACTGAGCCCTGGGGAGCAGTACTTGTGACCAGCTGCCACCTGGATTTAACTCTGCTCACCACACTTTCTGGGCCTGGCCACCCAGTCAGTTTTTTACCCAGTTTAAAGTATGCACATCCAAGCCATGAGCGGCCAGGTTCTCCAGGAGAATGCTGTGGGAAACGGTGTCAAAGGCTTTACTTGTGCCTAGGTGGACAACATCCACAGCCTTTTCCTCATCCACTAAGCAGGTCATCTTGTCATAGAAGGAGATCTGGTCAGTCAGGCAGGATGTGCCTTTCCTAAACCTCATCACCTAGTTATCTTGTACGTATGTGCTATGGGATGGCACTCAAGGTGATCTGCTCCACAGCCTTCCCTGGCACTGAGGGCAGGCTGACAGACCTGTAGTTCTGTGGATCCTCCTTCTGGCCCTTCTTGTAGATTAGTGAACATCATGCAATGATTCACCTGATTTAATTGCTAAAAGAAAAGAAAATAAGAGGGCAGAATGAGTAGGCGAGATGAGGGAGAGATGGCTGCATATGTACCATGAGTGTGGTACGTGTTACTGTTGTCAGTAACCTGCACCTTCAGTATCCTAGCAATTAAAACAATGACTAAAATTAATATGGAAAAGTCTGAAGATATTTCTTTAAGAAGAAATCTTAGGGTGGTCAAGAATTTGTAATTCAAATTCACAGTCAAAGAGAAGATAATTTTGGCTAAAAATTGTGTCATCTTTTCACTACTCAAGTGTGAGCAGTAGTTCATAATAAAAAGTACAAATAATATATGAAGATAAAGAGAAACAGCAATAATCTCTATGAATTCTGAGTTATGAAGGGGAAAATTTGATCAGGCAAGCTAAAAGCTTTAACAGTAAGTCCACAGCTGACAAGACCAATGTAACATGAACAATTTTATTTTTAAAAAAGTATCAAGACTACAATAGTCCTAGGAGTTATACAAGCTCTTTCTGCCACACAGAAATGATAATTTTTTTTAATAGCAATGCACGAGAGACAGTAATCTTTAGAAATATTTTTATCCCACATTTGGACAGATGTTCTTATGTCACAATGATGTCGAACTATTTTCCAGTTCCTTAGTAACCAAGCAGGATGTCAGACAACAGGTACTAGAAATAAACATTTTAAAATCAGCCAATCCATCTACCTCACACCTAACAACTAAGACTGAGAAGGCCTGAGAACCAATCATGTTTATTTTAATAAATTAAGGCATTCCAGGGAAATTCCATTTGACTGGAAAAGAGCTAATGCTGTGCCAATAATAACAAAGACCAGTAGATGACTCAGAGAGCTAATGGACAGTTAGTCTGACATTACCTCCAGGTAATAAAGCTGTTATAAAATTAATAAAGTTTTTAAATATAATTAATAATTTAAAATATAATCAATATCAGTCAACCCAGTTTTGTGGCAAATAGATCTTGCAAAATAAAGTTATTGCATTGTTTGATGAGACAGACGTTTGAGTGATGAAAGTAATCGTATATCTCCAATGTATTTGTGGAGAGCAGTTGAATACATAATCTATGATATTCTCATTATAAAAATTAGTAGAATAGAATATCAATAAAATGTGTAAAATGGACTGGAAACTGAAAGATCTAACAAAGTAATAGTGAATGGAGTTTTGTAATATAAACTTTAGGGCTTTTGTGATTTGGAAATAAATATAAATTATTGGTGATTTGGAAATAAATATGTACATCTATGATAATAAGATTTGAGAGATTAAAAAAATTGTGAGGATGAAAGCTGAAGATAGTCACAGAGAACAATTTGAATTACTTAATAAACTAAACCAGTTTTAATTAAACATGCCTTAATATAGCCAAACATAAAGAGATTAGAACAAAACCCTCTGGCAGAAGCCAAGTCTCCTCCCTGGAAAACACATGGTCTGAAAGGTACCAGGGATTACAGGAGACAAACAGCTGACACTGACCCACAGTGTCAGCACAGACCCACCCCCAGATATGATCCAGCTTTATACAGCTACATGCAACACTGGTGAAATGGGCAGTGAAACGCCACACCACGCTTCACATTTTAGAAAGAATGTTTTCAAAATAGAATACAAAAAAGCAGACAAAATCATTTGAAGAGGAAAATATCTTCCAATGACATGTCTGAAGGGAAGACTTAAAAGCTCACATGTTAACGTTATTAACTAGCTTTACTTAATATATCACAGAAAATACTGGCTCCTACAGGGTTCTTTAGCATAAACACAAAGTTCAGGTAGCAAACATACCATAATAAACAATGAGTAATTTATAACTCAAATTACCATGTGAATTCTCAATGGCATCTTTAGTTCTTGAGGTTTTCAAGTCTGGATGCCTTTTTCAGTGCATGTACTTGCATGCTCACTACCGCAGCTAAAAACAAAATGCTCTGTAGAGCAGTAACTTGGTAATAATGACCTGTGATACAGAGAGCAAATTAACTGCCTTAGTAGTTCCTTCTAGCTTCCCCTCCTCCCCTCTGGATACAGTAAATATATTTTACTCTCTCTTCCGAAGAAGTGAGATTCACTCATTTTGGAATACTCTATGTTGTGATCTCCCAGAAATTACTAAACATTGTCAGATCCTCAGGCTTATCACCAGAATGTGTATTCCCTGGAAACGATAAGAAAAGTGTTTTGTTTAAAGAAGAGATGGGGGAGAGGGAAGTGAAAATCCTAAGCCTGATCCCACTGACATTAATATGTGATTTGTCATCGATTTCCAAAGATAAGATCCAAAGCAAAGAGTTCATAACACTGTGGAATAGTTCTAGTTTTCTAATTTGGGGGTTCTTAATTCCACCCACAATTTCTTCAGGAGTAACTGCTTGGCTCTGTGGATGGAGTAATGACAGTCAGACCTTCCGCTTTTCCAGAAATAACCATGTCATAAGCTGCTGCTTCCTTGTTTTATGTATTTACAGACATCAACAAGCCTATATAAAGCTTCTTCCCAATTCGTCCGTATGCAGTAGTTTTCCTTTTGATATATTTTTAGATCAATTGCACTTAAACAATACTTCCTCACCCTTCTCAACTTTGCTCTGGGACAGACAATCAAGAGAAATGCAAATACAAAGGATGACAGGCAACATTTTCCACAGCACTTGTTGAAAGGGTAGGGTACTATGAAGCACAAACAGTTTAGTATGACTCCAAAGTGGGTGCCAAGCATGCTTGCAAACTCTGCATCTGCCCTGTGAGTTGCCTCCAAAGCAAGTTAGGTGCAAGTTTATTAATGCGCAAGAAGCAGAAGCTAACTCATGATCTTTCCATTGTCTAATAAACAGTGTCACTTTGGAGAGAACAGCTTTAAGCCTCTTTGTAAGTAATTTAGCAAAGAGAGAGTCTTAAGGAATGACTCATTGAGGAAACGTTATGTCCGTGTGCACCCTTCCTTCTTTGATACAAGGTGCAAAAAAATTGTAAACATTTGGAGATGGTATTTTCTTAAGGCTAGGTTGTTGTGTGCCTTCAAGCATATTACCTTAGAATCTCAGGAATATCAATCCTACCCTTTTCTGAATTCTTCCAGTGTAGAAAATACAAACAGGTCCAAGTTCTGGTTATTGGTTCTGGTACAGGAAACCTTTCTATCAGATTCTGCTATTCCCTACAGGGAAAGAAGTGTGACTAAGTACAGCTGTGCCTTCAAGATTCTGCATGGTCTAAAAGCTTGACTGCTAAAGCAGCAAAGTGGATGAAAGTCACAAAAGACTGCATAGACATCAAGATTTTTTTTTTTATGTGGTTAAAGTACAAGCTAAATCATTCCCAGTTACAGCACTGGGCACAGTTGCCACAATAATTTCCCCTCGCAGGGTGTAAAGTACATAAAGAAAAACTCACAGCAGCTTTGAAAATCAATTTTCAGCTACCTTGTGTGCTGCTAAAACTCTTGTTCTGATTCTGTTTTGATCTCAGGCAGCTAATGCATGTCTTACCTTGCAGAGCACTTGTGTAGGGAGAGAACCCGTTGGCATGTTCACATTGGACATGCTAGACTCGTGCAAATTTTGTTTTAAAATGTCAATTAGCCACATAAGTAAGAATCAGAGTATTGAGGAGAGAAGTACTTGGAACAACTGCAGTTTCCAATTATTATACCTGAGTTGAGAATCCACTGTGCATTAGAACACACCTTTTGCTACATCTTAGGACAAACTGCAGCAGTCTCATCGGATACCAGCTGATATCCCAGCAGGTAAATAAAAACCTTATGATATTGACAAAACATTACAATGTTATTTTTTATGCTTTCAAAGTGGAAATTGTTGAGATATTGTATTTAACAACTGCTTGATTTGGTTTCCAACATAGTCTTAAATTACTAAACCATCTCGAGTGGTGATTTTTAAAAGATGTTCACAAACTAAATGCAGTTACAGAAGGACTTTTCCTAGATAGGACACCCCTAAAGAACTAAGATATTACTCCAAATTGTATCAGTGATTTGAGCGCATGCCCCTTTCCCTTTGACTCAATACTGGCCTGAATCCCCCCATATTGTTTGAGAAGCACCACAACAACATAGGAGGTCACACATCTGCTAGAATTTTCAAGAGGAAAAAGAGTGACTGAGGCCATGGTAAGTATCACTTTGGGCAAATATTCCACCAATAGCATTCTATCAATGGAATCTTCCATTTCCCTCTGAAGATTCAGCTAAAGGTGCTGTTCTTTACTTGCAGATATACAGTGTTTCAAAATCCTGACTACAGGTAGAGCCCTCTCATGGCAGCTGAATACCATCAGATTCAGGATACCTGTGTGGTACTAGTGTAAACCATAACAAAGTTATATCTGCTTTGCAGGAACAAGACGTTGTAGAACTGATTATATTGCAACTCTTGTTCTGCTGGCAGAACTAGAGATACACGCAGGTGGCGTATTCTGCAGCCAGAGATCAAAAGGAGACTACTGAAAAAGAATCAGGCACTAAAGAAGAACATTGAGAATGAAGATAGACATAAATGGACTTTGAGATGGAGAGTGACACACAATATGAAATTAAATGGAAAATGATTGACCCAGGAGTAGTCAGGACAGGCACATAAACAGTACAAGAAAAGGCACAGAAGCCTGGAAAGGGTGGAAGCATATGGCTATATCACGTGCAACTGAAATCAGCAAAACCTGACTCAAACTGGCAAAAAGGGAACAATACACGTAAAGGTAAAAGAATGGTGATGCATAGGGTGTGTATTGGTGCTGATTGCACAGGAATCTCAAGCTAAGTAGTCAAGTCTTGCAGTCTGAATTTGATGGAAAATGAAAATCTGGTAAAGGCAACCTTTTTTCAGCAGTGAAATTTGTATTAGATGAAATTCACTCCATCATAACTGAAATGCATGCCGACTGCGAATACCTCAAGCCACCATAAATTGTCTTTCAGGATCCTGCAGAGCTTTGCCGTTAATATGGTCTGTATCTTAAAAGAAAACATTTTAAGAGGGTCTTGTCCTTTAAAACTCCAGCAACTAACTCGGTAACAAACGTCTTGATGTTTCAGCAAGAAAAATGTCCCTTTCCCAGTTGTTGTCTATCCTAACTGCCCCTTCAGGACCCTTGCAAATAATCGGAGCAGTTTGGCCATGCTCACTCACAGTGAGTAACTCCCATCATATGGCAACCCAGTGGAACCCAGTGACATGGCTTGCAGGAGTTAGGATGACAGTATCAAGCCTATGGAGACTAACAGATAAGCTGTTCCTATCCAGTAAACTAAAAATTATTCACTGGTCTCCAGATGTTCTTGACTGACTCATGCTACGTTTTAGCCCCAGATCCTAATGAACCTGACTTAATCCACCCCTCTGCGCTGTTGATCACTACTAAGCCTTCTCTATCACTGTTGCCACTGCTGTGCTTTAAGAAAAGTGAAGAATAGTGAAGCCTTTTCGGCAGCACTGAGCAAACAGCACTTTTAAAGAAAATGTCCCAAATCTCATTAAAAAAAGATAAAGCCATCTGGATCCTAAGGCAGGCATTTTTAAAAAAAAAAAAAACCCATAAAACTATTTTGAAACCAATTTTCTAAGAAAAATAGAAAGAAAAACAAGTTTGCTGCCAACAAACGCTGTAGCCCTTGTCATCTATTACCACATGAACAAAGCACTCAGTGACTGACTGCAATACCATTGCCAATTATTATGACAACATACAGTATAATTGCATTACGTTTACAATATAATACATGTGAGTATTCGATAGGCCCTGGCAGGACTTCAGTCACTGCCTCTTTTATGCTTTAAAAATCAGTTTTTCAAACTGAGTTTGCTGTAGAACTCGTTCCCTAATTACATACTTTACTGTATAGATAACAAGAAATGATATTGAAAGTGATTTCAGGCAAACCTCTTAACATTTAGTGAGAGAAACCATTTTTGCTCACACACATTGCAGCACTACGAGCCGACTTAATGTCTTTATTCTATAAACATGCCCACTTTATTCCCATTCCCATTTGTGGCAAGTTTTTCAGAAGTTTAAACTAAAGCAAAATCAAGATCAAAATGTTCAGTTTTAAAGGGGTTCTCGCCACACTGTTTACTCTACAATTGCAAACAACTCTGAAGTTAAACAGGATTATTTAAACATCTGCTTAATTTGTGAATGACATCAGATAACAAGCTCACCAAATGACTCAGTTTATATTCGCCAAAATACAAGCGGAAAGTTGCCTTGGAAAATATGAACCAAAGACACTTGGTCAGACTCTACTACCTAGTTACTAAGAGACCCCATTATGATCCCCTACACAATAACTCAGTAAAATTTCTGGGTGGACTACCTACTTCAAAGATAAATCAGGACACAGGTTCAGAGATACTTAAAATAATAATGTGCATGCTATTATAACACTTAATCTCTTCAATAACTTAAGTGCACAATGCCTAAGCAACAGCACACACAAATATGACTATAACAATCCTCAGACAAGCCTGAGTTCAGAAGTAACATGATTCACACAGCTCTTCATCTGAGTTAATGAACCTCACTAGATTCAATACATCATTATAAATGATTATAAGTACCAGCTTGGGTGCCTCTACACTGCGCTCCTCTGAGCATTCAGTTTCAGAGACTTCTTAGCTCAGGATAAGCTAAGAATAAATTAAATCAATTCAGGTTTAGAAGTTTAGCTTTAAAAGCAGTAGTATTACCCACAGCTTTCTTTTCTCCAGACTATCCTGGTCCCTCACTATCATGGCTTAAATGTATTTCTACAATAAAACATTAATTAATGTAATAACTGACAGCAAAAATAAAACAAAAAGTGATGCTGATGAATTGATGTAATGGGTGAAAAACTGGGTGGATAGTTGGTTTCAGAAGGTAGTGGTTGTCCTCAGTCTGGAGGCTTGTAACAACTGGAGTACTGCACAGGTCTACACTAGCCCCTGTTCTATTTTACATCTAGCAGTGACCTGGAGGAGGCAATGCGGTGTGCTCTCACCATTTCCAGGTGACACCAAACTGGGCAGATGAATCAAATATGCTCAATAACAGGGGCACCAGTGACAGGCTAGAGGGTTGGGCTGATAAAAATCAACAATTAGAAGTCTTGCATCAGGGAAAGAAAAACTCTGTGCAGCAGTACAGGCTGGAGACCAACTGGCTGGCAATTGGAGACATTGGCAGCAGACTGAACAGAAGTCAGTAGTGTGCCCTGGCAGCAAGGAAGGGCAACAATGTCCTAGGCCAAATCACCAAGCACATAGTCAGTAGATGATGACCAGGGATTATCCCCCTTCACTCAGCACGCTTTAGACTACATAGAGAATAGTGCACCAAGAATACTGCAACCAGTTTTGGGTCACCCAGTAGGAGAAAGATGTTGTTAAACCAGACGGAGATCACTGAAGAGCCACCAAGATGATCAGGGCACAGGGTGGGTGAGGAGATGCTGAAGGAACAGGGCTTATTCAGCCTGGAGAAGAGGCAGCTTTGGGAGGATGTAATGGCAGCTTTTTGACATCTGTGAGAAGGTTACCAAGAAGATGGAGACAGGCTCTTCTCAGGACTGCACGGCGGAAAATTGAGACACAAAAGAACAAACTGCAACAAGAAAGGCTCCAACTTGGCATAAGGATAAACTTTTTCACCAGCCAGGCATTGGAGTTGTTTGTCTAAAGAGGCAGTTCAGGCTCCATCATGGCCGCTTTCAAGACCTGATATAATAAAGCCCTGAGCACGTGCACACGAATGCCACAGCTTGAAATCCAGTTACTGACAAAGAGTGGCTTGTTCTCCTATTGAAAGGTGGTCAAAACACAGCTCCAAAGCACAACCCTCGTTATGGGCAGAGTCAGAGCAACTAACAGTTGTAGAGATGCCTTTTAAATGCAATGCTCAGCTTGGAAATTTTAGTGTTGGCACAATGGTCTGACAGGACCTGCTTTGCAATTACCTGAAGAATGTCTGGAATCTCTTAGAGACTTCTCTGGTCATTGTTGAGCGACACATTTTCATACTTTAGTATGATTTATACAATCTAAGATCCATGTATAAATTTAACAGGAAAATTTGGAATTTATGTCCTTGTGTTTCTATAGCACTGGCTAAGGAGAAAACAGTTGAAAGTATTAGGTTGGAGAGAAACTATTAGGATAATTCCTTAAGTATCTGGTTTGGGACACACTTAATATTTTGCCTTGTGACCTTGCTGCAGAAATAAGGACTGTGATAAGCTGTTAGTACAAAGAAAAACTGTATTCCATACCAAAGGAGAATGGGTAACTCTGCAAAAAGAGAAACAGAATTAAATTAGATGAAATAAATTGCTTGGTCATACACATAGGAGTAAGAATGCCTGTGACAAGTTGGAAATAACAAAGGAGGAGAAAGAAGAAGGGGTATTAGTTCATCAGAGGATGACTATGAGCAATCACTGTGATGTGGCATAGATAACACTAAGATATTCTGGGTGAGATGTTGTCAGATGTAAGGTCTTGTCACTCATATTCAAGATAAATTAAATCAAAATAGAACAATTACAGAAAAGTCTGACTCGATCTCCGAGGCAATACTGATAAAAATAAGATAAATGCTAAAGATGCAGATAAAATGTCTATTAGGAAAGAAAAGTCTGATCAGCCTATTAAATAGCTGACAAAGTTCACTACTTTAAGTATTTCCTTTACAATTTCCTTCATGTGTAAATAATGACCATCATTATGGTTTGTTTCTCTAGACATCTGTTTTAGCATAATTGTTCTCTGGATATCTCTTTTTTCCATCTTCTGTTCTAGGATTATGGGTAGCAACAACTCTGAAATTTATTTCAACATGGATCCTCACAAACGTAGATAAACTTCTGTTTTCCTCCAAAAGTTACAGGAAATTTCAGCAGAAATATCGATTACCAACAAGAAACCAAAATGACATAATTAGATTTCATCATGGAAAAAAGCCTGCGCTGTTATAAAGTCATTTTGCTGGAATCTTATTGTCATTCTTCAAACAAGTTCACTGAAAAAACCACAGTTTCCCTAAGTAACATTGCAGACTTCATATTCCAGGCTGGCAGTAAATGTACAGTATTGTTAAAGCCAGACATAATGTCAAGTATTACATGGCACTTTGCCTGTTCAATTAATCCTCATGGCTTGCATGCTGGGTAGTTTAGAGACCTCCCTGATGCTACAAATGTAAATCAGCTAGGAAAAGAGCACAGCAGTGTCCATCTCCCAGGCGAGTGTTGACCATTACAGCATGCTCCTCTTCTAGGAAGGGATCCTGGTAAATTCCAAGCTTTATGGGAAAGAGGTTTTATTTAAAATTTAAAACTTCAAAGCACTTACTGGAACAGAAAAAAGGAAATGGAAATAGAAAAGATGAGAAATCCAAGTTAATCCAAGAAACACGATAGCAATTGATCACAGTGCAGTCTGGAAGGAAAATGCAATCGATACAGAGGGGAAGAAATAAAATCAAAAAAAGATAATGCTTCAGTGACTGAAGCAAAGATCCTCAGATTGCAGCTAGGGGTAATTAATTTGTTCTTACCCCTACTACATGATGAAAACTAGGAAGTTAAACATCAAAAATGTCATCTAATGTCAATATATATCTTTCTTACTAGTGTGTAAAAGCAGCAAAATATGAGCCTGAAATTGCTATTAGAATTGCTATTCAGTGCTTTAGAAGTGGCTTACTCACTGAACAGGCTGCTGACTCACTGCAAGGAAGTGTTTTGGTACACCTGTTCTCCTAGAAAATGATGTCAGCATGACAATCCTCCTGGCTTTTAATGTCTTTTCTAGATCTGGTATTGCTATTGTAATGACAAATTGATATTTTTGGTGACAGCTTTGATTTGTTCCAGGTATTAGGAATGGAACATTGCTAATGAAAATAACGCTAACGTTACAAAGTTTATGATGTTACCAATCTAGACAGACAGAAAGTACCACCCAGGCAAGTACCCTAAATATTAAGCAAGTCTTATTTTCATTTCGGAAATAAATTTTAATGATGCTTTGTACCTAAGAAGTATCTGAAGTGAGGTCAGTATTGTCCTATATGTGCCTAGAGGACAGCAACACTATTTTGCTATGAAAACCTGAATCTTTCATTAGAGCATTTGAACATACTTTTTTAGGAGAAAAGTAGGGAGTTTCCACTCTGCAGCTTAGAAAACTGAAGTCTCATAATTAAGAGTTCAGCAGTCAAGCTCTGTTATTCATATTTTACAGTATCTTATTCCATGTGTAGCTACAGTAACTCATTGGCAACACTTTCACAGCACCATATTACTTAGAAGCAAGAACACAAAATCCAGCTCAAATTTTAGTGAGAAGTTCAGAAGAAAACCTTGCCTTTGTGTTTCTTCATTTGGCCTTCTAATTCTCAGATTGTTCTCTCATAGGATCATCTCTGAAGGAAATACTTGAATGTACACCCTCCTGTGTGTCCTATACTTTCTTTCTGGAATTAATCATAGAATCATAGAATTGTAAGGTTGGAAGAGACCTCTCAGATCATCGAGTCCAACCATGCCTGTCTCTCTACTAAACCATATCCCTAAGAAACTAATCTACCCATCTTTTAAACACCTCCAGGGATGGAGACTCCACCACCTCCCTGGGCAACCTGTTCCAATCCCTGACCACTCTCTCAGTAAAAATTCTTCCTAATGTCCAGTCTAAACCTGCCCGGGTGCAACTTGCGGCCATTCCCTCTCATCCTCATCATTTGCGAGAAGAGAGCAGCACCCACCCTGTCACAGCCTCCTTTCAGGTAGTTGTAAACAGTGATGAGATCTCCCCTCAGCCTCCTCTTCTCCATGCTAAACAACCCCAATTCCCTCAGTCTCTCCTCGTAGGGCTTGTTCTCCAGCCCCCTCACCAGCCTCGTTGCTCTTCTTTGCACACGCTCCAGCACCTCAATGTCCTTCTTGTAGTGAGGGGCCCAGAACTGAACACAGTACTCAAGGTGTGGCATCACCAGTGCTGAGTACAGGGGGACAATAACCTCCCTGGTCCTGCTGGCCACACTGCTTCTGATACAGGCCAAGATGCCATCAGCTCTCTCGGCCACCTGGGCACACTGCTGGCTCATGTTCAGCTGGCTGTCAATCAATAACCCCAGGTCCTTCTCCTCCAGGCAGCTCTCCAGCCACTCTTCCCCAAGCCTGTAACACTGCATGGAGTTGTTGTGATCTAAATGGAGGACTCTGCACTTGGCCTTGTTGAACCTCATCCCGTTGGTCTCAGCCCATCAATCCAGCCTGTCCAGACCTCTCTGCAGAGCCTCCCTTCCTTCAAGCAGATCCTCATTTGCACCCAGCTTGGTGTCATCTGCAAACTTGCCAAGGGTACACTCAATGCCTTCATCGAGATAATTGATAAAGATGTTAAACAAGACTGGACCCAGCACTGAACCCTGGGGAAAACCGCTTGTGACCGGTTTCCAGCTGGATTTAATTCCATTTACCACCACCCTCTGGGGCCGGCCATCCAGCCAGTTTTTAACTCAGCTAGTACAATTAGCTAGTATATAATACAGCTAGTACAATTAAAAAAACCCAAACAACAAACCAGCTCATCTAGGTTACATCAGAAACTTATCTGTCCTTCTGTTAGTACAAGAGCAGGAGAAGAATGATGATCCAGGTTTTTTTTCCCTCTGTCCTCAGATGGGTCAATATTACACAGGTGGGGACTTGACTCCCTGCCTTTCATAGGTAAATGAGTCACGCCTGGGATTAAGAACACAGACAATAACGTACATCTAATCCTTAAACTCCAAGGTCAAATCAAACTCTCTTTTCTCTTCCATACAGAATGAGATTTTTCTTCTTTTTCTTCTTATGTTTCATTGATTTTTAATTAAAATTTATTTTTAATTTAAGGATTCCCTTACTTTAAGGTTTTTTTTAGTTTCAATTTTTAAAAAAAATTCTTAGCATTTTCCTTCTTTTCTTCTTTCCTTAGCATTTAAACTCTTCTGTCTTTCCAAGGTTTAGTTGACATGATAAAATGAATACTGTTCCTTTAAAGCTGACACAGTAAGAGCGAGCGGACTGTCTTAGATTGCAGGCCATTTCATTTCTCATAAGCATGCTATCATTAGCTGCCCTTAGGAGAATGAATTATATTGATTGGTTCAAATCAAACTTGTGACTTGGTGGCAGTATTAGATGTTTGTTACAAAGCATCATCTCCTCATTAATCTTTCATGAGACAGCGTGATTCGAGAAGCCAGCAGCAGTCACACCACGCTTACTCTCTCGAGTGATGCCACCACAGAGGGCTCCCTTATTGGATCACAGCAATTACTGGCCTTACAACGCAGATTCTGAAAGCCTTATCAAATTTCCTCCTAGTTATGGCAAGCTTACAAATAATCATGTGCTGTTTCTTGGGTGAGGACATCACAGAATTACACCAAAATGCAGTAAGCTCCAGTCATTTGCAATTAAACATGTGACTGATTCTGAAATGATACATCTTCATTTACAGTATATGAAGTATCTTACAGAAAGCCAAAGTATAATACATAAAATTAAGGTGTCTTAAAAAGTTCCAGTTAAAGAATAGAAAACTGCCAAAGCAAATTTCTTTCTGGGAGAAACAAATAATAATCTCTGGTGTCTGGATTGCTGGCATCTTAGTGCTGTGATTTAAAGGAACTGAGTAACAATTTTAAGTAAATAGCAGACAGCATGAGAAAGAAGCATCTGTTCCGAGTACCTAAGCGCCGATGGAACAGAGCCCAAGAGGGAGACACGGGGTCTCATTCTCAGCTCAGTAGCACATTACAAGAGAGCTTGGGGGAAAAGTTTGGAATTGTGCAGCTCTAACAATACATGATTATTTGCTAGGAAGCATAAAAAAGGGCTAAAACTGAATGAAGAACAGCCTTAATATGCTGCAGGTGTGTCAAAATCATGGCTCCCGCCGTCCCCTGCTCCTGCGGCGTAATGCGCATCACACGCTTGCACACGTGTCCAGCGCTGGCAGGAGCACAGGGGCAAGGAGCTCAGCGCTATGGCCGGGTAGAAACAAGGTGCCAGAATTGATAAAACAAAGTGGAGGGACGGATTCAGCCCGCAGGACGTGAGTTTGACACCCCGATATACTGCAACTGACCTGTACTTCCAGGGATCTTCAGGCTTCCAAGTATAAGGGTTGTATCACTAAGCTACGTTCTGCAGCCATGTAGATGCAAGTAATGCAAGGTAGCATTAAAATCTGAACAGAAAACATCCCATTAACCTCTACAGCCATTCAAATAAAAAGGCTTATCATAGGACAAAATAATTCTCTATTAGAATAGACCTTAAAAATGCACACTGCAGAAAGGCTTTTACTTATGCAGCTTAAAAATTATTCTGGCTATATTACCAAGTTTTGATCAGGGATATGCAAAAAGTGACATGCCCCATGCATATGGACATAATGTAACCACCTCACTACTGCCTCAGGCAAGGTGGTGAATGCCTTCCAGTGTGACAGATGTTACACCTTATAGAGACATCATCCATGGACATACCCATGGCAAACCTGATAGAGTTGTCCACTGTGAAAGAACAGGCAGCCTACCTACAGCATCAAACAAACAGACACTTCCAGGACAGGTAGATCTAGATAAAAGACAGGACAGGTAGATGTAGCTAATGCTAGAAGTTCTAGGTTCATCTCATTATGGGCAGCATAAAATAGTACTGTGGCACATATTACACAAACTCCAGTGCTTCAGAATTTGGCATTTGCTCTTAAAAAGATAATTTGAGCTTTAGTAAACTGAAGTTCCTCCTTTTTTTATTATTATTTTTTTTAATTATGCTCTTGGCTTGGGCACTTGGTTAAGCACTTATCTCTCATTCAACAGGAAACTGCTATCATCATTGTTGTCCCAAGTCCCTCCACTAAAGCCCACATATTTTCAGAAGCAAAATTATACCACTCTAATTATATGACATGCTCCATCATCTCTTGCATGATGGAAACTATTCCCTAATCTCTTATGCCTGGGTTGTGATAACAGCAAAAAGACAGAGTAGATGAGCTGACCCAGATTTCTAGGAGAGGCAAATTCACTGTACAAATCTGGACCTGGCATTTGTCAGAAAAATCAGCCTTCAATTTTCACACTAACCTCAAAATACTCTGTCATGACATGGTTCCTCAGTGAGGAACATGGACTTTGGAAAGATTTAAACTGTAACGTGCCATCTTAGCTCACATGCTACTGTTCTCTGGAGCTACCAGACAAGTTTCGGGTAAGTTACTAGATTTTTCTAAAAAGATGCAAGAGGAAGATGTTGAAAGAGGAAGAAAACATGCGAGCACTGTCAAGAGAAAATGAAATAGAACAAGGTATAATTATATATTGTCATTTGTACATAACATGTATTCATTCTAAAAAAACCTGACTGAAATCAAAATATTTCTAATAGAAAACCATGCATCTATCACAGCCTTCCAGTACAGAATTACAGTACAGAATTAAACATTTTTAGCAACAGTAGGTGAGTACAACAAATATTCTCCCAATGCTAACCGAACAGTTGTTGAGCTGATATGCCTTAGGGGGGATGGAAAGCTGACAGACAGACTTTCTGGGTGACAGCCCTGTGTATTTACAAAATACAGTAATAATAATGTTCATATGCTAATGACCTAATTAATATTCAAACATATGCATATGAAAAAAATTTAACCAGTGCAACTATCTTAGACATTACCCAGAGATTACTTCAGCCATAACTGAAAGGCATCTCTGGGGCAAGAGGTAACAGCTGTGTTACACAATTGCTTTGGTTGGGGCATGTATACCAACTGAAACTGCAGAAATCATTTAGGCAGCTATATAAATATAATTTAAAGAAACAGCAGTTAACAACCTTGTAAAGAATCTTTATTGTCCACAAATGGCTTCTTTCCAAGAGACACCTCTGTAACACAGCATTTCACTACATCTCCTTCGAATGGTGAATGCCAAATACAGAACTTTTAATACCAGTTCCTATAAAACATACATGGTCAGTGGATGTTTCTAATCCAAGCTTTTATTAAAGCTAATGGACCCTGACTCAGAAAATTGAGAATTTCAAAGCACAGTGATAAAAACTGTGTGAGCCCTATCAGTTAATCACATACACCATGCACCTATTTTAAGCATGACACCGACAGATTGTTAGCTGTTCCTTTTAACTCCTGGAAACATGTACTTTAAGAAATAACAGTAATGTTAAATTCCTACAAGTTTTCCATCCATAGTGAAATGTGGAATGCTGAAACAGGAAGGAATTATGTATTGCTCTTTTAAATGCTATATAATTAATAAGCCACCCTTAAGAAGTAGTAGATGTGTGACAGACAAACTAGTTACATCTAGAAGGACTAAGAAAGGCATAATTTAATTTTACAATTTACCAAGCTTCAGAATTCTTTGCTCAGATTACTGGAGATTGGTAAGAAGCTATAGGTGTCACCATGACCATGTCCATACAAGCCTATTATAATGAAGCCAGGGGCAGTTTACATTTTTCAACAATGTTATTCATTTCACCCAAGAAGTCAGAAGTGGATCATTTCCAATAGTAAACAATGTGACAATAATGTGCGTTAACTGACTTAGTAGTAAGCCAGTCCATGGAAAACCATTTGTGTTGGGGAAAGGGAAGGGAAAGGGGAAGGTGAAGGGAAGGACTGGAATCACAGCTTCACAAGGCATACAGCTCCACAATTCCTGACTAAACTGCAAGCAGCTGGATGTATTTCTAAGCCTTCTCACTTAGATAAACAGAGCTTGTCTAATGGGAATAGTTCTTTCCACAGTACAGTGGCAAAATGAAACCCTGCATATGAAGCAATGTGTAAATTGGCTCCAAGTGTCTCATTGCAAGATGTTACAAGACTTTATGTGTGGAACATTTGTTAGTTTGGGACACATAAAGCAGTGAAAGTTGATCTTTGAATCTGGAAGCTTCCTGCACAAGGAGGCCTTGAAAATAAATAAATAATAACTGCATTTCAGTAAATGAAATAACAATGTATCTCCATGCTTCCCTCAGGCTCTTGCTTGCTTGGCTGGAAAACAGGGATAAAAAGGAGCAGCTCATCTGCTCCTCAACAAGATGTCAAGCGTTATTTTCATTCTAAGAAAACATTTTGCATTTGAAAAAATCATAATTTCTGACAATAAAGAGACGCTGTCAGAATCCCCATTTCACCAACAATAATTTCCCTGGCTTTTCATTATTCCTTCCCTCCAAACCACAAGCCCCTTCTGTTCTAAGTGAGGGCTTCTGCCTTTCTTTGACACCTAGAAATGTTCCAGTGGGCTAAGATACACAAAGTAAGATCCAATAAAATTAAACTAGATCTTTCATGTATCATCACAGTTGGAATTTTCAAAACCATACTAAGGACATTCCTTGAAATTTTGTAATAAAGAGTATGGCTTCATGAAAAATTAAGGTGCTGTAGTCAGTGAAATGATAAGGTCTTAAGCATTAGACTTTACTTTGCCCATCCAGTATCACTGATATCATTCCGTTGAATTAATAAATACAGTTGAATACATTTCCTGATTTTTTCAGAGGCCTGGAGGCACACTCATTGCAACAAGGAAATAATTTGGAAAACCTGTGTAATGATAACTTCCTGATGTACACTCAAGGCAGAAAACAAAAAGTGTCATAAAAAAAAACTGGATATGGACTTAAAGATCAAGACCTAAATCTATGCTTATGTAAGGATGACAAATCCTTAAATGGAGACTGTAACATTCCTTATTTGATAGAGAGAATTTAATCCCACAACTGTAACACAAAACTCAAGCAAATATTCTAATAAAATTCTTGTGTTTGATTCTATGTAGAACTTTAATTTACCGACTTTGATCCTGCCTTCTTCGTGTGCTTCAGAGAACAACCCTGGTTTTCAGCTCCTTTCAGAAAAATCCAAACTCTCAGAGGCTCAAACCATAAATGAAAAAGGGAGAGAACATTAACTTATCTGAGAGGACTATCACTAACTCACAGTTCTCATCAGATTAATACAGAAACTGGCTTCCTAGCATTATCCAGCCTAGTCACTGGCTTTGTTTAATCTTACATATGTGGTGCAACACTTAAGTGTTGTAAAGGATTAAATCATTAAACCCTGATATAGCAGAGCATTTAAGCAAGTAAAGCCAATGAAGTAAGCTACTAAATATGAACTGTGACTTCCATGAAGAAAGTCACACTATGAGAAGTTTCTACAGCTGACTTTCAAATACACAGGACTACAGGAGGAAGATGAGTAACCTAAGGCAAAATAAGGCAAAAACATAGCAAAAACCCAAAAAGGATAATTAGGTCAAGTAGGTTATAAGAACCTACTTAGTACATTCACCTAAAAAAAACCTAGAACATTTCTGTAAACAGCAGAAGCAACTTTAAATGCTATTAACAGAGGAAGGCCTGGTGTAAAATAATACCCACATATAATCTTATATGGTGAAGTACTGTGCTGAATAGAGAGTAACTGGGGATAACGGGACCTCATTAAGTCATAGATGGATAATTTTTCCATAGACAACTTAGAGTTGAACAGAGGAAATAACTCACCAGTAATAAAGGATGAGCACATGGTTTAAGAATGATTGGTAGTGAGAGAAAATACTGTCAACAAGTTTACAAAATCTAATACATATTTAATTCCAAAACCAGAATTTCTGCTCCATGAAATAAAACGAACTTCACCAAGTTTAATGCCAAAACACAACCAAAATAATTCACAACTCTGCCTCTCATTATTTACCTTCTTGCAGATCTTGCTGCAAAATCATGCAATTTCTTTAACTCTGTACTATTTCAATATCAGAAATAATGCGCTCTTTATGCTTGTATGTATTAGTACACATTTGCTAGACATCTGCATCAGTAATAATAGTCACATCTTTTTAAAAGATTTGCAAGCATGGATGAGCCTTATTGACATACAGAGCACAAAACAAAACACGAAACTAGATGTATTTTGTGGGGGTTTGGGATTTTAGCAAGAGCTTCTTGCACAGCATAACTCCTTCCTTGTGCTGTCATTCCACATCACAGATTTGAGAAAAATAAAACATGTTCTCATCTACTTTAAAGTCTGTGGTACACTATACCTAGCATGGAATTTCTCTGTAAGCAAAATTTGCTTATATAAAGCAGTTTACTAATCAAGTGTTTGGTAATACATAAAGCAACTCAAACAACTCCTTTACAATCAACAGTGTACTTTCCAAGGACTGTAGAACATATATTTCTTCTTCAGAGATTAAGAGTTACCTGCCACAGTGAGTCACACAAAATCCCAATACTTGGGTTCTTCCCAAAGAGTCTTATTAGAACACCAAATTGAAAACTAAAGTTTTATTGTAAATGACTGTTGGTTTTGTAATATGCTCTGCAATTCTAATAATCAATCAGTTGTAAATAGGTTTCATTTACATGTCACAATATGATACAAAAACCACTACAAGGAAACCTGAATACGTTATCTGTGCCAGATAGGTTTCAACAACTCTCCCTGGTTTCTTTTTCTGCATGATAGAACAGTCATACAGAAAATATTAAACTGGAGAAATTAATCTAATTTACAACCAATAAAATATTAAAAAAGATAAAATCAATTGGAATAGCAGTAAGTTATAGTATACATATTATTTTTGTATGTATTAATACATATTCATAAAATAAATTACTTGTTACCAAACTCATCTAGAACACCAGGTTGGTAAAAACCGTATCTAAAGACACTGGTTTGTATACCAAGGCATACTAATATACATGTACATCAAAATGTAGAGATTAGAAACTGGAATTTGTACCCAGCCTACCCTAAATACAGATATTGTAGCTACCATAGAGAACTGAGCATCTGATCCTATTTTAACAACAGTACTCCCACTAATAGCCCACTGTCATATGGAGAGTCACATCCACATATACTTTAAAACAATGTTAGCTATATTTTATACACTAAAAATGGAAATACTGTGTTAGGCAAAACATAGTGAGTCTGACATTACTTTGTGAAAAACTTGGCAAAAGAGATCAGTTTACAGATTTAGTATAGGCACACACAGTGTGTAACTGGATGGTCATCCTGAACAGCTCTGTATGTATCGTGAAATGTACTCAATTAATTAACTAACTATACTTTATAATTATGAATAACATACATGGAGTTGCATTAAGAGAAATATTTAATCTAAACTGATAACATCAAACAGAAGTGCCTGATTTCATGTGAAAAATTCACATTATCAGGTAAAAGAGATGGCCATTTCAACAGTAACTGAAAATAGAAATGCAGAACTGTATCTAGCCCTTCCAGAAACATTCCTGCTGACCTAAGAAGAAGAGTTATCTATGCAAGATTAATATTTGAGCAAAACGTCTGCTCAGCATTCAGGGCAATGACAGAAGAGTCATGGCACAGGGAACAAACAAGAATCCAAGAAATCTATTTTTCCAGGGCATACTGGTATTCCACTTATGCCTCCCAGTGCATGCAGCCAAGAGGTAAACTAAGATTCGTGAAGGCAGCAGTGGATATAGATGAGCAGCTACGAAAGGAAGATCACTTTCACATGGGGAACTAGTGGAAATTCAGCATACCACTAATTTCCAGAAAAGCATTCTCATAACACACAACTGCTGCCCTTATTAAACAATTATTTTGTTCATAGTGGTCTTAAATTGGCTATTCGCTATCAACACATTGTATCTCAGTAAAGTGATTTGAGTATGCAATTTTATTTGACAAAAAACTTGTTTTGAGCCACTTATATTTAGATGACATGATATTTAGAGTAGAAAACTTCAGGTTATGTAATATTCTAGCAAGCCATTTTTGCTACTAGATAGCAATGTTCTAATTCTTACCTGTTGAGAATGACTGAATTCAAGGATTTAACTAAATCCTTTATGAATTTAAGTAAAACACTGATGATCAATTCAATATGGCCTGTTTCAGTTTTATATTCTATATTGCTTGCTGTCGCTTCTTTATCACTAAACATCTACATAGGCATCTGTAGCTGATCTAAACATCACTAAATCTGCCCATGTCTAAAAATAATTCTGTGACAGTGCATTTAGAAGGTCCAGAATTACCCAAGATATATGCATCATGAGGTCCTGTTTAAAGGTACTTAAAAACCTCTTGTGTACATGATTGTTTAGGATTTTAAAAGTGTGAAGTGCAACTGACATCCTATCATTTTGTGTAAGATTTATTCAAACTGGCATATATTTTTTCCATAAGAAAAAGAACATCTATACTGCTTTAGTTTGAGTGGCTTTTATCTTACACCGACAGAAACAATAAAATCAAAGAAAGAGAAGTGTCTCCAAGAGTTGTCCTCATAAAGGAAAAAATTATGTTAGTTCACAGTAATTAAAAATGCAGTCATAACATTGACTGTGGCATAATCTAGACATGCCTGCTCTAGTTTTAAAAGAATATACTGGGATACTTGCAGCAAGCTAGGTGTGGCAGCACAGAGCTCGGCAATGGCTAGCAAAATGGTCTACTTTGGGCAGTCAGAAGCTCAATCAAATGGGAAGGTTTATAACAGCAATGCAGTTTGTAATTCATGCACAAGATTTACTGATCAAATCTATAACTATGCCTTCTTGTAGTCTTTAATTCAAACTGTGTGCTTGGATGGTTAGTGCCCTCACTTCCCTAGGTTTTGCCTTTGTGTTTATAGGAACAAATACTTTCATTCTTCAAAAGGCCCATATACGAATGAGACTGGCACGTTAGATCAACTATTACTTTTTGATCTAAGACCCACTCCTGCTGGCTCCTTTGAAATTTGATATTAGGTTCAGTTTTGCTGTAATCTTAGCTCAAGTTGCAAGTTATTATAAATATTGACCTTAATTGAAGTCCTATCTTTACATTTAAAAAAGAAAACCTTGCTTGATATGGCACTGGAAAATTAAAGGAAGGTAAAGGTCAATTTACAGAATTCATCAGTTATTCACATCACTCCTCCATAGCATGGATACTTGCTTATAATGCTTACATGCCAATAGTGTTTCATAAATGTACACAATTACTTTCATGTTTCCAGAACAAATAATCCACTAATAATTCAGACAGTAGCAAAATCCACTGCAACAAAAGAAACCAGGGGATATGCACATGAATTCACCATAGCACACAAAAAGAAGTGGATTTCTTGTACAGAAGTACTCACACACCACTTTGCATTGCAGTCCCTGTTTAGGTTACTTGAGGATATGAGTTACACAGAAAAAAAAAAAAAGCCCATTGTCTGGAGACAACAAATTCACAGAGGCTGCCCTGACTCTGTGGTTTCTCTCAATACCTATAGATTGTCCACATTAACTCAGATTCATCGCTATTCTTATGTCAGCAGTAGTACAAGGATGTAAGTGAGGCGGCTTGCACCTTCCTCAGTGAGGGTCAGGATCATGGACAACGACCAGCGTAGTTTTCCAATTCCCCAGTTTGTGCTCCTGATGTAATCCTTACAAATTATTACAAGAAACCTGGCTACCTGTACACAAAAGCATTCCGAGTTCTCCCTCCCCTTGAATTGATTTCTGTGCTCAGACTGTGTACAGGAGCCAGGAAAGTGAAGGCAAGGCACTATTGCAGCTATGAGGAGAGGCAGGGAATCAGTCTACAGGGCAGCAGACAAGATTTTTTTTGCTGTGTTGTTCCACGATATCTGTACGTGGGGTAAGGCAGACCAAAAACCAGCTCCCAAAAGTATAATCAGTACACAATCATGCTGACACATTAGTAAAAAAACCACATTTTTTTTCCTCTGTTACAGTAATTACACATTTCTTTTTTTCTCAGGTAGGAAATGAGGCTTTAATCAAGAAAAGCCCCAATACCCAAGAAGATTAAAGAAGTTCCATCAGAAATTTCTCCTTCTAAAAACTTAATCTGTGAGTAGAGGTGTGACTACAATATTCTAAGACGTGTTTTGTTCTCTAATTGCCTCTTACAAAGAAACAGAGAAACATTACTGCACATAATAAAAATACACTCTAAAATCTACATCAATACATTTATTTTCCTAGACTTGAGGACAACAGCAACATTAATCAAAGAGATAATAAGTATTGCTTCTACAGAAAAAGTAGCCCACCTCCCAAAAAGATGCACATTTATATTTGAAAAACAGTGTAATGGTTCCTTATATTGACTTTTATCTGTATACAACTCTCAAATTCAGCAATAGACAATTCCATTGTGAGGAACACCATATGGCCAGGGATGTATGCTGTGTAGATGGGAAAAATGGATATTAACCTTTTCATATGTTGTTCTTGGAGTACATACATAATCTTCCACTCTTGGTTGAGGCATCTCCTGGGCACTAGAGCCAGATTTTTCTTGGCAATGAGTGAGGTGAGAACTGTTTTATGCTTTTTGACTAAAGAACATACTACTGTAACCTGTTTTCCATTCTGTCATGTGAAATGACTGATGGATACGCATGGTGAAAAGGAAGAAAATGCAGAACACACCTCACATAGCAGGCAATTCTAAAAAAAGGAAAACTGATACTTTGCTTGTGTTCATAGTTTTTCATTATGACTTCCAAAATGTACTTCTTAGATCCTGAGAATCACAGTCTATTTGGAAAAGATGAACAACCTTACTAAGTCTGCATCCGCCCTCAAAGTGGTGAAGTACTTAGCAGTGACATGAATGGGTGACCAAGTAATCAGTTTACTGAACTAGAAAAAGAAAAAAAATTACTTCCCTACCATACTGCATGTGCCCTTTAGATATGCTGAGGTAATCAAGGTAATTTAACAATAATGTAATCTAAGAAACTTACAACATGCTGACACTTTAACTTGTCTATAAGAGAACGCTATCCAGCAAATATGTTAGAAATCATCTATGAAGAGGCAGGTAGACTTTTTATTTTTTCTATATGTGGAATAAACAGGATAATGCCAAAGTTTCAGTTTAGAGTAACACAGAGGGTTAGACAAACAGTTCAGGCTATGAACTTGCCCTCTTCCCTATACCTATGAAGCTCAGGAATCAAAATGGAAGATAAATGATATCAATGAAGAGAAGGTCAATACTTCCTTTTGTTAAAAAAATTTCGATAAGACTTCAAAGGTCTTTGCCCTCGTAGAAAGAGGCTTTGGTACTAGTGATAAATACATTAGTTTGGAGTTACTAAATGTTAGTGAGGTATTCCATAGTAATCAGAACACTGCCAAATAGTCTTGGCCTTAGTGCAGGGAACTGAAGACTAGCCATTGAGACATCTTGAAGCAGTGAAACAGCTGCAGTCCTTTAGCCACTGAAGGTTGCTAACTAGATGATGTGGACATGATCTGATGTAGGAAAATACTTTTTCAAGATTTCATCCTGCAATGATGAGAAAACACTATGAGCACACTGCATGATGGTAAGTTTTCTAAACTCTACCTTTTAAGACACCTTCTTACATATGGAAGGTAACCCTGCACAAATGAGAGGCAGAGCTGGTTGAAATTCTTGCAGACGATGGAGGAGAAGACCCATGTTTCAAAAAATTAGTAGAGAAGGACCATCTGTTGAAAAGAATTGGTAAAACCCAGACCAGGCCATGGCAAAGAGGACTAGTGCTACAATTTGTAGGGACTCATCTACAGCTTTATCTTATCCTGTTCTGTTCCTCTTACCTCAAGAAGACTTTTATCCAGCTGAGAGGAAGAATAAAGAGTGACAGAGAAAACATGTGAGAGCTACTCCTGGATCTCATGCAGTGTTTCCAGCAAATCTGGAATTTAGTTGTGGGCACAGTTTATTGGCACAAGTGAGGCTATATCGAGAGGAGTAAAAATAGGATAGTGTTGCCAGTCCAATGTACCTTTTAACATCAGCAGAGTTTACAACGCCAAAGAGGGCACCTGCCTCAAAGAAAAATGAGACTAGAGGTTTCTAGCCTATACGTCAATCTGTAGTGGCATTGGAATCAAAGGAGGGAAAGGAATACTCAGGTAAGAACTACTAAACATGCTAAAGATCTCAGTAGTGGGAAGAATACTTTGGTATGTAACAAGGGAGCAATGGAAATAAAAAAAAAATCATTCATAAAACAAATGCTGTGGCAAAACTTTCTCGCAGGGGTGGCAACAGAAAGGTCCTGGAGATTAAAAAGAAGAGGGGATGTATGGGTGGATGTGTAGAGTTTCAGGCAATTTTGTTATGACTTTGTGTCTGTCTGTAATGACACAGAACAGGACCAGTCTTGTTTGTGGAAACGATCAAGCCTTGATTCTTTCTCTTATTACCCATTGTAATGGACAGACACTTACCTGAGATATCCAAATATGTTTATTTTCCTGTCTTGAGGCTTTTTAGCGACCCTTCAGCTACTGCTCTGGCAACCTTACAAAAATGCCTTGAAGACAGGACAAACCTTCTCTTTTCCAAAGATAAGACACGTACCTTCAACCTGACAGAGGAGAGTTAAATAGCAGTAAGATAGCACTCTTAAGAGAAACAGACCTGCAGAGCTTTAAGAAGAGAAGGTAATGAGGAGTCCTATTGCTGTCTTCCATGACCTAATAGAAGGGTGTAGAGAAGATAATGTCAAACTCGTCTCAGAAACGCACAGTGAAAGGACTGCATTAGATGAGGCAATGGACACAAGTTACAACAAAGGAAATTCTGATTAGATATTAAGAAATTATTCATCATGAAGGCAGTCAAACCTTGGAACAAGTTACTGAGAGAAGACGTAGAATTTCCACCCTTGGCAATGCTCAGAACTTGACTGGACAAGGCCTTGAGCAAACTAATCTAAGTAGGCCATGCTTTCAGCGGTGGTTTGAATTAGATAATCTCCAGAGATCCCTTCCAATCTATGTAATCCTGTGGTTCTTGACAAGTCATTCCTCTTGCCAACAACAGAAGATGGGACAAAGATTCAAGAAAATAATCCTGTTAGTCTACCTCTGTTAACTTCTGAAGGGTTTTCTTAAGCAAACATGGGCTACGTTTACTTCTACTCTACCGTCTTGTAGCAAACCTGGAAGAGAGGTGTAGGGGCTCCTGCTGTGGAAGCTTTGGAATTCTTCTGGTGTGAGGGGCAGAGTAGAAACCATGGCCCACAGTAACATAAAGAAATTAGAGCCAAACTTAATGAAGAAGAGTACTCCCACAAACCTGCCTGTTTAATGCTATGCTATTTACACTGCAGAGAGTTGTTCAAGGAATGTAAGAGTACCAGTTTTCATCCACGTCAGTGAAAAGTTAGAAAGCTCTGGATGAGAAGAGTGTTCATTCTGACCTGTAGCATCATTTTTCCATCACTCATGTCCAAGTTACAGACAAACCAAGCATGGGAAACACGTGCCATCAGTGGAAAAACTCTTAGGTCTTCCCAAAACAATTGTACTACTATTACAGTAGCAAAGCTGAATTATTGGGAGATATCTTAAAAGAAAGTCTTCCCCTTTGTCCAATGTTTTATGACATTTATGTACAAGAAGCGACAGACATTTTCCTCCTAAAATGAGAAATAGTACTGTAGCATGAGTACTCCCAACAGATTTCACAGCTAAGGGACACTGCTAGTTACTGCTTTACTTCTCTGCAGTTCACTATTTCTAGTAAGTTTTGAAAGTATTCTTTAAATGGGCAGTGTTCCTTTACTCCAATGCTGTAGGGCATTTCTTGGTAATCAGGATGAGTGTTACTTTCACCAAAAGCTGAGTCACAGTTACATTTCGCTACACAACAACCTGGCCTTTGTGCCCTTCTGCTTACAGGCTGCAGCAACCTTCAGCTGTCTACAAGATGAAAGCCTTGTTCAAAAACAAACAATGAAATCAGCAACTTTTCTAACATGTCACATGGATCTGTGAATGTAATTTTGGGACAGTTCCAAGTTCACAAACTGTTGTTCCTGCTATTGCAATGATGTGGCAAGAACTTTGTTTACATGATTTATTTGTAATGCTCTGTAGGATTGGGGTTTTCAGCCTAATATTAAAAAATGAGACACTACTGGAAACTGAATAACAGTGACAATGGTCACAAATGGTCCTCCACTATGTGTGGGTGAATATTAGGAACTGCAGAGAATTACTCCACACGGGTTTATGATGTCATACAGTGATCACCTAATCAAAGTCAATGGAAAGACTTCTGCTGCTTTCAATAGTACTTGGATCAAACAAACCATGACGCAAAAGCAGCCCAAAGCCAAACCAGTTGATATCGACCCTTTGGGTACATGATAAATAAGAATCATAGAATTATCTGGGTTGGAAGAGACCTCCAAGATCATCAAGTCCAACCGTTAATCCAACACTATCATGATTACTAGATCATGGCATTAAGTGCCACATCCAGTTTTATTTTAAAATCCTCCAGGGATGGTGAATCCAATCCACCACCCCTCTGGGCAGGCCATTCCATCCATGAGGATGACCAAAGTTCCCAAACTACCATATTGTCTGTGAACAGTCAGATCCTGAGACTTCTGAGCGCTCACAAAAAAAAAAAAAAAATCAACCTCCAGTAAATCTGGCAGCTGTTTCAGCTTCTTGTTGGTTAGAGTTTATATACTCAGGCTTCACAAACAATGCTAAAAACTCTTGCACTGTTAGTGTATCTGCTAGTAACCATGGCTTATTCACTCAACAAACTGGTGTTATTTAAGATGATCTTGCCCTTGTGCAAGCAGTTAACATTACCAAGCAGTCAGAGAAAAAAAAATGCATGAGTAAACCTGGACACAAGGTACCCTCAATCAGTTGCTAAATGAACATACCCTTTGTGCAGTTGAACTATATTAACAAAGCTAGACAAGAACACAAATGCCTAACTGCATTTTTGTACTATATTTTACCTAACGGTAGTTCAGTGCACAGGGACAAGTTATTATTACATTTTTATGACCAGTTTATACTCTTATCAAATTTACCTTAATGGAATAGTGTAAGCATATTGTACAACATGTTCTTTGCCTCTATCTTCTTCTAAACCAGAACTTCGCAGTTTCAAAAATGTTAAAGGGAAGTTTATAATATACAATGAGCTTGTATATGGTCTCAGCCATAGTTCCAACATTAACTCAATCATAAAAGCATTGTGCCACATCAAAGACCCAAACCAGACACTATGCTGTGTGACATATAGCTACCATGAACTCGTTCAGAACTCAGGTACCTGTGCACGTGCACAAGACAGTAAAGACATACACAGTGTGTTTCAGAAAAGGACACATCTGATCTCTGTAAAGTTGGTTCCAATCAGCATGCATCTGTACATAGTGAAACATCGTGTACAACTCCTACCCAATCTTATCAGAACGCCAATTATCAGAAAGTGAACTAATATTCAGCACCCTAAAAATGAAGTTCTCAGAAAGCAAATACAAGTGGGAAGGACATACTGTCATATTTGAGTGCTGTGCAATACTTCACTAACACAATTGTCAGTGGAGCTCACAAAACCTCAGATCATCTTCAGTGCCAGATGTTATAAGACTTCTTTGTAAACCATTAAGCTTCAGAGAAAAGTTATCTGAAGATACCCAAAAAAGGACACACATAGCTTTCAGCATGATCTCTGCATATTATATCATACAATGAAGACAAAAGGAGACTGTGAAGAAGGAGTAGAAAATATTTCTTCCTTGGTGTGACTGCTCTCCTTTAATTTACTGCATTCTGTTAAAAACTTATAATCCAATTCTGTGAGAAATAAATGCTCTTTTATGGATCTAAGTATTTAGCAAACCCAGGCAAAGACCATTAAAGAGTTAACACTACAAATTATTAAAGGGACAAATTGTAGATTTTATTTATAAGAAGAGTATCATGACAATAAAATGTGTTATAAATGGTAGAGCACTATAACAAACCAGAAGAGGAAAAAAAAATAAAACATCTCCAAGTAACTTCCTTTACTTGGTACTAGAAATACTATAAATCAACACATACAGCACTAACAAATTCCAATACCAAGATGATCTTTCTCCAGATCTATTCGGTTGGACTCGATGATTTCAGAGGTCTTTTCCAACCGGACAATTCTATGATTCTGTGTCTAGGGGTGCAGCAAATCCACTCTTGTACAGACAGAAATAGCTTCAAGACAGCACTGTCCTGCCTCTTCCTTGGCCTTGTGGAGCACATTCATGAGCACAGAAGAGACTGTAGGACTGGGACATACATTATCTCCACTGTCACTCTTGGAGGGTATACAGGAAGAGAATGAACAGCACAGTGAAATTTTATAACCATAAGATACCCCCGAATTAATGCAACTATGTGTGGTAAATAAAGTTAAACAATGAAGTGTTTTTCAGTACTAGATTGTTCATTAAATATCATCTGCTACTTGCTGATAGCTTCTCACATGGGAATGGATATGGAAATCAAGATTTAACCTAGCCTTTAAAATGATTGCTGAAAATTATTTCAGAAGTGTACTTATTTGTTTTATGTCAATATGATTTATTTTCTTTTACACAGACGGTCATTCTATTTTGTACCTAGATTTTCATTGCAGCACTTTGTATTGTCCAAGTTTGCTATTTGTAACTGGATAAGAATCTGAGAAGTAACACTTAGCATACTGTACTTTTGAACTCACATTCCCTCAATGCAAAATCAGAAATACCGATTTTAAAAATGTGTCTCCTTGTTTTATGGTTCAAATGTACTATAAAAAATGTTCCCAAGGAACATCTGGTTTGTATTCACATCAGTTTGGTTTAAACACATATGTCAACAGATAATCCTCATATTCCAAGTCTGAGTGAAACCAGATCTCTTCAGCAAATTCAGCCTCATCCTAATTCCCTCTGAAATAAGTGATAATTTCTGCTTTATTGGGTGCAGAATATTATCCACTGTGATAAAACTCTCAATAAAATTAAAAAACTTACCTTTTATAATCATTTCTTACTCAGCCCATTATCACTGATCTCAGTGACACAGGAACATATCCTAAGGGTTCATTAAATAAAGAAGAATATGCCTTTTTAGATTTGAAATTATATTTTTCAAAGAACTGACAACAAGCATAAAAATGAATCATAATAACATTTATTACAGATGCACTCTTTTTTTCAACAGCTGAAGACTTTCTTTTCAGTGCTAAATAACAGCGTTTAAGAACAACAGCCATCATGAAACAAGAAATCTCTACAGTACTTATGAAGTAGCCAAGGAATAAATCCTGACTTTCCTTATCTGCATTTTCAAGGCCTTTCAAAGATTGCAATAAAGCTGGCAAAACTGCCCAGGAGACAGGATACATTGTAAGCACAGTTATTAAAAGCTCAGAATTACAGAAGTTAAACCAAACCCAGACTTATTTTTAAGAACTGTGTTTAGTTTAGCACAAAGATTAAAAAATCATTATTTTTCCAGATTACAGAGGGCTTTTAGGACACAAGTCACCATGGTGAATTACTATGATTAATTTTACTAAAATGTGAATAAAACAATGATATATGAAAATGAAATAAAAACAAGTTTTCAGTAGTCTTCAATAACAGTCAAGCAGTATGCAACTCAAATCTTAAAAAACTTTTGTAATATAAAACAAATTAAAAAGCTAAAGAATCAACTTCTAATTAGGCATGTTGGATCACTGAAATGTATTTTCAAAAGTAAGTCAGTGATTTGACCGGGAGGAGGCAGGAACCAAGCTTTTTGTGGGAAATCTCAGTTCCAGAAAATACGCAAAATTAGACAAAAGCTAATTAGAAAGCCTTGCAATACCCTGCTTCCAACAACATAGATATAAGAAGTTATCTGAGTTGAAACACAAAACAATGACCAGAAATACAATTTACGTGCTTAGTACTAAGGGAAAAGGCAGTAAATTACAAACAAAATCAGTACATTGAGATGAGCTTAAAAGTTGTTACTGAAACTACTATAAAACAAATTTCAAAACTATCTTCACTTTTAACATTGTGTTACTTGTGTGTTTTAGCAGCCAAACCTGTGGCTTCCAGTTACACTTCTAGCTTCTGGTCACACTTCAATCCATATGAAGAAAGAAAACCAAGAATGAGCAAACTCTCCCACCCATGAACCTATACACCCAGTCCTGCATCACTGCAGTTACTGAGAACTCTCATCGAAACAGCTTCATTTCATTTGCATTACTTTTAAATGCAGGGCAGAAAGAGGAACCATCTCAGAATGTTCAATGAAAAAAATATTTTGAGACATAAACATGCGGAAAAGTAAAAAAAATTAAAGATTAAATTCTCACAAAGCAACAATTTCCTTCTCCAATGTAAGATGTATAGTGCATTTCTGCAAATAATGTTTAAATATATTGCCTTGACATGCGCTCACTGCATGGTTTTGCTTCTGCTGTATATTCACTGAATGGGTAATAAAGGATTTCTTCTAAGCATTGTGCTCACTTAAGATGTTCCACAGGACACAGTATCCTGTTGTTTATGGAAGCTTCAAAATCATAGTCACGACCTATCGGGTCAATTTTCAACTTCTCACTTTTAGGAAGGCATTCCAAAGCAAAAGACAAGTTCCAAAGAATGTACGAAACTGAACAGTTACAAAAACAGGAGCTCCTGGGGAGAACAATGGGGTTTTTTAACTGGTTTTAAAGTTTTTATACACAACTGTTCCTGCTTTGAGAAATATATTTCCCTTTGTCATTTATAGTATACTACAGTTCTCTCTTTGTAAACTTCATTAAGTTACCCAATCTTTTTTAATAACAGTTGAAAAACAAGAGTTCCACACCACTGTCAGTCCTAGATAAAGGCAAATATCTTGCCCCAGCAAACAGAAAAAGTGGATATGAAGTGACAGGAAGTTTTGAAAGAAACAAACAGAACAGAACAAAAGTTTCAAAGAGCCTGAGCTGCATCAAGAAAATTGATGTGAAATATTTTGACTTTGTAGTCTTGGAAACTTTGATTTCGGGGTGGGGAAGGAGGCAAGGGCAGGAAGGATTAGAATGGAGAACACAGCAACAGGGCTTAGTCTATTTCTGAACTTTGTGAGTCATATTTAATGTAAATTTTCAAGTTACATTGTTGGTAAATAGCAGTAGCAACAACAAAACATTCATAAATTCTGTAATTCATTGAGCACGATAAACATTACCAGGTAGCAATGCTGCATTGACCCTATGAATGTGCCAGTCGACCAAATATCAACTAGAAATTAATAGATTTATGAAATAGTTTAATATTAACTGAAAAGCTATTATAACCTTATGATATGAATTAAAGTTTATGATTAAGTCACAGATTACTATCACAAAATTTGTTAGAGCTGAATGCTGTGAAATCTCAACAGGACTTGAGGACAGAAATAAAAAAAGGGACTTTTTTAATAAGTTATTCAGTAATGTAACAAATGTCACATATGGAATAAATTCATTTGTGAGACTAATAGACTACAGCAGATTAAACGAATACCAGTATTGTTTCAGTTTATACAGATGCTGCAGTATCTGTTCTGTAGAAAGTAGTTAAAGGTCAAAAGAAACAGGTAAGGCCTTTAATGTGCAATTTCTACTTATCTTAGGTATTTACATAATAAACAGTCTTAATGTTACACTCAGCACATTGCTATGGGGTATAAAATATATTAACTATTTGTCAGAAAGCATTAAATGACTTACCTAAAACACCCTGTGGCAAACTGTACAATTCCTAAGTTTCTCGCTCACATTTAACTACTCTTTTCCACATGTAAAGAAAAATGCTCAGGATCACAGATAATTCTGCTTACACTTGCTTGGAGAAAGGAAGTTATCACCTAAGAATTAAAATAAAATCATTCCATTTCTCAGAAAGCTGTGAATTCTTGACTTTGGTACTGCTAGAAAAACAGGAGACTCCCATGAAGAAGAAAACTATAGAATACTGACTTATACCTATGCTTGATCACGGGCTGTTCCTAAGTAATAGGAGAACTGTACACACTGAGGGATTTGTAAAGTTTTAATAAACATTAATTTTCTCATATACCTTCATCATCCAGACTATATCCACTTCTACAAAAACTTTTATCATGTCCCTTCTTGAATTCCATCTTCCCTCATTAGATTCCCAACCACAGTATAGTAAATAGCTTTAAGGGTAACTGCCATCCTCCACCTTGCATAACCTAACGGTCTAATGAGAAAGTATTTCAAACACATTTCAAATGCATCATGTTTTCTCTAGAATTAAAAAGCCAGGCTGCAAGAACTGACTTGATATTCAGCTCTGGTTCATACCAAAAGGAAATCCTTATGATCGGGAAGGAAAGAAAGCAGCACATTTAAGCGACAGATACAACTCCCCATTTATTTCTTTGGAGAGCTCCCACAGAAAAAGGAAGACAAGCACAAATCAGAAGTGTAACATTGCCAAATCTCCTCTATAGCCACAGGAAAGGTATGATTATAATTTAGCAACAAAACAGCAACTCCTTCAGGCAGACCTAAATCACAAACATCATACTGAGAAACAAAAATCACTCCTCCTTTCCCTCTACCCTCAGGCTTGTAATTAAAGGAAACTCAAGAGAGATCCTCTTTATTACTACTGCTTAAAATGAAGAGCCCTGTTGACTCAGAGAACTTTTCTTAACTTTCATCAGAAACCCCTTTTAGTCTGCCCTGAAAACGGATTCCAGATGTAGAAGGCAAGGACACAGAAAGCAATAGAAAACAATATATATATTTTTAAATTGGTTCAATAGATTTCAGTTCTTCGAAATATGTGGACCTTCATAAGTCTCATAGCAATAAAAATATCCTGATTAAAAAGCGAGATTTTTTTAGAGAAAAGGGTAATTAGCACTTAGAAGTGAGAAGCAGCCTTAATGATGATGGAACTTAAAGAACAGCTCTTCGTTATCATCTGTGGGAAAGCAAAAGGTTGACAGCAAAAACAGAATCATAGACTCATAGAATGGTTTGAGTTGGAAGGGACCTCAAAGACCACCCAGTTCCAACCCAGGGACACCTCCCACCAGACCAGGCTGCTCAAGGCCCCATCCAACCCGGCCTTGAACAAATGGCAAAGTTAGGTACCAAGTTTGTATTTCTGTTGAAACCACAGTTTTCAAGTGCCCACGTGAGGTAAGAAAGTTAACCTCTGGACTTGTGTTTCAGAGTCCCTCTATTGGTCCCCTTGGATTACTTTCTGAAAATACTCTCCAGCTGCTGACTGTCCTTGTGAGAGCTGCTCTAATGCCTGGTCTCTGTTTGGGACCATCCCAGTAACTTCCATGAGGACATTTTGTATATTGAGCAAGTACATCAGATTCTGCGATGCGAATGAGCAGCATTGAGCATTTATTATGCAAGACTCACACATAGTCCGACTCTGCTCAGTACTCACTGACTTCCAGGAAGGTTGTTTGTGACAGGCACCACCGGAAACCTATGAAGGGCAAATGGAAAACTCTGGGAATGCTTCATTTCAAAGCACAGAACTTTTTCCAGGATAATGAGGTTATTTAACTCAGGCTGCCCAGGGAGATGGTTGAGTCACCATCCCTGGAGATATTCCAAAGATGGGTAGATGAAGTGCTTAGGGATATGGTTTAGTAGTGGGCAAGTATGGTTGGACTCAATGACCTCAAAAGTCTTTTCCAACCAAGTGATTCTATGATTCTAACTATTCTCCAGAAAAGTTCTATCATAGGATGGTATATCACAGGCAGAGATGTGCAACTAGTACAGATTTTCTTTTGGAGTTACAGCAACCTTTGTAATGGTATTTTGGTAGCTCATTCAAAAGACTGTTTCCTTGTTGGCATCCAGTTGGCCTTATAACATGAGGTAAGCCCCCTTCTGAGGAGATTGTCGTGTTATCTCCAGAACTGACAATATATCCTGGGGCTGTCAGAACAATTAATTGTGCAACTGCATGTCTATTGTTCCAAATAATTGTGCAACTACATTGGTCCAAACACCATTCTGTCTGACAGGTGTGTTCATAGTAGCATGTAAGCAGAAATGGCTTAATGGAAACCCAGCAGCTATTACATTTCTAGAAACGGAAACCCAAGGTTTTGATGGCAAACAGCTTTATCATCCTGATTTAAGGAACAGCGCAGATTTGTTGGTACAGGTTTCTAGAATTTCTTTTTAAAAATTCTCTAGCTTCTCTCCTCTCTTCCTCTATAAGATTTGATTTAATAAAAGGCACAGCCACTCTTTACAAACCATACTACTGCCCCCTGGAATCCTCTGTGACAGCAGCATTTGGCCTAAGGTTTCACTGCACCATGTTATCATTACACTGCACAACAAAACCCTTTAAACTGGACACACAAACTCTGCGAACGTATGTTGTTTTATTACAATGAAATACCAAAAAAGGATTGTCAAAAACTATTCAACTACCTCTTCTAGTGCACTGCCACATGTGAAGGGATGAATCTCTAATTTCTTCAATTTATGAGTCAAGACTTTTGCTAAGCCTATCCAAAAAGACTTCAAAAATCATCTAAAATGAACTACTTGGTTAAAATGTGGAATGAAAATACTCCCATGCTCTGGTCTAGAATTAGCTCAGCTCCTTTATCTCTCAAATAGAAAAAAAAGATGAGTTTAAGAGCTTGTGCATGCTGATGCAGACACATTAGCCATATGGGGACTGAAGTTGCCTCCAGGCAGTCTTAACCTCCTTTCCAGCTCTTTTATAGAGAACTTTATTTGGTGCTGATTGCATAACTCCTGGCAATTTTTTCTAGGTCTTTTACCTGCTCACAGTCACTAGAGGATTAGGAGCCACTTCGTTAGCAAGTGACTCCTAGTTCTTTGTTTCACATGGCCCAGCACATTTTCCTTGAGCTCAAACAATCTGAGAAGATGCCATCCCAAACTAAGGATGTTTGCTGCCTGGTCCACCTACACACAGCAACAGCTCTGGGAGATAGGCATACAGTTTCCGATTTCTACGCAGCTTTATAATACCCAATTTTGAAATACACAGTTAGAAGTAGGCAAGCCTGTTTACCAAATACTATTATTAAAAGCTTGCACATGCAGCCTGATGTCCTTTCAAATATACAGTCATTATGATACTTTTTTTTTTAAACACTCCTAGGCTTTGGTCTTTCACAGAAAGAATACATGGCCACAAAGGCTACAGAACATCCTCAAGCTGCTCTTGACAGAGATGGACTTGACAATTAGAATAGAAATTAAACAGCATCCTTGGAAGATTCTAGATGTAAGCTACTGCTGTCATTGCTGTAGTTAAGATAAAGACTGTAACAGAAATGGCATCCCTGACATGGTATTTATGTAATAATTAATTGCAGGGAACGTCATGTCCCAGTGGGAATAGAAACTATCCCTCCGGGTAATACTGGGAAAACACAGTGCTGAAACAAGAGCACCGTGCTTAGAATCACAGAATCATTTGGTTGGAAGAGACCTTTGAGATCACCGAGTTCAACTACTAAACCACATCCCTGAGCACTTCATCTACCCATCTTTTAAATACCTCCAGGGATGGTAACTAAACCACCTCCCTGGGCAGCTGTGCCAGTGCCTGACAACCCTTTCGGGAAAGAAATTCTTCCTATGTCTAACCTGAACCTCTCTTGGCACAACTTGAGGCTATTTTCTCTCATCCTATCACTTGTTACTTGGGAGAAGAGACCAAAGCCCACTTCGTTACAACCTCTTCTCAGACAATTGTAGAGAGTGGTAAAGTCTTCCCTCAGCCTCCTTCTTCCAGTCTAAACAACCCCAGTTCCCTCAGCCTCCTTTTCCCCAAGCTGAACAACCCCAGTTCCCTCCACCATTCCACACAGTACCCCGCAAAGGCAGGGCAGGCAACGCCGCAGGCTCTCTGGCTGATGCCAAATAAAGGAAAACAGATGACATCGTACAAAGAAACCTCCCACTGTTCCCAGAGCTACAAATTCAGCCGGAGCCGCTGCTGCCCCCCATGACTCAGAGGGATGCTGCCCGCAGACATCACCGCGGGGCGGCCAAGGCTCTATTGGGACGAGGCTCCCTTCCCTCAAACCGGGCTGGCGAACGGCCCCGCTCCCGCCATGGCCGGGGATGCGGAGTCCATGAGGGCCCGGGGCAGGGTGGAAAAAGCCTTGAAGAGTCCTGAAGGGCCCGGGAATGAGGACCCAGGGTTTGCGGAACCCCCAGGTGCCCACAGGCGACGGGGAGCGAGAGACTCGGCCGGCGCGGGTGCGGACGACCAACCCCCCTCCCCCCACTCCGCGGGGCTCGCGCCCCTGGTTGCGAGGCAACGGCCGCTGTAAACACCGCCGGCGCACGTGACCTGACGTACGCACGGACGCAGCCTCCACATTACATCACCTCCCCGCTAATCGCCGGCAGTACCTATAAATAAAACCCCGAGGCGCTGCGCATGCGCACTGCGGTGCGCAGAATCGGGAGGGGCGGGGCGATGTGACGTCACCGCCGCACGCGGCCCCTGCCCTGGCCCCGCCCGCCCGCTTCTATTTTTACTCCTTTGTTTCAAAATGCCCGCCCGCCCCGTTCTCCGCCGCCGCGGGAGGACGGGATGACGCCATCCGCTTCCCGGAACGATGACGCGCCTGGGATGGAGGGGGGGAAGGAGGGTTGGAATGCGCGCCGGGCTTCGCTGCCTTAAAGGGGCAGCGGGGCGCGCGGGGTGGCTCCGGCAGGCGGGGGTGCGGGGACCCTGGAAGCATCTTCTTGGATGGTGAAGGAGTGGGGGAAGTCACTATAAAATGCTGTGTCTTTCGGGATTGGATCTGGACAGAGTTTTACAGAGCATTTCACTCTTTTGAAATGTGGCCTTATTCAGAATACACAGAGGTGAAAAATCCCCTTTCCCAAAATGAATTAATCCCTTTTTTTTGCAGCGAAAAGACATTAAGGAGTGCATCCTCGAGTGTGGCGTGGTGTGAATGTTGGGGCTGTCCTGTGCAGGGACAGGAGCCGGACTGAATGGTCCTTGTGGGTCTGTTCCAGCTCAGGACATTCTGTGATTCTAAGACCCCCGCGCCCTGCCCCGTTGCCGTTTCTGGGCTGGTCCCTCGCCCCGACCCCCCCCCCCCCCGCCCCCAGGAGGATGGGGGGGTGGTCCCGGGAAGAGAGGGGCATGGGGCTCAGCCCCGAGGCAGTGAGGGGTGCCAAGGGTCTCCCTGCCCCGCTTGGCGCAGCTCGGGGGCTGCGTTCGGGCGTTCTCCTCGCCGCCGCTTACCCTTCCCGTGGCTCCTGGAGGTTTTCCCCGCTGCCATTGAATCCCTCCGTCTCCCTGCCTGGGAGGGGAGAATCGCAAGGTCCTGCCCCAAAGCATCAGCGCCGCAGGGAAAGCGCCTGCCCGACTCTGCGGGGCCAGCCACCAGCACACATCACTGATAAAAACCCGCTAATTCATAAAGCAAGGAGGCTTTAATGTATTTCCTGTGTCTTTCCAACTGAAACACAGGAGCTCCAAACACTACGATAAAGGTTTTCTTTTCCCCATACATCAAGCGGGAACGTGTTTGACGTAATCAACACAACTTTAACTCGGCCAAGAGCTAGGGGCTTCAAGCTGAGAAGTGATGTCCATAGTAGGTTATCTCTGGATAGGGGACGTGCTCTGAAATAAAGCCCCTCACTCAGTATAAGGTCGAGATGATGCTGTGGCATCATATTTAGATCATGGCTCGCAGGGAAATCTAGGGTGTACTTAGTCACCTATGGCATGACCTTATATTCCCACTCAATTTAGTAACAACAGTTGGTTTCTTATGGGGCATGTGAGATTTAATTTATTTTCTAGGGTAAGTGGAGAGAAAGTCAGAAAAGGCATGAGTTGAGAAGTCAGCAGATGGAGGGAAAGTGCTCAGAGGGATGGACGTCCCAGAGAAATGTAAGTCTTGTCTCCTAAGCTTCTCAAATAGGACATTAATGTAAATGCATTGCTTATCAACAGATATTTTCAATACAATGTCCTGAGTGATTTTTTCCCCTGACTTTTAAATTACCTGCGTATGATTTTCTTTTCAGCTTTTGCCTTTTGTTTGGTTTTCAGCCTTTTTTTATTGAATAGCGCAGTGGGATCTGCTGGACTACTAAAACTCTTGTGTTCGCAGAATGATGTTTCAGACATCTGGAAAAAAAAAGGCTCCATTTACGTTCAGATGACATATCTTATTCATCAGGCTGACACGTGGGAATATTGATATATGTTTGAGCACGTAAAATCCTCGTAGGCAAATACTGGAGTAACTTGCCTCTCTGTATTATAGGAAAAAAATGCTGCAACTCAGCCCTGAGATGGCCAGTGTGCCACAGGTGTATGTCCCCATATCTGTTAGCTCTGGAACAAGTTCTGGTCTTGCTGTAGGTTTGGCTGCTTTAAGTTAGGACAAAATATGTTATAAGAACTTTCAACTTTTCAACTTTTTGGTTGAAGAGCTTCTGGCTCTTTGCATTATGATCCATGAGTGAGCTAAATTTTTTTTTCCTAACTAAAAACTTGAATTAACTAAACCAAGAAAGATTTAGAATTAAAACATTGGAATTGAATGACTCTATGTAATGTAATCTAATTAAGATGTCAATTTAAATAAATCACTTGCTGCTGTTGGAACTAAATAATGCATGTCAAAAGCTGTTCATGTGCAGAAGATATCTCTGAAGTTTTCCTGGGAAATTCATTCTTTAAAAATGCAATATTTTTCATTCTTGCTCTTATAAATAATCAGGTAGGCTATTCTCTCACCGGTTTTATGTTTCAGTGAATCTGAATTTGGTTGTCACGCAAGCTTCCTTATGAGTCATTATCATAATTTCACATCACTCATTAAATGAAAGTTGTTTTTCCCCCTAAATCCCCTAACCTACTTCTATGATGCCAGCAGGAGCATTCAGAAACTGGCAGTAAGGTGTAGCGCTAGTACAAGTTCTCTCTTTCCCTGTGACTCATTTGACATTAACATAATTATGTTACAGGATTCAAAGTGATTTTCCAACTATGAGTAATGCACAATACTAGAGCAAATGTTTACAAGACACCAAGGCATATCAGCTAGCTGAAGTAACCAGCTGCTGATAACAGCTGAAGTAAGTTGGGGAATTAAAAAGTCTTATAACACAATTACCCTTCTTTGGCACTTGGTGTCATGTACAGCCGTGAGGTAGGTCGCGTGCTCTGCAAGGAAGGATCCAGAAGCAGCAGTGTGCCATAACAGGGAGAAAACTAAGCCCGTGGGCCGTTCACACAGGAAGTCTTCATAGTTTTCTTCCCACTGGCATATTTATGACAAAGTCGTGCTCAAATGAGAGCAGTGATCTTTTCAAGAAGTGGCTGTATTTGCCAGAGTTCATTGCAAAACGCAAGTGACAAACATCCTCTCAGCCAGGAGAACAAGATCAAAATGAAACAACAACAAAAAACTATGAGGTCATCTCAAAAATATTTTGAACCGTCTGTATGTCAGTAACACAAAAGAAGAAAACTAATAAAGACAGGGCAAAACTGATTGCTGTTACCATGATGAGATATCTTTTCTCTGTAATAAAAATATCTCTCTGCAGGCTAGTGATAATGGTACAGAGAAGAATTACAATGATCCGTTCTGAATAAATAGCAGCAAAAGTAGCTACAAAATGTATAAACCATAAGAAAAAAATATAAAAATAAAACAAAATCTTAGTGGTGATTACTTGCTTCAAGTGTTCCATGCAATTTTTAGAAGTGGCTGACTTCTCAGGGTTTTTGTAAGTAGTTTGAGAAATAGGTTCTTTTATTTTTTCTGACTTTTTTAGTTTACAAGTAGCTTTTGAATGAAACCAGGAAACTTTCTATGTAGAAGTTTGTCAACTTCATCTGGATATTCTTCCAATGAGGCCTTATTTCAGTGATGTGCTGAGCACCCGAAATGTCACTGGTTTCATAAGGATTGGGGACACTTAGTTTCTCCCAAGATTAGCCGGTGAAGGCAGAAGTCTAATTTTAAAATACCAACTCAAATGAACTCCAATCTCCTAGAATACTAGAAATGGAAATAACTGGTTAACAACTTTTCTGTGAAGTACTACATTAATACAAATCAAAAAGAGAATGAAGTGCAGAAAATACATGCTGATAGCACAGCTGTTAGTAGAAAGGGTGTTTTCCAGGAGGCATATTCAATGGATTCAGAAAAAAATTCCACGTCACACCCCATTTCTTTAATTCACGAGAAAATCTGCGGAGGCCAGGCACTTGGAATGCTTGAATTATTGTCACTGTCTGTCAAAGCTGGATGAGGAACAGAACCAGTTGAAAAAGTTGTTTGTGGCTGAGGAGGGCTGGAGGAGGAAATGTTTGTCATTGACAACACCTCCCATTTGCCAGGAGAGTCAAGACTTGGAGATTTCCTGTTTTCTCTGCTACGGTTTTCATGCTGCACAACTGTGGGCAAACTCTAGATCTGCTCTGTTTCCTTCCATTTGCCCACCTCTTACTTACTAGGAGTTGTAACGTACCTGCTGTGCAGAGATGGCTTTGGATGTCAACAGTGACCAGCATGAAAGTATTTATCACACATTGATAAATACACTCAGCAGAAACCAAACCAAATATAAACAGAACAATCCAAGCCCCACCAACAGAAACAAATTCCCACAGCACAATTTAGGAGTCTTAAATTTAATCTGATTTGCTATAAGCTCATCCAGGATTGTAGTTTTATAACTACAAATATCCACCTCCGTAACATGCTGTGCCACTGTGTTTACATCTATTTTCACTGCTTTTAATTACCAGTATCCCTAACTACCAAAGCTCAGCCCTCAGCTCAGGTTGCTAAAAAGTACTCCAGTATTACCAGAGCGGCTTACTCTACTGCAGGTATATATTGTGTTATTCCTTTTAGCAATATATGATAGGAAATGTTTGTAAAATAGTTCTGCTGCAGTCCCCTAATAAAGTGTTCATGAAAGCAGTGCCTCTGCAGTGTTCCATCTCCTGCTTCCCCACCTGGCTCCAGAAGAATTTTCTTCTCATAATGATTTTCAAGGCAGCTGCACCCCATTCCTCCCCATTTTCCTTCTTGGAGGAACAACCATTTATTTGTAGTATTTATTTAGCATTCTGTGGTGACATGCAACCTGTGCAGATTCCAAGTATTTAAAGTTTGTTCCTTGCTGGAGCTTTGTGAATTGCAGAGTGGAACAGGCACTGAGGGGCATTTGCTGGAAGTAACTGATAAAATATTGGGAGTATTGCGTACCCTTACTGGTTGGTTGGGTTTTGTTGGTTTTAGCTTGTTTTTTAATCTTGAGATCCCAAACAAAAATTCCACAGGCAATTATTCATTATGGAAAATCATTATGATTCTAGAAAGCAAAGATAAACAGATCTATCAACATTTAGCTTAGTTTCTGAATTACAGAAAAATTAGCTGATATTATTTTTCTGAGTATATATCTGTAACAAAGCCCAATGTTTCTATAATAAAAATAGTGATAATTGATAACGTGTTACTCTGAATTAGCAGCAGAAAACAGAATTGGGAGTGCATAACTGTGCCAACAGCAATGAAAATAATTTCATCCCATTATTTACTTACCTGGATAAGGCTCCAGTGGACTTGTCTTCTCTCAGTCTGGATAAAGCAGCATGAGCTGCTGCCATATCCCACTGCAGGGCAGCCAGGAGACCATAAGCAACCTCCACAGTAAAGGCAAGTAGGCCTACCAGGAGTATGAGCTCTGTTGAGAAGTACTGGGGGAAACCTTTGGATAAACAGCAAATATTGTTGTTTGGGAAGATGATGACTCCCCAGCACGTGATTAGGGACTGAGATGAGATGAGTTAGTGTGAAGACAGACAGGCAGCTTCTATGTGGAGTGACCCAGCCTTTTCACATCTGCAGGCTGGAAAGAGAAGAGCTGGTCAGGGAGGGCTCCCAAGTTTTCCCTATGGAGCGGTGCAGAGACGTTAATACCTCCATGGAGAGATTTGCCCTCCAGAAGAATCACAAAAGTCAATAAATACTGAAGATGAGATTTTGTTCTGCTACGTGAGGAGAAACTCCTGCACCAGGGAAGATGCTGCCAGAAAACAGTGTTTCCCAATTTTTTTATTCCTCAGTAGCCTTCTCTCTAAGGGTTTCTTCCACGAGGTTGTGTGTCAAGTCCCTGGTATGACTGACTACTGTTTAGGCTTATATATCATAATATATATCTTTTGAAATATTCTGTTTTGTAATATATGTATCTCAGTGTTAGATACAGATTAATTTTTATAATTTGTTTCACATAATGACTTCTCTTAGAAAACTGAATTTAACAAGGTATTAATTTTAAGGCTGAAAAACTAGATATTGTGCTGTATTAAAACCCAGTCCTGCCAAGACCTATATATGTGCTTAAATTTAAACATATGAGTAGTATCAGCCTCACTGGAATTACGTGCATGATTAAAATTAAGCATGTGTGAAAGTGTTTCAAGGTCAGAAATTCCAGATTCTTTCACTTGTTTAGAGTAAAAAAACCCTAAACTAGTAACCAGTCATTCACGTAATAAAACTGCAGTGGTGTTTATGGTGAGGGACTGTTATGGTTTAACCCTAACCAAAACCAGCACAAGGACTTGCTGTCATTTGATAGGCAAAATATCTTACAAACGAAGTTGATGTCAAACTTAACAAAGTGAAACCATCTAATGCTGTGATTGTGAGCGTATTTTCTACCAGGAAAGAGAATCCTTACTTTACCATCTTGAGTATCAGCTGGGATTAATATAGTTATTTTAGAATAAGGTGGAATGTTTCAAAGAAGAGATGCAGGGTTTTTTTTCAATGTGTTCCTTTCATTTTCCTATGAATACAAGTTTGGTATTTCCAGAAAAATTCAAAACTAAATAGTATTTTACTTTGGGATGGAAATATACTTTTTGTTTACAAGGTGTACTGAACTGTGCTAAATCACTCATAAAAATGGTCACATAGTAGTTCTGTAGCATCACAAGTTCAAATTAGGTGGTTATGGAGGCGTTAAGACTTTCTCCTGTCTGCTTTCTAAAAGAGAGTTGTCCCTGGTGGTGGTGCACTTGGATCATCACAGGAGAAAACAAAGTGGTTTCTCATGCCTTGTTAATAACTGCTGCCCTTACTATAAATGTAAATTTTTTGAAGAGGCTCAGGAGCCGACGGAGTTACCATAAAAGCTGAGCTACCCAAAATCTAGATGCAGCAATACCTGACCTCTAGGTCCTCTGTCTTAAATGTCTTTATTCTCGGTTGGAAGACTTCAGCCTCTTGAAGAGGTTCCCAAATCAGCCACCAATGCGTGCAGGGGGCACAAACCTGAGATGTCTGCCTGTGCTTTGGCCGCTTAATTTTAGTTCAGCAAGGCATCACTCCTTCATTATAAACGTTGGTGGAAGGATGAGGTAGTGCTTCTTCCTTTAAGCGTTCAACAGGGATATGTAATAGCCAGGTTCAATTCCACCGGTTGTCTAACAAGGTTAAATCTTGTATTCTGATCTGGGGCATTGTCTGAGCTATCCGGCTATAGATGGGGAGAGAAGCATCCTTCATGCTCCTTGTTGATTCCATGCAGAAATTAGAGAGAGGACAACTGGCTCGGAAGGAGACCGTTTCTGGTCCTAGCTCCCAAGGCTGCTCAAAAATTTTACTTAAGCATTTTTTAGAGCATAAATGGAGCTCTGTTCTCTCAGAGTCCTAAAATGCACCTAGTATTTGAAAGAGTGCAGGTGCTCACTCCCACTGCATCAGAAAAAACATACCTTGGAGGATCTAGGGTAAGATTTAGTATTAGGAATCCACTGGACATAGTCCTGAGGAAGGTCCCTAGCCGGGTAGCAGATGTATTTGAGCACTTGTGCATTTTGAGGTGCATAGGAACAGGAAGGTTGCAGGGTATGACACCTAGGGGATCAGGATGCCAGGATGTTTATAACCCTGGGTGAGGTTTTTCTGTAAAGGAGGTTGGGATTTTCTTGTTTTAGGTTAATACAGCTTGTCGACTTTAAAGTTGCCATCCTAATCCATTACAGGAGGGTTAGAAAAGAAGGAGGCTCCAGATTCTCCTGCGACTGATGGCTGCCAGCTGCAGTTGCACACTGCCCTCGTCCCAAACGTCTTTCAGGAGAAACTCACAGAAAGGATATTCAAGTTTAAAACAAACAAACTATAAATATTCCAGTAAAAGCAAAGATGCATACTAGGTGAACTTTGAGATGTGCTCCAAAAATATGTTGCTGACCTCTCACTTGACATGATCTGTTTCGCTATTAAACTGTAATATAATTAGGGCCTGCTCTAACCGTGCTGCTGGTTTAATGTTTACATCAATGGAAATGTGGCCTCACACACTGCAGTAAGAATAAGGTATACCTGTAAAGTCTAAAATAATCCATGCTGTAGTAGAAGGAAGGATAGCCAAGAGAGCACATTTACTCCTCCTACCTAGCAAAATATTTAGGTGTCTTATCTCATGAGTATGAATGTATGTTAGGCCAAAGGTCTTTGAGAAGTTGTACTCAAAACTTAACTCTCTTTTCATTAGTGCAAACGAATTGCAGCGGAACTGGAGTCTGTGAAGTCACATGGGGAAGGGAAAGAAGAATTGAGACGAAAATGAATTAAGAGTTGGGGGCAAAGACTCTTGTATCAACCAAAGAGGGGATTTGGAAAATAGGAGATGACTATGCTGATAAGTGATCATGGTGCTAACAGTCACCATGATGATAATAGTTGATGACTGGTAGCTCATTACATCGCATCTCCTGTGCTAAATTTCACCCAATAACCCTTCTGCTGAGCCCTAGGAGATAAGCAGCAGGTGCCATGAGAGTCGAGGACAGATCTTGCACTAGGGTAATAGAAGAAGGGTCATTATAACCCACTCAGGTTGTAAGCAGTCCATTTGGGGCAGGTGCATTCACAAATAAGTATAATCCAATTAATAGATTATGTCAGGAAGCCAAAGGATGCTGAAGTTGCCTGTTGCATAGTTTATGGGAACCAGTTTAGACAGGAGGCCTGTGCCTCTGTCCTACCAATACCCTGTGGTAGGAATACCCATAATGGGGGAGCAGCTGCGTGAGTGTGCTGGTGACCTGAGGACCCAGGCTGTGGCCAGGAATGCAACTTTTGCAACACTTCTTGTAAAAATCTGTGCAATGGGCATTTTGAAAAGCGAAAAGTGCGTAAATATATATTCAAGTTGGTGATGAAACCTACAAATGCTTAGGCCTCTGCATGGATATTTTAAAGATACAGAGCATTCATGGAAAAAATTATTTTTTTTAATCTTATATATTTTTTTAATGAATACTAGAGTGGCCTGCAATAACTGTAAACCAAAACCCACAACTTGAGTGCATGTATAACTGCCACTCTGCAAAGAAAACAGTGTGCATGTTGCACTTACTGTGAGAGCCTTTTATCATTGCAAGCACTCTCAGCCTAACACATGGCT